>CM034398.1:10295000-11545000 GCA_019925095.2 Dendrolimus kikuchii | reverse complement strand
TTTATTTATTATACTAGCATACAGATTTTTTTTTTTATTTATATATTTTATGTTGTACATTAACTCTTATATATTACCTAATCTTATGTACTAGTACTGCTCATATATATCTATACATATATATGTTTTACAGTTCTTCTATTCTCTATTTATTATTTAATTCTACACCTTAACTACTTTTCTTTGACTGTTTTTAGGAATGTACATTTTTTCTTACTACTATTTATATTAACGCTATTTATACATATATTTACTATATGCCGATAGCGTTACTTGTTGACTTATTTCTCTTTAACACCTTTCGGACCACAAGTGTCGCGAATTCTACGAATCCCTCCAGCAGTCTTTTACCTAAGAGTTCTTGGATGTTCTCTTTCTTAATGTCCACGCGCAGGGTTTGTTCCGCGTTGTACCGCTCGACGGCAAAGAGGGGGCACTCAAACACTACGTGCAAGGGGGTCTCTGGTACTCCGGGTTCACAGACACACGATGGGTCCTCCTTCAATTTGAAGCGATTCAAATATTCGGAGAACCCTCCGTGGCCCGTGAATATCTGGGTCGTCAGGCTCGTGACTCCGACTCTCCTGATGATTTTATAGGCACATTCCGGGTCCGGGAAGAAAAACTTAGTTACGGATGCAGTTGGTTCGTCCCTAAAGCGCCGGTTCCACTTGTCAAGGGTCTCCATTCGGATCATCCTCTTGACAAATGAGACCGGACACCTGTCATAGTGGGGCTTTACCTTTAGGGTTCGAGCAGCGGCTTTCGCCAGAGCATCCGCTCTATCGTTTTCCTTCACCTCGGCGTGTGCTTTGACCCAGAACAGAGATACCCCCTTACCCATTGCCATGGTATCCATCAGGTTCTTCCTAGCTGTCCTTTGCAAGGGATTAGACCATAGTCGATCATGGAGGCATTCCCAGAAGGGGCAATCCAAACAGTAATCAACCGGCTTGTGTGGAGACTCGAGCCCAAATGGCTAATACCCACTAAAACCACCTTCCTCCGATGCCCCGCGCTTATGGCAGGAAAGGCATGAGACTTAGAACGTAGTTACGCTCACACCGATCCTAGCGCAATAAGTGCCTGAGAAAGCCCCTGGAAGAGCTAACTCACTTCGACGACAGGGCTGAAGACTCCTCTGCTCCCTTGATGCATGAGGGCCCCTGAAGCGGTATTATCCTAGGGAGGGAAGTCATGCGCGTATCTGCGCCTCCGAGCTCCCGGCTGACGCCGGCGCCATGTGGAGGCGTGTCTATACGCGCACTTACCCTTCTCTCCCTTTCTCGATCTGCGGCTTCCTTTTGAGACATTACCGTCTCGCAGAAATCGACCGCCGCCCCCCCACCAATCGTCGCTGTGCAGCATGACTTTCACCAAGTTGTGGAGCGAATCGATCGGTCCTACTAGCGTCTCGAGTTCAAACCTCTGCGGCGCCCATGCTGCGCACTTGACTAGCGTATGAAACGCCGTATCAAGCGCGCCACATTCGTGGCACTCAGGTGAAGGCAGAGACAGCCCGCAATCTGATGCAGATACTTACCGAAGCACCCGTGCCCGGTAAGTATCTGCGTCATTCTGAAGGTCAGGGTCCCGCGTTTCCGCGAGATCCATTCCAACAGCTGCGATCGAATCGCCTCCACCGTGTGAATGCCGGCTGCAGGGTTTTCGAACTCTACCGACCAAAAGTTGATCATGGAGGCGGTTTCCCGCTTCCTGATCGATGATGTACACGATGCATTTTTTTTAGATTTCTTAGCCCTTTGTTCGAGATTCACGTAAAAATTACTGGGCCGATTTCGATGCGCTTTTCGCTTTTACAGTACCTAGAATAATATCAGCTCATAAACATCCTGCAGCTTTAATAGATATATACAAACTTCAGTTACGTTTATTAAAAACTATATTACCCAAGAATATTAAATCTAAACACAAAGACAATTATAAAGAATTATTCAAATATTGCAATGTTATGAGTATATTAGACAAGGTTAAGTTTTTATTACTAACTGAATGTAATAAACCAGAACTATTAGTTAAGAAGACTAGACCTAATAACATGCGACCGATATCTGTCGCATATAAATATATTATTCCTAAATATAATAACATGCATGGGACACCGGACAAGGCTCGAGGAATATATGACACCAACCATTGTAAATGATCTCCCAGAGGACCTTCAATCGATCCACAAAAATAACCATAAATCGATCAAATATAATCTGAAAGATATCTATATTGATCCACAAAGCGGACCATCACACTCAGATGTACAAACCTGGGACTAAAACAGAACCATATACTAGAAAGATGATAATTCCGCTTTTATTATCAAATCAGAACTAAACACTTGAATGATTATAACAATTCTTCGTCTCTGCTCCTATTTTTGATATTACTTTAATACTGTGTAATTTAATACTGTAAATTCATTGTTTTAAATGGCACTATTGTCATAACCTAATCTATTCTACACGACTCTCTGCAGCACGAATAAATCCACGAGCTTTCTCTGCCACAGTCAAATGTGATTTAATTTAGATGAATGTAAGCGTATTGGACAATAAAGTAAAAAAAAATAATTAATAATTTTGATGTACAAACCCCCTTGCAATGTTTTACTTCATTGTCATAATTGAAACATTATGTACCTAAATTACTTTAGAAAAGTGCGTAAGTGTGCACCACTTACGCACCAGCTTAAGTTGCTGTTGCTGTTGTTGCTGCTTCCTTGCTTCCGGACCAGGATTCGAATCACGTCATTGAAATTAGATGCGTCTGATTTATCAAAAATACTTATATGTGTATCAATTACAAAAACTGCCTAAACGGTTCTTGCTTTCTAGTCAAACTTCGGACCAATGTCGTTTGAATAAAATGCGGGTATCTTAGCATTACCATATTTTGGTTTAAATTTTCTAATCTACATATTATAATGAAATATGCGTGACTTTATTTATTTTATTTTAGCGTTCTCTGTAACTTGCAACTCTCAGTTTAGCAATAGCGAAATAGTAAATTAATACTACGACCAAATTTGAAGTTACGGTCTATTTGTGTGGAATTTGATCTAATATTTCCGATATTTCATGTTGTGTTCATGTTTCGTACGACTCTCACAGTTTAAATAGGTATATCTAACTTTATACTATATCAATGTATTGGTAGAGGACAAAAACCTTTGATTGTGTATAGCTTGGGAACCTTAGGCTATTATTATTGCGGCATTTGTGCGAACACAGGCGCATTGCAAGTACTATTATAGTATTTAATTACCTACCGACTACAGATTCATTTGTCTGTTCACTTTTGCGTGGAGGCTGATCCAAAACTAATGATTTTAATATATGACTTTAATCAATCATTCGAGATTGTTTTATCTCTGTTAATTCAAGTGAATATATGCGTGCATTAAAATGTGCAATTATTGCCGATTTACGTATTTCAGTCTTAACATAATTATTAACTTGCGAGGACAAAAAAAAATGGTTAAGACCTTGACATACCCGGTATTAGAGCCACAAAGTATACGTATATCACGATTGGCGTTCACGCACCTTGATATTAGAATCAGACCAAGTAACAACAGACTAAAGTCACGGTTGTGGTGGCCGCGCCTTCGGGATCGACCACTTTTACTTTTTAAGGCGCTGTATCGTGTTTTTCGTAGAGGGGCGAGAGAATTCGATTCGTTCGCAAAGACTCTCCTCCATCCAGTACCGATTGCAGGCGCTGTGCTGTGACACGCTTACGCCTCTGCCATATTTGGTATTAAACACGTGCGCGCTGCGATCCCGGTAGCCAGCTGCTGAGTGCATATAATATTCCAGGTATTCATCCACAATTAAATGTAGTGAATTCCTTTTTAGATTGAAAGAAGCATTTTCCTTGAAGCTTTATTTCTAATATTATGCCTTTTCCCAAATGTGTATATGTTTAGAAAAATAAATCTACCGTTATCAGATATGAATGTCAAATATTCAAATTTCTATCGTAGTTTTAAACGAATGTGTCTAGATCATTTAAAAGGAAAGTTGTATTAAATAATAACAAGTAATTTAAAATATAAAGATTAATTATCTTGTTATGAATATATTAAGAAATTATATTTTCGAGTGAAATTTATACTAAGTACACTTAGTACAAAATCGTTGAACTCAGTAAAAAGTCTTTCATATTTAAAGGTGCTTCTTCATCCACGATAGTGTTTCAGATATAGACCGTTTCACGTAGATATGACGATGGGTTTAATGCGTAGTATGAGATGCGACATTGTTAATGACGTTAAATATTGACAGATAACGTATGTATATGTGTATGTATACACTAATGTGGCTATGCGTTAACGGCTTTATTTCATAACGCTTTAAATTAGACTCATTCGGCCAGTCTAAATCTTTAAAACAAACGCAGGTGCGGCCGCAGCATAACGGTTTGAAGATTTTGACGTTTTATTTTATTTTATTATGATTTTGTTTTCAAATACACGTCATACATTTAAAAACCGACGAAAATCTTTATTACAATGTCCCTGCTCCATCTGAGATAATGTTAGTGACTATCGCCAAATGCATTTTGTTTATAGCGTTAAAAATAAGGCCGTTAATGATTAGCTACATTAATGTATATACATGAGTTATTTCTTAATGTTTAACTTCTTTAAAGAATGTCGCATCACAAATAACGCATTAAACCCGTCGCTACATGTAAGTACGTGAAACGATCACTAATTATCCCAGATGAGGCAGGTAACATAACAGAGAAATTAGCTCAGAGTGGAGAATAAACATCGATCGTGATCGATGAGAATAAAACAAGAAAAGAAAATTAGGGAACCCCAGACTCCGAAGAGAATAATTATTTCTCTAAACACAATCAACATTTTCAAAACTAGCTGTTACATGCGATTTCATCCGCATGAAATTTAATTAAATTAAATTTGCCTTCCGATGCATCAACAGCGGCGGTGTGCGTGTGGGCATTTCAATATTTTTTTCTATAATAAAAATAGGCAAAGTTACTCCTTATATCACCAGCCATCTGGCAGTGAAAATCTCGTCAAAATCGGTCCAACCGTTTTAGAGATTTGCCGAAACAAACAGACAGACAGACAATAAGAAAAAAGGTTTTTTGATATAAGTACCGTATATAATTTCATGTGCATTTAGTAAAAAGCTGTTATTTTGACATTAAAAGCAGACAACTCAATTTTATTTATTTATATGTACCTATATATGTATAGATGTTAAAGCTAAAAATAAATACAACGAATGAAGTCTCGCTAACAATAGGTATATTAATTTTATGATCTGTTTATAATTCTGGTATATTACAAAATCAGCTTTAGATTGTAGAAAGGCATTTGCATTTAGCCACGGTGGAATGTTTAGACAATACCTATAAATCTGATGTAAACAATAGTGCATTGTCTAATCAATTTGCCCGTAATTTATTTACAAACACACGCAGGAACAATCAATGGAGTAACCAGCGACAAAAGGAAGCGCTTCGAAAAACGTCTGATTACTTGTTTTTTTCTATTCTTAAAAGAAGAAAAGAAAAACAAGTAATCAGACGTTTTCGTTACCCGATTACAGTAGATAGGTTTACGGCCCAACTGTGATGGAAAGTGATTACCGTCGCTTATGGAAATTTGAAACACCAAAAGTGTAACCAATGTGCTTCCTCTACCTGCTACTCGAGGTAACGGAAACTTGGCCACTGATACCGGAAGACCAGAACGCAACTCAATGTTGTTATGGCGGCATGCTCTAGATCTGTGATGGGGTGACAGCCATCTAGACGGGCAAATGTCCTAGGTATACCACCCGGCTGTGGGTTGTCTTATCGTCTCTTACGACAGGCCGCCCGGCCGCATGAATTAGTATTCTTTCTCCGCCCCTACACGGATAAACGGATTTATATTGATACTAGCGGCCCCGGCAGACGTTGTCCTGCCGTTAAAAAATAAAATTCCAGAACCCGATCTCAGCGCCACCTACCGGTTCTAATTGTGGATCTAAACCATCCGGGAACCCACTCATCCCTACTCCGTGACGTTCGCTGGGTGAGAGGTAACAATGGTACTATACTATAACTGATCGATTGATAGTTGTATGTATAAATTTAGAGTTGTATGTATTTTTAATGCTGTATCCTAAAAAAAAAAGAAAAATATAATCTAATCTAAAAATCTAAAATTTAAAAAAAAATTAGGGGTGGACTACCCTTAACATTTAGGGGGATGAAAAATAGATGTCCGATTCTCAGACCTACCCAGTATGCACACAAAATTTCATGAGAATCGGTCAAGCCGTTTCGGAGGAGTATGGTAACTAACACTGTGATACGAGAATTTTATATATTAGATTGTTTTGTCGTTGTAACTATGTATTTAATACAAAGTGATGAGAAATATAGATTTGAGTAAAAGTATAAATTGGGTATTTGACGGATATAAATTCTAAAATAGTGTTCATATAAAAGAGCAGGTGTTAAAATATCTTGTCATCATCTTACTTTCAAAATGTTCGTTATTAGAAATAATATGAATTATAGTTTAAACAATAATAATCAATACCCTATTTGACTCGTTAAAATTGTGACGTCCTATCATCATATGCCAGTATTCTCATATAAAATTAAGGAAGATATGACATTTTGTCCAATGAAAAAAGCGTCTCAGTTGATTTTCTGTAAAATACCCAAGTCATCATTAATATAGCATTAACATTATCCAACTCTGATTGCAATAAGTAGAAATCTTCACAGACAGACCGGAAAAGCAGCCTGGCTTAGGCAGTTTTCTGACCTAATGTGCACATTGTTGCGATTACCACACGTCGTCGTGACGAAACTTGCATACCGGGATAATATATAATATAATAATAATAACAGCCCATAAACGTCCCACTGATGGGCTCGGGCCTCCCATTACAGGTGGAACGGACAGTATACCCACCACGCTTGTCCAAGGCGGCTTGGCAGGTTTGACACATCGGTGATGTCGATGTGCAGGTTGCATCACGATGTTTTCCTTCAACGTTGTTAGCACGAGGTAATTGTAACAATATGCACATTAGGTCAGAAAACTGCCAAAGTGGTGCATGCGTTCTGGCTAGGATCGAATCCACGACCTTTGAGTTAGGGACGCGTGCGCTAGCCATTACGCTACCTCGCCTTTACCGGGATAATCGATGTGCCGAACCCGCCAATCCTTTTGAGCAAGCGTGACGAGTATTGTCTATTTCCCTATAAATGGGAGGCTCGAGTCCAGCATTGGGGCGTTTATGAGCTATTATTATTTAGACAATTATCCACTAAAATAATGGAAAATGCCGTAATTGGCTTTTATTTCCAAAAAAATTTCAAGTGGTTGCATAGGAATAGAATACTAGGAATGATAATCGCCCAGTAGAAATGAACGCTAAAAAGCTCCCGTAGCAAGCATGACTAGATGGCCCCACAGGTTTATGAATTTTTGAAATTGGCTTCCTATTTCATCCCGAGGGGTATTAAATTTTTTCGTAAAGTTGGGACACTGGGCTTATGAGTCCAAAAGTTTCAGGTTTGATCCATGTGGTTACCTCGGAGTTTTCCCTTGTATGTTATACCTACAACACGAGCGTAATCTTGATATATAAAAATGAATGTCTGTCTGTATGTCCTTTATAGAATTGTAAACTATACATCCGATTTTAATGAAAATTTTGTGTGTGTGTTTGAGTGGGTCCCGGGTTGGTTTACAGCCACAATTGGAACCGGTAGGTGGCGCTGAGATCGGGTTCTAGAATCCTCCTAATCACCTGGAGCGATTTTGGCGATTTTGTATTTGTGTGTTTGAGTGGGTCCCCGGATGGTTTAGATTCACAATTGGAACCGGTAGGTGGCGCTGAAATCGGGTTCTAGAATCCTTCTAATCACCTGGAGCGATTTTGTATTTGTGTGTTTGAGGGGTTCCCGGATGGGTTAGATTCACAGTTATAACCGGTAGGTGGCGCTAAGATCGGGTTCTAGAATCCTCTTAATCTTAAAGCAGAGAGTAGAGAAGTCTCTTTCTAAATTATACTAAATATATATATATAAATATTTCTAAATTATATTGTAAACATAATATCGTTATTTTCATGGGTCCTGTGTATGCTGTGAAAGTAATTTGGCAAGGAGATAGTTTGTTGCCTGGGGAAGGACATAGCTTAATTTTTGTTCCAAAATTATAGATTCATTTAGATTAAGTTAAAACACAAATTCTTAATAAAGAAATCGACTTTACCGTAAAACTATTACTAAATAAGCGAGTAATGCTGAATCACCGCTATTTAAAAGTAATTATCAATTATCTGACTCTGAGCGCTGTGATTATTGCAAACTATAATTGAGAGCAACTACTACCTAGTATACATACTAGACATGTAACTACTTTTGCCTTGAAAATGACAGCAGCAGTGTTAGATCTAATAATGAGATACAACACCTACTGGTCATTTATTGCATTCGATTCCACTCTCCATTCCATAGTGTAGGTAGGGTATAAATGGGCCACGATAATGCTTTGTAGATCAGGTGCGACACGATTACGGAATCTTTAAAATAGGTACACTAGAAGCTCTTTGCCGCAGTCTATATTTCCTAATGTTTACAACCTATGTTTTTTTTTTATTGCAAGAGTTCAACAGACAGGCAGACGGCCCACTTGATGGAAAGCGGTTACCATCGCCTATGGACATTTGCAACACCAAGGTGCAACAAATGCGCTGCTGCGCTCTCTTAAGGGAGACTGGAACCTGGTCACTAATACCTGAACACAACTCAAGGTTGTTATGGCGACATACTTTAGACCAGGGGTGGTAACCATCCAGTCGGGTAAATGCCCTACCACCTGGATGTGGGTTGTTTTGTCGCCTCTTACGACAGACCGCCCGGCCGCAGGAAATTGTATTCTTTCTCCGTTCCTGCACGGATGTATCTTCTGTTCCCCTGTGAATCTTCTAATAAATATACTCTATCCTTAGTAGGTACATAATATATCATCGCTTACTATGGCATTAATTAGCTTTACTATTGGATAAATTCTTATACAGATTCTATAGAAGTATTCTGTTTTCATTTCATTTCATTTTCATTCAGTAGAAGAATGGGCACTAAAAAAATTTTTGAACTTTCTCGCGGTCTTTGAAATTGTATCTCCATCAACCCGTGCTTTAAATTCAGGTTATATTCGGATCTGCCGCTTCTAATTTTTCTTCACCATTTCACATACACCGTCTTTGGTAAGCCTTATTGCCAACATTTTTTTGAGCTATGCTTTCTCGCGGGATGTGGTGGAGGCGTCATGTTTGGTTTGTTCTTGCATGACTAGCCCGTTTGAGTAAAATGGTAACGTTGCAGTGTAGGTAACTTTCTTGCAGTTAATTAAAAATACATTCTAATGATTTTAAATTCCGTGATCACGGAAGACAAGGATGTCAAGTGTCAATTTCTTGCAGTTTATCTGCTATGTCATACACGTAAAGGCTGCTGAGAATGCGTTTGTACCTTCCGGATGACTCCACATGCCATGATTTTAATAAAAAAAATTCACACAAAATAAGTTAAAAATGAAAGTCTTAAATAAGTTCCAATTTAGCTTTTGACTGTAAAAAGCGTCAAAAAGCAAAAGAAAAAATTGAACTTGGATTTGGGAATAACAATTTTCTCCGAATTTCCGCTTTAGTTATTGTTCTTAAAACAATAATGATTTGTGGCTTCATCTACTGCCATTCAGTCATGTAAAATTAAAAAGTTTCTCAGGATTAAGTTTTGTATTGGGCTATTGTCATTCTTAGTTTCCTTCATAGTAATAATACTAGTACATGCATATAAATGCAGGTACTAATGATAACAGAAATGCGCACAAGTATATCCGAGCCAGATGTATATATAACATCTGGCTCGGATATGTGAGTAAAGTCGTGTGAATTGTCTTAGTTTTTTTACAAAAATGTCTTTAAGCAATATAATAATGCCAATTATAAAACAGTTGACATAGTAAAATATTATCAACATAAATAATTACAACGCGTGTTTAAGTTAACAAATTGTTATTTAGTGTCCACAATGACATAATGCTCTAATTTAAAAAACGGCGATCAATTATGTACTATATATGTACACTGTCTATCTCATGACTTATAACTATTTATTTTGCCTAGTGTCATTAAATACACACGTGGAAAACGTAGAAAATACGATAAGACTATAAAAGTCGGGCATTGCTTTAAACGTAAAATTGTCGTAAATGCATAACAAGGGTAGGAGGTATTATTAGTGTATAAATAAATGAGTTTAATTTAGAGACAAATCGTGATTACAAAACTTCAAACTATACATATTTACACCTCTTGCTGTGCTCTGATTCTGTGGTACACCTTATTCAAAACGCTCATGAGAAATTGTGACATTGGTTCACAGAAATGTGAATCAGGTGGGGGTGTCGGAGTGTATACAGAGAATAAACGAGCTTGATGCCAGACGCGATAATGAAAGACCACCCCTTATTATCATGTCGTTGCCAAATGTGATCGTACATTCCTAATTAACATAAGTCATATAAGCCATATACGAGTACACGACTAATTTGTTGCTTTAAGAGAAACCGGTTTTGAAATTATTGACATTATACAATTATCTGTAACTTTTTAATCTACTGTAGGATACCTAATTACGTTGGGTTTTATTTATCGAGATTATTACACTTCGGTCTTATTTCTCGTGAGAACGTTTGCATTTATTGGAATCAAGAATAATTATTCTTCGTTGCACATTTATGTACCAAATTTCATAAAAACATTTGTTGTTTTCGGTAAAATAGGCCCTGAAATGGAATAAATAAACACTGAAAAGTTATGTTTTACATTTAGATATAAATATATGTATACTCTGATTTTTAATTACCTGGACTAAAATGACAGCTGCAATCGACCTTTTTTTTATTTTGCAAGCTTGTAACTCACCACTGTGAGTTGAATCTTATGAAATTTCTGTAGGATTCAACTCACACACTTATGAATAAAAGAAGGTCGGACGCAGCTGTCATTTTAGTCCAGGTAATTAAAAATCAGAGTATAGTTTTTCACGAAACAAGTAAATGTATAGGTACTGACTGTAGCGAGACATTGTTAAGAAACAACAGTTATAAAAATAAAATAAAAAATTAAATGTGCACTGTACAATATATAATTGATAATTCATTTCTTGCTTGAAAACGTTTCGGCCTAGTTACATAGATAAAGAACTATTTATATTTCAAAGTAACAACCTTCAAAAATATCCTCTACAAAACTCAGTTTGATAAAAAATTATTTATAATAAATAATAAAACTACGTTTTAACGGTTTTAAGCGCGGTAATTTTATTTTATTTTTCCGACGTTTCGGCCACTTTTCAGTGGCCGTGATCACGGAAGACAAAGATGTCAAGTGTCAACGAGTATTGTTAAAGTTTTATTTAGCCTACCGCCAACTTATTAATTTTAATTATTTAATTTTAATGTTGTTTATTAAAATTTATTTATTGAATTTACTGCGATGTAGGCAGGCGAAGCTTGTAGATTAGGAAAATATGCGCCTAGATGTGGGTAAGTAAAAGTTTAATTATATTTTCAAACTGGTTTTAGTTGACACTAAGGTTCACTCAGTAAAGATAATGACTATCCATCAGGTGAGAAGTTACCTGTATGACTCCAGTAATAAAAAAAAATCATTACATGACTGCTCAAAAGGTGGTTATCTTTCATTTTTCTGGGCATTTCCCTATTCGGTCCCCCACTGTACTTGCATTTACCAAGCTTGTGGTTTTCAGCTATTACAAATGAAATGGCTAATGCCATTAAGTATCTAGTGGAAAAGGTTTTGTTCAAACTAATTTCCGCCGGGCAACTTTTTTAGAATATAAGTTATTTATATCTACTTGCTATTATATGTGCACCTGGCCTTGTAGACAAGTAGCATTAGCGCTAAAGGAATAGAATAGAAAATGTATGGGATTGACATATCGTTACGCTATGTACAATCTATAATTAATATTATAAAGAGGAAAGATTTGTTATTTTGTATGTTTGTAACGAATAAACTAAAAAACTACAAGACCGATTTTAAATATTCTTTCATCATTCGAATACTACCTACAGTATCCTTGAGTAATATATGCTATATTTATTAATAGAAAAAAATTAAGGATCCTTACTGAAAGTTTAATCCCAAGGTAACCCAAGGTGTAAAAAAATTCGCCCTGATATGTCTTTCATCGCGTGCGCTGCGGAAACTATTGATGGTAGAATAACAAATGTTCTATAATATTAAAGAATATCTATCAAAATACACAAAAAACTTCGCGACAGCGTATGTCCAACTATAGATAGATAAAACTTTAATGTACACCATTACAGAAAACTTACGAACTAGTATTATTCTAATATATATCTATTATAGTTACGTCACTATAACTACTTTTTTACATATTAGAAGGTGAAGAAAATGCTGACCAAAATCAGACCATGTTATCCATACCGTTGTATTAATCCTTGTCCAAATAAATAATTTTGTATTCAAGACTGTTTCAATACCTGTAGATTATTTTTTTAATTATTGAAATCGGACGTTCGGATGTTACGAATCTAAAAATGTCAATATAAACAAAATACTTGGCGCTGGAATCAGCTTCTAGATTTTTATTTCTTTAGGGCAGGACAACGTCTGCCGGGACCGCTAGTTCCTATATACTTTCATTCTATTCGTTTAGCCCTAACGCCAGCTGTCTAAAGGTCTGAGGGCCTAAAGAGGTCATTTTTACAGATTCACATGATGAGTATGAAGCATCAACATAAAGTGGAACTTTATGCTATATCTTACAACTACCAGTAAATCTAGACACATGTCTATTTCTCCCAAGTTAATAATTTCAGGGCCTCTGATCTTCTTTCTCTCTATTTTTCAGTAACAGGTACAATAAGTAAATTTGTTTGTTCAATTCGGCTGTAATCAAATTCCAATGGTTCTTTAGCGCTGTCATTTGATTGATTTTTCAAATAGAGCGCGATTTGTGATGGGTCGTTTAGCACCCATGATAGACAAACGAAGCAAAATGTCCCTCAGACGCAAGCTTACTCTGTAGTCCGCCCGATCATGACATACTGTAGTATTCGGCCATGCCAAGCCTCTATTAGATAAACTGCAAATTGTGCCATGCGCAGTCGGTGCTCCCCTCTAATGCGTAACGTCGACCTCCACCGCGATCTGGAGCTTCCCTCCAGTCGCTCTCGCGTAAGTATTTCGATCTGCGCCGCATCTCGAAATCCGCTTTCTCGGCGAAAGGCTCCACGACGACCGCGTAACGTTCACGGACAGGGTCGACGTTATCACAAAACGGCTATCAGCCCGCCCGCGGTTAGGACGGCAGGCTGGCAGGCACGGACAGACAGACACAGACGGCGGCGCCTCAGGCGCCGCCAATCAAGATCTCTCCACGTCCCTGCGAGGGACGTTAGGAGACATAGCCCCCCCACAGGATAGACTAGGCGTGTTGCTGGGAAGTTTCTTTCGCCGTTTCTTCTCTCCCAGCCATAACACGTTACGAAACGGCAGTAAGATAGCGTAGGCCGCCGCGAACCGCCGATCCCGGCCCGCCGGGATCCTTCCCCTCGGGCTTTATATTACCCGTCGCCCGTTCTCAATTAGTTTTGTTCGCCCGATGGTGGGCATCAATTCGGCTGTAATCAAATTCCAATGGTTCTTTAGCGCTATCATTTGATTGATTTATGTAGGTACACTACGGAAATTGACACTGGTATAATAGAGGCTAACAACAATCAATTCTAAATATACTTATCATAATTATTTCGTTTCTACGGGTAATGTTAGCATAAAAATCTAATAACCTTTCTTTTACTTTCAGTAATATACATTGTATTTTTCATTATGCGAGATTTTAATTTGAAGAGAATTTTACGTAAATCTATTTTCACATCTTTGTTATTTTGGTAATTCGATCAGCGTTGCGTTTCACCCGCGCATTCGCTTGGATAACAATTAAGCCGGATTGTTTGGCACTACAGAAAGGTAAGGTGCTTCGTCCATCCATATTAAAATTATAAATGCAAAAGTAACTCTGTTTTCACAGAAAAAATAGTGAACCGATTTGGCTGAAACGCAGTGTATACATATAAAAAGTAGTTTCCGGGATAAAAGTATATTTTCCTATCGTATTGTAAATACCTTTCACGGAAAACTATTGGACCGATGTAGCTGATATTTGATATATCTAAGTTCAATATCTAGGATGGCTATAAGATACTTTTCATCCCGGAAAAAACGATAGATTTTGGAATAGACTTATGTAAAGGTTATCCCAGAAACTAGGATAGGTTTTGTTCTTGTGATATTTGTAATTTTTGCTATTCATGTAGTTTATAGATACATAGATGCGACTTGACAGACAGGCTACTTACTTTTTATCTCAAAAACTTATCATTTTGTTGTCTTGTTAAATAAATAAATTAAAAAAGAAATCATTTCTCAACTTTATAAATATAGAAAATCATCATCTATAAAAAATGCAACAGTGACTCGATCTGGCTATTTGTTAAGCTTATACTGAAAAACTACTAGTAGTACTGGTTTGGTTTTGCTCTAATTTTTTAAGCACCCATGTAGTTTTAATATCGAAAATGGATCTTTTCATACCGGAAGATGGGGTAGTTTGCGATATAAAATGAAGTAAATCTTCCGGGGGCAAATAGCATTAATATAAAAAATTAATACAATGTATCCTCTATTAACGCATATTTAAACATGAGGCACGCACTCTAGCGATGTTATAAATCAGTTTCAGCTTACATAGTCACTATTAATTAACAGTAGTAATGCGAAAGCAACTTTGTCTGTCAACAGACAGACGAAGTAGTTTTTCCATGAAGCGTCGGTTTTTCACGGAAAAACTACTGGACTGATTTGATTTGGCTGAAATCCAGTATATATCCCTATTAATCCCGGCGCAGCCGCGGGGTAAACTCTAAATGTTGATGCATAACAATAATTATATTTACTTTTTGTTGTATCTTTTCGCTAATTTTAGATAATAATGATAGCTGCACTTTTTAGATCACTGTGATTATAAGGTCTACGATAGTGATTTAACAAGCATGGACACTCGCGGAATAAACATGTTTGTCACCTTAAAATCGACTTTTGCTTGCACGAATACAAGAAACAGTACTGTCAACATTTTAATAAATGTTACGTATATAAAATACTAGCCGTGCCCGCGACTTCGTCTGCGTGGATTTTTTTCTTGGAATCCTAAAAGAAGGTAGCCTAAGCTACTTATAACATCAGCTATCTGCCAGTGAAAGTCCAGTCAAAACCGTTTCAAAGCAGAACATCCAGACAACTTTTTAAAATTGATTTTTTGATATAGGTACATCATATATACTTTCATGTGCATTTAGTAAAAAGTTGTTAGTCTGACGTTACAAACAAATATTTAATTTTAGTTATTTGTATGTATACATAGAAACGTGAGAAAAGAAAATAGCAGTGCTGGCAAAGACAGATGCTGAGATTAACAAATAGAAATAAAGAGGATATAATGACTACGCTTGTCATAAATATTAAAACCAATAAAAAGATTTTACATCTCTAAACAATCTACTTAGACAAGATAGAAAATCAAATAATTTTGATCTAAGTAATTTTAAACTTTATTGTCAAACAGTTAAACATAATTTTCTGTGGAATAGTCTGGGTTATATTTTTATGGCGCTGGGAATCGAATATATACAGACGTAAACAAGGTTTTTATGACTTGAAAGTATGTGATTGATTTCGAATTTTAACTAAAATAAGAGATTTTTTTTTGTATGAGTTTATCCTTTAAGAGAGCAGCAGCGCATTTGTAGATCACTTTCCATTAGGTGGACCGTCTGCCTGTCTGCTGATGCTGAACTCATGCAATAAAAAAAAGTATAACAATTAAGTATGTGATTGATTACTGACATAGAGTAGATTTCTATATATCTGAGTTGCGTAAGATAGTATAAGCAAGTTCTCCCGTTTTCACTTGCACAGGTTTAGATGAGTGTTAAACAAGTTTTCCTTTCATTTATACATTTGGAAAGCTATAAGATTAACTAGCAAATTGAGATACAGGCAAGGTCAGTTAAAACGAATAATCCACGTTGAGCTTGGTTTACATTTCATATGTTAACTAACCATTTTTTACAAAGGAAATGAGATCACTAAGTTTTTGCGGTACTAATGTTGCATAATTATACTTAATTCGCCCAAATGTAAACAATAAATATTTATAAGATACTAAGACTGGTAAAAAATTTGATAAGCTAAAATAGAAATTGCTGTAACAGTTTTAATCTATTATTATGTGTAAACTATTGAGCGATACCTTTTTAAAAGGCTGTGTTTGTGTAAATATCGAATATAATATCCCATGATAACCTATTTTACAGGATTTTTCACAGTTTTGATATCTGTTTTCAAGCGTGTAACGATAAACGCCTGATTTTCAAGACCGCACTGAAGGAGTAAAGAAATATACTTTTAAATTATTTTAAAGTAAGTTTCTTTATTCCTTCATTGCGGTTTTGAAACTCAGAAAACAAATTATAAAACTTTGTGTCCTGAAATATTAAATAAATTAATGTCAATTTAGCAAATACAGGATAACTATAATGATATTATAGTATAGTACATCCAATATTTCATACAATGTCATAAGCACTTAGAAGTACGTATAGCATGGAGTTTTACGTGACCAAATATATTGTAATTAAATTACAATAAGTGAATTAAATTCTTTTTATTTGTTTAATAAGTGAATATTTTACATGCTTAGAATAATGCGCTCTTTGTTCTTTATAAATCTTTTTTAACCTATGTATAACTGTAGTTTACATTGTCGTAGTAGGTACAAGAAAAATGTGTGATTAATAATAATTGAATTATAGCAAGTTTAAATATTAAATGAATATAATCGTCATGACTAATTTTATATTTCCTCGACCTTATTAAATGTTACGGTCTTCAAGATGATAATGAGGAATTATACTGGTTTCGTACCGTATAATAAAGTAGGTATCAAGTGAATTAATATTACCTATACCAATATCAAGCTTTCCACTATAACCACATCTTGTTTGTCTTGTCTGAGGATGGGTTGGAGTGAAAAGCGCATTACTATAATTGTAGTGCAGGATGCTTTTCGTTAACGTGAATATCGATTTGCTGACGAAATATTGTTATGAAAGAAGAGTAGCGTATTAGACTAAATTAATAAAATGTTTTATTTAAGTCTTAATAAGTTTCTTTTTAATTTTTGATTTATTTACTTTAAATTCATAATTAGACGGTTTATTTCTGTGATGTAATTTGGATAGAAATGGAGCAAAACACATTTCATACAGTATTGTCAATTACGCTACTGCTTCATTCAGATTAATCAATCTTAATATATATAAATCTCGTGTCACAATGTTTGTCCTCAATGGACTCCTAAACTACTTGACCGATTTTAATCAAATTTTCACACCGTGTGCAGTTTGATCCAACTTGAAAGATAGGATAGGTTACATTTGGACCCGGTAGGTGGCGCTGCAATCGGGTTCTAAGTTTTATTTCTTCAGGGCAGAACAACGTCTGCCGGGACAGCTAGTAATATTATAGTTATTGACCGTTTCACGCAGAATTAGCGATAGGTTTCATATTATTATTTGTGATGCGATATTGTTATTAAATATTAACAATAATGACAGATAACGTATGTGCATATTCGATAGCGGCATTAGGTATTTTTAATGTTTTAAATATGACTCATTCGGCAACGGTCTAATCTTTAAAATTAGCGCTGGTGCAGCCCCAGTATAATAATAATATTTTCATTGTTTAAATAAACATTTAAAAATATTGTAATGATTTTAAGGTCGTTTATTTTTTTGATGTTTTTTTCTATAAAAAATGTAGATCTTACGTCAGGTACATGGAATAATTTATTGTTTCATAAAAGCAAGGTTTAAACTGAGTAGTCCATGTATGTGCCAAAATCTGTCAATACAGAAATCAGAAAACCTGAGGAAATGCATCCATGGGCATGTTTAGGGTTTTACATATTTTCACGTAGCAGTTAAGATTTCTGTATATATAGTCTTAAGTTTAATGTTAAATTAATTAAGCAATAATTACATCTAGAGTGTAACACTCGTCGTCTTATTTGATACTCTCCTCCAGCTGTTGAGCCTAGCTCCTGCGGCGATGGAGCCATGGGCTCTTGCCCAGTGGTGTGTTACCCTATCTATCCAACGGGATAACAATCATCGACGCACCACATAACTTATAAATCAACCCCCACATAAGACAGTAGTGAACTTGTGTCATTTCGGTTTAAAGAAATATGTTTTAAATAAAAACTGTCAAAAAGTGATAGAAGAATGAACCTGTGCCTTCTAGTTTTATATTGGTAGGATTTGGGAAATTTCCATAGGCACATTTTTTACTGGCACATTTGTTCGTGCCTACCCCGCAAGGGAACTGGCGTGAAGTTATGTATGTATGTATGTATGTACATTTTTTACTACACGATTATCGTGCCTAGTATCTCTTCTTCTTGCATGTGTGTATGTAACAGTTATGCCACTGATGATATAGAGTACAAATTACGATAGTTAACCTTTGATGACGTTATTATAATATAATAAAAACAATGAATATTAAAAATTGTTAGCTAATTTACATCATTTACATATCCCAAATTGGTTGCTCACAAAAAAGATGTATTCACCTGTCACATAGTTATTATAAAATATTATATATTGCACCGTGAAGAGTTAATGTACAATAAAGTGTTTAGTATAACTGTCGCTGGTAATTAAGTAATCTGTCTTATCTATGTACATATGTGTTAATTATGAGTACTAATTATGTTTTGAAACAAGTTCTACTTCCCTTTACAATTTAATAGTGAATGCATTGTGTCCTTGTCATTTGAGTATTGTAATGATTTGGTATTCTTGGTTCTTATTACGGAAAGACGCTCAGTCATAATGATTTTACCTTTAAGCCTAGCGACACAAACCACAAACTGTGCGGAAAGTTCGGCAACGGAAGGATCGGCGCTAATCTGAACCAGGCGGAATTTCCATTGATGTGTCTGTCATAGGTAACAAAACATTGCGAGAGTACTTTCGTACTTTACACGCGTACGTTGCGTAGGTGTGTTGCTATACTAAGCCTAACGACACACCTGCGGAACGTTCAGTGGCAGAAAGTTGAGTTAAATATGCTAGCAATATTTTTTAAATAGGTAACCTATGACACATAAGCGCAATTTCCGCTGTATGTCGCTGCGTACAGATTAGCGCCGAATCCGATGCTTCAGCGCCGAGCTTTCCGCACGGTATATTCCGCCGGTGTGTCATTACACTTAGAGTCCACCCTAAGCTCTGTTTCCTTTACACACATTGTTTGCAATCTCGCTCTAGTCTCTACCTTTTGCACTATGAGGTAGAAATTCTGAAAAAGGAGTCGTTTTACAAATATGGCATAAATAAAACATTTAATTTAATCATTTATATTAAATGCAATATTTATATTACATTATTATGCTGTGTATATTTCTATGTTAAATTAAGAAAACAGTGGATGTTTGTCACCTCTACAGTGCCATTAATAGTTCGTAGAAGGGCACGCACTTGCCCAGTATTTAATAATAGGTATATTAGTCAAAATGCATTTTTGATTGCAAAAAGAAATATAAATATACTATTTAGTAATTTTCGTAAAAAACTCTCGCATGAATATAATCACATTGAAATAATTGAATAATACTGACATCAATTGTAGGCACATCTATTGCATGCATATTATCTAACGCATACAAGACAGTAATTAAGATTAATTAATTAATTAATAATCTTCACTGACAGCTGTATAAATAAATCTTAAAAATATGACGATGAATTAAGTTGTTATATAATACACTGACCTAGACAAGAAATCTAAAATTGTGGCCTTTTAATATTAAAATTATACAAAAGATAATTTTAATTTTATTTTAAATTAGGTAATAGCTGGTAATAAACTTATCAGTTGAAGTCGTAATCTTTTTAATTGTATAAAAAAAATAAGGTTATTAATTTAGGCAATATGATTAATGTGTACTTGTGTAATTATTAGATCAGTTTTGTTAAGTAATACTAGTTATATTAATTACATACATTCGCAGATTTTTCTGATAATGTATTTTATTTTACTTAGTAACTGTGGATTTTTTTATTTTTTTTTATTGCAGAAGTTCAGCAGACAGACAGGCCCACTTGATGGATAGCGGTTTCCATCGCCTATGGACATTTGCAAGATCAAAGGTGCTATAAATGCGCTGCTGCTCTTTTAAGGGAGATTGGAACCTGATCACTAATGCCGGAACACCACTCAAGGTTGATATGACGACATACTTTAGACCAGGGGTGGTAGCCATCCAGTCGGGCAAATGCCCTACCACCTGGCTGTGGGTTGTTCTGTCGCCTCTTACGACAGGCCGCCCGGCCGCAGGAAATTGTATTCTTTCTCCGTTCCTAGACGGATAAAATTCACAGATTATCTTTAGATTTATCTTTTACTTTCATAAATGTTTTGTGGTCGGATTAATGCATTAAAATACAATGTAAAAAGGACAAATCTATTCATGGAATATAACTTTCGAGTTTAGCAGACATAAGTATATAGAAATTGAATGCTTATATGTAGGTATAGAGATTGGTCCTCCTGTCATCATATATCCGTGCTAAGCTTTAACAAAAAAAGAATTTGATTTTTTAAAATTTTATTAGAAACTATCCCATTTTAACTGATGAAGAGTACGGAGAGTTCTCCCAGTACTTGAATCGCTCCAAATTAAAGGAGGAGCCCTCGTGCGCACTTGAGCCAGGAGATGAGGAGGCTCATCTTCATATTATATCTGACTGTCCCCTCTTTGCAGTAGGTAGGTCAACACAGAGTATGCCCTTCGTACCGAAATTAATCGCGAAAACGTGTATCTTCTCAGAAAGAGGCTTAGGGAAAACTTTCTTAAGTTCGCAATAAAAATAGTATGGTGGTAAAAAGAAACTCGAGCAATTAACAACGCTGCAAACATCTGTTGATATCTAGTCGCGAGCGTTTTATGTAATTGCATTAAATCGTACAGTCTGTAAAATAGTAGTTAGAAGTAATGTATATACAGATAAATAGATATAATAATAAGAGTATAAAAGATAATAGTAATAATAGCATTATATAAACATAAGAGAGAGAGAGAGATATATATATAGTAAAAAAAGTACCCCTATATCCCAAAAGCTAAAAAAATATATTGTGGAAAAGAATATCTTTTTTCATAACATAAGAGAAGTTTATCCGTGCAGGAACGGGGAAAGAATACAATTTCTTGCGGCCTGGCGGCCCGTCGTAAGAGGCGCCTAAACAACCTAGAGCCAGGTGATAGGGTATTTGCTCGACTGGATGGCGACCACCCCTGGTCTAGAGTATGCCGCCATAACAACCTTGTGTTGTGTTCCGGCATTAGTGACCAGGTTCCAGTCTCCTTTAAGAGAGCAGCAGCGCATTTGTAGCACCTTTGGTGTTGCAAATGTCCATAGGCGATGGTAACCGCTTTCCATCAAGTGGGCCGTCTGCCTGTCTGCTGAATTCCTGCAATAAAACAATAAAAAAAAAGTTAAAAAAAAATCTGACAAAGAGTATCTGTTATGTTATTCTCCGTTATCGTAAGTACACATGTAATACGAGCTACGAACCACGACCAACCACAACTGTAAAGTTTGAGATAAACTGGTTTTTTTAATTGCTTATGTATAAAGGTGGCGAAAATGCCCTGCATACTTTCCAAATTAAGATAGCTTTTTACGTCAACAGTGACTAAAGTGATACCCAACACTGCTGAGATGGCTAGTAATATCACATGGAAGTGTTAAGAGGAACAGCTCTTCGATGAACGGCTTCTAATTCTTGCACAGTGTCTACCTTATGTATCAATGTTATCTAGCGGATATCCCACAGGTTTACAGATCAGAGGTGGTCGCCATCCAGACGGGCCTACCACCTAACTGTGGGTTATTTTGCCGCCTCTTACGACAGGCCGCCCGGCCGCGGGAAATGGTGGTCTTCTCCGTTCCTGCACTTATAAAATAGATATAAATAGTAAAATAATAATTATAAAAACCGGTCACTCGTGAAACAACTGGCCGGTGTCTGTTTCCCGATTCATTAATTGAAAGTTCTCGAAGCACTTGCAAATATGTAGATATCTCCTTATAGGTAATTGAATTCCATCTTATATCACAGATTCATTTAACGCTTCCTATTCAGATTTATACTATTATAATTTTTCCATGTAGGTATAATGGTATTAGATACCGAGATGGGATTTCGTGTGATAACTCTTTTTATAACTTTCTATACAGCTATTTTCAATTTGGTTTTTATGTCTTTCATCCTACTGCTTCATCACGCATAACGCATGATTTGAAATGCGATATTCGTATTAATTATAAATTACGTTAAATATTGACAGTTAACGACACTAATGTAGCTATTCGTTAACGGCTTTATTTTGAACGCTATATATATATTTTTTATGTTTAAGGCTTGGCAACTAGGCCTTTAAGCCAGGC
Source organism: Dendrolimus kikuchii (assembly GCA_019925095.2). Taxonomy (NCBI): domain Eukaryota; kingdom Metazoa; phylum Arthropoda; class Insecta; order Lepidoptera; family Lasiocampidae; genus Dendrolimus; species Dendrolimus kikuchii. The sequence goes on along the minus strand of CM034398.1, from coordinate 11,522,289 downwards.
GCAATTGTATTGTAGGCTACAATCCACACCATTCAACGGAGTTCTTGTGAAAACTCGAAAGGCCACATTTGACTATACAGTTCACATTTCTCATAAAAACACATAATTAATACTCAAAAACTATCAATATCCTACAACTATTATTCATTTTAGAGTAATTTTACACATTTTTAGAAAATAAAACTGCACAGCACAACGTCTCCTTTCAGTTCCCGCTAAAAACTCAGACCACTATAAATAAGACGCATTAGGCCACAGTCAATAATTATCACATATATCGTAGATGAAGTCTGTTTAAGTTTTCTTTGCATGCTTTTCTAATAATTTTTCAAAAAATAAATACATTTTCGATTTAGAGTATAAACTGACAGTTTGTAAAGATTTTGGTGACTACTAATTAAGGCGCTGATATTCTAAAGCAGGTATGTCATAACTGATGATTCAAAATGACTTACGTTTTAACTACAAATTTCTAAGATATCTAGACTCAATGCAATAATTACGAAATATTTTTAAAATGTTAATGTGACCTGTGTTAACTACATGTAAAAAAGTAACGAATTGTAACTAATTGGTCACTACGACTGCAGGCTTTTTTTAAGTGTTATGCCAATATATTTTTAATTTATTGTGGTGCCCATTCTAACACTAAAATAATGGCAATTTTTCAAATGTAAAAGGCAGGGAAAACGTCACTATCAGAAACATTTTATAAACCTGTGGACCACCTTCGTGCAATACTGGATCCAATGCGTGAAAATAAATAAGAACATAAACACTATAAATATACTTAAACCTCTTTCCTAGCTGACTAATCACTTGATGGATTATCCTTTTTTCCACTACTAAAATTGACTAGAGACTTAACCGGTGAAGCTGACCAACTTACCCACTAAAAATCGAGCATTGCCATCAGTATCTGAGGGAGGCATCACAGCTGCAGTGTATACAAAAGTCCTTGTAGGTATATACAAAACTAAAATACTAACCAGTATATACAAAACCACTATCCCACGGTTTAAGGTGACCGAAGGTATACCAGGTTGGTTTTAATGGGTAAGCGGCAGTCAATACACCCACACTACATCAACACATGTTTCGGTAGTAGGGTGGATGTCCATGAAACATTTCCACCTTGCAACAAAGATAGAGTTTATCGTCAAAAGCTTAGCGTCGGTAAAGATGTTCTGTGTACATGTTTTATTTATTGTCGGATGTCTTTGAACTACGAGTAATAGTCGGTCACGAGCATCGAAGTCATGGGTCATTACCGTGCAACTGTTTAGTTTCATTAGTATTATGTCAGGTTACGTCTAATTTCATAAAAGAAAAATGCTGCTCTGCTGTTGGATACCACTTTATTTTTTAAGGTTCCGATATTTTGATAATAAAATCTGCTGTATAGACAAACGTTACTCTTCGAATTCCCGTCTAAGACTCAAAGTGATACAAACAATAAATAAGGTCCTAATGTTACTAGGTTTCTGTACATTTTACTTAGAATTAAGAAATAAATAATAATATTTATTTGTTTATATTAATTCAACAACAAAAATGTTTAGTATCTAAATATGAATAGTAATAATAATAAATCGTAGAATAAAGGTATTTTTCATAGTTACACATATATAATATTTATAGGTAGAATATAGAATATCATTAGTTTTACTTAATTCATTTTTACATTAGTAATTTTTTTAACCAACTTCAGTTAGAGCCATCGCTGCGATAGTAGCATTTACAGCGACTTACCTTGACAACTTTACTTCCAATTGCTAACAAGCATAACGAACATGTATGAAGATCATTTAAAAAATATATAATGTCGCTTAAAATTGTAGATTTTATTGAATGTTATTGTTAATTATATATTTCATATAGTCGCTTAATGTTATTCAGCTATCAATGAAAAAAGCCTAGACACTAGATACTGTATTCAGACCTCAGACGATTCGGGCGTATAAATAAATTGCAAATAGTTATAATACTAACAATACCGTACAAGTTCTTTAAAAGTTATTAACGAGAAAGTGGCATAAAGACAGATAATTTTACTGCTATATTTAATAATAAAATACAAACACTTCAGTGTCAATGTTTGTGATTTCCTCGATAAACAATAGTTTTTACCCATTGTTCTGTATCTAGGTTAAACTTTTGGCCCCGTGTTGTAAAATGCAAGTAATAGTAGTAATTTAAACATTGAATTGTTTCCAGGAAGCGATAATGAAGAGCCAGTTGTTTGTATTGTACGTTTGCTGGGCGACAGCAAGCGCGTCACTTGAAGTTGTAAGTCAATGGAATCTACTCCAGTTTGACTTTCCCCCTGATCCAGTTCTATTGGAAAAATTCCAACCAGAGAACACTGTACCAACTGGTTTGGAAATTGGCTGGGACAAGCTTTACCTTGGAATCCCCCGACTAAGAGCTGGTGTGCCGGCCACCTTAGCTTGGATGCCCAGAAGTCTTCCACCCGGTGTTAGTCCGGTTCTTCAGGTAAGATTTGATTAAAATTCCCATTTTTGTAGACATGTATTTATAAAAGTAATAAAACTATTCTGCCAATATAAAAGTTATTCGATATTGAGTAAATCGATCATTGCGCACTGATTGAAGATGAACGTTTTCTAACATTGTGATCTAATCGTCATGAAGTACATTATCGAGACGTACACCTTTGCCGGCCTACCTCACTGCAACGCAGAGGCTCCGGGTTCGATTCCTGGTATAGTAAATTTTGAAACGTATTTTTTTTTTATTTACTATGGTCTGGGTGTCAGGGTTCGGCCCCAGAGTAATCCGTTGTATATTACCCATACCGCAAGCGTAACTTGCTTAATTTGGGGATATACCTACAATATGTTTTTGTCTGCCGATTAAATAAAATAAATAAATAAAAGTATACCACTGAATATAGGACTAGTCAACTGAATTAAATATCAGGATATGGACCTTGTAATCATATGTGTAACTCTTGTGAATTATATAAATCGGATAAAACGGAGATACTTGTAAGACGAAGTCGACATAGTTCGCAAAATTAATAAGCAGTTACAGTGCTTCGATTGTCTGTCCCATGGCCGATGAGACGGGCATGCCCTGGAGTGGAAACCCTATCTTAGAAAACGTAGTAGGATGCCCGTCGGGGCCGCGGTTGGTACGGGATAGATAAGAAAAGCGAAAGACCAAACTATGTAGCGTGAAGTTGGAAAAGTCTACGAACAATAGTCTATTGCGTTAAGGTATCCGTATTTATAGGTGTAATTTAACCCTTCAAGAAATAAATCAGTATACATGAAATGAAAATTTGTTTACTTATGTTTGTGACTATGTTTCGGTAATGTGAAAGGCAAGATATACGTAATATGTTTTTCACTGATATTATTGTATATACATACTTTCATCTTTCACAAAAAATCCTGTTTTAAATTAGCGTTAGTTATTTGACCTGAGGAAAACATCACATAATGTAATCACTAATAAAGCCATTACTATGCACTTTCCTGTGCTTCAAAACAGACAGAAATTCTTGGTTTACATTTTTAAGTCGTTAACTTTTTCAGTATGTAATAACAGGCAGGCAATACAATTCGTAGCTCTCGATGTGGCTCATTAGTTTTTTTCTAATTTCCATTAAAAGCTATATTTAGTTAGACACCTATTAAAATAAAACTGGTACGAATATAGCTTACAGCAATTTGGCTACTAAGTGGTCTAACTAGCTCTACCTCCTAATTATTATGCATTTAGGTTTAGGTATTAGAAAGTTATAAATAAATGGAAGGAAAAATTAAAGTATTAGCCTGGAATATTTATACTACTGCGGCCCTTCTACAAACACGACCAATGAAGAAACAGCAACAGGGTATGAACGCTTAGTCACCCTTCCTAGGGGTCAATATATTCTTCTCAGGTCTCTACATATTTGGTAACAAGACTGATTCATTGAAATGCCGGGTTGATAATCGTAGTTTTGTGGCATTAACGTACTGTTAATAACATATTTTGTTATTAGTAATATCATCTACTATTGTAATATTTACGGCTAGTTGTGATTACTAATCGGATATAAAAGCCAGCGGGCGCAGCGGTGACATATTATTACTAAAGTCCGGTATCGCTGAAACAGCCATCTGCGGCTATTCAGCTATGTTCAGCTCCAAAAAAAAAAAGTGACATATTATTATCTTTCTCACTACGACTTTAGTCGGATGCACATGTCATAGTAGCGCTCTACGGTTGCTAATTATTGTGCGAAAATCACAACTTATAATTAATTGTAATTGCAAGCTCGGTATACTTCTAAAATGATTATACAAAAATGGCCTTTTTAAGGTGTAGACAAGCTTGTCATTGGAAGTTCATGTGATCCTAGGGATCTGAATTGTTATTGTTCGTGTACGATAATTTTGCTTACCTCCTTCATCACAATGCAAGTATTATGTACGACATTTTTAAGTACGACAGTTCTGATAATTTTGCTCAATATATAATAATTTTAAGCTGCTGACAGGTACGATAGCTGCAACGCATCAGGTTGCATACATTGCTTTACTTCTATCACTTAGCAATGGGATTCTTACGACGGACTATGACTTTGAAGGAAATGTGTACTGGGGATTTTATTAGTATGCACTCTTATTGCCGTATGTTCTAAAGTAAAATTTAATGGCCACTTTGGGAGTGATGTCACGTTACAGCGTGGAGAAAGTAAATTTCTTGTACCTTGGAATTTACCATTTAATACTATAAGACATATATAGGTACCTCTAGCTAGGCTCAAGCCTCTTATTTAAAGGAAACTGATATCTGCCTCGAACGTCCAAATCGGTTATCTCGATGTGCAAGTCGCCTCACTATGTTTATAACTGACTTCAAAAAGGAGGAATCTATATTTTTTATGTTTGTTACTTGATAGATAGAACTATATTTTGTAAATTTGTTGTTGGTCTTTTATGTTCTGTTTGGCACCGACTTTGAGATTTTGAATATTCATTTTTTGGTTTTTAGCGTGCAGTCTGTTTTATTTTTGTTAAAAAAAAATGTATACCGTCACATACCGGTATGTCAGTACCTGATAATAGTAAAAATATGCACATTTGATCAGACTGCCTTGTGTATGCTTCCTAGTCTAAATTCGTACTCAAATCATTGAAAAATTAATAATAAAAGTTATTTGGGTATATAAATATTCGAATTGTACAGTATTTAGAACCCTGCAAGATAAAACAGAACACGAAAGCTTACGATGAAATTCCTATTTTAGCATCTAAAATTGTCGCCATAACAACCTTGAGTTGTGTTCCGGCATTAGTGACCAGGTTCCAGTTTCCCTTAAGAGAGCAGCAGCGCATTTGTAGCTACTTTGCTGTTGCAAATGTCCATAGGCGATGGTCACCGCTTTCCATCAAGTGGGCCGTCTGCCTGTCTGCTGATCTCCTGCAATAAAAAAAATATCTAAAATTTTCATTGAATATCTAGTAAGCCGTTTTAGAGCAAATAAACAGTCGGACAGACAGATAGACAGATATTCAGTCATTAATGTTTAGGTAAAACAACATAGCACTTTCATTTTGGTATTACAGTGGAGAACACAATGTATTTTTTAAATTTCTTGCCTGTTTGTTCGGGATTCACGTAAAAACTACTGGGCCGATTTCGATGCGGTTTTCGTTGATCGACAGGAAACTCTTAATGCACGTACAAACATCGCGACACACGCGTTGCGAGTGATTTGTCACGCATGATCGCGAACGCGAACGCGAACGCCTCCTTAATGCGAGCATAGTGTATTCATTATCTATGATGCGAGCGGTACGCTACGTGTCGATGGATGGGTGTTATTTGGGTTGCGCGTTCATGCGTCATGGAGACCGATACCTAATCACTGCGTGAACTTTTCCAGCTTTATGAAAGAACAGAGTGCTATGGGACTCTAAACATTTTTCTTACTGACGAACACCTTGCGTGCTCAGTTTGAGCGTGTTTCGTTCGGGACGCATGCATAAATGTACTGTCTTATGCCTCAGGTTGCGGCATGTATGACGAAACGTTCCCGCACAACGCACGCCTCGCGATATCTATACGTGCTTTTAGACTTAAAACCTGCCCTACTTTTTGTCCCGGGAATCCTGCGGGAATTTTTCTTGGAATAAATTAAAAGGGCCAGGTTAAAAAAATGAATTCCAGTTTTTTCACCGATCGATAGCAAGTTTTACGTAATAAAAGATGTGATATTTTTTTAACCCGGGAATCTCGCACGAATTTTCCCGGGAGCGGTTTAAAGTTGTTCGGGTGCATAAGTTCGCTTATTCTGACCCAGTTTTCACTAAAACGATAGCTGCAGTGCTTTATGTCCCGGAATACCGCGGAAATATCAAGTCAAACGTAGACGAAGTCGCGGGCATACCCTAGTTATAAATATAAAGCAAATTACTGCGTCGCAAGCATATCAAAGTGGTGATTCTGACAGTTTAATTTATCTAATGTCAATAATTATGCATTGCTTAGATGTAAACCAGACACTCCATATCAGATTAAGACACGCCTGTGTTGTACTGTAACTTATTGCTCAAGTTTGCTCAGTACTTGTACTAGTATCACTCAATATTCATGTCTCGGTTTGTATGTTATTACTATAGGTTATTAAATATTTGAGTGTAGAGCTATTTGCAGCTGAAGTGGGACGCCAACTTCAGATACCTAGGATTTATCGAAATTATAACAATACTAGTTTTTAACCCGCGACTGCGCCGCGGGTTAACCTCTAGTTCCTGCTTCTTGTTTAAAGAGCAGGCGTTAATATAGGTTACATTGTACAACATTTTTATGTTAGTGCCATTTGCACCCGAAAAATTCACATAATTTTATATGGCAAACTATTCGATCTCCTGGCATGAGTGATGAAATAGGTATGTCTATTTTCGGCATTAAAACTATATTTAAACAAAATTACAATAAAAACGATCCAATATTCTCAGTGTTTTCCCACAACTTAACAGAAAGACATATCGAGTTACTAACGCATTTTTATAGACGGTGAATTTTTATATCTATGAACTTGAGAAATGATTGGCTCATCCAAACTTTCATCCTCTATTTCAAACCCTCCTAGTTTTATTTATCTATCCCCCGTCAATGAAAACTACAAAAATGACAAAAAGGACAAAAACAGCAAAAAGGACAAAAAGAGCTAAAAGGACAAAAAGGACAAAAAGAGCAAAAGAGCCAAATGAACAAAAAGAGCAAAAAGGACATAAAGAGCAAAAAGGTCAATAAAGCAAAAAGGATAAAAAGATCAAAAAGGAGAAAAAGAGCAAAAAGGACAAAATAACCAAAATGTCGAAAATGGCAAATCACAAAACCAACCAAAACCTATCCCACTTTTGGGATGACCTTTACATAAATCTATCCCATTATCCAGGATGAAAAATAGCTCTTATTCACCCACGGTATGAAAATTACATATATACATATAGATAAAAAGTATCCTATGTTCAACCTCGGCATCGAAAATATATATATATACTGAGAGCCAAATCGGTCCAGTAGTTTTTCCGTGAAAACGGAAAAGACAGGCAGACAAACAGACAGACAGTGTTACTTTCTCATTTATAATATTAATAGGGATTATTCTTAGACCGATTGTAGTAAAATTTACTACTACTACTCCGTACCCTATGGAAACCATCTCGTTTTCCCGGATAAATAGCATTTTATATTCATATACATAGTACATACTTATACACAGTAATTATATAACGAATTCCTTGATGAAAGGAAACTTTTCGAAGCCGTGAATATGTTAAACATACAAAAATCTATACAATATTACTTTCTGATTTATATATTGGTAACAGTTGTGGTTACGTAATAATTCCAAAATTATACCGGAATCAGACATTATTACGCATTCTAAAGACATCTTAAATTGGTTCTTTTGTTTAATTTCTTTCACATTATTATTACATGTCCAAAAATCTAGAATTAGTTGTTACGAAACACATAACTATTAAATTAAATTAAAAAAAAAAATTAAGCATGGCATTGTTAATAACTCGATTTCAATTGGTTTTTAATATTGGCACATTGAAATAAGACCACATATCTTACTATGCGTTACGCTAACTCAAGCAGTATACGCATAAAGACACGGGAAAGCGTGAAGGGCAATCAAATAGTTTGCTGAACGACCTTGACGGAGCAGTCACTCCGGTCAGATCCGCGACATTTGTAGTAATTTGCCAGCAAACCGAGCTCAGTTACCGTGCAATGTAGAGCATACGAACAACATTCCATTGATATTACTTTGCACCAATATTCTGCAGAATTATGTATTGTTTACTAAAAATATTAAAAATGTTATGTGGAAGACATCGCTATTAGCGATAATACGTAGGACCGTCTTACACTACCACTGACAAAACATTTATTGCAGCTATTATTCTAAGAGACTGTGTTCTGATTCTATTTATGATAATTATTGTTCCGACATTAGACACTATTATTTCACCCGATTGCACCTGAAGTTTTAATTTCGGGGGTAGGCTCGTCTTACTTTTTCTTGTCCAGTTTGCACATATTGCCATGTTGACATTCAACATTCACGAGCGACATTAAGACAATTTTTGTAGAGCGGCGGCATGGTTAGGCATTTTGTCCTCCACTAAATGAAATCCGTGAAACGGGACTATACTAGTGCAGGTAAATCTTTTGTCGTATGTCCCTATTAATATTATAAATGCGAAAGTAACTCTGTCTGTTCCGGTATCACGGAAAAACTACTAGACCGATTTGGCTGAAACTCAGTATATGTATATACACATATATATATATATATATATATATATACATACATAACTTCACGCCAGTTCCCTTGCGGGGTAGGCACGAACAACAGAGCGCCATTTAGGCTTATTCTTACACACCTCGCTTGCTTCTTTGACATTCATAACTCTTGTCATGTACGCTCGTCTGTTCTTAAGGCTCCTAACATCACCTTCTGCATTTGATCATGGAAAGTGTGTTGTGGCCTTCCACGACTTCTGCATCCATCCACTTTTGCATTGTATATCTGTTTATTCATTCTTTCATCATGCATTCTTTCCACATGCCCGAACCACCGGAACATTCCTTTCCTTACCAATATATATATATCTGTGGGGCTCTCAATGGGGTGGCGGAGATCACCAGACTCGTTAAATGGGGGGAAATCCGGGTGACGGGTCTGGACGACTCAGCCACCCCTGAAATGATTGAGGAGGAGGTGTGTCGGGTAGGCAACTGTCCCCGCTCCCAGGTTAGGGCAGCGGGAATTGACATAGGGTCAGGCGGTCTGGGCTCGTCGTGGGTAACGTGCCCGATACCGGTGGCGAAGATATTGGCTGAGGCCGGTCATATATATATATATATTCGATGCCGAAAATGAATATAGGATACTTTTTAACCTAAAAAATGGGATAGTTTTTGGGATAAAAATACATTGGTCTCTTTGTTTGTTATGCTTTTACGAAGAAACTATTGGATCGATTTGGCTGAACTTTGGTATACATACATATATGTAATTTTAATATCGTGGGTGGACAAAGGATACTTTTTTAACCCTGATAATGGGATAGATTTATGTAAAGGTTATCCCAGAAAGTAGAATAGGTTTTTTGTGATTTACCATTTTGGTTAATTTGGCACTCTTGGTACTTTTGTAATTTTTGGCATATTTGGCACTCTTGGCACTTTTGTTATTCTGGTCATTTTGGCACTTTAGGCATTTTTTGGATATTTTTTGGCATTTTAATCATTTCTGTAGTTTGCAAATAGATGGCACGGGGATCGATAAACGAAACTGCAACGAGTTGAAATAGGGGATGATAGTTTGTATGAGAGACCAATCATTTCTAAAGTTTAGAAGATATAATAATGCATCGTCTATAAAAAAATGCGATAGTAACTCGATCTGTCTGTTTGTTAAGCTTTCACGGAAAACTACTGGAGTACTGGATCGGTTTTGGTGTAATTTTGTACATATACCAAAAATGGACGTAGATACTTTTCATCCCGGGAGAGGGATAGTTTGCGATATAAAATGAAGTGAATTTTCAGGGGGCAAATAGTACTGACATAAAAATTCAACACAATGAAACCTGTAGGCATTAAGGTCTGCTTTATAAACAAGAGGTACGTAATAGAGTTTGACCCGCGGCGTCGATAAACTCTAGTTATGTATATAAAGGCTACTGCAGTATTCATGATGCGGTTATACTGCGTGATTTTACACATTCAAAATCTCCGTGAAACGCTGCTCCTGCTTTTGTCGCTTGAGTATATGCCTCGCTTCTCTAGCTTACAAAAGGACAAGTCTAATGCTAGGTTTATATTATAGACTTCTATCCGTGCAGGAACGGAGAAAGAATACAATTTACTGCGGACGGACGGCCTATCGTAAGAGGCGACAAAACAACCCACGGCCAGGTGAATTTGCAGGGCATTTGCCCGACTGAACGGCTACCATCCCTGGTCTAGAGTATGCCGTCATAACAACCTTGATTTGTGTTTCGGCATCAGTGGCCAGGTTTCAGTCCCTTTCAAGAGAGCAGCAGCGCATTTGTATCACCTTTGGTTGTACAAATGTCTATAGGCGATTGTAACCGCTTTCCATTAGGTGGGCCGTCAGCCTGTCTGCTGAACTCTGCAATAAAATAAAATAATAATTATGCAGACTTATACTTAAAGCTTAATTTCTTTTGGTATTGCGTTCAATAACATTCAAAAAGTCAACCTACAAATTCTCATATAGCATTACTATATCATAACATTTTATTTAGTGGAATGGTTATGGGTAATCTGCATTAAACTGATCAAATGCACTATAAGTTGCATAATAACTAGTATTGATCAACTTTGTTGCTATATGGCGAGCAATTAATTAGTGAGCAGCGAATGTCATTTCTTTAAGACGTAACCAAGTGAAAGAAAGTTGCTTGTCCAATTAGACCTTTAGACTTAAGTCTCATAACTCGTAACATACATACAAAATTTGATATCCATTGATTATTAGGAAATATAATAAACAGAAAGACGGATTAGTTTTCATTTTTCACGAGCTATGACAATCTTAAGATAACTCATACATAGCTAAAAGTAGTAAAAACAGTGTTGTGAACAACGGGCCGTTTAGCAAACAACTCGGTATTCCAGAAAAGTATAAGTACATTAAGGAACGGTGTCATAAATCTAAAATAAAATTGATCGATCACTGATCGATGACTTATTAGAATTAATATTATTTGCTTATATGTATTAAGGATTCGTATTTTATAATTTCAATATGTGAAATCAACGTTGTCATTTCTTAGGATTCCGCAGCCTAATAGAAACTACGGATTATCTTGTTACTCGTCCGTCTGTCCTCAAGCACCTTCGTCTATTCCTCCGTGTCTCTATACGCGTTACAACAATTTTATTTGGAGAATATTAGTGTCAAAATCAGTGGATTGTATTTAACACTTACTTGACCAGTTTTTAAATTTGTATTTCAAATGTATCCTACTCTATAATGATTGTCCTTTCTAAATTTTAAAGTGTGAATCTGTTACCTGTTTGGCCTTTGTTTAACTTATTTGTATGCCTAGCAACAGTACAACAAAATATATTGTCTGTAAACAAGATATCTCATTTAAATGTCACCTTTTACGAGTATTGAATACTATATTTTTACGTCGGTTGAATAATAATGAAAAGATGCATGTTTACCTGCCCTTGCACCGCGATAGCGTAATAATATCAATTATAAAGTGTTTTTTTTATTACTACGAACCGGAAAATTTTGTAAGCCTGAATGAATAAGTAACAATGACTTGATCTTAAAACACGACCAGAAATGTTCATTGATGAGTTACTGGCTTGACTTGTTACAAATAATAAGTCAAGCCTGTTAGTTAAAACTAACTGGATCCGACAATTCGTTCGCGTGGGATTTGGTATTCATACTGTTGGAACTCTATAAGATTCTTTAAATCTCTGAAATTTTTATTGAAATTCGTTGTGCCGCTTAAACTATTTAAAGTGACGAACAAAAATTCTACAGTCTTTTATGTTTAGGTATATTAAACAGCACTTTACACTATATTTATTTTTAATGCACGGTACTCTCCACATTCGTTGAGCCATAATGGGTAGGTGTTATATTTATTATGATGCAATCAGTATATTTCGTGTTTATATAAATTAAAAAATATACGACTAATTGAAATTCGTATTTTTAAGGATTTTATTATGTGCTTGGTATGAATAAGCAAAGACTTTCGTGACTGTTAAATATAATTAAAACTATTTTTTAAACGCCATTTTAATTGATTATTTCCCTTTAACGTGACTAACTTTTTACATGATTTATTTTTTGTAGGCATACCCCGACTGGTCATGGCATTCTGCTGGCCGCGGGGACATAAACTGCACTGGGCTGATTTCGGTATATAGAGTGCGTGCAGATCAGTGCAACAGGCTGTGGGTGCTGGATGCTGGCGTCACTACGAGCATAGATGACTTCCGACGAGTATGTCCGCCAAAGATTCTGATCTTCGATATGGCTACCGATCGATTGGTAAGTTGAACATTTTCATATATTAATATTATCTTATAACGCAAATGCTCTTCATTTAAATAGTCATCCAAACACACACACCATATACATTCAAGTTAAGCAAGTTACTCTTGTGTGTACTGAGGTCTATTCCTGACACCCAAAACGGAGAAAATAATGGAAAGATTGTTTACAAGGTTTATACCGTGCAGTTTTTTTTTTGTAAACGCATAGTATAATCCAATGTTTTAAGGTTTATTTAAAATAGTATATTTGCTAATATTTTCTACGGTAACATTCAATCAAATTAAAATTCAAGTTAATCATATCTTACGTATCAGAATTACATAAAATTAAACACACATGTTTTGATGATCCGAATTATTAAAATGTTTTGTTTTAATATTAATACTATATCATCTACTCAATTTGGATTTAAGAAAAAAATCGTATAATATGGACGTAGTACCTACTATTTATTTCGCGTAACTGTCCTTACTTATTATTGTTGACTTTTATGTTGCTATTATGCAGCCGATACGGCAATATATTTGGGGCTGGATGCAAAAGATAAATAGATGAATACTTTTTAAAATAAAAAAAACACATTTAGTATATACTTAGTGAGCTTCTTCTCTACATACATATTTAAATACCTAGTAAATGCTAGTAAAGAAAATGTTGACGTTTTCTTTATTGTTAATATCGTTGTAATTATTACATCATACATACATTTCATCTTATAAACCGATGATGAACAATATAACTTCGTATCTTATGAACTACTTATGTTGTAAAATATTTTCCCACGATTAGTCGTGTGAAATAGTTTTTCATATAACATGTTGCTTTACCAATATTTCAACAGAAAAAAAATGTTTCCTGAGTTGATACTTAAATATCTATTGCGATATGTAAATAATTAAATTATTCGCCATGACTTTCCGTAAGTATAGCCCTGTGTAGCAACAGTTGCTTGGTGTAGCGTTGCTGGCAGCGCAGTCATGAAATCATAAGAGAAGTTCAAAGAGTGCGTTATTTGTTACTTTAATTTGCATTCAAAACATTTAATAATTAATATTGCGGTTCATTCTTAAATACCCATATGTAACTTTTATTTTCATTCACTTCATTTAGTAGTGAGAGTGGTCGGGGTTTAAACACGTGCTTGTAGCGCAGTGTCAAAGAATAAGTAATAAAAGGTTCAGCGCCTACAGTGTTTACGAAATAGAACACGTCCATCTAAATGTTAGTGGTTATATGTATACAATATTACTATAATATGTGTGTACCTATATATAGTGTAGTATATATTGTTAAGCATCCCTGTGTTGTACTTTCTGTTTTAGGGTAAGGGACGGTATATCCGACCACCTCGTCCAAGACCGATTGTGGGTTTTAGAGATCTGTAAATTCGATATGTGTAATACACCTACACAATACTTTCCATCATCGCGAGTAAATCTAAATATAACAATATGCGCATTAGGTCCGAAAAACTACGCATATGGTACATCATTCCCAAGCACTGTCAAAATCTATGCCTCTGAAAGTGTAATGGCGATGCCTCTAAGCAAAGTATTTATACTACCTGTTTATCTATTAGTGTATTGCAGTTGTATTATATGAAACATATATAATCTTTATTTATGTTTTTACTGAATAGTATTATACTCCATTATAAATATAAAAGTAATTTATTATACTATAAATAACACTCTATTTATAAATTATCACTCTCCATTATAAGCCCATGTTTGAATACATAAAGTTTAGGCCGTTGAAATAAGTTAAATATATAACTGTTGTAAAAGATATACGTTCGACTTATTTCATAGATCTTATCTTTTATCTTATCTTACGTATGCTGCAGCATTTTATACGGAGTTACCTTCTGTTATAATAGTTATTCTATGACATTACGGCTGGTTTACTGCGTCGAAACCATTCGCATCGCGGGGCACTGCCTTCTTTCTTTCGCTTTGCGTTCAAGATCAAACTACGATATTGAAATGCTCATGGCCGTCTGAATTTGTTTAATATCTAATACCTGCTAATAAAATGTTTACTAATGATAGCGAACACATTGAAATAAAAAATAATATATTTTGTGTGAGTAAATGAGGAAATATAGTTTAAATTTGATTCATTTATGAACGAACTGTTGCATATTTTAAATGCATTTACATCTATACTAATATTATAAAGCTGAAGAGTTTGTTTGTTTGTTTGTTTAAACGCGCTAATCTCAGGAACCGCTAGTCCGATTTGAAAAATTCTTTCAGTGTTGAATAGTACATTTATCGAGGAAGGCTATAGGCTATATTATATTTTCAAAAAAATTAGGCATCCTTACTAAAAGTCCAATAATGTAAACCAAGGTGTAAAAAAATGACCAAAGAAAATCCTTACACGGCGTGCGCTGCGAAAACTATTGATTATAGAACAAAACAATGTACTACCAGTTTGCAGAACATATAATTGTCTACAAAAAATATCGCGTAATCATATGTCTAACTATTGTAGTTATAATAAGTGTTTTCTTTTATTTTTTTAAATAATTAAAATGCCGTCGCTTCAAAACCTCTTTATTTTGTACCTTGATATTAATCCTTATCAAAATAAATTACTCCATATTCAAGACGAATTCAATAGCTTTCTAGAACTTTTTGAATTATTCAATTCGGACGTTTCAGTCAAAAGATATCGCGATATTTAAAATGTAAGTATTAGTGTTGTAGCCAAATATACTAATATATTGTTTGACTAGCTGTACCCGCGACGTCGTCCGCGTGGAATTTGCTTTCAAAATCCTCCAATTTTGAAACATTCTTCATTGGTGCTCCGCTCCTATTAGTCTTAGCGTGATGATATATAGCATATAGCCTTCCTCGATAAATGGGCTATCCAACACTGAAAGAAATTTTCAAATCAGACTAGTAGTCGTTCCTGAGATTAGCGCGTTCTATCAAACAATATATTTAGTATATTTGGCTACAACACTAATACTTACATTTTAAATATCGCGATATCTTTTGAATGAAACGTCCGAATTGAATAATTCAAAAAGTTCTAGAAAGGTATTGAATTCGTCTTGAATATGAAGTTATTTATTTTGATAAAGATTAATACCAAGGCACAAAATAAAGAGTTTTTGAAGCGACGGCATTTTAATTATTTAAAAAAATAAAAGAAAATACTGATTGTGAGATAACTACAATAGTTAGACATATGACTACGCGATATTTTTTGTAGACAATTATATGTTCTGCAAAGTGGTAGTACATTGTTTTGTTCTATAATCAATAGTTTTTGCAGTGCACGCCGTGTAAGGATTTTTTCGGGTCATTTTTTACACCTTGGGTTACATTATTGGACTTTTAGTAAGGATCCCTAATTTTTTTGAAAATATAATATAGCCTATAATAGCCTTCCTCGATAAATGAACTATTCAACATTGAAAGAATTTTTCAAATCGGACCAGCGGTTCCTGAGATTAGCGCGTTTAAACAAACAAACAAACTCTTCAGCTTTATAATATTAGTATAGATTGAACGCGCTAATCTCAGGAACTACTGGACTGATTTGAAAAATTCTTTCAGTGTCGGATAGCCCAATATCATCACGCTAAGACCAATAGGAGCGCAGCACCAATGAAGAAATGTTTCAAAATCGGAGGGTTTTGAAAGCAAATTCCACGCGGACGACGTCGCGGGCACAGCTAGTCATACATAAAATATTTTAAGAACCATTGATTTTTCGTGCTTTTAGTCATAAACAATACATAATATTTTATATTCATCACATAAATACTCACTGTAAAGGACGATTGAGATTACTGATGTGTGAACCTGCCCAGCTAGTTTGTATAATATATATGTTATACTTATACTTATATTTATATTATACTTACTAGATAAATGGGAAGGAGGAGCTCGAGGCCAATAATAGTACGTTACCAAGCTCCTTTATTTAATTAACTAAATATACTACCATACCATACCTACCATACTACTACTATCGTAGTGTATTTGTTTAGATGTCTTTATGCCGTGTTAGGTGCTTAAGAGATCGGACCTGAGCATAAAATCATTTTTATCACGGAAAATCGACAATTCATGCGAGTTTTGGAATCAGGTTCCGGCTTAGAATTTTGGACATAAAACGATTTTCATGGTGTTCGATATAAGTACATACTGGTATTTACCGTCGCGATAAACACATGCCATTCTTTGTAGAAACACTAAAATGTTTTTCAAGAAATGGCGACTCAATTATTTCATTATAATGGAAAAGTCGTTGCCACAGTGCTGCTATAAATGAAAATTTTAAACGTGTATTACCTAGGCTAAAACCGTCGTTACACAAAATACTACTATTTCCTGTATAGGTACCGTAAAAGGAACACCAGTGAAAGGAGTATCGGTATATTCTGACGATAGTTTGTGTTTAGAAACTCAATTTTAAGCTCACTATATTAAAATAAATCTAGACAGGAACTGCAATGTTCTATGACTAACACAACATGTTTTGTAACAAATGATACCTTTCCACTAGTTTATTAGGTAATATTTACGTAATAATCAAAATCGGTATGTTAGAACTGAATACATATTTTATATATTATTATGATTTAGATAAATACATTGATAAAAAGAACATTAACAAACAGAATAAATGTTCACTTTTACATTTTTATCTGGATTATCATAGACGTTATTAATAGCATAAAAATATTAATTTATAATAAGTCATTTTATGCATAACTATTTGTACCCTTGACTGCATTCGCCCGGATATTGGAACTATAAATACGTATCGTCTGAACCCTGCATTGCATCGAAATGAGTTATATATGAGTGTTTAAGATTAAATCCATGTTTTCTTTCTCAAAATTTCCATTGAAAGCCGTGGAATCATTTTGGACCTTATCCGAAACAACTTTAAAACAGACAGACTATATATTTGTATGATTAGGCGTCGTGTAAAGAGCAGTTTTCATTATTTTTTTTGTAATTTTAAATAGATTATTTAGATTCAATACAACATAATTTTAAGATCTAACACAGAATATCTATACATTGTTTTTCCTCAGAAGATCATTTTCGTACATTACACTATGCCAAGATGTGTAAGTATTTTAGACAACTCAAGCTACATCTAATGTCGGATATTACAGTAGAAAATATTTTATATTAATCATCTAAAGACAGTTTAACTAAAATCGTAACCAAAAATTTATCAAGGCGAGCGAAGCGATCCCTAACATTATCCCACAATTTATACATTGTAATGGTACATTGTACTGAGAAACTATTTTGAGAAACAATTACAATTTATTTCTAGATATATCACAAAAATATTATTTTATGCACATAAAAAAATTTAAGATATAACAATTTTTATTAATTAGAATTTTATTGTATTCTTAGACTGCCATCTGTCGAAAACTGTAAAACCAGTAAGACGTATATAATATCAACTGGACTGTTACTAGGTAGAAAATTTTGCGAGCCCTCGTAAGACACCGCTTTTTGCTAGTCAGTAAGAAAAAGCAAGATGTGAAGTTTACGTCGGATCCATTGTAAAGTGGGTAACCAATTTATTAGTTTTGAGTTATAATTACGTAAATGCTAACTCATGAATATATTAACTGTCGTTCTCAATTTGATAATGATCAATAGATAATTGCGGACGCGGACTCGCCTATCGTTGGCATGTTGATCTTTGTTGAAATTGTATAGACAGCAGCTTGTTTGCGAGGTCATTCTCTTTATTTGAAAGGGTGTGGTACGCGGTACGCCCGATTGTCCATGCTTATTCCGTTTGTTACACTTCAACATGCGTACCTATTTAGGCCAACAGCAATTGAAACATTATAGTCTATTATAATAATTTTAATTCATTCATTCATAGATCATGCATTTCCGCAGTTTAAAAATCTCAAGTTTTAGTTTCGGTACTCTTATTTAGATTAACAAAATTGTTTGCTTTTTTAATCGGTTGGTTGATTCAAAAAACTCTTTCGATTGTTAATTAATAATGATAATTTGGAGGAATAATACAGTAGATTTTAGAAGATATTTTTTTAACAATTAGATTATTTACGTTATTTAAGTAATACGGAGATATAATAATATGGAAATAACATGTGTTTCTGAAGTATTATTATTATTATTATTAAAACACCTTTTTTCTGGCCGGATTTTTTTGTACAAATTCAAGTTCTGCTCAGCTGCCTGCAATTAATTTAGAGAAGCTATGATAAGAGACGAGGACTTTTGGGCTAAAGAAATGTAATGAGTTGAGATATAACTTAAAAAGCGTTGTATTTTTCTATTACAAGATGAAAACTTCAGCCATGGTAAATGTATAAATGTTTGTTGATACACGAATTTTGAGTAGCGGGGTGGTGAACTGGGGAGGTGGTGAGGTAGGCATACTTACCCCCACTACATCCCCTTATGGTCCGGACGTCTTGAAATATTATTTTTAATAAACATAACCTCAATTATTTTTTCACTAATATTGCACTTATATTATATAGGTCCAAAGTTAAACAATATTTTTTTAAGGCGTCGTAACTGATCGTGTACATAAAATAAATAGTAAATAGTTACAGTTGGTTCTGGCACTCGCCGGCTGCTACCACGGCTTCGCTCACTCAGCTCGTGCGCGTTGATCAGTAGCTAACTTAACCTAAATTAATGTTATAGTCACTGATCACGTCCTTTCACCACCCATCACAAGTATCGAATATGTGAGTAGCAGCCACAGTCATAAATTATATCTGGAAGACAGAATGTCTTAAAAATATGGTCACAAATAAAATAAGTTATCGATAAATAATCGATTTATGAGAATGAATTTCATCAATTAATAATATGAAAACACACCACATGAATAAGTCATTCAAAATAACTAAATCCTTGTAGTGGATTATAAAAAAATATCAACGTCATCTTTTCACAGTCAGGGCCTAAAAATGTATGAAAGCGTATCCATCACTTTTAGCGCGAGGTACAAATTCAATCCTATGAATTAAGGTTCTTTCAGAAGATGTTTGTCTGTCACAAATATTTTTTTATTACGTAATGTATAAACCAACAACTATTCGGTAATTACAGGTTCGAAGCGTATACTTCCCAAGGGAGCTCCTCCGTCCCAGTTCGCTGCTAACTAACATTGTGCTGGACCACAGTCGAGCGGGATCTAACAGACATTCAACTACCTGCGATAACATTTTTGCGTATATTTCCGACACTGTCGCTCCAGGTATGTACCGTAAAACGTTTTTTATAAGAGCTTAATTAAATTTCAAACAAATTAAATCAATTTGGTTGAAAGGCGCAGAAATGAAAGGAAAGTTGATATTCAATATCAATTACATTGAATTATTAAAATTAATATTTCTTTCAGTTACTTTGGTTGTTTAAACCAAATTGAAAGGCGAAAGTGAACTTCGTGATATCACCTTAACATAAGCACGAGTTTTGAGTGTTTCGATAATAATGAAATATTGTTAAATGCACGAGTATAATTTAATAGTGGGTAATATAACACAAATCAGTATAGTTCCAATGATCTCATACCCTATAATCACATCTTTCGACTATGCAGTGCCCACGCATATAGTATGCCGATTTCAAAGTCTATAGAGGTTTCCCGCGGCTTGTCTGGCGTAAATTTCATATTTGCATCCCACAGATACACACTTTCTGAGATAAAAAATATACTGTTTTTATCTCCGGTACTGAAAGTTGGTTGCTAAGATACAGTTTTAGAGACCAATGTAATAACCTGCGCAAAAAAACCGAAGCCTTATTTCTACTAATAGGTGTATTTAATAATATATGTCGCTGTTGTAACTCTAAAAATAAAGTCAAAATGTAAATTTGTGGATAAATAAATTAATTGGAACTAGAAAAAACATAATCTATCTATAATATTATAAAATTTTAAACATGCCGTGTCTTTACATTAAAAAAAATACAACTGGAATAGACTATTTATACGATGTAGAACGCGATGCAATTTTTTTAGGTTTCTTGTCTGTTTGCTCGGGATTCACGTAAAAACTACTAGGCTGATTTCGATGCGGTTTTCGCTGATCGAAAGCTAATTCTTAGAATTAAAATCTGCGCTAATTTTTATCCTGGGAATCTCGGGGAAATTTTCTGAGAATAATTTAAAATCACCAGATTGAAAACAAATTTATGTAATAAAATGTGTGATCCTTTTTATCATGGGAATCCCGCGGGAATTTCAAGTCAAGCGTGAACGAAGTCGTGGGCATATCGTAGTAATGAATAAAGAAGGGTGGTTTGTTTCTTAAATTCTGGTAATGTTAGTCAATTTTATTGCAGGGTTTAGGTACTAATAATATGTTACCAACGTATCGACGTAGTATTCGTTGGCAGTTATCCGTGTGTTCGATGTTATCGTAAAAATACCAATGATGCTATAATTACCTCGCTAATACAAGCGTATCTCCGATGGTAGTTTTGTTATCATGTGACCATAATTGGCTCAACAACATGTTATTTCACTGTTTAGTGCGCACTAACGCATATTTTGCGCGTAAAATTTGCTTTCTCCGAAATATTCCGAGTGTCTCTTAACAACCCGTATACACGTGCATATTCACAATTTAATATATTACTAGGATTTGCGCGCGACGCGAAATTTAAAGTATTGCAGCATTTAAGAAAGAATGTGAGCTATCGTTTTAGTGAAAACTGTATCAGAAATAATCGGAATAAGCCAATTTTTATGCACCCAAAGAACTTCAAACCGCTCCTGGGAAAATTCCTGTGGGATTCCCGGAATAAAAAGAATCACACATTTTATTACATAAATTTGTTTTAAATCTGGTGATTTTAAATCATTCTCAGAAAAATTCCCCGAGATTCCCAGGATAAAAATTAGCGCAGATTTTAATTCTAAGAATTAGCTTTCGATCAGCGAAAACCGCATCGAA
The DNA here is from genome assembly GCA_019925095.2 of Dendrolimus kikuchii. Taxonomy (NCBI): domain Eukaryota; kingdom Metazoa; phylum Arthropoda; class Insecta; order Lepidoptera; family Lasiocampidae; genus Dendrolimus; species Dendrolimus kikuchii. The sequence goes on along the minus strand of CM034398.1, from coordinate 11,500,732 downwards.
ATCAGCCTAGTAGTTTTTACGTGAATCCCGAGCAAACAAACAAGAAACCTAAAAAAATTGCATCGCGTTCTACATCGTTTATATAGTCTACCAGTTCTTTTTTTTTAATAGCTTCAATGTACAGACGCAGCATGTTTAGAATTTTATAATATTATAGATTATAGAAGATGTTATATAAAACATACATAGCTTTCTACTAAAAATGTCTGTTTCTAGGCCGGTTTTCTAGAACTAACTAATACATGTGAAACTATGATCAAAATGTGAAAAATTGAATGGCATGATCTGTGATAACTCATGCATTCATTGCTAATTTTTATTTTCGATTGATTATTATGAAGATTAAGAAACTTTTTGCCCACTGCTACCAAGATTACGCTTGCTGAGTATCTCTTCTCATACTTGATTACGCTAAAGCCTGCTATCTAGATTTAACCTTAGAACAGCTGAACAAGCTTGAGCGGCTTCAGAATTTTTGTGTTAAGTTCATATTTGGATTGCGAAAATATGACTCTCTCTCTCTTTTCTTTCACCATATCCCAATTAATTGGGGTCGGCACAATAAGTCTTTTCCTTCCACACTCTTCTATTCTGATACATCTTCTATCACACCACAAATCATCATACCATCCTTCACGCAGTCTATCCATCTGTTTTTTGGTCTACCTTTATATCTGTACCCATCCATCTTGTAGTTTAACATTCTTTTTGTCACGTGACTTTCATCCCTCCTCATTATATGCCCATACCAATATGCGAAAATATGACTATGTTTCTGAATATCGTAAAAGACTCAAGTGTCTTCCCATTCATTTTCACCGGAATACTCACATTCTCTCTCTCCTTTATAACATATTATTTACTCCTAATAGTCCCCAGTACCTTAAGGAACGTTTTAAATTCCTTCGCCTATCCACTGCCCACAATTTGCGCTGTGATACGTATCGAATACTTACGACACCTGCACACACTTCATCCTATTATAGTTCTTTTACAGTGCAGGCTGTCAAACTTTGGAATATGCTGCCTCTTACTGTCAGAGAGGCCAAATCCTTCATCCTTCATCATTACCAACATTTAGAAATTTACTCAGAAAACACCATTTGTCCCTAAATAGCTATGTCTGATTAACACAATATAATCATCCTAATACATTTATTATAATAACTTATGTATTTTGAAATATATTAACGTATATGTGTTTGTAAACGGTATGTGTGTTGTTGTTGTGTATGTTTCTAAAATTACTTTGAGTATTTATGGATCTATTGCCTTTTTCCTGCACCACCTACATCGCGTGATTTATTTATTTTATTTTATTTAGGTTGCCTGCAAGAGAGGTCTCTTTGAGCGATAAGGCCTCCTATTGTATTACCTAGAAAATATTGTAAATGTGGTCTGTTTTCGTAATTGTATATTTTGGTGTGCAATAAACTGGTATCTCTCTCTCTTTCTCTAACATGAAAATGTCGCTTTGTGTACCATGAGTATTTATAAGGTAATGGATTTCAAAAATAACATAAATATGAAGTCGATTTTTCGGTTGCAAAGTTTTTGTTACTTAAAAGCCTGTAAGGGGATACTTAGATAGACAACACTTTATTGTACAACTAAAACTAAGATAACAGAAAGAGAATTTATATTGTGCAAAAAGAGGTCTTATCGCTAAAGTGTCTCTTTCAGACAATACATGGTTTTAAATATAAGACTTCGTAGATAATATATCTCCACACAGTTTTTTCCACAAAAAAATATAACCATTAGTACAATTTATGAATCTTTTCGCTATAATAAAGTCGTTTTTTTCTGTATTTAGAATTCATTTATTAAAATATGTATTGTGTGAATGGGTTCTAAGTTACTCGAAACGCGAAACCTGATAAAACTGACACACTCACCACAATTGTTATTTTGTAGCATAATAGATTGCGTAATGTTAAAAATCCAATGACAATGTTACTTCCAATGTTCTAATTTTAAATAATTTATAGCCGTCTAGGATATAAGCATATCTCGTAATGTGAATGACCCAGGGTTCCTTCTACTTATACTCGTAAATATTTAGTAGGTTTTTGTGAATACAAGTATTTATATGCAAATCTATCATGTAATGTTATGGTTATGTTTATTTTATCACATGTCGATTGGATTAATGAATAGACACTTGAACGAGTTTAGTATTATTGAATGATTTATGAAGATGGAAATATAAAATTTATACCATACATTTTGCATAAATTTACATATTTTAAATTTGGTATGACGATATAACTAGACTAATTAATATGTCAAACTAAATTCCTGACTCAAATGTCTGTAAGTAACGGTAACGAGTTCCCATTAGGTGGACGGTATCTATAGTCAGGGCCGGATTTACCTTATGTGCCGCCCTGGGGTACCGTGAAAGATACAGCCCTATTATCTATGCACTGTAACTAGACTTCAAAACGTAAATATCCAATGAGAACTTAATTTTTGAGATTTGGCATAAAACCAATAACTTCCCGATTTTTGAAAATCATTGATTTTTTATAGAAGAAAGATTACATTTTTTTGCTGACACTCCAGATTTTGCCGCCCTCGAAAATTTCACCACCTTGGGCACTAGCTCCTAGTGCCCCTAGTGTACATCCATCACTGTCTATTTTTCTTTAGCAGTAAAAATATTAAAAATTCGTTTTGTTTAGTACAACTAATCTATGTATAGAATAGAATATTCTTTATTATGAACAGAAAAGTCGTTTACATGAGTATTAACAATAATTTAAATAGTACAATCGGTGGACTTATCGCTTACAGCGATTTCTTCCAGACAACCTTTTGAAAATAGCATTACGTAGAAGAACGGGTCGGTAACCAGTGCGCAACATACCTCTAAATATTGTTACGAGTTACACAGGACTCGAATTAAAATGCCATTGGAATTACTATAGAGTTTATTAGAACTGTACAAACACGTATAAAACAGGTACAAATATAACTGAATACAAACAGTAGACACTGTACGATTCAATAACACGCGCAAAGTCCGTCACTATATCACTTGTCGAATCTACGTCTTACTCGTATCGTAATCTTCGCTCGACTGCCCCACCCCTCCGTTCGGGCATTGTTTTATAGTAAACTGCACAATACACAATCGATTGCGTGGGCTGGTTTCTTCCACGAAAATGTAATTTGCACACCTGCGAACGGCCAACAAAGTCGAAAACAATAACAATAAGGATTAGTTCGGCACTAATGACAGCCATAAAACAAGTACGATAACAATAGGATGCTTTTCTTTATTGCAAATTTTAAACACGAAGTAAACAAAAGAACTCCGAATGCAGGAAAGGTAATAACTGGGTTTTACGACAGCCAGGTGTGCACATTTCTTTGTCGGTATGTAACAATATTGCTAATAAAATATGACATTAAATTAATAAAATTCTAATTATATAATAAATACACAAGTGAATTTTAATCGATTATACAGTAACAATGCGTAATTTTTGTTTAAACAGTAGGTTACATTGTATTAAATTTTTATGTTAGTGCTATTTGTCCCCGGACGATTCACTTCATTTTATGTCGCAAACTATCGTATCTCCCGGGATGAAAAGTATTTATGTACATTTTCGGTATTAAACAAAATTACAGCAAAACCGATCCAGTATTCCTAGTAGTTTTTCCGGGAAGGCTTAACAGATAGATAGATCAAGTTACTATCGTCTTTTTATAGGTGACAATTTTTTGTAAATATAAACTTGAGAAATGATTGGTCTCCCATTCATTCATATACACTAGTTAATTCATAATTGAGAAATAGGAAATATTAATCATTTTTATTAACTACTTTTAACATATTGTATCGCAATAAAGACAGGGCAACCAACGAAACTATCAACAAGATTTATGTTTTTGTACGTATATGATAGGATGCAAAGATAAAATTCAAGTCTGGAAGTTGCTGGCCCATTATTCTTCAATGTTTTTCAATTTTATTTTTACTATTCAAACATACATACATAACTTCACGCCATTTCCCTTGCGGGGTAGGCACGAACAACAGAGCGCCATTTAGGCTTATTCTTACACACCTCACTTGCTTCTTTGATATTTATAACTCTTGTCATGCACGCTCGTCTGTTCTTAAGGCTCCTGACATCATCTACTATTCATCTTAGATATTAAATGAAAAATGTACGAAAATTAGTCCGGAAAGTGTTCTTGCTCAAGTTTTCTCGTTCCTATGCTGGTGTTAGATCAAACCAAGATTTTTTACAAGATATATATCCTGTTATGAAAGTTTTTATGAATTTTCCAGCGTCAGAAAAGTTTCTAAAATTCGAAGTCTGAGTGCTTTTTCTAGAGTGTGAGGACGAATAGCTAAAGATAAGTTGACTTATAATTAATTACTGAGGTCTTCTTGTTTTTTTTTTCCTAACTTCATAACACTGACGTAACTTTGAAAGTTCATTGAAACCGTAATCTAAATGTAAAACAAAATCACGTCTCAATTTCAGTGTCGTAGGTTTGAATCCTTGCCGGGGTGTATGCAACGCTTAAGTAGTTTTTCTTACCCAACGTGTATATTACAATTAATTGTGCTGGTTATAAAGAATAAAATACTTTACTACTAGATTGTCGATTTAGGTAACTTCTTCTTATTAGACAAATATGACAGGTACAGTAGATACTGTCGATTCCCATAGAAATCTGAGTCCAGCAGTAGTTTTATAATGTATTTCATGCTATGAATATTTTTTCATATAGTCGTGGTTATATCAACCATTTGCTGTAATTGATTGTAGCTGTTAAAATGAATAACATTTTACGCACTAGAAATAACAGCCAATAACATCTCCCCAGTTTTTTGGGAACGAACATTATACGGGTTCGACACATTGGATATTTCAACGTGCAAGTTTCATCGCGAAGTTTTTCTTTACTGTAAGCGTGTGCTAGTTATAACAATATGCATATAAGGTTAGACTAAGAAACCGCTGTAACCGACAAAACCGCCGATTGTACTTTTTAAAATATTGTGAATAATCATGTGAATTACTTTTTTGTGTGCAACAAAGAATATAATAAAAACAACATATAAACTTTGTACTGCTGGGCATGGGCCTGCCACAATACAGTGGCAGTGGAACGGATAGTATATTATTATTCGAACATACGTCTTATTTGAAACGCGAGTTTGGGACTTGAGAGCATTACTCACTAAGCTAACGTGGTTTTACGTGATATTGCAGGTTTAATAGTATATGACGGTGGTCGTGACAACGCTTGGCGCGTAACCCACGCTTCCATGTACCCTGACCCGGATCTCGGCGAGTACGACATCGGAGGCGAACGTTTCACCCTTATGGACGGTGTCGTGGGATTGGCACACTCGCCTGCCCAAGGACTGCTGTACTACCAACCTTTGGCTACTGACAGGTTAGTTATCACTCAACGTCCCACGCGCACAATATTTTGTATTTAATAGCCATTGATCCGAATGAAAACTTTATAATAATTAGGAAAAATGAAACCTATACTAATTTCATTTTGTTTATTATAAAGAGGAAAGAATTGTATTTTTGTATGATTTTATGATGAAAAATTCTTTCACCATTCGAATGCTACGTCATCCCTGATTAATATAGGCTGTTTAAAAATAGAGATACTACTAAAACTTCAATAACGTAACCCATCTAATCTAAACAAAATACTTAGTGCTGGAATTGGGTTTTATGATTTTGATGAAATTTTATGTGTTTGAGTGGGTCCCGGTGTGGTTTAGATTCACAATTAGAGCCGGTAGGTGCCGCTGGAATCGGGTTCTAGATTTTTTCAGGGCAGGAAAGCGTCCGCCGAGACCGCTTGTGTATTATAAATTTACTTTTAGAAAGTATTTTAGGTGTTTGAGAGTTTCTTCGATCGATTCGTCTTCCGTAAAAATATACATAAATAGGTATTTACAAAACAGTGAGGCAAAGCCATAAATACATGGTACTTATTATATTTTATAAATTGGACTTTATTAGGATGTTAGTTTGTTCTTTCTACACAATTCTAGGAATGAGATAGGTAATTATGATCAAAATTAGTGTATGTATTTTCGATAGTAGTAATATAAGACAAACAATATTTTCCACTGGGTATCTTATGGCTGGTTCCTATACTTTACTATGTATTCACTCGCCTTACCATCGGTTGAATTTTGACATGACTTGTATGGAGCTTTTGTCAAATTTTAACCGATAGTAAGGCAAATTAACGGTTGTTAAGATAACTACAGAAAGGGGCCATTAATGCAGATTCTCTAGTGTAAATATTGATTCCGTATCCTACAGATAATATCGCATTCTCTAAAAACTGTTATCGGAATTACATAAAATATACCAAATATCGTCTTAATCGCTTTATTGTTATGTACGCGATTTGATGCTTCAATAAATTCTCACATCCATGAAATGCAAACATATTAATATTATAGTAAGTATTTCTGTATTAATACATGTGACATCCGTAGGTAAATATCACAACTTTCATATTTTTTTATTATTCTATATAAGTGCTTTAGTCCAAACAACACGCGCACCTAAATGTCTCACGATTCCACATTGTAAAGTTCAGTGCTAACTGGTCGATCTCACAAGTCGTAAAATCAGTAAGGATAATATCACACGAATGGCTTAGTACTTAAGCTCAATTTGTAGGCTACATAGTCATCAGCCAACAACAGTTCGTATTTGCAGTGATATAAAATTTATTTTTGGTATCGGTATTAACATGAAAAGACATTATTTGATAACTGTTACCATGATGTAATACTTGCAACAACTCAGAAGGGTTTATGGTATTAAAAGAACAGCAACTGGTCACAACACTTATAATAGAGAATCTTACGGCTTACATACATGTTATCCACTGACTTTTTACACTGGACAAGCATTTTTAGAACACCTCACCATCCCTCCCAACAATTTTACAGTAAACTTAGCAAATTGGCACAACCAATAGCGGATTCAAATCATTGATAAACTATTTTAATTAACGGGTTATGAATGAAAAGTATTTAATACTTTATTGTTTGGAAATTTTAAATATTTTATATAAGATATCCCATATCCCTATCCCTATTAATATTATAAATGCGAAAGTAACTCTGTCTGTCTGTCTGTTCCGTTTTCACGGAAAAACTACTGGACCGATATGGCTGAAACTCAGTATATATATATATATATATATATATATATTCGATGCCGAGAATGAACATAGGATCTTTTTTATCCCGAAAAATGGGATATTTTCCGGGATAAAAATATATTTGTCTTTTTGTTTGTTATCCTTTTATGGAAAGAATATTGGACCGATTTGGCTGAAACTCGGTACATATATAATTTGAATACCGAGAGTGGCCAAGGGATACTTTTTATCCCGGATAATGGGATACATTTTGGGATAGATTTATCTAAAGTTTATCCCGGAAACTAGGACAGGTTTTGTGATTTTGAACATTACGGCCACTAGGTCTACTGGGTTCACTGGGTCCACTTGGACCACTGTGTCCACTTGGTCCCCTTGGTCAACTGGGTCCACTGGGTCCACTTGGTCCACTGAGTTCACTGGGTCCATTTGGAACACTTAGCCTACTGGGTCAACTGGGTCCACTGGGCCCGCTGGGTCCACTGGGTTCACTTTGACCACTGGGTCCACTGGGTCTACTTGGTCAACTTGGTCAACTTGGTCCACTGGGTGGGTCCACTTGGTCCACTAGGTCGGTTGGGTGCACTTTGTCCACTGGATCCACTGGGTCCATTGGGTCCACTGGGTTCACTTGGACCATGTTATCTATGTTGTCAAGTTTTGTCATTTATGTAGTTTACATATAGACGAGGGTGGTATAGTTTGCGATATAAAATGAAGTGAATCTTTCGGAGGCAAATACATACAAATTTAATACAATGTAACCTGTACCACTTGCTCTTTAAACAAGAGATACGCACTAGAGGTTGACCCGCGGCGCAGCCGCGGGGTAAACTCTAGTTAATATTATAAATGCGAAAGTAACTCTGTCTGTCTGTCTGTCTGTTCCGTTTTCACGGAAAAACTACTAGACCGATTTGGCTGAAACTCAGCATATATATATATATATATATATATATATATATATATATATATATATATATATATATATATATATAGGATGCCGATGATCAACATAGAATACTTTTTATCCCGAAAAATGGGGTAGTTTCCGGGATAAAAATATATTTCTCTGTTTGTTTGTTATGCTTTTACGGAAAAACTACTGGATTGATTTGGCTGAAAATCGGTATATATGTAATTTTCATACCGAGGGTGGACAACGGATATTTTTTATCCCGGATAATGGGATAGATTTTGGGATAGATTTATGTAAAGGTTAACCCAAAAGTGGGATAGGTTTTGTAATTTGCCGTTTTCGTCATTTTGGTTATTTTGTCCGTTTTGCTCTTTTTGTCCTTTTTGCTCTTTTTCTCCTTTTTGATCTTTTTATCCTTTTTTTCCTTTGTCCTTTTTGCTTTTTCGACTTTTTTGCTCTTTTGTATTTTTGTCCTTTTTGTCCATTTTGCTCTTTTTGCTGTTTCGCTCTTTTTTGTCCATTTTGCTGTTATTGCTCTTTTGCTTTTTTGGTCTTTTTGGTCTTTTTGTCCTTTTTTTCCATTTAGCTCTTTTTGAACATTTTGCCCTTTTTGTCCGTTTTGCTCTTTTGTTCTTTTGCTCTTTTTGTCCTTTTTGTTCATTTTGCTCTTTTGCTCTTTTTTTGTCCTTTTGTCCATTTTTCTCTTTTGTTCTTTTTTCTCCTTTGCGCCTTTTGCTCTTTTTGTCCTTTTTGTCCATTTGGCTCTTTTTACTCTTTTTGAACTTTTTTCCTTTTTGTCCATTTTGCTCTTTGTGCTGTTTTGCTCTTTTTCCTGTTTTGCTCATTTTTGTCCTTTTTGTCCATTTTGCTCTTTTTGCTCTTTTGCTATTTTTCCTCTTTTGCTCATTTTTGTCCTTTTTGTCCATTTTGCTATCTTGCTCTTTTTCTCTTTTTGTCCTTTTTGACAATTTCGTTCTTTTTGCTCTTTTTGTCCATTTTTATCTTTCGCTCTTTTGTCCATTTTGTTCTTTTTTCTCCTTTGCTCCTTTTTCTCTTTTTATCCTTTTAGCTCTTTTTGTACTTTTTGATTTTTTGTCATTTTTGTAGTTTTCATTGACGGGGATAGATAAATAAAACTAGAACGGTTTGTAATACAGGATGAAAGTTTGGATGAGCCAATCATTTCTCAAGTTCATAGATATAAAAATTCATCGTCTATAAAAATGCGATAGTAACTCGATATGTTTTTCTGTTAAGTTTTTGGAAAACACTGGGAATACTGGATCGTTTTTATTGTAATTTTGTTTAAATGTAGTCTTAATGCCGAAAATGGACATATATACTCATGCCAGGAGATTGGATAGTTTGCGATATAACATTAAGTGAATTTTTCGGGTGCAAATGGCACTAACATAAAAATGTTTTACAATGTAACCTGTATTAACGCCTGCTCTTTAAACAAGAAGCAGGAACTAGAGGTTAACCCGCGGCGCCACCGCGGGGTAAACTCTATTATTATATAAAATATTATACTTAAAGTTTTACATGTAATGAAATAAACTGAACACAGTATAAATCTATCGGTTCTGCTGTCTGAAAATAAAATGTAATAAATACGGTCCACATACAATTGAGAGATTTTGAATTATAATCTACACAATTACCACATCATATAAAGGATAAATATTTTTACATAAAATTATGGTAAATTATAAACAACTACTCTATACAAAACAGACGCTAATAACAGAATGTATAAAAATATAACATTATTATTCAATTAAGGAAATGGCCGATTGTATCATTTAGAAATAAGAGGGTACATAACAAAATTAATTATTAACTTTAAAAGGTAACATGACAAGAACAACTATGCTACTAAATAACTGTAACAATTATTTATTTATAATATGTATATGTATAATTATATTTACTAACACCCATTTTGAAAGATATTTAATAATTGCTTAACAGACCGGTTTCAATGCGATAAAGTTAATTAATTAACTGAATTTTTGAATTAAAATTAGAGAGGTAAATTGTTAAGTTATATTAATAAGTACATTTACTTGTGTACGTGCGTAATATGAGCATGTAATGTAAAGTGGTTGAAATCATGTAACGGCAAGAGTTTCAAATTAGATGATTCATGGAAATGAGAGTAATAAACGCAAGACAAAAAAGAAATGGATGGATTGTGGTAAGAGGATGTGAAGATTTTTGACGTGACAGTGGCATATTTTAGGCCACAATAGAAAAGCGCGGAAGGAAAAGACTTACTGTGCTGAAATGATTCGTTATTTAATTTGCATTGGTATCTGTGTGCGCGGATCCGAAGTTAAAAAAACCCCGGATATTCCGTACACACGAAACCGCTGAAGATAATAGTATAATTTTGTTGTTGTATCAATGTTTCTAACATAACTATAATAAGTAGATACAATAGACTATTATATAGACTCACCCAAAATCCCGTCGACGAAGAACGCCCACCTTGGCTTTATAAGTATATATCTTGCATATATCTTAAAACCAGCTCCATGAGTCATTCAAACAATAAAAATCACTGTTGAGGGCGACCGCCATTTAGTTTGTTTCAACAACTCACTGCTTTGCCAAAGACTTATTATTTCTTACATGTCTGTCTATTTAACACCGCAAACGAAACCCGACCACAATGGCGGCATCTTGTTGAACTAAGTCATAATTTGGGGAGGGGGGGGGGGACAGAGATAGATATATATACATACCAGTATACAAAAAGAGAAGGAAATATGCATGGATGAAGAATATGTACTGAAGTATGAACAACAGATAGGGTTACCATGACTCAAAAATCATTGTATTAACGCCTATTATTTAGAGCAATTATTTATATCGATATTCATATGTAGTGTGATACTTAGAATTCTTGTGATGAATAAAGTAGAAATGCAATTTTTTTAGAGAGTGTTTATACACGACTTAAGGAATTGCTTCATATAGCATGTTTTACATTAAATGTCGATAATCGTGTGTCGAAGTGATACACATGTGTAACTGAACTATCAATGTCAATGGAAATCGAGTAGGTAGGTTTCAATGTAGGCTGTGTTTTAAACGTCATCAGCCAAGTGTTACCTACTGTTGGACATAGACCATTCCAACTTTGCGTCACATCCCGGTCATCTAGTTCCTCATTCAGCTTCCACTGGCGAATTTAGGTAGGTAGTGGTTCCACTGAGTTGGAAGGTGTCCAACACTACGTTTGTTAATACTAGGTCTCCACTCCGGGACTCTTTTCCTCCGCCGGCCAACGGTTCTACAACAAATGTGGCCGATCTATATATACCACTTCAGCTTACTAATTTTATGAGCTACTAGCTGTGCCCGCGACGTCATCCGCGTGGAATTTGTTTTAAAAACCCCCCGATTTTGAAACATTCTTCATTGGTGCTTCGCTCCTATTGGTCTTATCGTGATGATATATAGCCTATAGCATTTCTCGATAAATGGGCTATCTAACACTCAAAGAATTTTGCAAATCAGACTAGTAGTTCCTGAGATTAGCGTGTTCAAACAAACAAACTCTTCAGCTTTATATATTAGTGTAAGATATAAGATGTCTGTAACTCAGGTTACCTTACGGATATCTTTGTTTCTGATTACATTCATTAGAGTTCCACCGAGCATAGCTCTCTTTATAAAGTACAAGTTACTAGTATGTTTTAAAAATCATTGTCAGATCATACACTTTAGTCCATAACTATCGCGTCCATTAAAACATAAATCAGAAGTAATTTATGTTATTACCAATTACAACAATCATTACTATTTTTATTATTTATTATTATTTTATTGTTATTACTAATTACAAGTTACTAGTATGTTTTAAACATCTTTGTGAGATCAGACACTTTAGTCCATAATTATCATGTCCATTATCACATACCTAAATCAGAAGTAATTTATGTTAAATTCAAATTCAAATTCAAGTTTTTATTCAAAATAAGTTCCACTGGAGAACACTTTTTGAAGATCATACATGGAAGTTAAAATTTAACTTTTACTTCCTATTTTATGTACACCGCTTCACAACGTGTTAATGCTGTAAAGGAGAAGAAGCGGCAAGAAACTCCCCAGCAACACGTCTAGCTAAATATTGCTTTTTTATATTTCATATTCTATTTATATCTCAAATCCTTTTTTTTATAAGTTTTGTACAGGAGTATGTTACAGAATTACTTTTTGAAGAATTAATGGAGTTGTAGCAAGCAATGCATCTATATTAATATTATAAAGCTGAAGAGTTCGTTTGTTTGTTTAAACGCGCTAATCTCAGGAAGCGCTGGTCGATTTGAAAAAATTCTTTCAGTGTTGATTAGTACATTTATCGAGGAAGGCTATAGGTTATATTATATTTTCAAAAAAATTAGGCATCCTTACTAAAAGTCCAATAATGTAAACCAAGGTGTAAAAAATGACCCGAGAAAATCCTTACACGGCGTGCGCTGCGAAAACTATTGATTTTAGAACAAAACAATGTACTACCTCTTTGCAGAACATATAATTGTCTATAAAAAATATCGCGTAACCATACGTCTAACTATTGTAGTTATCTCACAATAAGTGTTTTCTTTTATTATTTTAAATAATTAAAATGCCGTCGATTAAAAAGCTCTTTATTTTGTACCTTGGTATTAATCCTTATCAAAATAAATTACTCCATATTTAAGAAGAATTCAATACCTTTCTAGAACTTTTTGAATTATTTGATTCGGACGTTTCATTCAAAAGATATCGCGATATATAAAATGTAAGTATTAGTGTTGTAGCCAAATATACTAATATATTGTTTGATAAAACGCGCTAATCTCAGGAACTACTTACTACTGGTCTGATTTGAAAAATTCTTTCAGTGTTGGATAGCCCATTTATCGAGGAAGGTGATAGGCCATATATCATCACGCTAAGACTAATAGGAGCGGAGCATCAATGAAGAATGTTTCAAAATCGAAGGGTTTTGAAAGCAAATTCCACGCGGACGACGTCGCGGGCACAGCTAGTACTCAATAAGACCAAGAAAATAAAAGGAAAAAAAATGTTATAGTTATAATAATGACATGACGTACTAAAATGTTATGCTGCAACATGTCTACACAAATTTCTTACAAGCTTGGCAAGATAAAAACGTTATACAAAATTTAGTATAAGAGGTTGGAGCGAGCTGCTATGTAAATGAATTTTTGTCATTTAAGTATTCGTCAATATTATAGTATCCCCTTTTTAACAAGATGCTTTTTAATTTAGTTTTAAATTTAGTGAAAGGCAGATCTAACATTTCACTCAGAATCTTATTGAAGAAGCTTTTACCAGCCCCCAAGAAAGAGGACAGTATTTTTGTAATCTAAAAGATGACAATAACAGTCTATTACAATGCCTGGTGTTGAAATTGTGTACATCCTTATACTGCTTGTAGCCACTCAAATTATTACGAATATAAATTATATTATTAAAAATATATTAGTTATTACTAATTAATCATAAATCACCCTACACTATAAATAAAACGAATCCATAAAATAACGTAAATATATATATATATATAGGTTTAACATTGTCTTCATAGCAATGACGTTGGTCGGAGAGCGTTCCCAAAATGCTGGCCTCATTGCCACTCTGGATGTCAACGCCGATGCGTTTATGATTTTATGTACATTGCGAATCATTGTAGTAATATTTATTGAGCATCAATCGTAAGTATTCATTGGAAGTCAGTTTGTAGGTCAATCGGCAGATAGGCTGCCGTTAATATATTTAGTTCCGGGTACTTATGCGGGTACTATACCAATGCGGGTACTATACCAATGCGCATACGCATAGCAATGCGTGCAATGCAAATAACTTTTTGTTTGGGTAGTATAATATCTCAAATTTCAGTTTGCGCAAACATTTCCAATTTATAATTTAAGTTTGAGCTCGATTGTAACATATTTTGAGAATTTAGTTACACCTATCTCATTCCATACTACAACGCACAGTTAGTTAAAAATAACTATTAAGTAGACTCGCTTATTGTTTTGCCAAGAAAGTAATGTAAATATTAGTTTTACATTAAAAATTGTTTATTTTAAAGAACTCTCAGATCCTCGTATAATTTAGTAATCATGCTTGTCTTTCCTTTGCAGATTGTTCAGCGTATCGACGGCGGTCCTAGCTTCAGGTCCTCCAGCGGAAGGTTCTGACCTTCCCGTCAACTTGGTTGGCCGGAAATCCTCTCAGGGGTTGGGAATTGCAGTAGACCCTCGCGATGATACCATCATTTTCAGTCCTTTGACAGAGACCGCAATCGCTGCGTGGAATCCTGTTACTAATGCACACAGGTAAATAGCCTGGATTAGATGTACCTATACTTTACTTATATTATTACATGTCTACATCTGTGTAATGTGGTCGATCTCATCCATGAAAAATTATAAGCATATTATGATTTTTGTAATATTTATTTTATTTTGTAACTAAATTTTCTCAATTGTTATTTACCTTTGAAGTTTTTTTTTTATTGCAGGAGATCAGCAGACAGGCAGACGGCCCACTTGATGGAAAGCGGTTACCATCGCCTATGGACATTTGCAACACCAAAATTGGTACAAATGCGCTGCTCCTCTCTTAAGGGAGACTGGAATCTGGTCACTAATGCCGGAACACAACTCAAGGTTGTTATGGCGACATACTTTAGACCAGGGGTGGTAGCCATCCAGTCGGGTAAATGCCCTACCACCTGGCTGTGGGTTATTAAGTCGCCTCTTACGACAGGCCGCCCGGCCGCAGGAAATTGTATTCTTTCTCCGTCCCTGCACGGATAACAATATATATAGTATAATAATATTAATAATAATATAGATAATAGTTAATATAGTAACTAAGTTATGGAACCTTGAAAAAATTATTAAAATGAAATCCTAATGGCATGTATAGATTTATCTCTATAAAAGTATACATGCTATCAGGATTTTATTTTAATGATTTTTTCAAATTACTGGCAATTGCCTGTGGAAGTGCCATGGGCCTGTATTGTGATAAAGGCCGGGGAATATTGTGATCGGACAATCATCGATATTTATAAACTGTATGCAAAAATAAACTTAAACAATATTTATAAAAATGCTGATAACAAGCCTTTACCAATTGGTATTTAATATATACAGGATACGTATATTAGGATATGCCCGCGATTTCGTCCGTGCTTGACTTCAAATTCCCGTGAGATTTCCGGGACACGTAACCACAGCATTTAAAAAAGAATGTGCTTTACAGTTTTAGTGAAAACTGTGCCGGAATAATCTAATGCAGGCATCTGAACAATTACAAACTGCTCCCGGGAAAATCCCCGCACGATTCCCGGGATAAAACATATCACATATTTTATTATATAAAATTTGCTATCGATCAGTAACAAGATTCATTTTCTTTAATTGGCCATTTTAAATAATTCCCAAAAAAAACCCGTTGGATTCCCGGGATAAAAGTAGCAGAGATTTTAAGTCAAAAGATTTGCTGTTGATCGGCGAGAACCGCATCGAAATGGGCCCAGTAGTTTTTACGTGAATGCCGAACAAACAGAGAAACTGACAAACAGTAAAAAGACATTTAAAAAAATGCATCGTATTCTCCATCGTTTATATTGTGTATTCCAGGTGCTTTTGTTAATATTAGGTTGGGGGAAAAGTTTATATTTGACTAAAGTATGTAGGTGCCATTTTGTGGGATAACTTTTTGTCATCTTGTAGGTAGGGACGTGATCCCATTGCTATAAAAATTTTGGGGCTTCTGATAAAAAAAACTGCGACAAGTGATTTTGGCAGTCCTCTTGTGATGTTAACCTGACACTGCCTAAGGAATTCTGCAGAGACCGAAACAGGTAAAAATCTGAAGGCGCAAGGTCAGGACTATACGGCGGATGCATTAACACCTCCCAGCCAAACTCTCGTAATTTTTGCTGAGTGGCTAAAGATATGTGAGCTCTAGCGTTGTCATGGTGAAAAACCACACCCCTTCTGTTGATTAATTCCGGCCGCTTTCTCTCAACTTTTTGCTTCAATCTCATCAGTTGTTCGCAATACAGTTCAGAATCGATGGTCCTGCCTGGCGGTAACAGCTCATAATGAATAATGCCCTTCCAATCCCACCATACACACAGCATCACCTTGTTGCGAGTTAACCCGGGTTTCGCCACAGTCTGTGAAGCCTGACCGGCCTTTGACCACGATCTTTTTCGCACGTTCTTGTCGTACGTGATACACTTTTCATCACCAGTTATCAGCTTCTTCAAAAATGGTTCAGTTTCATTACGTTGTAATAAAGAATCACAAATGAGTACACGGTTCATTAGGTTTCTTTTAGTGAGCTCATGAGGCACCCAAATATCGGGCCTTTTTTGTGTACCCAGCTTTTTTCAAATGCGCCAAAACCGTTTTGTGGTCAATTCCCAGTTCTCCAGCTACATCGTAACTACTAATATGCCGATCTTGCTCCACGTTTTTCAAAAATGGCATCAATTTTGTCCGTAACAGGGCGACCAGAGCGACGTGCATCTTTGATATCTAAATTTCCGGATTGAAAACGCTTAAACCAAATTTGCGCTACTCTCACAGATACTGAATTAGGTCCATAAACATCACAAATTTTTTTCGCGGCTTGTGTTGCATTTTTACCTTTTTTGTAGGAAAATTTTAAAATGTATCGAATTTCTTCATTAGATTTACTCAATTTAACAACAAGAAAAACAAATGAAAATCACACATTTATCTAATTTGGAATTGTCTTCTTTAAAATTAAAACTTTTTAGTGATACCAAAACCAGCCAGATACAAATGGTATAGCCAAAGAGATCTTATTACAAGTTCATACATATTAGAATGCGAAAAGACTTTTTCCCCAACCTATTAGCTTCAATGTACAAACACGGCATTTAAATATTATAGATTGATGATATTCGGCAGAGAAACACGCACATTGTATATTATTCTCAACCAAAGCAAGTTAAGCTTGTATTATGGATATTACACTATGGACCACTCTGGAGCTGATACCAGACCCCCAAATCATGGCAAATAATGTTAAATTCGTTTATGAAATTCACCAGGCCAGGAATCGAACCCCGAGCCTCTGCGATGCAGTAAGCTCACCCGGCAAAGACTTGGCCCGTTCAACCACAGAGGCCGTCAATTATACCTATTATAATTATCAATTCTTTGTCACTCCAAAAAATTCTTGATCCATTATGTGCTTAACTGAATTTGCAGTGTAGACAAAGGTAGATTTCATTTTACTGATATTTTGTTGAAAAAATATGGGCTTCGTGTAGTAGAGGCATTTTTTATATAATTGTTATTTACTAATCGTGTGTGGAGTAATCCCTTGCACCAAGTTGATTGCTCCGCAATTATTTTTGAGATTAATTTTGGACAATCAATGTCACCTCAAACTAACTTCAGCAAAACAACAAATACCATTTATATTGCGTCTGACATTTAAAGGCAAGAAGTGATATTTTTTACAGCGATCGTAGTTAAAAAATGGAGCCTGTAATCATCAATATGCCAATTACAACGATGACGCAAAAGTAGAATACAGATTATAATAATACTGCAGTTATGGTTACAAACATAAATGAACTACGTGTTCTTGTTCACATAAATCCATGTTGGAAAATCCACATAATGCATAAATATTTGTTTGCTAGTTCGTAAAGCTGCGTGGAAATTTCTTACGTAATTTGATTTTTAATCTTTCCGTCCGCATACCACAGACACTGTACGTTTTTCCGGGATAAAAAATATCAACCGTTTATTGAAAGACTTTTATTTTATATTTTCCTCATTGTCAAAGGGACATGCATACATGTCAAGATAATCGGTTCATGACCAAGGTTGTGTAAAAGGAATAGTCAAATATTCTGATTTAAATTTTACTTGAGGACAAGTAAAATTTAAATCAGAATATTATGCAGAAAATAGTGAATACATTTATAATAGTCAATATTCTGTTTTATTTATTTATATCTAAATATAACTTATATCACTAACAATAGTAAAATTATACGAAAGTAAATTTTGTCGTTAACTAGAATTTTTCCCTAGGAAGTAGCTCTATTTTACTTTCATATAAAATAGAGTATGTATATACTTAGTCTGGCCATATATACTGTTACAATTAAAAAGAAACAAAATATTACATTTGAATTTGCAATATGTCATTTTTATATGATTATTCATTGTGTTTTATAATTTTGGCGCCAATACATTGTACAACATTTTGCGATATTAAAATGTAGTAGGGCGATAAAGAGAACCGAATGCAATTTTTAAAACTCTCCATACGCTTGGTATTAGTCAAATGTTTGTGTACCGGGCTATTAATAGGTACAATGAGACCTTCTCTGTTTGTGACAGAAAAAGATCTGGCCGTCCATGTAGTGTTCGTACAAAAAAGGTGGTCAAAGCAGTAAGGGAAAGAATTCGAAGAAATCCTGCCCGAAAGCAAAAGATTTTATTTCGGGAGATAAAGATATCACCTAGAACCATTTCACGTATTTTAAAAGATGACTTAGGACTTGCAGCCTTTATGGGCTTTAGAGACGCACTGGTAATTTCTTAACTCATAATTTAAAAAAGAATAGGGTGGTAAAATCGAAACAACTACTGAAGCGGTACGCAAAGGGAGGACACAGAAAAAAATTGTTTACGGATGAGAACATTTTTACAATCGAGCAACATTTTAACAAACAAAATGACCGTATTTATGCTCAAAGCTCTAAGGAAGCTTCTCAATTAGTCGACAGAGTGCAACGTGGGCATTATCCGTCTTCAGTGATGGTTTGGTGGGGTGTTAGCTATGAAGGAGTGACTGAGCCATATTTTTATGAAAAAGGTATCAAAACATCGGCACAAGTGTATCAAGATATCATTCTTGAGAAAGTAGTTAAGCCCCTTAACAACATCATGTTCAATAACCAAGAATGGTCCTTCCAGCAAGACTCGGCGCTGGGTCATAAAGCTCTGTCCACGCAGCCTTGGTTGGAAACGAACGTTTCGGACTTCATCAGAGCTGAAGACTGGCCGTCGTCTAGTCCCGATCTTAATCCGCTGGATTATGATTTATGGTCAGTTTTAGTGAGTACGGCTTGCTCTAAACGCCATGATAATTTGTAGTCCCTAAAACAATCCATACGATTGGCAGTGAAGAATTTTCCCATAGAAAGAGTGCGTGCTTCTATTGATAACTGGTCTCAACGTTTAAAAGACTGTATTGCAGCCAATGGAGACCACTTCGAATAAGCTTTTTACATTTTAAATTGTTTTATATGTATGTATTAAACTAACACACTGTAAAAATTATAAATGTTATTTGCAATAGAAAAAAAATCTTTCTTACAATATATATGGCAAGACTAGGTATATACACTCAACTATAATTATATTTATAAAATTGTAAACATGCCGTGTCTTTACATTAAAGCTATTTAAAAAAGACAATTGGCATAGACTAATAAACGATACATTTTTTTTAGATTTCTTGTCTGATTGTCAGTTTGTCTGTTTATTCGGGATTCACATAAAACTACCGGGCCAATTTCGATGCGGTTTTGCTGATCGACAGCTAATTCTTAGACTTAAAACCTGAGCTACACTTTGTCCTGGGAATTGCGCGGGATTTCTTCTAGGAATTATTTCAAATGGCCATATTAAAAAAAAGTCGAATTCCAATGTGATTTTTCCCTGATCCATACCTTTTATGTAATAAATGTGTGATATTTTTATCCTGGGACTCCCGGGGGCAATTTCCCAGGAGCGGTTTGTAGTTGTTCGGGTGCATAAAAATTAGCTTATTCACAGGTTTCATTAAAACGATAACTAATATTCTTTATTTAAAAGCTGTAGTACTTTTTGTCCCGGAAATCGCGCGGGTATTTCAAGTCAAACGTGGACGAAGTCGCGGGCATGGCTTAGTACATATACTTAACCTTCTGTAAATGTAAAAAATTAACTGATGATGAAATTCGCTTAAAAACCCGTTGAGTGATTTTAAGAAGAGTTAGCGGATATACAGACGAACAGACGCAGAAAGGGACTTTGGTTTAATGTAAAAATATGTAATTTATTTTAAACTAGCTGTGCCCGCGGCTTCACCCGCGTGGTGATGGAAAATCGTTATATTGTGGATAATTCACACTATATCTTTATAAATTATAGCCTATGTATTATTCTGATGTGTAAGCGATATTACTGTAAAGTTTCATCAAAATACATTCAGTAGATTTTGCATGAAAGCGTAACAAACATACATCCATACATCTATACATCCATACATCTATACATTCTTACAAACTTTCGCGTTTATAATATTTATAGGATTATAGGATATAGGATTATAGGGTATAGGATTATAGGATATAGGATTATAGGATACAGGATTATAGGAAACATGATTATAGGATATAGGATTATACGATATAGGATTATAGGATATAGGATTATAGGATAGGATAACATGGAGAAAAAATATCATTTTTATATTACAGAGTCCTGGCTCAAGATCCTGAGAAGCTTCAATTCTGCGCGGAAGTGAGGTGGGCTGAGCGCGACAATGGTGCAGTTTGGGCACTTTCCACTCGTTTCCACAGATACTTCCGCAGAGCAGTCTCGAAAAACGAAGTAAGAATACAATAGACTACCTCATAACCTTATATTTATTGACAAAGAATATGTACCCAATACATAATTGGGTATTCGACACATATTACAATAAATTCTAAAACAACATGTATAAAAAAGAGCGTGGGCTTAAATGGGTTTCTGGATCCAACAAAGAGACAGTATGGTAGTTAGAGGGTCTGAACCAACATCGAAATTAAGAATCTCGTGGCCGAGCCCAAGATAATAGGAGAAATAAAAGCTCACCACTTCCGCTGGCGCGGTCGCGTAGGTCGGACGGGAGAGGATCACAGCGTGAGGAAAGCATATTTAGGACGGCCGGTAGGTCGTCAGTCGGTCGGCCATCCCAAATATCGCTGGAAGGACAGAGTGTGGGCTGACCTGTCTGAGCTTCGAGGCGATAATTGGCATAAAACTGCGCAGGACAGGATAAATTTGCATGTTCTCGTTTAGGAGGCCAAGACCCACTTTGAGCCAATAGGGTGAATAAGTAAGTGCGTTTAAATACTTTACTCTTATCTTACTTTCCTACTTCTCACTTTCAAAATTTCGTCAAAGAAATAATTTTAATTATTGCTTAAACAATTATTAATGAGCTATTTGACCCACTAAAAATATGACGACACAATGCAATACAACCATACAAAATTTAGAGGTTATGAAGTTTTATATGAAGATTAAAAGTATCTCTGTTTATTTAGCTGTCAAGTACCCAATTTAGACAAACAAGTCGTTACTCATGTGTTCTTAATAAGACAAAGTGTAAATGTGAGTTTGTTTAGGTAAACAAATATTGTTTAGGTAAACTCTATTATAATCCCACTATAACAAAAAAAAATAGGCAGCTATATAGCCTACCTCGAAGTAATCCTCGCGTGAAGGCTTTTAACTACATAATCTGACGATTTAGATTCAGGGTTTTATATGTCCTAGTAAACGTAAATGTTTAATCCAAGTGTTAATTATTTCTTTATGTATTCTAAAATAAAGCCTTAGATAAATTGTAGGTTGACTGAGGCCAAACAACGAAGTTCTTGTGGCATCTCGGAGTAAAAAACTAAAATTCTTTACAATAAATATACTAAAATAATTATGGATAAATAAATGTATATTACTATTTGTATTCTTATTGTAGTTCTGATAGTTCAATTCGAAAGAATCAAGAATATTTGTAATATTTCGCGGGACCACTATTACGCTTAGAATAAATAAATCTAACTCTTTGGACTGTGTGGAACACTATAGTAATTTAAACACGGAACTATACCATTTTTCTGGATAATAAAGTATCCTATGTATTTTTATTTATAGCTTGTTAATTCTTAGACCACAAAATAGGGAGAAACAAATATACGAACAGACATTTGTATAGTTTCAATTAAAGTAATGTTCATATTTGCATGCGCATATATATTCCAGTAGTGAAGTTAAGATCTAAGTTTGAAGTAAAAAACTAGGCTAATTAAAATTATAAACATTCACATTTATAAGAACTACAGAGAATCACTTGTCATAATATTCATATACCTAAATTACTACACTTATTTATGACTACACCTGTCTGCACATCTTTCCTCGTATACACTTTCATACTTTAAAATGTTCGAGAATAAAAATTATCATAATGATTATGTTTATTCCTGATAGCTTGTGCATAATTTTCACGATCATCGTGTCAAGTCCAAGGCCGTGAAGAAAAAACGCAAACAGTTACTTTCGCATTTACATACTAGTAGGGAAGTACTGTATGGAATTATTTAAAACGACTTGTTTGAAAGTAGTCTTATTTTATCTTTTTCTATTGCTTAAAAAGAACCGGTAATTCCCAGTGTGCCAGTTTGGCGTACTACATACGTCACAGTGCTTAAATTTAATAGCTTTAAGTTTTTTAATAGTTTGATTGAAGACAATAATGATTATACAATCTAGTTGGACTGGCGTTGTTTGTGGGTATAAATTATTTTGAAACCTTTTATTTCATTTTAAAACCTAAATTATACCGATACTATTTTTGCCTTATGCATTATTATGCTTTTCGACTTCCCAGTACATATACGACAGCGCTCTGTTCAAATTATTTTGGTAATTATAATGCTAAAAGACCCAAAGTAGAACATCATTATTTTGGCCAATGAACATTAAAAGAATGGACCAGTAGAGTCATAGTTGTTAGTTAATAACAACTTATTCTACGGTATGGTAAAAAAATTGATTGATATTTGATTTAACCACAAATACTCTTTTATAATCTGGCATTAAAAATCAAAACTCATTTCTTATGAAAACGTACTTTGTTACTTTTAGTCCCATGTCTCAGTATTTATGCATAACTTAATTACCTACCATCTTCTGTTTTTTTGAGTAAATTTATTATTTTCTTCTTGATAGATAAAAATGTTTTATGCACAATGTGTGCACACGTGTACTAAAAACGGGGACAATAAGTTTATATGGGACACATGGCGACTACGGAATACAATCTATTGAAACTTCTCGTGGTTGCCCCTATCACCTTTTTTTAAAATAGAGCAGAGGAATGTCATTTCTTGCGACACATACTAGGGCCATGGATACGGGAGGAGACCAACTGCAGCGTCTAATGCCGCCTGCACGAGTGCGTGTGAGATTCTCGTTTGGTACCGGTATCTCTCCCCGAAGAGAGAGCCGATGAACTACCCACTAAACCTAACCAACGCCCCGATGATTATACACCTTGTAAGAACATCACGGGATCTAGAACAGAGTTACTGCGCCGTGACGTTCTAGTGTGCAAGATTGGTACAACCCCGGGGAGCAGGGTTGAATCACTACGTCCAGCAGAATTAAAGGTCTGTTCCTATCACCCTAGCCAAAGTCGCGGAACAACAGTATACCCAGTACCACTTCGATGCTAGCAAGCGCAGGCCCGCAGGCAAGACTCTTCTATATTGCCGAAGGGATTGCCAGACCCCGGCCATCCTCTCACATATGAAATAAGACTGTCCCCGTCAGGATAGCCATGGTACGAGTAAGGCAGCTGATGTTGTGCCCCAAGGGACTTTAGAACTTATCCGTGACTGTGCAACCATGGCGGTTTTAGGTCATTAGATATCCTCTAGCACCGTTTAGTAAGCAGCTATTCCCAGTCCTGTTATCTGATTAGATTACTGAAAATATTAAATAGACATATTTATAACTATAAATATCTCAGATAAAATCCTTATAAACAATTTGGACTTGTCATTTCATTGATTTTTATTTAATGTTTTACAGATCAACGTCAGGATATTACGCGTGGTTGAAGGTCCTTCCTTCGTATCTCTACAGCCCCACGTGCTCCGTCGTTCCACCTGGCAAAACAACTCAACCACTTATTAAAACGAAGAACCAAGGACAACTGGGCTCGATGTTTTAGAATGACTCTCAGTTTATCAAGTGTTAGGTTTATTGTACATTACTAATGCCGGTTTTCTATTCATTCTATTGCCTTACCCTTATTAAAAAATTGCGAAGCATATTACGAATACTACTTCTAGTACCTACTTGTATGAAGTTTATGTCAAATGTCAACCAGTATCTAGTAAGGAAAATGAACGATTAGTAAGTAAGGCCTTTTGAAACCCGGCACTAGTACCGTTTGTGCAACATGAGTTGCAAACTAATGTTCCAAGTAACACGACAATTGCTTGCGCTACCGTAAATATGCTCGGACAACTAATACCGTGTTTCTGTATCTTAATATCCATTTTTGCATGTTACCATTGGTAGAAATTATCATTACTTCTATAGAGCTTATTAAATTTTAACCAATAGTAAAAAAAATGAATGCTTAATAAAATCTATTAGCTCTTCAGAAATGGATATCCAAGTGGCAAGATGGTATTATGTTTCACGAGCGACAGTACCAAAATAAGACGGTTTATCCACCGCTTGGTACCTTAAGCAGCTGAAAAATGTCGCAACAATAGCTAATGTCTACTATTCAGCCTTGCCAATTGTCTCTCAAATAAATTATAAGCCTACATGAATAGCCAACGGTTATTATTTACGAGCAGCTGTTATTTAAACTATGTTTCAAATAAATATAAAAATTAAAGTGATACAAAATTTGTCAATAAAATTATATTATTTAATTTGGCGACAACAAATTAATTGGAATTTAAATTTATTAGGCTCATTCTATTTATTGTTTTCGATGTTAATTAAAATTTACTTAGGCCTTTATTGTGAACTAAGCGTCATTTTAGAAGATACGAAACATACTACGAAGCATACGACGATACTCCATGCGGTAAATCCGTAGTTTGAAATCAAAAGAAGTTAAAATATAACGTTCATCATCATCATCATTCGAGCGTTAAATCTCAGTTGCGTTCGGAGTGATCGCTTCGACGCCCAGGGTCCGCTTTCCTACTTTTTCTTCTCCACTTCCGCGATCTTCGGCATCTCTTGTATTGAATTCATTGTTACGCATGTCATCCCTCACAACGTCAAGCCAGCATTTCTTAGACCTACCCCTTCGACCGGGACCTGGCGGAGGCGGCATGGCTAGACATTTATTCTCCACGTATCTAGCCGGTTTCTATAAAACGCGGCCGTATCAGCTTAAGCGAATCTCCTGCAGTTTTTCTGACGTTAAGACTGTCACGGATGCCGGAGTTCCTGCCGCATAATGAAGTATATTCATTTTCATGACACGCAGCTTCTGCTTGTGTCGCTCAAGTACAGGCCACTCTTCACTGCCTTACAAAAAGACAGGTCTAATGATTAATTTGTAGACTTGTCCTTTTAACTTAACCGACATTTTGGGGTCGCAAATGACACCCTGTCATCTCACGCTACTTGACTCAAGTTGCTGATATACGGGTATTGACGTTATGTTCGATATCCCCAGATGCGCTAAGCACAGATGCTTAAACTGGTCCGTGCACTCGGCTGTATCTTCGCCTACGGGCACGGATGTGGGATCTGTAATGTTGCAACCCAAGTACTCTGTCTTTGCCACATTTAGTTTTAGACCTCCGTTCTCAAGCGACTCCTTCCACGCATTCACACCATGCACCAGGCGCGCTCTGTCTACAGCTGTCAGCGCGATGTCGTCAGCATACATGAGCAACCATGGCGGTTGCTCATATATCAAACTGGGTGGTTGCTCATGTCGGTCTCTAATGCTGTTTGACTCTTCATCTAATACCACGCTGAACAGAAACGGACTGAGGACAGACTCCTGGTGCACTCCGTTGGTTATAGGAAGTGGTGTAGTGTCGCTAAGTTAAATTATAATGGTATCATTCATATTGAGTTAAAGTAAATTTGTAGACCTCTTTAAGGTTCTTAAAGAAGCCTACAAACTTAGTCTAACTCAATATGAATAAGAACATAAAATTACTACATCTTGCTGGTGCCTTTGGTAATCTATAATTATTGGTTTCAGCTACAATAAGCACTTGCCGCTGGTTGTCTTAGTAATTTGTGTTGGATTAATCATTGAAAATTTATTTGAATATATTTTTCTATACCTACGCAATGCACATTTATATGAGAAATGAATGTATTTAACATTCATTGCATATCGTGTACTTTACAATTGAAGTTTTACTTGTAAATTTTTGACCCATTTTATATACGTATGTTGCATTTCGTTTGAACTTAACGTGTAATTAATTTTTATCAATTACAGTCCCGTTCTGTCCTACTAGTCGAATGCGAAGAATTGGTCGTTGTGCAAAGATTGATACCTGTAAGCAATTTACATACTTCATTTTATTTTTCGGTTCTCTATAACATTCAGGATTCTAGAGATTTAAAATAAGTTCTCAGCTAATATTTTACCAAAGCGTTACGGCATAGGGTGTTTTAAAAACGTCATGACATTTTCTAAGGCTGGCAACACGTTAACAATTATATACCTCTGAAGTTGCAAACGGCGTTAAGGAAGAATAACCACTTGCCATCAGGTGGATCATAAGGTTCTGTTGTTTTCCAGCTATAAAAAATTAAGGAAAATACATTTTGTTTCTTACAATAAAAAATATATGAAAGTTTTTTTTTCTTTGGCGTACATGATGTGTTTAATTTGTAAATTTTTTTTAGATGAAATATCATTGAAATTAAATATATATATGGTGTTGGTGTGCAATATTTAAATCAATTTTTAATTTCATTTGCACCTTTCTTATGGCTTTAATATTTTAAACTTAAATTGAGGTAGATTATTACTGCATGCTACAAATTATTTTCCAGCTTATTTGTTGTAAATATATGTAATATGAAAAATACGATTACTTACGGGCATGGTTACCACTATACCTATACATATTTTGCATGTGAGCAAAACAGTACCATAGTTTTTTATTTTAATATAATTTTAAATATTCAAGCGAATAAATGTATGTATGCGTGAGCGTAACTGCTAATATGTGCATTTTTTAAAGAATAAAACTAGTTTTAAGTTCCTTTTAAACCCCATAACAGTGCGTGCCTAAAATTAGTTTTTTGTAATGGCTATTGTGTACTCTGTGTATTGAGTTCCAGACTTCAAATTTTGGGCCATATGTTCTTCTACGGATATCATATAGGTAGGTACAAACATTTTAGTTGAATAAGGGCCGACTTTACCATGATCAGATAAAAGTTATTCATCGAATAAAATACAACATGAATCAATTAAAAAATACAGTTGCGTGAACAAAACAGTTAAGCTGTTTCACGTTTACATTCAGCTTATGATTTATTTGATGGTTAACATTTATCTGATGATTGAAAAAATCGGCCCTTAAACAAAAATGAACGTGCAAACGCAAGGTTTTCCTTTTAAGATGACGTACACCGTGTTTTTTTTTGTCATCTCTATATTAATATACCTAATAAAAGTGTCCGTCTGTGCTTTCAAATCGTTTTTGTGTGTTGGGCTGAAACTTTGTCTTCCACAAGATCTACAACGATTCAACGGATTCTTATTAAAATATTCGTGTGTATGTGTGTAATATTTTAATATATCGAACGAAGAAACGACCTGACGTCAGCTAATGTTTATAATATATAAATGAACACTTGCCAAGTAATCATGTGCCACACATTCCTAGAGCCATAGTCAAATGCATACCAGTGATCGACTCATACTAAGTAATTAACATAATAGCACAATCTTCCATTATAATTATCTAAACAGAAATTAAATGATTATACACAACAGCAACTTGATTATTAAATTTACAAACATGGAAAGAAATAATTAATGATATTTCTTATGTTGTCATAATATTTTGTACAAATAATAACATTTATTTGCATTAAAATATATGTAAATTATTATACTACATAGTACAATGAAGAAAGTAAACATATATTGTATTATACCTAAAATTCTTTGAGACTATAAATAGTATATTGAGCGTAGGTCATTGAAATAAATGGGTGAGGTTCTCAGTTGGCTACACTACCCCGCGACCGGTTCTCTGATTACCTGAAGAGTCGATTATGCGCTTTAGGCGTTATTTGTAGAGACCTCTGTTCTTTCTCACTACCCTCTCTATCCCTTTTCTATTCAAATAATAATACTTTTAAATACACGTAGTCGCAGAATTTGTTTAGTGTTTACTATAATAAAATACACGAAATGTGTTAATTTAAATTTGGTTACTTTTATAAAGAAATAACTATCTCGCGGATTATTTTTAATTTTTTCAGTGAAGAAGTTACCTGAAATATTTCATTGAGTTGTTAATAGAACTATACACACTCGCATAAAATCCAGTTACCTTTACTTCAGTCCAATATACTTTTTTCTTAAATTTTTTATCGAGACTGTCACAAAATTTAGGAAGATTATCATCTTAAAGGTCGGCTTGCTCATGAGTATTAACCTAGAATACCACTGAGTGGTGAATGCACGTTTGATAATTGATATAGTACCTGGCATTACTTGTATTTTAAGGGAAAAATTAAAAGCAGTTTCGAGTGCATAAAACCTTTACATAAAAACGAGATGTTGTAATTTAACCGATTAAGCATATGTTCAAGTTAATATTGATGAAAATCTCCAATACAAGCTTAAGTTGATCAAAGTTGTATTACTTGTAATCAGTACCATAATTAACTCAATGAAATCATAATTTGCATGCATGTTATTAAAAGTGTGTAACTAATTTTAAAAGATAATAAATCGGTTAAGTTATGTAATTTATGTATTAGATACATAAATAATAAATTGTTTTTGGCAATGAATATGTAAAATTTAAATAACAAATAGTATAATTGGTTCAGTTAAAACATACGGTTTTCATTGTCTTTTTACTAATTATATTTATTTATGAAAACAGGTAATAAATATTCGAGTCAAACTTTCCGTTCGCTCTGTTATTCATTGCTTTTTCATGTAAAATTAGGTACCAATTCTTTTCCGTCCAATCTTGAATTATATTGTAGGAAACCTTATCCCGTCTTGTATAAATCTTATTTTAAGGAAATTTATGTATAAAAGTATATAGGTTATTTGGTATTTTATAATTATGTGTGCATGTATGTATGTAGTATGTTTGTATTTAATTTACAAGTATAAATTTAAGGTATAAATTACTCTAGTTTTTTAAGCAAATTTATATATGATGTTTTAAATAAATAGATAATACAATGACTTAAAACAGAAACTTACGCGTAATATTATAAAAAAAGTAAAACCGTCTATTGTGGTATGAATATTATTGCTATTATTTTTTAAAATGTTGTGTTTTTTTATGATTTGATGATGAGTCGTTTTGGCAAAACTTTTATAAATTTGTTGTCCGTCCATCTGTCAATCTGACCGTTTTGTCTTTGTATATCATAGAGAGTCTAATTCAAGAATATTCAAGAATAAAAACTTCTGAATTTGCAGCAAAAGAAATCCGAAGAAATACTGGAACTTAAAAAATACATTCAGTGAAAATTTTATAAAACTTTGCTTTAATGGTTTTAGGCGCGGTATGTTATTTTTTTTACAATTCCACTTTTCGGCCACTTTCAGTAACCGTGATCACAGAAGACAAAGACACGGCTACTGAAAAGTGGTTGAAACGTGAAATTTGGCAAAAAAATTAGCAGTCTACCTGTTTGCCTGCTTCAGCCAATAAAAATCAAATAAAATATCGCGTTTAAAACCGTTTAAACGTTAATTTTATAGTCGCAAAAACTTAAGAAAATACCAGTGAAAATTATTGTAATCAAGACCCGTCAAGTGGTTTTTGAGAAATTAGGTATTTTCGATTAAGTGCTCTTAGAGTTAGGTAGCAAAATGACAAAAAGAACGAACACCTCTACGGAAAACACTTCAGTGCGTTGACGCGCATTTAACCAACTTTTTATATTTGTTTTTGTTAGAGAGATTTACAGCATGCAGCCTTAATAACTAAAAGAACACAACGAGTAAGGACTTGTCATTAATAAGTAAGCCTCCGCAAATAATAATATTAGGTTATTTATCTCAAGAACCGTGTACTAGAAACAAACAAAGAGTCAATTACATGTCTTTTCATTTCTGTGTTCTAAATATACAGCTTGTAGCTTAGGCACTTTTGTACATATATCCATTACTGCACATAAAATATATAAGCATTATATACATAAGTTATGTCATGCGTATCTTTAAGGCAATCTTTTGTACCTTGTATAATATAAATATCTAAACAACAAACGTATTTTATTTTTCCTCTGACCCTATTATATTTTTAGGAAATCCTAATTTATTATTAGTTATTTAGTACATAAAATGTTACAATTTACAAATAAAGGTTAACAAACTATAAAAGTTTCAACTTATAGGGTACCTATACGTAGAAGAAAAGGAGCATTGAATTGGTAAATTCGTTAAAATCAGAAGTATCTGACACGTGATTTTGAAGGATTGATAAAAAGGTTCTTAAATTTTTACAATCTGCGAATACCATACAGTAAAAATAACGCATTATTTGTACTGTAATCTACCTATAATTCCTTAAAACTGTAGAATACTGAGTCTGTTATCGTTATCTAGGGACAAGGTGTCAAAGGCTGGCTACACTACCTCGCGGAATTGCCATAGGGGACACCGAGGAGGGTTGTGTCAATTTTTACTTTAACTAACATATCTCAGCCCAGAAACATTCTACATCTATGAGATTTATAAGTCAATATAGCTTAATTGGCTTTAAGAAAGAATCGTCAAAATTAATGGCAATGTCAAGGTTTCTGAGAAAATAGACAAAAACAAAAATTACTCCTCGTGTCACAAACCTCCTAATACCGAGGTAAGTTGTGACATCCATTTACGAATGAAAATAAAATGTCACATTAACATAAAGACACATTAATATCCTAAACAATATAGTATGGCATCTTTCTGAGACCTGTTGTATATAAATCAGTTTAAAAATCAAAGTTTAATCTGAAAAACAATTATGATACACATATCGAAACCCGTCTATGTGAGACCAGCCCAGAAATTCGGGGCTTTGAACCCTTTTAATTTGTGTAACTAAGGGTCCAAGGTGGGGCGAAACAAACCTTTTCGCCTGCTGCCTGGCAGGCAAGATTTAAGGTTGATAATTGACAACTGTTATGTCACATTAGAGACAGAGAAAATTTGTCACGAAAAAGGTACATATTTTAATCCCTTTAAATCCTAATATATATTTGACATTGTTACTTTCGGCTATGTAAATATTATATACGAAATTACATATTTTGAAAATGAACGGGTTGTTTATTCCGGCAACGACCCGTCAAAGGTAACAAAAGCAAAACCAATCATTTTCTGTTCCTTCTTAATCATAAATGATACTTTTCTTATTAGTCTGCTTTTTTGCTTGCTTAAACTTCTTTTCCTATGGCAGTAATTTCATATTTGGTAGGTGTGTCGGTAATCGTGTAACATCTAAATTAACTTAATAAGCCTATTCATACTTAGACTGCAAGGAAATGTACCTAGTTGACATTGGAATATTATGCGGCAATTCTATGAGTTTGAAATGTTAGCCTGAATACTTTTAGTTCATAAATTTCAGCTTTAGCAATGTCAATGTATCATATATTTAGCATTCTGAATCAAAGAAACGGCAATGCAGCATGCAACATTATACCGTAAGAAAAAACTGCCAGAAAAACTAACAAAAGAAACCGGTTTAATAGGAGAGTTGTGACAAACTATCACAACTCACCTTGGTACAAAAATTCGTGAACCACTCAGAATAATAATTTATAATGTATAAATCAGATGCCAACGTAAAAAAACATTACCACGTTATGAAACTGGAAAAACTAAACTAAACGAGAAAAATTATCATAAAGATGCAAATATAATATATAGTAATATATATGTAATCAAAATTATTATGAAAAATTTACTTCTTTCAATTTTTTGTATGCATATGTCATTGAGTGAAAACCACTTTCCATACGCCATTAGTTCGCACTGCATTAAATAGCGCTTCTCAAAAACAACAAATGCGAGTTGTAGTCACATTATTAACGGTCATAGGTTCCGAGAAATCAACTATGTTACAACTCTCCTCGGTCTCCCCTACTGGTGGATTGTCCAAGGTAGGCACCGGGCCTCTGACTGCCTGAAGAAATTCACTAATATAACTGAAGTGTCTGTTTGTGATTTCAAACGATTTACGATATCTAATCAAATAACCATTTATTTATTAGAATTTTTGTCTCTCTTCTTCTAAATCGTTTCCTCATTGCTGAAGGTCGTGAGATCATTTTTGAGCACGATGGAGGGCCGAAATTATTTACATATCTAGGTGGTCAGAAACCTAGTCAATCCGCCTATTTGGTGGATATTTCTGTCTCTCAGTATCTCTCGAATATACTTCAAAATAATTCAATGGATTTGAACGACGTAAACTTTAAGGATTAAATTGGAATTTTATCTTATTTTTCTGTGTATATTTCATTTCGATATCTTGCAGATTAGATTTACAGATTCAAAAGATATGAATATAAATTCAGTCTCGCAAGAACTAAGAGGCGACTACAACTAAGTATGTAGTTTTGTGGTAATGTGAAATGTGATTACGAGTAAAAATTATAGCGCCTTTACAAATCAATTTCACTAAAAGAAAATAGTATGTTTATATATTAATTTTTATATTTTAATTAAAATTTTAAGCAAGTTTGTACAGGTCAAAGTACCGTCATGTGGGTATTCTGTGACAAACAATATTGAGTGGTAATTGTGAGGTGGTCTTTTATCATGCCAAACATGTAAAGAATTTATGGACAATTATGTTGCAGTATCAACTTTCAGTGCGTCTCGTAATTGGACGTAGTTTAGCAGAAAGGACTCAACCCACATTGTGGTCAAAAATGAGTTGTATATACCAATTTACCAGAAATTTTTGTCTAAACTTAAAACCTCAATAACTCAAAAACCGACTTTGTGTGTTAGGTCGTTTCTGCTAAACTACGTCCAATTATCATAACGATAATAATATTCTTCTTTCCTTTTATTATGTCTTCGTCTTACTGAGTATGCACTGTTTGCTACGATTCCATTAATTCTTTGAAAAGTAATTCTGTAACATACTTCTGAATAAAACTTATAAAAAAAGAGGGCTAAACTTTTGCACACAGTGTCATCAGATTAACGGAAATTAAGTTTAGGGTTATACATACGCCTTATATATAGACACTAGACCTGTTATTTGGGCTAGGAAACATGTTTTTAGGGTCCACCAACAAGTTTTGAATGAATAATGGGAAAAACAAAAATACGTTTGATAAACAAGGTTGTTTTGTTGAAAAAAAGTTTGTTTTGTGTTTAGGAATACACTTACACCTGATATATAAACACTAAAACTGTTTTTTAATTTAGTAAACAAGTTTTTAATTAGTTATTATAATTTTGAAGGTTAATAATAATAAATCACAGTACTGTCACTTTTTTTTACTTTACGACAATAATAGGCACAAGAATTTTTTTTTGTTAACAATTCGATATGTCAACAATATCGATTTTTAAATACTAATCATTTGATATGTCAATAATATCGATTTTTAAATACGAACATTGTTTTTTTTGCTTATGTATTGCGAGTTTGAATTAGTATTATGTTTTTAAACGATTTATTTTTATTAAAAGAATGATGTATAATTTGCCGCCTTTTTTATTTCATTTCTCTTGTAGTTATATGAATGTACTTTGTGTTTTGTTATTGATTTTTCGACGACTTGCGCTGTTTCGGTTATATTGATTATTTTTACGTTGACTGGCTTTCTCACTGGACTTCGATTGCATTGCTAAACTTTGGATTTTGACGACCTCCTCTATCTTAATTTTTGGGTGTGATATAGATAAACGGGAGGTAAATTAATGGTGATTTGAGTTAGGGACATCCTTACAGTTTATTTATAGCCACTAAGGTTGTGAGGGGTGACTGAAAGTCGCGACCAGTGACTAAAACGGTGAGTTGGTTAGGTTGGGTTAGTCTTTAGACCAAAGCGCACGAGCCGAGCGACCGAAGCGATCGTGCCGCGGCAGCGGCCGGCGAGTACCAGAACCTACTGACCATTTATTCATTGATAACTATTTAAATGATGGTTACAAATCGATTGTGAAATTTGCTGACCGCTGTCATGGCACGCTTGCTTTGCTCGCTAGGCTTGTGGGCTTTAGTCTGTGTTTTTAGACTGTTTTAAATGTTTTTTACATTGACCATTTCTTTTGCATTTCTCGTCTTTAGACATAAGAAATAAGTACACCATTTTGAAAAAAATTAGTAAAGTTATGTTTACAAAAAAATCATCTTTCAAAAACTACATGTCTCCTAGACATGGGGGTTGCAGAAGCGAGAAGTACTCCTCCGCCCCTCCGCCCTCCGCCTCCCCACTACTTAAAATTCAGTGACCACTATTGTAAAATTTAAAAAGAGCTTGAGATATAAATAGAATAAAAAATATAGAGAAAAACTATACGTGTTGCTGGGGAGTTTCTTGCCGCTTTTTCTCCTTAAAAGCCATAACACGTTGCGAAGCGGTGTCCGTAGAATAAGAAGTAAATTTTATGACCTTCAAAAGTTTTTCTCCAGGGGAACTCATTTTGAACAAATAATATTTCGTTTTCTACTAATTCATCTGCAGAGCAGGTTTTTCCCTTGTGCTGGAATGGAAGCTTAAGGAATTCTATACTGCTCCAGGACTACTAGCTGGCCCGTTACAATATAGTTACATCGAAAACGCCGTTATTGGCTCTATCTACAGTATCTACTCAAAAGTCAGCGACTGTCATGTTCCATTTATTTATTTTTTTGTAAGAGGATACCACTCTGCCTAGTAACAAACCTAAATACCTCTGTTTTCAAAGTTTTAAGTTAGAAATTATATTTGTCTAATGCCTGTGCTACATCTGGGATAATGTTAGTGTTATTGACTGTACCAAGTAGATGTAGTGAAGGGTGTAATGTGTTATTTGTGAGGCAATATAATTATGGTGGGGCCGAACCTGCGTTAATGTTAAACTTATTGACTCTGATGGCGAAATGAGTCTTATTTATAGGGTTAAAAATAACGCCGTTAACAAATAGCCACATTAGTCATTGGTATATATGTTACGGGCATTTTTTTACTGATCAATAGCAGATTTAATATAATGAAATACGTGATTTTTTATCCCAGTAATCCCACGGGAATTTTCCGGGGAGCGGTTGGAAAGTTGTTCAGGTGCATAAAAATTAGCTTATTCCGACACAGTTTTCACTAAAATGATTGCATACATTCTTTTTTAAATCCTGCGGTACCTTGTGTCTCGGCAGTCCCGCGATAATTTCAAGTCAAGCGTGGATAAGTCGCGAGCATATCCTAGTACTTAATATTATTGTATCAACAATGGAGTCATTCACATGAGTTATTACAATCAGTAGACGTTAAATTAAAATAATAAATAAATTCTGGGACCGAAGATGAGTCATTTTTTGTCGATAGGTACATGAACTCAGGTTGTACTTACACGAAACCCTCGCAGGCAAAAAATGTGGAACTAATTATAAGCAGTCGTGAGTCGTGCCACGTGCATTATTGTTTCGATATGTGTGATGAGCTCAACGTAAAGCAAACCAGGTCACGTTTAATGGATGAAAAAACCCATAATGTCATACTAATATGAAAATCAAGAATATATATTTTAACGACATGCAGTTTAAGTCACTTACCCGCTTCTAGATCGAATTATATTTTTTTTAACAAAAACAAAACCGACTTCAAACTAAAAAGCAAAAAAATAAATCTATTTTTACAGATTTTATTTTTTGCTTTTTATTTGTAATCGGTTTTGTTTTACTTTAGAAATAATATTTTAAGCACCTGTAGAAATTGTACTACATGCACGCATATACAAATTTTGATTTCCGTAGAGTGTACGCAGTCGGCGCTCTTCAACAAGGGTTGCTTTCGATTTCCCTGGGATCTACTCTCCAAATCCTAATATGGTGACAATAGGGCAAAAAAATAAAGAGAAACATTTGAAAATCGGTCCATAATTAACGGATTAATTGCCGAACAAACATATAAAAAACATAAGTCGAATTGTAAACCTGCTCCTTTTTGGAAGTCCGTTAAATATTAATCTATGTTAATATTCAATTTTATACCTTCCAAATTTCACAAACATTGAATTACATCCCAGGCTATGAAGAAAGGGCTACCTAACAAATTTTCTGAGATGGTTTGGCTTTTTTTTATTGCAGGAGTTCAGCAGACAGGTAGACGGCCCACTTGATGGAAAGCGGTTACCATCGCCTATGGACATTTGCAACACCAAAGGTGCTACAAATGCGCTGCTGCTCTCTTAAAGGAGACTGGAACCTGGTCACTAATGCCGGAACACAACACAAGGTTGTTATGGCGGCATGCTCTAGACCAGGGGTGGTCGCCATCCAGTCGAGCAAATACCCTACCACCTGGCTGTGGGTTGTTTAGTCGCCTCTTACGACAGGCCGCCAGGCCGCAGGAAATTGTATTCTTTCTTCGTTCCTGCACGGATAGATGGTTGGTTACAGTTCCTCTATCGCAGTGGTTCCCAAACTTAATTTCTATACTGCCCACTTTGAGAATAAATTATTTTTTTAGCACTCCCATTTTTTCACCTACTTAAAGACCACTATAACGTCAAATCAAATTAATTGATTACTGTGAGCTATATTAGCGGAGATTAAACATTCATTCTAAACGAGACTTTTACTATAGCCCGCAAGAGTTAACTTGAGACCTAAGCGCAGTAGGTAGTACACAACGGCGCTGAGGTCTCAAGTTAACTCTTACGGGCTACACCTGCCATTGAGAATGATTATTGAAACGCAAGTTTATAGAATTCAGACAAAGTATCTTTTATTCAAAATAAAACAAACATAAACGATTCTTATATAAAAACTATTATGAAGGATGAATCTGATGCTGTTTAATAAGTTTGTTGATATCAAGTTCCAATTTACTCAAGAACAGCCGCAAGTCGCCACGTTTGGTAACATGCAAACGTAAGCAGCGTTGCCACAGCACTAAATTCACGTTCACACAAATAAAACGATGGGAATGCTATCAAGAATCGCTGAACGATTGACTACAATTCTGGGTACAATTGCGGGATAGGTTTTTGTAGCCAAAATTCTTGGTTGCCGTTTTGAACTTGATTTTTATTTCCTCGTTTGTTGTCAATTCTACAAGTTCTTCTTCCAGCTGAGGTGACATTGCTGTGTTGACATTTGAGAAACGGATCCAACACCCAGTCTGGTATTTCCAATTTCAAAATGTCCTGGTATCGTTCGGTGAAGTCAATGTGGAGGTTTTCCAAATGTTGGCAGTAGGCAAGCAAGTCATCGTTACTGCAGGAAACTGATTTTTAAATTTTCAGATTTTCAGATTTATCAAAATTCGGAAAACTGTGAAACTCAGGTCTGCCCATGTTCTTTTTGTGTAGAAGCAGTTTGGCTGCGAAAGCAGCAACATTTTCTGTTTTAATTAAATTTACTTCATCGTCTTGCAGTTGGAGATTTATGTCGTTGAACAATTTATACAGGTCTGTCATGTAAGCTATATCATTTTGATGTAATGAGCTTGTTGCGAAATTCTGTATCTTTAGTTTCCAAGAACTTTATCACAAAGTCAAACAGGTTGTAAAATCGAGTCAGAAAATTGCCTCTTGATAACCAACGAACTTCAGTATGAAACAACAAACGGTTGAAATCTTCGTCATTACTAACACAAAGCTGATGAAAAAATCTATCATTCAAAGAGCTATTACGGATTTTATTGACTGCTTTGATGACATATTGCAGTGATTGAAATAGTCGTTCACTTAAGTTTCTAGCAACCAAATGTTGTCTATGAATAACGCAATTTATAGCAAGGACATCTGGAATTTTATTTTTTAAGTACGCTATGCTATTAAGCCTTTATGGCACCCTATATCCGTGCAGGAACGGAGAAAGAATACAATTTCCTGCGGCCGGGCGGCCTGTCGTAAGAGGCGACAAAACAACCCACAGCCAGGTGGTAGGGCATTTGCCCGACTGGATGGCTACCACCCCTGGTCTAAAGTATGTCGCCATAACAACCTTGATT
The DNA here is from genome assembly GCA_019925095.2 of Dendrolimus kikuchii. NCBI lineage: Eukaryota > Metazoa > Arthropoda > Insecta > Lepidoptera > Lasiocampidae > Dendrolimus > Dendrolimus kikuchii. Next base: position 11,462,383 of record CM034398.1, on the reverse strand, counting down.
TGTGTACCGGCATTAGTGACCAGGTTCCAGTCTCCCTTAAGAGAGCAGCAGCGCATTTGTAGCACCTTTGGTGTTGCAAATGTCTATAGGCGATGGTAACCGCTTTCCATCAAGTGGGCCGTCTGCCTATCTGCTGAGCTCCTGCAATAAAAAAATATAAAAAACCCTCTCATAGTCGGAGCGCCATCCGTAGCTACTGATATAATATTTTTCAAGGAAATCTTTTTCTCATCACAAAACTTTTCCAATGTATTGAATATGATTTCGCCTTTTGTATCGGTCTCTAAGTTTCTAGCAAACAATAATAGTTCTTCCCATATTTTCTCATCTTTAATAAACCTCACGTAAGACAGCAACAATGCTTCATTAGTTAGTAAAGTGGACTCATCGAGCTGAATTGAGAATTGACTAGTTCTCAGATGATTGCACAATGATCCTTCAATATTTTCAGCCATTTCATAAATTCGTCTTTGCATAGAATTTTTATTCAAAGTAATTTTTCGGAAAATATCTGCGGCCGGTTTATGAAGCACAGTAGGTATTACTTCCTTTATTGCTGGCAAAATTAACTTTTCTCTGATGTTGTGTGGTTTGCTGTTTTGAGCAATTAACAAAGAGATATTGTACGAAGCTCGAAGTCCGTCTTCATCTTGCTTAGCAGCCGCCGAAAATAATTTTGCTACACTTGGCTGAGTATTATGCTTCTTTTCTAGGTCTTGAAAATATACTACATTATTGTGTTTCTTATCTGGATGCATTTTATTGAAATGATCTTGCAGTCTTGAAGGCTTCATTGCTTCATTCGAAAATATTTTTAGACATAGAAGGCACAACGGCGATGATGGGTTTGTGGGATTTTCAATTAATCCGAATTTAATATATTCCGCACAGTATTGCCGTCTCTTTTTTACTTCCGACATTGTTTTATTTTCAGAAATACGTAAGTAAGTGTTGAACTTAAGTACTGCGTATCTATTACGCCCGAAACCGCAAATGAAAATAAAATAAATATTACGTTGTTTATTTATGATGGCATAAGCAGCACGCACCGACAGGAATAAGACAAACATGCATAAACTCGTTTATCTCATTCGACGCTCAATCGTACTCAACAAGTAAGAACAAGTATTCTATGAACCAGCCGATTGATACAGGAATGCACAAATCGGGTTATTTAACAAAAACTTATTAAAACATGATTGCCCGCGGTAATTTACGAAAATTACTTATCTAGGAATACTAATAACTATTAAAATGCGAAAGTGTGTCTGTTACCTTTTTATTTGTTTGTTTGTGTGTACTTTCATTTCGAAACGGAGCGACCGATTGACATGATTTTTATTTCATTTATTCAATAAAACAGGACATATATGAACTACTACTAAGAAATATCGAACCAAGTTTGAGCAATCTCTTAATTAATATTAGTTGATGTTCACAAGTTATAGTCGAGACTCTACAGTTCAGTCGGTGTCTAAGAGTCTTCCTAGCTATATGAAATTACAAATCGCTCCCCAAGCAGAGGCTTAGGGGGCGATTCGTAAGGTAGGCTTGTGTAGAGACACAACGCCCCATATTTTTTTTCTGGGTCTCTTACCGCCCCTCTTTAGGCCTGCAGCATCCACAAGGGGGCGTTATCGCCCACTTGGGGAAATGATGACCGTCATCAGTGACTAATCCTGTACACCTATCTATACTAATATTATAGGTAGAGTTTTTGAGTTTGATTGTTTGTAGAAAGTTAATCTCTTGAACTACTGAACCGATTTTGAACTCTTTCATCAGTAGAAAGCTACATTATTCCTGAGTGACATTGGCTATATTGATTGTGATTAATATTTTTTTTTGTGTGATATCAATTCCGAGAAAAATGGACTGATGCGTTGATTTATCGGCGAGAACTGACTAAACAATAAATAAGTCCCAGGGTCAAACATTTTCTCTGATGGGTATTGACTTGAGAACGGAGAGTTCTTTTCCATAGGCAATTGTATGTTGGTTTATTTTAAGTGGCGCCCAGAAAAGTGGACATGGGTCCGTGGGGAATTATATGTTGGCGTATCTTTAGTAGCGTCCACCGAAGTGAGCACAGGTTAGTGGGTTAGTTATATGATGGCTTATCTTGAGTAAAGGTCTGCGAAGTGAGCACGGGTCAGTGGGCAATTATATGTTCAAATTAGTATGACTGTTTGAACTTTGAGTCCTTGTTCGAAGGAAATCATCGCATTTTCTGGTAGTATCTTATGCTGGTCTGCGTCATCTAAAGTACGTACATGCCTATGATTTAAATAGTTTTATTCCTTGAAAATAGAAGATGTAAACGTTCAAAGAAAATCACCTACACATTTAGGGGAACTTGGGGTAATGGGAGCAACCAAAGAATAGACTTTCTTGGTGCTCGTAATTGTATAAATGACGTTCGGTTGTCTTCCTGAATGTTCAATAAAGGCCACGGACAGACACCCTCGCAGAGCCTTGCGTTGAGTTACACGAGATGGTTATAATTTAGATTTTTGTTTTCTAAAATTTTATTTTATTTTTTGGCATTTAATAAAAAAGCTAGGGATATAATCGTTATTATGTTTGCAAGTGAGGTAACAACGTTTTAATCTTTTTGACCACATTCAAGTTCGTGATCTTTTGTTGGAATTGTTGATAGTGGTCAAAGATAATAAATACTACACAAGCTATAAAATAGACTATTGCAAGGTATACATCATATTCAAAATATGGTTGTTATTTGTGATATATATTATCAAGCATGTTTATCATCGGAATAAGTAGAGACAATGGATCTCCGCTTACTGAGAACTAGGCATACACCATTCGCATTATCTACTATAATTCGCATCATCAATTCAATATTAATATATTATATGCGTGACCATTGTTACTTTTTTTTGGCCAAATTATCAGCAAGCTTTCTTTCGTGCGCCCTTCGGCGACTCGGTTGTAAAATATTTTCTACTTACATAAAAACTAAAGTAGTTATGCTGTAATATTATAAAATTCTAACATACCGTGTCTGTCTCTCTGTGTCTGTCGTGTGCGTCTTGAAGCTATTAAAAAAAAACAAATGGAATAGACTATATAAGTGATGGAAAATACGATGCATTTTTTTTTAGATTTCTTGTGTGTTTGTTTGTTAGTCTGTCTGTTCGGGAGTTGCATAAAAACGACTAGGCCGATTTCGATGCGGTTTTCGCTGATCAACAGTAAAGTCTTAGACTTAAAATCTGCGCTATTTTTTACCCTGAATATCTCGCGGGGGTTTTGTTTTGGGAATTATTTAAAATAGTCAGATTAAAAAAATCCAATTACAATGTGATTTTCCTACTGATCGATGGCAAATTTTATGTAGTTAAAATGTGTAATATTTTTATCCCGGTAATCCTACGGGAATTTTGCCAGGAACGATTTCAAGTTGTTCGGGTGCATAAAAATTAGCTTATTCCACCACAGTTATCACTAAAACGATACCTTACATTCTTTTTTAAATGCTGCGGTACTTTGGGTCCCGGGAGTCCCGCGGGAATTTGAAGTCAACCATGGACGAAATTGCGAGCATATCCTAGTATATAAATATAAATCTTTAGTGAAAATCTATCTAACTACTGCTTAAAATCGCTGCAAAATCCGTTGCATGGTTTAAGAAGAGTTAGCGGCTATAGGCAGACGCGGAAAGCGACTTTGTTTTATGCTACGTAAAGATTCAGACATTACTATTTTGTTTCTCAACCAATTATGATAAAACTTTTTGTGCTGGATTTAGCTTGAAAGTCGTTCCATATACCTAAATTTCATCGCTACAGGAGTTTCGACTTCGAAATTGTAGCAGAAAATTCTTAAATAAAAAATATTGTAGGCATTAAAGTAAATAATTTTGTTGCTTCTAATCCAATGTTAATAAAAAAAAGAGTTGGGCTTAGTATAGATTCAAGGTATGCACCGTATAAATTTAATTAAATAATATTTTGGGTTTTTAAGATATGGTAGGGAATTCATTACAATCAAGTAAATAATGTACGATGATTGAGGGCTTGTCAAATTTATGACAATTCCAAAACGAGCTTATTATAATCAAGAACATGCAATACTAGACTAGACTAGGACTGGGAAGGCGTACAACGAATTCCTTAACAACAAACAGACAGACACACAGACGAACGTGCGGGCAAGATGTCATGCTACAAGCAGGTCAAAACGGCTACGAAATCAGAAAAAACAGCATGAATTGTTTAAATTTGTAAAATCAATTGATGCGTTGCATTTCGCATTGTTATCCGGCTTTTCACGATTATCCGTGACGTATCGATTGTGAATCTCCATTCAACAGAACAGTTACTAATACATTATTTGATCAAACATTTTAGTCAAATTTTGCTAAGCTGTTCTTCTCGGTGTATTAGTAATTGTGGTATGTTGAGTGCAATGACCAGTACCGTAATTACCTACTTATTATCTTTAACATAACGCTAGAATAATATATATATTTGCTAAAAATTCTGTTGAAAAATGTTAGCTTAATAGCTTTACTAGTGCTATCCACTAGTCACTCTAGATCACGTACGACATTGATTACTGTGCCCTCCTTTTCTTTTGTACTTTGTGGTTTTAATTTATACAACTCTGATGGGAGTTTTGAATTTGAAGAGTGATTTTCTGCTGTTAATTTATTTTAAACAAATGTATATATATTACTTCAAAATAAAAAATAAACCCTTATATAGCTTAGACCATTAATGTATGTTTAAGCTAAGCGTTCATTACATGTATGGCTGACGCCGCTAATCTTAGTTTTTTCTCGATTTCACTACATAACCTTATAGGGCTATAAAATATTTCATACCATACTTTACCTTTCTTTACGAGGCCACGGACATCGGTACGATGATTGTCGTCGGGTAACATATTTTTAATAATATAATGTATATTCTTAATAATTTGAGTGCCTACAAGCAGTGTCAGGATGGTTACAACTTCAACACCAAGCATAGTATTATATTAGACTGATGTTGCCATCTTCTAGAATGCAAAAAGTATTGTCCTCTTTCTTTGGGGTTGGTATACACATCTTCAATAAGATTCTTAATGAAATGTTGGATCTGCCTTTCACTAAATTTAAAAGCATTTTGCTTAAAAAGGGATATTACATTATATTACACTATTGAAGAATATTTAAATGACAAAACTTCACTTACATAGCAGCTAGCTCCAACCTCTTATAAAATCATCTGTATAGCGTTTTTATCTTACCAAATTTGTAAGAATTTTATGAAGATATGTATGTTGCAGTATAAACTTTTAGTACCTCTCGGCATTGTTATAATTTCAACTTATATTCTTCTTTCCTTATATGGTGTTTTTGTCTTACTGAGTATTCACTGTTTGCTACAACTCCTTTAATTCCTCCACTAGTAATTCTATAACATGCTACTGTATAATACTTATAAAAAAGAGCTTGAGATATAAATTGAATAAAAAATATAAAGAAAATCCATTTTTAGCTAGACTTGTTGCTGGGAACATTCTTGCTGCTTCTTCTCCTTAACAATAAAACGTTTCAAAGCGGTGTACATAGAATAGGAAGTAAATTTAAATTTTACCTTTAAATTTAAATTGTACCTAGGACCTTAAAAACTGTTCTCCAGTGGAACTTATTTTGAATAAAAACTTTTGAATTTGTATTACCTATAACACAAGCGTAATTTGCTTATCTTGGGGATATACAATGTGTGTTTATCTGCCGAATTATTAAAATAAACACTAAGTACACCTCTATAGACTCAGCAGTTACCATGAAAATTAAGTGTGAAACTCAGACAGCGGATAGATATGACGAATTTATAACAGTTCCGGTTTTGTCCAAAATGGATGAAGAACTTTAAAAACGAAGAGAAAAATTAGTGAAATTATTTTAGAGCTGAGCTTTTGTTCTCATCCTTATATTTCTAAATATTCTGTCAACGCGTCACCCAGGAAACATCTCGGAAACAGATTCCAAGAACAAAAAAATAAACCTTGTTAAACCGTAAACACAACGTTAAGCATTATTCACAATAAATTCATTTTTTATTCAAATGAAAAATAACTTCTGTAAACATTCAAGGTTTTTTTTAAATCATTTATGTATGTTTTATATTGGACAAAATTAAATTACAATAGCAATTAATTAATTGTTGATTGTTACATTCGCCGTGCCGTAGTTTTCCCACAACGTTTCCTACAATATGGCTTTTTTTTTTAAAAGGGTGTCATAAAATTTCTTCGAGGCCGGCAGTGCGTTGGTGTCATCTTTGGTGTTGTAAAAGTCCATAGGCAACGAAAACAGCTTTCCATGAGGTGGGCCGTCTGCCTGTCTGCTGTACTCCAGCTATAAAATAATCGCAATTAACAATTAATGAATTGTCAAACATTTTGAAGTAATTTAATTAAAAGTTACATTTACTATTACCTAGGACGGGAACATTCTGCTAACATGCGACGAAACTGACTCCACTTGATGCCTTTGAAGTGAAATAAAAAAATTCTATAACTACAATCGCCTTATCGCCACAACACCCAATGGGAAGCGACGCTCTCGTACGCAACGCGATAAACGCTATTCCTTCGCTTCAGATCAGTGTGTTGACGATAGCGAGTGTAAACACCCAACCTTCGTGGAATATGTACTTTTTAGATGTTTTTTTCACAAAAAATCACGGATAAACAATGAATTAAGCTTCTTAAGCAATATCCTGTGTTGTATACCATGGGATCCACGGAATATAGTGATCATATTATAAGAAATCACGCAGTTACCTGGTTCTCTTTCATTATTTCCATGTACCCAGTAACGTTATTTATTTATATTGTTTTGCTTTAAGTCCCACATTTGTAGTAAGTTGTCTTCAACGTCTTTATCTGTCTACACCACATAGCCGTACATTTTCTCTGCTGCTAACTGTCGCGTCGAATGGGGTGGCGTGTTAATAATAATGTGTTTCCGCCCTTATTGTGTGACGCTGGCCGCATGACAGATCTAAAAAAGATGTTCGGAGTATTGAATTATATTTATTCAATTTTGTTGAAAGGCGCCAAAAGTAATTAATAACATTATTTTCTTTATTGATTCTTTGGTATGGTTAGCAATTAATAAACTAGTTGCGGACAATGATGTCACCTCCCACAGAACAATCATATATCTATTAAAAAACAGGTGATGTCAGGAGCCTTAAGAACAGACGAGCGTGCATGACAAGAGTTATGAATGTCAAAGAAGCAAGTGAGATGTGTAAGAATAAGCCTAAATGGCGTTCTGTTGTTCGTGCCTACCCCGCAAGGGAACTGGCGTGAAGTTATGTATGTATGTATTAAAAGAAGTGAAATTTCTGAAATTACTTATTCTACAATAAATTCCTGTGTTTTATGAATAACTGGAATTTATCCCAGAAACTATCCCATTTTTCATTATAAAAAGTATCCTATGTTCATTCTCGGCATCGAAAATATATATATATATATATATATATATATATATATATATATATATATATATATATATATATATATATATATATACTGAGTTTCAGCCAAATCGGTCCAGTAGTTTTTCCGTGAAAACGGAACAGACAGACAGACAAATAGAGTTACATTCGCATTTACAATATTAATAGGGGTGTATAGTACCCGTGCATGAATGTACTACCTAACATTGAAACTGCTAACAAGTTGTTTATTTATTGCTCTTAAAATGAAACAATAAGGAAAAGTGCAATAATTCCAAATGAATGTATGATCAACGACATCAAGAACATATTTCTGTGAAAACCATTTGGATAAAGTTATTATTTCCCTCCTTATTTTATATAAGCAATTAGTAGTTATTATTTACTTAATTTTAAGACACTTATGCATCCATAAAAGTCCCAATCCTAGGCTTGGATATTTTTAGGAGTGGAACAGACCATGTATCTAGCCGCCAAGCTTGGTCATGATAGATTGGCGGGTTTGTCACATCAATAATCTTGGTGTAAACATTTCACCGTTGTCTGTTATAATAACAAACTGAAGATTTTATAATAGTTCTGTCATTTGTCAATATAAGCAAAACAAAACAAAAACTGTGTAAATAAGTTACCCGAAATTTATAAAACACAGTCCATAAACACGATACTCACCAATTTATAAAATAGTTTCAATACTTTTCCGAGCAGGTGTAATATAAAGGTGTTTTATTGTTCCGCAGTCAAATAACGAAAACAATGGATGTTTCTCTCACTCTACAAATACGGATCACTTCGTGGTCCGTGTACTTATTTATAGACTTGTTATACTTTTGAAATAAAACTGCACAGTAAAACTTCACGTTCGCTTCAAAAATCTCATTTTAAATAAGTTACTTTGTAATAATTATATAATAAAATTATATTATATTTATATTATATTATTAAAATATAATTGCAACTTTCAATTAAAGTAGATTAATCTAAATATATTGATTGCCGTGTGCAATTACTAGATAATTGCAATTAATTTTTAAGTCAATTGATTAAAATAGTTATTAATAGATTAATGTCCATTATTGTGTTTGTCCACATTTAAGATACGTCCATCTATTGCATCAAATTTCAATATTTCCTTCTGCAAGTAAAGTCTTTAAACATCGACAAGTGCGTGTCAATTCACGCACAATGGATGGTTCCGTAGATGTGATGATGTGTTCCGTTTTTATTATTTAGCTACGGAACCCTATAAAAGTATATAAGAAAATCAAGATTCTACATACATATCCAGATATGACGATATCTGGAAAGCTATGTAAAATCTTTCATTTGCTTCTTATACCGGTCGATTGTCCCTCTAATATTTTTTACTCAAATTTTATGTTATGTGTTATATTATATATTTTAAATCCAAAATTAAAACTCACCATTGGTTTACAGCTGTTTTTTTTTTTATTAATTTAAAATTCAGTTCATAACAATATACACGTAACTACGTGTGTTAAACTACTAAACTAGAAAGTAATGTTTATTAGACATAACCTTTTGATGAGGATACCTAGCTTTTAGTATAAAGGATGTTTGCATAAATGACTGATCTATACTAATATTATAAAGAGGAAAGATTGGTATTTTTGTACGTTTGTAACGAAATAAACTCAAAAACTAATGCATCGAATTTTTTACCATTACCATCGCCTATGAACATTTGCAACACCGAAGTTGCTACAAATGCGCTGCTGCTCTCTTAAGGGAAACTGAAACCTGGTCACTAATGCCGGAACACAACTCAAGGTTGTTATGGCGACATACTTTAGACCAAGGGTGGTAGCCATCCAGTCGGGCAAATGCCCTACCACCTGGCTAATTTCATAAATTCTTTCTCCATTAGAATGTTAGATTATCTTTTAGTAATATAGGGTATATTTATTACTAGAAAAAAATAGTGAGGTGTGTAAGAATAAGCCTAAATGGCACTCTGTTGTTCGTGCCTACCCCGCGAGGGAACTGGCGTGAAGTTATGTATGTATGTATGTATGTATGTAAAAAAATAGGGATTCATACTAAAACTTCAATAATGTTACACAAGGTGTAAAAAATTTGCCAAAAAATATCTTTCGGCGCATGCGCTGCGGAAGCTATTGATGATAGAACAAAACAATGTTCTCTAATATTAAAAAACTCAATCAAAATCAATATCCACAAAAAACTTTTCCTATATCATATATCCAGCTATGTAATTATGTCACTATAACTACTTTTTTACATTTTAAAAGTTGATAGAAATGCCGACCAAAATCAGACCATGTTATCCATACCTACCTTTGTACTGTTATCCAAATCCTTATCCAAAAAAATCATTCCGAATTCAAGGCTGCTTTAATACCTGTAGATTATTACTTTTTGAATTATTCAAATCGGACATTCCATTCAAAAGATATTACGAATTTAAAAATGTCAATCTAAACAAAATAACTGTCGCTGGAATCAGGTTCTAGGATATTGATGATATTTTATGTTTGAGTGGGTCCCGGTATGGTTTAGGTTCATAATTAGACCCGTTGGTGGCGCTGGAATCGGGATCTAGATTTTTACTTCTTCAAGGCAGGAGACGACTGCCGGGACCGCTAGTAAAAAATAGTTTAGTTCTTGACCGCAAAACGGGTTGCGACGGGTTTCCCATATTTTTTCATACGGTTTATAAGTCGTATTTAGCATAGGCGAAGTCAGTCGAATGATGCTCCGCGAACCTTTTGGGTCAAATATTTACCGCAGTTTATCATCAGTGTCGTTTATTGTACGTCCGCTTTCGCAACACTATACGCGTGTCTGTCGCAAGTATTATTTGTGCTATTCATAAAAAAATATTTTCCGTAAAAATTAAGTTACACACTCGTGAACGCAGTCTAGAAAAAAAGGTACGAATATATTTACAAAATGTAATAATCATTAGAGGTCTTTGTGTTTGAAATTCTGTTTGTAGTTTACTCTAGTATATGGACAAAAAACGACTTAAAAATTTTATGTAAAATATAATTAAAGTAAGCATTGTGCACATCATTATTATTTAATGTATGTAATACGCATATTCTAAATTTTATATGTATATTAACTAGTTCTGCCTGTGACTTGGTTCACTCAGAATTATTATTTAAATTCATACATTCAGATAAGGTGTAAACAATAGGCTGTAGTAGTATTTGCTCAGCATTTATCCATACATCTATACAATTAAATAAAATTGAAGTGCCTGTTTTTAATGTTAAAATAAAAGCTTATTACTAAATACATATGAAAGTATATACGGCAACTTATATCCAAAAATTAATTTTTAATATTATTGTCTCTTTATCTGTTTTTTCCGGCTAATTTCTGAAACGACTGGACCAATTTTGACAGGCCTTTCACTGGAAGATAGCTGACGTTATAAGGAGTGGCGTAGGCTACTTTCAAAATTAGGGTTCCGCGAAAAAATATCCACGCGGATGAAGTCGCAGGCACAGCTAGTATATTATGAGATGGTCTATTTTACCAACAGCAAGTGTTGAAGCGACTATTGCCAGAATTATTGATCCAGGCTGTATTCAGCCCTTTAAATCTATAATATTACAAAATTCTAAACATGCTGTGTGTGTACATGAAGTTGTTAAAAAATCCACTGGAATAGACTATATAAACGATGGAGAACACGATGCAATTATTTTAGATTTCTTGTTTCTTTATCTGTTTGTTTGGGATTCACGTAAAAACTACTGGGCTGATTTCGATGCGGTTTTTGCTGATCGACAGCAAATTCTTAGATTTAAAATCTGTGCTACTTTTTATCCCTGATTGATTAAAATGGAATGGAAATTGATTTAAATAGGTCATACTGAAAAAAAATAGAATTCCATTGCAGGTTTTTCACTGATTGATAGCAAGTTTTATGTAGTAAAACGTGTGAGTTTTTATCCCGGGTAACCCGCGGGAATTTTCCCGGAAATGGTTTGAAGAATTTTTGGTGCAATTAGCTTATTCCGACACAGTTTTCATTTAGACGATAGCTTACATTCTTTTTTAAATTTGTTTTTTTTTCATCGTCAGTCATTGGCAGTCCAGTACTGGACGTAGGTCTTCCTAAGATGGCGCCACTCATCCCTGGCCTCTGATTTCCTCATCCAGCGCCTACCGGCGATCTTGCACTGGTCGTCGGTCCATCGGGCTGGAAGGCGTCCGACACTACGCTTACCGAAACGTGGTTTCCACTCCAGGACTCGTTTGCTCCGTCGGCCATCGGCCCTGCGACAGACGTGACCGGCCGACTGCCACTTCAACTTGCTAATTTTGCGAGCTATGTCGGTTACCTTGGTTCTCTTACGGATATCATCATTTTTAATTTTATCCATAAAAGAATAACTCAACATAGCTCGCTCCACAGCCAGTTGAGCGACTTGGAACTTGTGGACCAATCCTGCCGTCAGTGTCCATGTCTCGGCCCCGTAGGTCAGGACGGTGAGAACGCACTGATCGAAGATTTTTGTCTTCAAGCATTGCGGAATGGTCGACGAGAAGACTTGACGAAGCCTACCGAATGCTACCCAGCCCAACTGAATCCTCCTATTGGCTTCTCCCTCGAAACTTCGAGCACAACTGGGCCTGCCTACCTGTAATTTCTGTCCAAGGTCTACCTTGGACAGAAAATAAAGGTAGGCAGGCAGAAAATATTCCTGCACAACTTCCAGAGGGGCGCCATCGACGTTTACCGGTCACGCGCATGACGTGTTAATTGAAAATGATTTTCGTCTTATCCAAATTCATGACGACACCGACACGTCGCGAAGATCCATTTAAGCTGCCCAGCATTTCGGCAAGTTCCTCCAAAGTTTCTGAAAAGACAACGATATCGTCGGCGAAACGGAGGTAAGAGAAATGCGCTCGCCGTTGATGTGTTAATGCCCCGTCCAGCCAAGTCCAGAGTTTTAAAGATCCATCGCGTTGGTGAACAGTTTCAGAGAAATCACATCCCACTGTATCACCCCCCGACGTAGGGGTATAGACTTCGCCCTCCGGTCCCGGGTCTGGAGGGTCATCGTTGCGGCGTCATACAGGCATTTCAGCACCTCAATGTATCGCCAATCAATCATCATCATCTTTGCAAAGCCTCCAGGACAGCCTAAGTTTCGATGGAGTCGAAGGCTTTCTCGTAATCCACGAATGCCATAGACAGCGGCTGATTAGACTCTTCGGTCTTTTGTATAATCTGCCGAACAGTATGGATATGGTCTATGGTACGGTTTTTTTAAGTGCTTTGGTATTTTGATAATTTCAAGCCAAACGTGGACGAAGTCGCGGGAATATCCTAGTGTATTTATTAATAATAATTGTTAAAATAAAATAAAAAATAATTTGCATTATTTTTTTATCAACAATCATTGCTTTTATTTTAAACTTTTATTCAATTGACTAGCTATAGTTATCGTTAATCATAAAAAAAAAAAATTGGATATTGTCACTAAAATAATCATTAAAATTGTTCCCAAACATTTGTTCAGTCCATTTATTTGATATCTAAGGTGGTAAGGGCTAAGGTGGGGTATAAAAAATAAATGTATTAATAAACTTTTTGGCAACAAGCTTTTCCGAGTTCAATACTAAGCACAGAATGCGGGCCTCGTTCATACATTGCACACTCAACGCTATCCAGCGCCCGGTCTAATTGTATAAATAACAATTTTCAATTAAATTGTGGTATTTATTTTAAAATCAGAGATGGACAATACAATTTTATTTATTGGAATATATATATTTTTTATGTACTAAGCGGTATTTCAAGATTAGTGATAATGCAAAATAATTATATCCTATTGTTGTAATTTGATTAAGATTGATGGCAATTATAAATCTAATTTAAATTTATTTATTTGGTTACAAATTAAAATATATATGAATAATTCATAATAATTAACTGTAACAAAGAAACTAACGATTAAATCACAATAATTTGATTAGTGGATAAAGAATAACTTTGATGTAAAGTTTTAACAAAATTTTAAAATTAAAGGTCAAAAATGATAATAATGAAAATTACGCATAACATATTAGTCCTGTATCGCCGTCAGTTGGGAAAAGTTTCTAAAATGTTTCCAATTACCATGTTATCATATGAATAGGTAATACACCAAGACCTGGTCACACGGTAAGAAGTCCGTAAGTGGATATATCTCCTCGTCAAAAAAAAATGCCTATGCTTAGTAGTAGACTTTTTTTAATAGGCTGATGATGGTATTGTTATAATTATCACATGTTGACGGGTCAACAAACATATTGTTGAAAAAGTCTGTAGATCGAGATTACCGAAATTTCCCATTTGCATCTGATTACACTAGCGTTCATTTCCTTCGAATAGAAAGCCCTGACATTAGCAATGTGACGATTTTGGGCTAATTAGTTGTCTATTTATTCTGAACCTCTATAGATGATGTAAATATTCCTAGAAAATATATCTTAATTATAGGTGATCTCAAAGTGTTTAGATATATATTATATATAGGTGATCTCAAAGTGTTTAGATAATTATTTCAATTAAGTTCAATTTGAAATCCATTGATTCATTAATTGTACAAAAAATATATAAAATGGAGTAGGTAGAGAAATCTAAAAATATATGTTTACATAACTTTTTTTTTTTTGGTTTTTGTGATTTTGCTCAAAAATAAAGACAATAACACAATTTCTATGTTTATACAAAATTAGAACTAAGCAATAAAACTAAAAGTTAAAAATAAATAAACTAAACTATACTATAAATAAACATATACTTACAAAATAACATAAATCTATAAATTTTTGTATTTTATATCCACACAACTTTTATTTACATCAAGATATACTAAATTATAAATTGATACAATAAAGGAGAGTTAATTTATTTATATTGTATCCTATCTATAATCCCTTAAAACTATAAGGAGAATACTGAGCCGTTAAGGTCAGAGAAATACGTCCTAGCCGCGGTGTACGAAGTAAAAATTTGACCTGGTGGAGTCGCGTGGCAATTATAAGCTAACATACCACATTTAGAGTTTTCTGCTATATAGTATAAACACAACGGTGGGTAAATAACCTGCCTTTATCATCTGAAGGTGAAACATACTGAAAATGTAGGTTTACGGCATTCATTAAATTAGCAGCTATGTTATTTGTATATATGTATGTACTAGCTTGTGTGATGAGATGTAGGTCAGCAATTTAATATGCACATCATATAATATCATTATAAACCGGTGGGACTTAGTAAGGTAATCTATCTGTAATATTTTATGTTCTATAATAAATATCATTAATCTGTAGACGATCGAGTTTGTGCAATTAATTTAAGAAAAAAATAATGAAAGGCTTATTCGAACCTGCAGATTTCGAAGAAAATATAGAATTTTAGTCCGACTGTTGTGATTCTCTCACGTGAAAACTACTGAACAGTTTTAAATATAACTCGACATATCTTCCATCTTGGGTTGGGATATAGGACACATACTTTTTATTCCAATAAATCACATCGTCGCCATGGGATAGACGAATACAGCTAAAAAGATGGCGCTGCGCTAGCATTTTTTAAATGAAACTCGTCATATGTAGAGCTTTCCGAGTTAGGATATAGGATAGATAATTTTTATTCTTATAAATGATATCATTTCCATGTAATAGAATAATAAAGACAAAAATATGGCACTACAGTCGCAGTATTTTTGGCGTCACCGTTACAATACTGTAGTTGATAGTGAAATCAACTGAGATACTATCATCTTATAAATCGCCGAAATCACATAAATATTGTAAGAGCGTTGAAAATTATCACGCCATTCCATATTTCAATACCAATATCTAAACACGTCGAACTTTGAGAACCAACTGTTTTATTTAAAGAAGGAAAGAAATAAAAATATTTATTGTTGCGAATGAATGCACATAAAACTAATTTTTATTCAGACTAATTGAATTCAGAACGAAGAATACCCGATTCACAGCGGGTTTATAGCATTTATACGGCGTTGACATTCCAACAAATATTATGTTATTTACTAAAACACATTTGATTAAGGTTTTAAAGTATGTCAAAACATTAATAATAATTTTATACTAAATCTTAATACTTCATTTCTAATTACTTTGCCAAGAATTCCATAAATTACTGTAAAGACATGACATTAGTTCCAATGTTTGCTGTTAAGCGGCGCCACCAGACAAGCTCTACAGTGATGGTTATAAAATATCTTCAGTATTTCAAAAATATATAAATCACAGCTTTACTAGTCTAAATATTTAATAGTAGATAGAGCCACTAATACTAAACTGGTTAGGTAGCGTTACTAGTAACAAATGCTAGTAATACTGAATATTACGATTAGAAAAAATTGAAATTGGGGGTACCCTATATGTAATTAAGAATGGAAAAATCTTTTTCCCGAGGCGACGTCAGGGTGCCATCATTGTGACACCGACGACAAGGATACGGCGTTGCACACACTCCAGGAGTGTCCAGCCTGGACAGAGCAGCGCCGAGACCTCGTCGCCATAACCGGACTTGACCTTTCGCTCCCGGCCGTGGTACGCACCACGATCGGGAGCAACACCGGATGGGCCGCCATCTCCTCCTTCTGCGAGCAAGTTATGCTTGCAAAGGAGAAGGTGGAGCGGGAGCGTGAGTGCACGTCACGGCTCCGCTCCCGCCAAAGGAGAACGCGCCGGCGCCGGAGGGCCAACATGGACCTTCGGCCGGGGTTTTAGTGGGTATCCGTAAGCGGGTGACGCAGGTGGGGCCCCTTGGTGTATAGGGGATCTCACTCACCTGCACATACAGTCGAGATCAGAGCGCGAGTGTTCCGCGCGCGCTCACCTCTCCTCCCGTGGGGCGAGATACAAACCGCTCCACGCACATAGAGCTTGAAGATAAAGCCTTTCGTTTACACGGTTATTTGTTACGATGGGTGAAGTAATAATAATAAAAAATGTCAACCTTCAAATCAACGGCCAAAGACTAATCTTTTAGAAATAAATTGAAAGAACGATGTCATGCTATCAAATATCAATAACTAGAGTTTTCCCTTTTTTTTGTAAAGAGAAAATCCGATTGAGGAGCATAAGCCACGCAAGGGGGAAAGTCCGTGTGTAGGATTCGCCAGATTCGGGGTGGTACTAGTGCAGTTAGGGATACCCACTAAGACCCGTGTCCAATTCTAGAACGTCCCCTATACGGGATGTGTGTTCGCTTGCGCATTCACCTCTAGCCCGGGCGGAAGAGTTTTCCCCTGGGAAGTAGCTCTATTTTACTTTGTCATAAAACTTATCCGGTTTTTTATATTATATAAATAAACCTTCAGTAAAAAATTATCTAATTGATAGTGAGAACCGCTTACAAATCCGTTGCGTGGGATTAGGCGGAGTTAGCGGATATACAGGTAGACAGACGCGGAAAACGAATTGGTGTTATACTATGTAAATAAGATATCGATGTGCATTCAGGTTTCCTCACAACGTTCTTGTACCTTCTTAGATGTCATAGTAGCAATATAAGAAGTTTCTAAATTCTGTTTACAAGAATACTACTAAGCTTTTGTGTTAATAAATTATCTGCAGTTTAATGGTTCTAAACTTTTTTAAGGATCTATCTAAACGCAATTCGCTATCTCGCTCACGCATTACCACATTTTTGAAGATATAAATTAACAATTATTAAAGAACCAATGAGTATTATACACAAAACTTAATGCAAAAATTACGAATATTTCACAACAAATTTATTTTGATTCAGACAGTACAATTTTTTTCACAAGAATGTTTTTTTATATAGAGACGAGAAAGAGAAGTTGTGTGTAATACGGATTTGTCGTAAGTAAATTCTGTGAATTTATATCTTCAAAAATGTGGCAATGCGTGAGCGAGATAGCGAACTCCATTTAGGTAGACCCTTAAGAAAACAGAAGCTATTATAGAATATTAAGAATTAATAACATACAAGGCTTATGTAAATTGTAACATCAATAATGGTCCCTACTTTTTACATCACGAAATAGGGATTCCCTGCAGGTATATCTATGCCATCCATAAGACATTAATTCATATTCTCATATGCGGGTAATTATGTATATTTGTATTTATAAGCCCATTCTGACCTAGTGCGAGATATAATGAATCAATAGATATTTTACTAGTTTAAAATATGTAGGTAAAGAGATACGAGATACGATGACATTTAATACCTACAGTTCGCTATATTTTTATTCAACGCATAATATCTAAGTGTGTTTGGCTAAAATGCTACAATTTATTAAGGTTATATTACTGATAAAATTTCACTTTTGATATATATTTGAATTTTACAAAACATGCTGGTCTAGATTAGATATGCCGCCATAACGACCTTGAGTTGTCTTTCGGCATTAGTGGCCAGATTCCAGTGTCTCTTCAGAGAGTGGTAACACCATTGCTGTTGGAAATATACATAGGCGATGGTCGATGGTAACCACTTTCCATCAGGTGGACCGTCTGCCGGTCTGCTAAAATCATGCAATAAAAAAACCATTATAATATATTATCAAAAGCTTAATAAGAAATTTAATTTAAATGTCATAGTTTTGTTTTCTCACGGGGCATGACACATTTATTTAGAGAAAGTGTCATTTGCAAAAGCTATAGGGCGTCTCGCTAAATTAACTGTTGATAAATTTAAACGACCATATTAAATGGAAACTATCAACATAGCGGCATGAAATGATTTGTCACATAAAAAAGGCTATAGTGAAAAATACGATAAAATAAATGAAAACTAAAACCGCTAAGTTTGGTGTACAATAGAGAGTTATATATGTACCATTAGCACCAACTATGAACAAATTCATTATGTTTGTTTAAAGAATATATTAGTCCCAGTAACAAGCTATACAAGTACAATAAGCAATAGTGCTTAATTTAAATTTATGCGACAGTAATTACTCCCCCCCCCCCCCCCCCGTACTAGTTTTAAATCGTGTTACGGCAGAGTTCGTTCACGTCCCGTAAGTTAAAAATAACAAATGATAGAAATTTGTATCCAACGACCTTAGATCATATAGACACGTTATATCTCAATGCCAACGACCTTCAAAATAGTATAGTGAGTACACACAAAAATGAGTTCGTATATTACCTATTAGACAGGTATATCATTTGTCAAACAAATATAAATATACAGAAATGGATTATATATAGGAAATGTAGGTACCTAGTCTTGCCACAAATATTGTAACAAAGAAATATTTTTTATATTGCAAATAACATTTATAAGTTTTACAGTGTGTTAGTTTAATACATAAATATAAAACAATTAAAAATATATAAAGCTTATTCGAAGTGGTCTCCATTGGCTGAAATACAGTCCTTTAAACGTTGAGGCCAGTTATCAATAGAAGCACGTAGTCTTTCCATGGGAAAATTCTTTATTGCCAATCGTATGGATTGTTTTAGAGACTCCAAATTATCATAGCGTTTAGAGCAAGCCGTACTCTCTAAAACTGACCATAAATCATAATCCAGCGGATTAAGATAGATAACACTTTATTGTACACCATTACAGAAAACTTGCGAACTAGTATTATACTAATTGTGTACAAAGGGCGGTCTTATCGCTAAAAAGCGATCGCTTCCAGACAACCCGTGGCAAGAAAGTTGCTGATTAGGAGTGGCGATGATGGTATACATATAATTATTGTACGATTACTTACATTTTGATAATAAATATATAAATATACTATATATACATCCATATATATTTTATCCGTGCAGGAACGGAGAAAGAATACAATTTCCTGCGGTCCGGCGGCCTGTCGTAAGAGGCGACTAAACAACCCACAGCCAGGTGGTAGAGAGTATTTGCTCGACTGGATGGCGACCACCCCTGGTCTAAAGTATGTCGCCATAACAACCTTGTGTTGTGTTCCGGCATTAGTGACCAGGTTCCAGTCTCCTTTAAGAGAGCAGCAGCGCATTTGTAGCCACCTTTGGTGTTGCAAATGTTCATAGGCGATGGTAACCGCTTTCCATTAAGTGGGCCGTCTGTCTGTCTGCTGAACTCCTGCAATAAAAAAAATATACAAATATACACATAAGTTATATACATATACAAGATATGGTGATAAAATGCAACTATTTAAACATAATAAATATGTAACTATATACAATGTAATATCTACTAATTATATAAAATTACATATCATTATATTGCAGATAGTATTTCCTGACCATGTTCCATGGTGTTGTTAAGGAGCTTAACTACCTTCCCAATAATAGTATCTTGATACACTTGTGCCGATGTTTTGATACCTTTTTCACAAAAATATGGCTCAGTCACTCCTTCATAGCTAACACCCCACCAAACCATCACTGAAGACGCACAATGCCCACGTTGCACTCTGTCGACTAATTGAGAAGCTTTCTTAGAGCTTTTAGCATAAATACGGTCATTTCGATTGTTAAAATATTGCTTAAATTTTTCTGTGACCTCCCTTTGCGTACCGCTTCAGTAGTTGTTTCGATTTTACCACCCTATTCTTTTTTAAATTATGAGTTAAGAAATTACCAGTGCATCTCTTATAGGCTGCAAGTCCTAAGTCATCTTTTAAAATATACGACATGGTGAGTGGTGGAGGTGATATCTTCATCTCCCGAGATAAAATCTTTTGCTTTCGGACAGGATTTCTTCGAATTCTTTCCCTTACTGCTTTGACCATCTTTTTCGTACGAATACTACGTAGACGGCCAGATCTTTTTCTGTCACAAACAGTGGAGGTCTCATTGTACCTATTAATAGTAGTACACAAACATTTAACTAATACCAAGCGTATGGAGAGTTTTAAAAATTGCATTTGGCTCCATACCTACTTTATGTAATGCAATCACAGCGATTCGGTTCTCTTTATCGCCCCGCTCCATTTTAATATCGAAAAATGTTTTACAATGTATTGGCGCCAAAATGAGAAAACACAAAGAACAATCACATAAATCATATAAAAATGACAGATTCCAAATTCAAATGTAATATTTTGTTTCTTTTTAATTGTAACAGTATTATGACTAGACTAAGTATATAACATATACTATAAATAACATTTATGTATATTTATGTTTTATAGATATCCTTATTATTATGTATATATTAACACTGTTGAAAAGAATATGTATACATATCTAGACATCTACAATATTATAAAGTTCTAAACATGCCGTGTCTTTATATTGAACCTATTAAAAAACCACTGGAATAGGCTATATAAACGATGGAGAACACGACGCATTTTTTTTTATATTTCTTGCCTGTTTGTCTGTTTGTTCACGTAAAAACTGGGCTGATTACGTGCGGTTTTCACTGATCGATAGCAGATTTTTATAGACTTAAAATCTGCGCTACTTTTTATTCCAGAAATCCCGTGAGAATTTTTCTGGGAATGATTTAAATGGCCAGATTGAAAAAAAAACTAATTCAAAATGTGATTTTTTTACAGATCGATTACAAATTGAATGCAATAAAATGTGTGATATTTTTTATTCCGGAATCCCGCGGGAATTTCCCCGGAAGCGCTTTGTAGTTGTTAAGGTGCGTCAAAATTAGCTTATTCCAACACAGTTTTCACTAAAACGATATCTTACATTCTTTTTCAAATGCTGTGATACTTTGTGTGCCGGGAATTTCAAGTCAAGCGTGAACGAAGTCGCGGGCATATTCTAGTCAGTACATAAAAATCCTATGACTCGGTTCGGTTCTCCTCATTTTAGGTACGGTATATCTCACACGCTTCTCCAAGGTCGAATGCTTGATTTTACATATTTATACACAGGTTTCCGCTCGATATTATTTTCACCGTCAGCACGTGACAATTATAATGATATGCATAAAAGCCTCCCAAACTTTCTAATCCGTAAATGTTTATTTGGCAGAAATTAATTTTCTGTCATTTGTATAAGACATAGGTGTGCCAATGAGCTATCATAGCGAAACAACAAGACACAAACAAGAATTTCGTTATATATTAGCTTCTTATGAAAAATTAAACTCAAAAATAACTTTATGCTTTATTCCATTGTCTAGTTTTTTTCTCATTAACGATATAATATTAGTATACGTATTATTTATACTATGTGTATTAACACACAGTTACATATTTATGATTATTACAGAACAAAGGTAATTATGGTTATTATGCATATTTTAGTCACTAAAAATTCGTTTCCTATGAATTATAATTTAAATAAAATTAAATCCCGTTTTGTGCGTTTGGAATGCACAAAAGTTATATTTGTAATTTCCAAGTCAACATTTAATTAGGTTACAGTGTTCAAGTTCATTGACACAAAAGTTAATGAACAAAATATTTGGACATATCAAGAACAATTTTAATAAATGTTTAAAATGCAAAACTTTCATTTTAAATATAATTAATTACAGCTAATAATCTAATAACTCTTATTATTAAAACTGACCAAATTTTTAAACATTATATTTGAGTCAGAAAAGAATTAAATTGTACCTACTAAAAATGTTAGACTTGTTGACGTTGTTTATGTTTATTAATAAAGTTGTCTGTAAATATAAAACCAAAAGTGTGAAATTAGGAAAAATACATCAAAACAACTTGACATAGATGTATTTAGTTCGTATTTCATGTCGGGACTCGGCTACTCTTTATCCCAAAATATGATATAAAAAGAATTATTTCAATTGCGATTGAACATATAAAATAGATAGGCATTATAATCATCATCTTTAACGTTAAATCTCATTTGCTTTAAAAGTGTCCACTTCCGAGCCCAGAGTGTTTTGTCCTAATACTTTTGCACTTTTGACGCAATAACTTCGGCATTTGTCATTGTAAGGTTAATAGCATACATATCATCCTCCTCGAAGTCAACCTGTCAGAGTTGGCATATTTAGACATTTCTTTTCCACATAAAATGGAACACATGCCGGTGTCTGTTATATGTAGCAAATACACAATACAAAACCCAATCCCAGCAACACTTAGTTCAGATATCTGAAAGGACTTTTCTACAAAGGGGGTCATGTCAGAAGCGTGCTCGTCGCGATCCCCGCTGGCCCAGAGGGCCACAATTCTGACCCGAGTTCACACACGTGCAGTGCACAATAGGGCGTCCCCCGCAGGCGACGCTCACCGATGCGCCCCCGTCGGTGTGAACTCTCGCGCATGCGACAAAGGGGACCGCCACCCTTCACGCAGCGCCAAACCTGGCGGGTCGAGAGGAGCAGAGTGCCGTATAGGCACGTGGAATGTGAGAGGTGGAATGAAAGATAAGATGGACGAAATGATTGATATAATGAATGAGAGAAGCCTGGATGCCTTATGTCTGACAGAGACAAAGCGGAAGGGGTGCGACATCGATGACCTCCCCGGTGGCATGCTTGCTCTGTGGTCCGGCGTGGACCTGGACGAGCGTGCAAGTGGGGGGGTAGGCGTCGTACTCTCAACCCGCTTTGTGTCTGGAGTAAAAGACTATTGTCTGGTGAACCCGAGACTTCTCTGGGTCCGTCTAAAACTGGGGATCACGCGAGTTTTTCTGGTCGCAGCTTATGCTCCCGTAAGCTCAGCGGATCCCCAAGAACTCGAGAAGTTTTGGGAGTCTGTGAGAGAAATTCTGGATCTGGCTGAAGGGAATGAAAGAATAATTATATGTGGTGACCTTAATGGCTGGGTGGGCACCAAACGAGACGGCCTTGAGGCTGTCCTTGGACCCTATGGTGACAAGAGAGTGAACGATGCTGGTAGGCCAATCATAGACGTATGCATGGAAAGAAACTTGCTTGTGTCGAACACCTTATTCCATCATAAGGATATTCACACGTATACATGGGGAATGAATGATCAGAAAAGTATGATTGATCTGATTTTAATAGATAGTCGCCTCCGAAACACAATAATGGATACAAGAGCCTACAGAGGCCCCACTCTTGAAACGGACCACTACCTGGTGATAAGCCGGTTTGTGGGCCTTTTCAGGAAGTGGAGACACTGGCGAGTGCGTACCAATTTCGGGGAGCTTGAAAGAATAAAGTGTGAAAAATTGGAAGATGTTAGTGTAAGGAGTATGTATGCGCGCCTAGTCGAAGAAAGGCTTGCAAAAGCGGACTTCTCCGACTTAGATGTGGATAATGACTGGGATAGTATGAAAGAAAGTATAGTGGAAAGCGCAAAAGAAGCATGTGGATGCGCAAAGAGGCACATAACAACGAAAGGTGATAAATGGTGGGACGCGGATGTTAAATCCAGCGTAGAGAGAAAGAGAAAAGCCTGGCTGGATTATGTTGCTTCTTTGCAACAGAATGACAGTATGAAAGAGATGAAGAAAAAAATTTATCGCCTCTGCAAGAACGAAACCAAAGCTTTAGTGAAAGAGAAGCGCGAAAGTATAAAATTGAAAGAAGAAGAGAAGCTGACGGAGAACTTCAAGGCGAATACCAAACTATTTTGGAGATTAAGAAGTCTCGGGGTTGTTCGTCAGCTTCCAGAATGGAAAGAATCAAATCTAAAGCAGGGGACGTTCTTGCTAACCCACAAGAGGTGTTAGCGCGATGGAGTGAATATTTTAGAGAAATGTATGATGATATCCCGGATGCTGGCACCACGACTGAGTCTGTGACTGACTCCGAGGAGTCAGCATCCGAGATCACGTTGGAAGAGATCGAATGGTCGATAAGAAGTCTGAAAAATGGAAAGGCAGGAGGAATCGATAGTGTGTCTGCTGAGATGATCAAATATGGTGGAACCTGCGTCCGGGACGCTTTCCTGTCCTTATGCAACTTGTGCTGGAGGACGGGAAAGGTTCCCAAGGACTGGAGGCGCGCTGTCATCGTGCCCTTGTATAAAGGCAAGGGGTCACGTATGGAGTGCGCCAGCTACAGGGCCATCAGTTTGATCAGCACAGCATCTAAAGTGTATACGAAGATTATTGAAAAGAGAATGAGAGTGGTATCCGATGGATTACTGTGGGATGCACAAGGTGGCTTCAGAAATGGAAGGGGATGTATGGATCAAGTTTTCTCTCTCCGCAATATCGTAGAGAAGCAGCTGGCTATGGGCCGGAGGTTAATAATAATAAGGTTTTCTGCGGTTTTGTGGATCTAGAGAAAGCATTTGACAGGGTTGTGCGGAAGGAGCTCTGGGACATATTGCCCGGATATGGGATTAATGGCCAATTGATGCGTGCTGTGCAGTCCACTTACGAGGACTGTATGGCATGCATGCGAGTGGATGGCAGCCTGTCGCCCTGGTTTGACGTCAATATTGGCGTCAGGCAGGGCTGCGTGCTGTCGGCTTTGCTGTTCATCCTATACCTGGACGATTGTCTCCAGAGAATAAGATTGATGGATGTTGGGATGCGAATGAGTGATCTAGTTGTAAGCACCTTGCTTTATGCGGATGATGCCGTGCTTTTAGCCGAATCGCCATCAGAACTGCAAACACTAGTCACAATGATGAAAGATGACTGTCAGGCGAGAGGCTTACATTTGAATGCGAAGAAAACAAAGGTTATGGTGTTTGAAAGAGAAGAAACCAGAACGAATGCAAGGATAATGGTCGATGATGTTATGCTGGAGCAAGTGAATGAGTTTGTATATATTGGATGTGCTTTTAGCAGGGATGGAAGGTACACCGCTGATATAGAAAGAAGAGTAAATTTGGGGAATAGTTTGAATGGAGCGTTAGGTAAACTTCTAGGCGCTAAGAACCTCAGCCAGAAGGCCCAGCTCGCCATACACAACGCGGTGCTGTTACCTACGCTCACGTATGGAAGCGAGAGTTGGGTATGGAAGAGAGAGCATGAAAGTAGAGTAAACGCGGTCGAGATGCGAGCACTGCGCAAAATCTGCGGAGTGACGCTCGCGGACCGCGTTCGTAATACCGAAATAAGAAAGAGAGTTGGTCTGAAAGAGAGTGTCGGGGTGAAGGTAAGGAAAGGAATGCTCCGGTGGTTCGGGCATGTGGAAAGAATGCATGATGAAAGAATGACTAAACAGATATACAATGCAAAAGTGGATGGATGCAGAAGTCGTGGAAGGCCACGACACACCTTCCATGATCAAATTGATCGTGTACTAGCGGAGGGTGATGTCAGGAGCCTTAAGAACAGACGAGTGTGCATGACAAGAGTTATGAATGTCAAAGAAGCAAGTGAGGTGTGTAAGAATGGGCCTAAATGGCGCTCTGTTGTTCGTGCCTACCCCGCAAGGGAACTGGCGTGAAGTTATGTATGTATGTATGTGTGTACTTTTCTACAAATAATGGAATCCATAATATTTGCGCTAACTAATGGCCGGCTCCTATATCTTACCAAACGTTCATTACTACCGGTTCAAATTTGACATAAGCTATGTCCATTACCTGTAAATTTAAAATTTAACCGATGATGAGGCAAGAGAATGTTTAGTAAGACATAAGAACGGACCAGGAGTCAAGGAACCATTTCCATCAACTCCAAACCACGATTCCATTTTTCATATATAGGTACGTAATTATCAACTTTTATTAAAGGACATAGTTCAATATCGGGTACATTATTTTCTTTCGTAACAAGTAATTGCAGAATCATCACCGATCAACGATGTTTTCCTCCCATTCATTGCAATCATCTGCCGATATACTGTTAGTGTTAAGTTTCATTTATTGTTATCATCTTGGTTTGAGCAGTTATTGTTGTAGTAGTGAAATTACAGATATATAGTTTAGAAGCTTTAAAAACCTTCCTCCATTAGTTACTAATGTTTTGAAAATATTTACTCACGCCTTTGTTGTCACTCACATAATATTTAACATGTACCGATCCCATATATCTCATTGATGTTAATCAGGTTTATTATTTACATATTTTATGTCCTTTAGCTAAAATACATAAAAGGTGAATACACATTACGCGATTAGTTTAATTTTGTAGCCGAGCCGGTTCACTTGTTTTCCAAATGCTGAAGAATAAAAATTAATTATTATATTTTAGCTTATATAATTATCATTGAGATTTATAGTAATATTATAAAAATGTAAATAAATTATTTTGATTCGAGGTTATATTACAATCGTTTCAAAAGGGAGAGAAATATTACTTGACGTGGAGAGAAATACTATATATATATAACGAGACCCGGTGAATCAAATGTTAGTATTTCGGTTCACATCTATGTAGTATATCACCATTTCTCTGTGCAAGAATGTTTGATGTTTTCATTTTGTAACCGTGTGTAAACAATAAGTGTAAATTTGCGCCGAATGAAATATTTCGAATTCATTTAGTGACGGTATAAAGGTTGTGAACTCTTATAGTAGGTGTACCTACATAATACGAATTCATCGGCTACAGTCATGAGTTTTAACGATCCAGAGTACGCTATATGTGGAATTCTGCTCAATGAATACGGTAATTATTTGATGATTACTTTAAACATAAACAAAATTATTTTATAGTTATGTAACGGTTCCATACATCGCTATTTATTGTACGATTTTTTTTTGTCTTCGCAACGTATATAATGTGTATTATATTAGTTTATTTTGACATTTTGACTAACCATAATTTCGTCATTCATAGAGAATTGAGATGCGGATAGATGCTATAATAATAATTTTAAAAAATACACACAAAGGAACAAGCGTCAAAATAACATCTTATCATCTAACTTTTAAAATGTCATCATAGAAATAGATATGTGGGTGGATTGTCCGTTCACTCCAGATTTAATTACTTTTTAATTCATGATTAATGCGCTATTTGACTACTCTTACTTATACTTACTTGAACTTGAACTCGTCAGTAGATGACGTCTTAAGTAGGTTACCGTGCCTCATCACAATCACATCACATCTAAGCGCCGCTGATACGTTCTTTCTTAAAAACATAATATGCTCATTGGTATTCTACTTGTATATACCAAGCGATTGTAAGTGGAACATAAAATTTAACAAATTTTCTGCGGTAGATTTGTTTTCTGTTTAAAATTTTTTGGAGTTTACTCTTTAAAAATCAATTTTCACATAAGGCCTCCGGTATGGATTTTTTATTTAATTTTTTTATAGCATGAGTTCAGCAGACAGGCAAACAGCCCACTTATGGAAAGCGGTTACAATCGCCTATAGACATTTGCAACACCAAAGGTGCTACAAATGCGCTTGCTGCTCTCTTAAGGGAGACTGGAACCTGGTCACTAATGCCGGAACACAACTCTAGATTGTTACGGCGACATGCTTTAGACCAAGGGTGGTAGCCATCCAGTTGGGCAACTACCCTACCACCTGGCTGTGAGTTGTTTTTTCGCCTCTTACGACAGGTCGCCCGGCCGCAGGAAATTGTATTATTCCTCTGTTCCTTCACGGATGAATGAACTAAGATAAATAATACAAGAGTAATTCAAAAGCATTACGATTTTTTTTGACTTTTTTTTTTAAACCGCCCGTGTATTGGAGCGAACAAAACAAAAAAAATAAAATCGTTTAGGCCGTTTTTATTCATAACAGTAATTTAAATGTTAATCTGTATATCATGTTCATCTCTACTATATTAGTTTGCTTACCAAGATGAGTTTTAGCAAACCTACTATTAGAAGCTCGAAGTTAAGCGCTCTGATAATACTTATAACATTTTAATTTTTAATTAACATGTTCGTGTGTTTTGCGTGTATATGTGTATATTCTACTTGCTTAATAGTTTTGTATCTGTATGTTTTTCTTGTAACCACCCTTATTCGGCCGCATTCGGCCGTTGCCGCCGCGCAAGTACACAAGTTTTCCAATGTCTAAGGTGTAAACTCCAGTCGCGAGTCGGTGCTAACACACAAGTTATTATTCTTTTTATTTTGCGATCAGTATTACGATCCAACAAGGTATTAGAATGCCGATCTGATCATTGCCAGCTTTCTGGACACCTTACGTATAGAAAAAGGAGACTCAGAGGATTTACTCTCAAGTATCTTTCGTTATTCGTTTTTATTACAGAACGTCTGTTAGTTGTTTGTTTTTCATTTAATTGGATTCTATATTACACATTCATTTATTTTTGTGTTATAGAGACTTTGTTTATGTAATCTATACTAATATTATAAAGAGGTAAAGTTTGTGAGTTTGTGACATTGTGGGGGGTAATCTCTGAATTTACTAAACCGATTTTAAAAATTATTTTACTGTTGGAAAGCTATTGGAGTGTCATAAGCTATATAACATGACGCTATATACCACGGGAGCAGGACAGAGCGCGGGTCAAACCGCGTCGGGCCGCTAGTATCTGATAGTTTAATATAAAATTTATTTCTATAAAACTACATTTTTATTTTATCTGGTAGTTTTTCAAGTGTACAAGTAAAATGAGCCAGAGAGCTTAAATTTTAGTTTAATTAAACTATAGTTTTATCTCACTTTTCGGGATAAATATTATCCTGTGTATTATTAACGTTACCATTCGAGAATACAGAAATTATATAGGTACATACGTATGTATGTAGCTACATACGTATGTATAATAGAAAACTTCACTAAAATAAATGCATCAGTTTTATCGTGAAACAGTAACAGATATTATTATATATCATTTGATATATCTATTATACGACAGACATACATTATTCACTATTAGTTATAGTTAGTTACTGGAATATGTTTATTTGTAATAAAGTAACAATTAGTCTCGTCTCATATAGCATCTAACCTGTTTTCAAATTACAATGCTTAATTAAATGATATTTCCTGGTTTATTAAACTCCTGTCGAAAATTAAGGTCAAATGGAAATCTTGAAAAAAAAAGAATCATCAAAGCTTTTTTATAGGCATCCTTGTTTTTAAATCTGTATTTACACGTAATACATATTCAAATGGGCATTAATCAAAACATATTTCGAGATTACAACATTAGTAATATTTTAACTTTAACTTGATTAAATTGGACGATTTCAAAAATTAATAAAAATTATTATTATACGGAATATTATTTATAGTCTTATTTATCATATACACTTATGCATAATAAGTTATACAAGCTTTGTAAGAATCATCTTAACTAGACAGACATTTTAAATACTCCGCTTGCCGCGACAATAAACATCTACTTCGCTTTAGAAATAGCTTCAATTATTAGTTACTGTCTGTTGAAATTATACAATAAATCAAGTAAATTAACGTTGCACATTAATCTAGATTCACCCTCAGAGACCTGATGATCCATTATCATCATTATGTAACATTCTGAAATCGCCGCGTAATATGCAAATAATTAGCCCGCCATATTCAGTGGTTGAGCGGGCGAAGACTTTACAATCGGTCCAATCTCACTACAATTTATAGGCTCCGGGTTCGATTCCTGACATGGTAAATTTCGTAAACGCATTTTGTGGTCTGGGTGTCTGGGATCAGCCCTAGAGTGGTCCGTTGTATATTGTCACACGACAAGCGTAAATTGCTTAGCTACAAAATATAAAATATTATATGTGTTTGTGATTTATTAATTATATTCATATTTTACTCTCACAGGTGGCAGCATTGACGTACCCGTTAATGCTGCCAGGTGGCAGCATTAGGCAGCAGGAGTAGCAGCAGGTAGTACGGTACGAACAGGTGTTCGTACCGTACTACCGTAGTCGCCTAGTTGATACGGCTACATTTTACAGGAACGGATTATGTGGGGAATAAATAAAATCCATGCCACTTCCGCTAGGTCCCGCTAGATCGGGTTGACCCAAGAAATGTTGGCTTTAGTGGGTATCCCTAACTGGGGAGTGGCAATAGCGTGGCACCAGTTCTGACGGGGCACGCTAGTGCCACCCCCGATCTGGCGAATCCCACAAACTCACACAGGTCGCGAACATCCCCCAGGCTTCTGTGCCTGTCGCGGCTTAGTCCTCAAACGGATTTCCCCTGGCCAAAAAAAAAAAAAATGTTGGCTTGACTATTATAGTATAAATGAATATATAAATGATAAATTATAAATACATACTTAATAATGATAATCATATTACTACTTTTTATTAGAATTTTGTTAATATTTGACTATTACAATTATTTGATTAACTATGGACTAACTTTGAACTATGAACGCTATTTATTTATTTAAAAAAAAACCCACCAATCTGGCAAAAACATGTCTACTATAATTACAACTGATGTATCCAACACCTTTTAAACCATGTTTTATTCAAAATAAATTAATTTGAATTACACTTTGACGTAAGGGATGATATGAGTACCATTAGTGTCACAATTAACGATAACGAGGACCGCGTGAAAGGGAGAAGAAAAAATAAAAAGCGGATCCCAGCTATGAGGTAGACGCTCCGAACGGACTTGACGCTAGAATGATGACGTTGACGTATCTACTCTTCATATCTATACACCGCGGAGAATAAGCTATTTTACAATATAAAGCGTATTCTATATATAAGGCCGTCTATTGTTATTACCAAGACAATATTGTAAACGTACATTTTTGTAATTGTTTGTTGTGTGAGCAATTAAGTGTTATCTATCTATATTCTATATTTACTTTAATATTGGAAGTATCAAGGCCATACCATGATAAATACATACATTTAAACAAGTTACTTCCACATGAATAGATACATTAAGTATGGAATATAATTTGGGTGTCTTTAACTCGTGTCTGATACCCACTACCCGACAATTCATAACATCGGCCCACAAAAAAAATGAATCTGGTCTTAGTTTGGGTGTATAAACCAAATTGACCCCAGATTCAGCGCATTGAAATACATACTAGATGGATGTGGTCAAAAATACAGACCGCTTTTTTTGTGGGCTGCTAAATTCCCAAGTTATACGAGGTTAAGGTTTAGGGTAAGGTTAAGCATCGTTAAAAAAAAAAGAGTCAAAAAAGTGTTTTTCATAATGGCATTGTAAATATGATTATGAATAAGGAGGTTAAGGGATTTTAACATGAGCTGTGATGGTAGACAAAATTAATCAAAATATTATTCATCTCAATTAGATCCAGCACTACTCGATCAATACAAATCGGAGATGTCGTACGGGGTGGAGCGGTTTTTCCTTCTTTCGTGGTGTTTGGCGTGCTGCTGGCCAGGGCTAGGTGCCAATCTGAGGGTTGTGCGGCAATGGTCAGAGCTGGAATTCGTGTTTCCCAACGAAGCGGCGTACAACCTAGCCGTAGAAAGGCGCTTCTATGTTTCTGGAAAGTCTGTGCCCATAGGACTTGATGTTCAGCATAGAAAAGGTAAGGTTATAAACGTTTATCCATAATAATAATTTCATTCATAATATCAATTTTAGTAAATTTGGCAAGTGACTCGGTAGCCCGCGCACAGCGAAAGGTTCCATGAAGCTAATTAGACGGTTCATTTCTGTTTCAATTTTAATTATAAAGTGATCCATATAAACATAAACTTGAAGCATTCAATATCATTAAATATTCTCATGTCCTTTTATTTCTGTGACTTTCAACCAAATTGATTTAAATTTGGTAATCCGTGTAATACAACATAAGGGCGAGACAAGTTTCCAGTTTTTGTTTTGGCCACGAAAACATAAAAACAACATAAAATATTCAACGAAAATACCCCATATTTAAGAAAAAACCATTAAACGGATAGTGTTCAAAATATTTTTAACGACATTATTTTTAAAGCATTATAAGTTGATTTTATCACAATTTTTTATTTCATAGTTAAAAAGTTGGAAAGGGAACAGAATTTTCTTGAGTTTGAGAGATAATAAATGTCTCGTCATGTAATTCACTTAAATAAACAAATCGTAAGGAATGTCATTATTTGTTTATTTAATTTATTTGGGAAATATACAATAAATAGTATCGTCATTCTTACTATATGAAAATACATAATAGGTTGGGGAAAAAGTCTTTTCGCATATAGTATGTATGAACTTGTGTGTGTGAAGATTTCTTTGGCTATACCATTTGTATCTGGCTGGTTTTGGTTCCAAATTCAAATTAGGAAAAGTGTGATTTTCATTTGTTTTCCTTATTGTTAAAGAGTGAATCTAATGAAGAAATTCGATACATTTTAAAATTTTACTACAAAAAAGGTAAAAATGCAACACAAGCCGCGAAAATTTTTTGTAATGCTTATGGACCTAATGCAGTATCTGTGAGAGTAGCGCAAATTTGGTTTAAGCATTTTTAATCCGGAAATTTTGATATCAAAAATGCACGTCGCTCTAGTCGCTCTGTTACGGATAAAATTGATGACATTTTTAAAAAAGTGGAGCAAGATCGGCATATTAGTAGTTATGATGTAGCTGGAGAATTGGGAATTGACCACAAAATGGTTTTGGCGCATTTGTAAAAAGCTGGGTACACAAAAAAGCTCGATATTTGGGTGCCTCGTGAGCTCACTGAAAGAAACCTAATGAACCGTGTACTAGTTTGTGATTCTTTATTACGACGTAATAAAACCGAATCATTTTTGAAGAAGCTGATAACTGGTGATGAAAAGTGGATCACGTACGACAAGAACGTGCGAAAAAGATCGTGGTCAAAGGCCGGTCAGGCTTCACAGACTGTGGCGAAACCCGGGTTAATTCGCAACAAGGTGATGCTGTGTGTATGGTGGGATTGGAAGGGCATTATTTATAATGAGCTGTTACCGCCAGGCAGGACCATCGATTCTGAATTGTACTGCGAACAACTGATGAGATTAAAGCAAAAAGTTGAGAGAAAGCGGCCGGAATTAATCAACAGAAGGGGTGTGGTTTTTCACCATGATAACGCTAGACCTCACACATCTTTAGCCACTCAGAAAAAATTACGAGAGTTTGGCTAGGAGGTGTTAATGCATTCGCCGTATAGTCCTGACCTTGCACCTTCAGATTTTCACCTGTTTCGGTCTCTGCAGAATTCCTTAGGCAGTGGCAGGTTAACATCACGAGAGGACTGCCAAAACCACTTGTCGGAGTTTTTTAATCAGAAGTCCCAAAATTTTTATAGCAATAGGATCACGTCCCTACCTACAAAGATGGCAAAAAGTTATCCAACAAAATGGCACCTACAGACTTTAGTCAAATGTAAATAAACTTTATAAAAAAACCTTTTGAATTTTTATATAAAATGCGAAGGAACTTTTTCCCCAACCTAATAATATACACATCAGCTAAGTTTCCACTAAAAATAATTTATATTAGACATTTGGCCAATACAACTGTCAATTATGTTTTACTAGCTACGGTCCGCGGTTTCACCCGCTTATTTGATATTTATTGTTATAGTTTGGATAATTCATATCTTTATAAATTATAGCCTATATGTTATTCTGATGTGTAAAGCTATATTACTGTAAAGTTTCATCAAAATCCATTCAGTAGTTTTTGCGTGAAAGAGTAACAAACATACATCCATACATCCATACACACATTCTTACAAACTTTCGCGTTTATAATATTTATTATAATATAGGAAGGATTAGTAGGAAGTATAAAATCTGAATAACAATTCAACTCCCAGCTACGTTGATCGCGTATGGTATGACGGTCACCCCCAAAATTTACAATATAATAAAACAATATTTATTGTTTCGTGATTTCACCACATAATTTATAAGGATATCCAGACTATATTTTTTTGTAAAATATAATCCATGTAGAATTGTACACCAAGTAGTCTCTGAGAAAAAAAACTGTGATTTATTAGTCTTTTAAAGTCATGGTTAATAGGTAATTACTTTTGGTCCTCTCAGCTTTAATAGTGCTGCTGATTCGTTATTTATTATGTTATGTTTCACGTTTGTATAGTATACTAGGATATGCCCGCGACTTTGTCTACGCTTTAATTGAAATTCCCGCGGGATTCCCGGGACACAAAATACCGCAGTATTTGAAAAAATCACACATTTTATTTCATTAAATTTGCTATCGATCAGTAAAAAATCACATTGCAATACAATTTTTTTTTTATCTAGCCATTTTAAATTATTCCCAGAAGAATTCCCGCGGGATTGCCAGGATAAAAAGTAGCGCAGAGTTAAAGTCTAAGAATTAGCTGTCGATCAGCGAAAATCGCATCGAAATCGACATAGTAATTTTTACGTGAATCCCGAACAAACAGACAAACATACAAGAAATTTTAAAAAATGCATCGTGTGCTTCATCATTTATTTATTTTATTTATGTTTTAATTATTTCATATTATTTATTGTCTTCACCGCCACTGTTATATTTTAATATTTTCCTTAGTTTAGGGGTTGTCTGAAAGAGATAAGCAATAAGGCCGCCCTTTGTTATTGTAGAAAGTAGTTTTAATTTTTAGTGAACAATAACGTGTTTTTATTCATTCATGCAAGGCGGACAGGCTTCAAGACGATTTAGTCAGGGTTTCGTTTTAGCAAACTTCACTACGGAACACTAAAACTTTATTCACTTTTCAATTTTCATATAGATAGATGACGAGATCTATTTGATCTCAAAAGAACAATAAATGCTAACCAACAAAAACACAGTCAGAATTGCACTCGTGTTTATACGTTAATTAAATTTTGTTTAATGACATTCCAACAAAACTTTTACGCATAAATTAAACTTTAATTTGTCACTAGTAGCTTCGAAAATTTCGTTGGTACTATATATTAATCAATTATTTAAATATATTACATATTAATACTCACGTTATGTTTCTAAATCGAAACTAATTGCGTTCGATAGTGTACTGACGATTAGTTAGCTTTTTATTTCCGTTTTAACGGGTTTTACGTTTTTAGTAACTACATTTTGTATTTATTTGCTTAGTGTTAATTTTTAAACTAGAAAATTATAAAATTTATCAAAAAATTAAACCGTGGAAAATTCACTGAACTAAGTGCTAATACTAGACGATATTTCGAGTGTAGCATATTTTTGGAAATTGAATACAGAAACAGAAGATGAAGGAAAGACTTAAAATATAAACCAAATGGTAATTTGTTTTTTTTTTCAGATGGACAGCAATCCCGAATATTTGTAACAATTCCAAGGTTCGACGAAGGACGTCCCATCACGTTCGGTACTGTCAATGACCAGGGTCGAATAGTGGGGTATCCAGATTACTCTTGGCATGACAACCAGGGCTACAACTGTGATGGTCTAACATCCGTCTTTAGAGTTGCAGTAAGTCTTTACGATTAGAATATTTGAACCCTCATTTCGTTCAGCTGCCACGTTTATCTATATTACTTACCTGTTTTGGCCTCGTTCATGTTGTGTACTATAAAGAAGAGGTTAAGTTACTCTATGACATTTATGAAAGACGCTATTACATTTCTTTGAGACAGCTGTTACACCACTGGTATCACATGTCTGTTGACGATGATAGCCACTTTTTATCAGAATAGTCGTTAGCTTCTTGGCGATCATAAAAATAAATCCTCCGATTAATATCAATAAGATGTATTATTTAGTGCACAGGTTAATGATAGTGTATGTGAAACATTTTTACTTTGATTTTATAGCGTTATTGAAGTTTTTAATAAGAACTTGCTGGTGCTATCCATAAATAACATTCTCAAGTGAATTTCTCGTGTGGGCCGTGAGGGCCGTGAGGGCCTAATCCTAAACTATGGTAAATAGCGAAAATCACTTAAAGGAGTCTCGAGGCCCATTTTGACAAAGACTGATGTGGTATTATTAGATTTTTGAAAAATCAATTACCTTTGCCAGGAATCGAACCCGCTGATTTTGAAAAAAATAGCATTCTGTTACACTAATCTACACTATAGCTCGTAAGAATCAACTTCTGTGAAAATAATAATGAAATGTTATTTTTTCCAAAATCATCGGATTCGATTCCTGACAAGGGTAATTGATTTTACAATCAAATAATACCATTTTAGTTTCCATCATAATCGGCCACAAAACTTCTTTAAGTGATGTTCGCTATTTAGCATAGTTTAGGAATTGGCCCTGGAGGCCCACTTGAAAAGTTCATGTGTATATTAAAACGGTAGAAGGTTTTTTAACCCAAAAATCTAGTTATGTTACAAAAAACAAAATTAAACGAGACAACAACAAGCTTATTTTTGCATCTATTATACGGACCTTGTATCTATTATATAAGCGTTAGCCCGAGTGGTTCACCGGAATGTATGGTTTTGAATATAATTGCTGGTACGGTTTTCGTAAACGAATCTTCCGTTTTGTATTTTGGTTTAGGTATCTGATACTTAATTAGAGTTTTCTGTTATACTCATAACATAACCGAACTTGCTTAACATGGGATTGTATTATGTCTTGTTAATCTGCAATTTTTTTTAAGTTATTTTATTTAGGTGCAATTTAGAAACCAGATATCAAGGTTGCTTGTTCTACGTTTTATCTTGAAATGCGAGAATCGCACATGGAATTATGAAAAACGCGAATGGATATTTATATTAGCAAGAGTGGGCACAATAAATATTCAATAAAGCTATTGTTACGAAGAACTTGCGAAGCAATTATTAGCAAATCAAGATAATTTGTTCAATTCCACTTACAGGATATAAAATCTCAATTATAATGCAGATTCTATTTTATGTCATAATAAACCTTGATTCAGCCGTGAGATAAGGACCTACATTTTTCCTGTAGGTTGCAAATGTTAAGAATTGTTATTACCTACTAAGAAAAATATTGTGTCCAGCGTGTGTTGGAAGATTGTTTGAAACTTGCTTGAAGGCTATTCGAAACATTGATCACTCATGAATATTTGGCACTGGCTAGTTACAAATTTTATCATATTATGTTACACTACATTACGGTGTTAGGCATTAGTTATTCGGGGATCTTCACGGGCGACTTTGTTTATTAATTTAAATGGTACAATTAAAGCCCAATATTCCCATAGCCCATTCCAAAATTATACTTTGATTTATAATAGGTACGACTGAACTTTGTTATCTGTTCGGCGTAAACAAAGTCTTATGCAAATATACAAGCCATAATACTATATATACACATATAATAGTTAATTAACCGTCTAATAATAATAAGCGATGTTATATTGACCGTTGTATAGGTTTTTATTAAAAAATATTGGTTATAAACTTATCATATGAACATAAGAATATTTTATAATTGTCCTGGTATATCAGATAGCAGTTAAAAAGGAGGATCCTATGATTACAATAAAGACACAAAACACGTCACAATGAGCCTGTGATGTCGTTACATATAATTATATAATAAGTCATTATAAATAATAGACGTGTTATTCAACAATAGTGGCAAACAAAAAAGTTTGACATTGCGTAGGAAGTGTAGAATTTACTTGCTAATCAATCCACAGTGACATTTTAGCATTTCATTAGCATGTGTACCTATGACATTACAAAAATTCTGTGAAGTGGGTTTGTTGTAGCATTAAAAAAAATATTAACCGAGCAATATTTTCCCAGATTAGCTGATGCTGGGGCCGCACCTTCGATAATGTTAAAGGCCGTTTGAAACAGATGTGGCGACGAGTGTAATGCGTTATTTTTAATACGATATTGTTTTAAATATTGACGGATAAAGTATATATTTTTGTATATACATACATTACTAACGTGGCATTTCATTACCGGCATTATTTTTGATTCTATAATTAAGACGCATTTGGCCACAGACAATGTCTTTAACATTATCGCACGTGTGGCCTCACCATAAGAATACTAATATATATTATAAGTTAGGTTGTCTGGGACAGTTTGCTATTAGGCCACCTATTGTTTTGCCAAACATGATATAAGCATGCATTCTTGTAATTGTTTGCGTTAGTGGGCAATCAGTGCTATCTATTTTTTTTTCTTTATTAAAAAACACACACACTCTTGAGATAACATTAAATATTTTGACATTTACATTTATAAGTATACTATATATATACAATTTTTCTCGCGGCTACGCTCACGTTTATTACCAAATGATATCCCATAAAAAACTATCTCATTTACATATAATTTAATTTTGATTGACAGCTTTCGATTTTCTATAATTCTTCGACATTGGCTTAATCTGAAATGTAATAATGAAGTCACGAATTAAATTATACTACTAATTAATTAATTCAAGATTTTAGCTATAGATTCCGTTAAACATGGTGTGGTTCAAAGTTAACCGGTTTTATTTCAGATCGATGAATGCAATCGTTTATGGGTAATGGACACAGGAAAAATAGGCGACAATCAAGTTTGCTCCCCACAACTCCTAGCTTTTGACCTGGAAACTGATAATTTGATTTACAGACATCGAATCAATGCATCTCAATATCCAGCGCAACAACTTTATATTACACCAGTAAGTACTGTTGAGGATGTTACTTAAGCAAAACAAATTAACTTTTCAACTCAGACGAATAAGGATTTTTTTTTATTTGTTTGCGAAAGCTTGAATACAATGCATGATGCTATGCTACAATGAATGATGATAACTCCACTATAATTTAATCTCCTTTCAAATTTACTTTACTCTGTACATTTGTTGTTGTAGTTCTTCATTGTCATGTTATAATCTTGGCTGTTAAAATTTTATAGATGTTGTATTCTTTGGACATTGAAGAGATAAAATGTTACCTCCCGTCCCGTGGACATGTATGTCCGAAGTTCACACTGCAGATTTTCCGAAGAACGCTGCTATAGAGAATATTGATTTATTCCAAATTTTATTTTTGTTACAACTTATTATTATTGGCTTGTATTTGCAGGTTGTGGACTTGAGGTCGCGAGGACCAGGCGACTGTCGTGATACGTTTGTTTATGTGGCTGATGTATCTGGTTTTGGCTTGCTAATTGTCGACGTTGCCAATGATCGCTCTTGGCGGGTGGCACACCGTCTATTCTACCCTTATCCTTCAAAAGGCACTTTCACTATTGACGGTTAGTATCCAAACTCTGTGATCCTAACATCATTTACATACATATTATCGCGCTTGTTCCCATTGGGTTAGGCAATGACAGTGAATCTCCACTCGCTACGATCTTGACACACATCTTTTGTTTAATCTACATTTATTAATCTTTTCATTTACATATATATGTAATTTAGCTATAATTCAAAACTTAATTTTCCAGGGGAAAGCTTTGATTTGATGGATGGCGTATTTGGAATGGCTTTGTCTCCTTATCAAAAAGGTTCCGAGCGCTATCTGTACTTCCACGCTTTAGCATCCACCACCGAGAATGTTGTACCCACTAGTGTCATCAGAAACGATACATACATTGAAAACCCCAATGTAGACCCAGGATCTATAAGAGTAAGTTCAAAGTCCCTTTTACATAGTCAATAAGTGCGAACGAATGTGGGTTTCCTGGGATATCCTTATTTTTGACTATTCCTCCTCCACGGCTTTGGAAATCGCAGATTTTTTATTACTGGTTATCAGCAGTCAGGCTAATAGTTCACGATAGAAAGTGGTTACAGATATATACATCGGTAAACAACTTAACGCCGGTCTGAAAGTAATTCATCTCATCAACATCTTTCTTAACCTCAGCTGGAATCCCACTCCATATTCATAGAGCATTATCTTATTATTTTTGGTATATTACTGCTTTCAAATTTAGAAAATGACACAGCTTTCTATTATCCCGTAACATGGCACAGTTTTCCCGTGATATAAAATTGAATATTACTCATATGAAGCCTGAATGATTCATATGTATTTGTCTCTCTGAATCCTAAAATATTTAGCGCCTGAGAAAAAAAGACTAAATTCTCACCAATGCGAACAAGAGGGTATATCGCACGATCGGTACAGGTGTAATTATTGTAATGGATTCCTGATATTATTATAATGGCAACAATAACACAAATGCTTGTTTCTACAGATACTAATTAATAAGTTTACTAATGTGTTTACTGCTGTAGACTCTCACCCCAGGGGCAAGTAAATTATTAGATATTAAATGTTTTTATTTTTTTAGATGTTTCCTGAAGAACGCCCGACTCAATCAGCTGCTGAAGCTATAGATCGTAATGGTGTAATGTATTTTGGTTTAATGGAACCGCCTAGCATATGGTGTTGGAACACAGCTACCGAGTTTTCGCCCCGTAATTTCCATCAAGTAGCTCTTAATAGAGAGACGTTGCAATTCGCAAGCGGAGTTAAAGTAGTCAACAACCTCAAAGGTGAACAAGAACTCTGGGTGCTTACGTCAAGCTTCCAGAGGGTTATGACTGGTAGCCTCAGTTCGGACAAAATCAACTTCAGAATACATGCTGAAAAAATTTCAACTTTGATGGCTAACTCCCCATGCAGTGCTCCCCCAAAGGGTCGTCAGCCTGGCTACCATGCGAACTATATTACAACGAGCACTCACGGCCATTCTTACTATCGTATCAAATACAGGTTTGGCGCTGTCTAATCTCCATGGAGATCCGCGCCATGTTAGACAGATTTAACGGTTTTATGTGGTACAATTGGCCATATTTCTAGAATCTACAGTTAAGGATTAATAATAAATTATGCTTAAATGTCATAGTACAAATAATAAGTTTTATTTTTCAAATCAATCAAACACTTTGTTTTAAGATTTCGGTGTACATTTGTATTTTTCTTGCGATACTCATATCCATATGTTTATCTTCTATACCAACAACCATACCTCCAATAATAGAGGAATCCACTTTTTCGGTAAGGGTTATTTTCTTTCCTTCTTTCACAAATTTTTGAAGCGCGTCCATAAGAGCCTTTCGTGTCCCGTCGTCTAATGGTTTTGCAGTTATTACTTCACATAGGGCTTCATTTCTATGAGCAACCATGACAGCAAGAAACATGTTAATCATACGCTTTAATTTTTTTAATCGCCCATTTTCAGCCACAATTGATAAGAAATTTGTACAAGCATCAGGCATACCTGAAATAATGTGTAAAGTTTAATTTAAGTGTTAACTTCCTCAATGAAAGAACAATAATGATCGTCAATGTTAAAGACAAAACCATGCATTAAAAGGCTGTTACTAACAAAATTAATATATATTTTTTCGATGTGATATAATTATAAAAAACTTCTATATACAGGATATAAGATGTCATAGATATACTACAGTCAAAATGTATTTACCCGCTTGCTTCCCAACTTCTTGTAGTAGCTTGGCTTTGGTTCCAGATGAAACTATACAAGTTTCGATAAAATCTACCATTTTGGGTTTGTGGAGTTCCTTTAAAAGTTCACGGAGATGTTTTTCTGTTTCATCTAATTGATTCATTTGGTGACCAGCGCTATATAATGCAGAAACGTATCGTCCTTCGATGCCTACAATAAAAACAAGATATACTTATTTAAAAAATTGACTTGAATACTTAGATCTAAACTAATTTTTAATGTTGTTCAAAATTGTATTAAAATTAATTACTTGGTAACTTACCAAATACAGGAATGGGTGGTTTTTTAGCAATACCGACACTACACATTGATCTATAAAATATTCGAAACATATTTTATTGAGTGCTTAATCGAAATTTATATTAAGATATCGTAAATAAATAATTTTTGCAGTGACACTTTTACTTTTTAGAAAGGAAATTGACAGTCTGTCTCTCTTATTTGCGTATAAAAATGGAATTTTTTTTTAAATTCAAAGAGCTCCTAATTTCATATTGCATTTGAAATAATCGTGTCTTGTCTGTGTAAAGCTATTTTCAGATATATTTTAACCGATTTAAAAAAGGAGGAAGTCGTCAATTCGTATGTATATATAATACAACTAGCTGATGTCTGCGACTTCGTCTGCGTGGTGCGGTTTTTTAACTATTCCACGGGAATTCTTTAAATTTTTGGGATCAAAAGTATCCTGTTGACCAGGGTTATAAGCTACCACCATACAAAATTTCATTTAAGTCGGTCCAGTCGTTTTGGAGATTAGCCGGTACAAACAGACAGACAAACATAGAAACAAAAAATTATAAAAAATCTAAATTAGTTCTATTTCACTTCTTACATCCCCCAGACTCGGTTTTTAGATTTATTTTCCATTGTACAGAAATTCGACTTCTACAATTTTATTATATGTATAGATATATATTTTGTCTATTTTTACGAGTATCTTCGGGAATAACCTCTTTGATTATAAATAATTTTAATATAACTTTTTGCGTTCGGCTCAGTATAGCTTTAACGTAATTCCATAAAATTCCAATGGTATTAT
Source organism: Dendrolimus kikuchii (assembly GCA_019925095.2). Taxonomy (NCBI): domain Eukaryota; kingdom Metazoa; phylum Arthropoda; class Insecta; order Lepidoptera; family Lasiocampidae; genus Dendrolimus; species Dendrolimus kikuchii. The sequence goes on along the minus strand of CM034398.1, from coordinate 11,419,797 downwards.
AGACTTTGGGTTTCGAACTCCTAAAACTAATTAGGCAACTCTTAGAAGGCTAACAACAAGAACGAGTTAATTGAATTATTGATGTAATTTATTATGTTATAGTAAAATTGAAAGACTAGCCAACCTCGATCGGGCAACTACATACATCATTCCATACATAGATACATCTTGATACAGAATGATTCTGTCGTCTGCAAATTCGGAACCACACCATTTGTGAATAAGCATTTTTTTGATAAGGTACATAGTACTTCTGCAAAAAATCAATCTCTTTTCGAAATGGCTCTACTTGTGATATATTTCTTAAACGATATGAAAAGTTGAACAGCTGCACTTAAATTAATCAACTTTTAGCTTTTTAGCGATAAGAACACCCATTGTGCACAATTAGAATATCTTTACTCTATAAGTTATCTGTAATGGTATACAATAAAAAGTTCTCAATCTATCAAAGTATTATCATTTAGTACCTGTACCTACAATGTCGTTTAGTTGTTTACCGAGTTCAAAACCTTGTACAAAATACTATAATTTCACTTTTCAGTCATTTGCTTTTTAAACAACTTCGTGTTTATTTTTACATTTAATTTTTGAAGTCGGTTGTTATTTTTATTTTATCTTCCTCCTGTTCATCTCGTCATATTTATAATTTTCAGAGAATTTGGCTCATATCATAAGCTAAGTAGAAGAAGCTAGAAGAATATACATACTTACGAATAAAGTCATAACTTTCAAAATCGATCCACAATTCACACAGAAATCGCGTAACACGTTTAACGTAAGCACGTAAACAATTAAGCGCCTGTAGAAAATGTAATACCTACATGCGTATACAAGCTTTTTCCAAGAATTTAGGCGCACGGCGTTCTTTCATAAGTAATGGTTACTTTTGACTTGCCTGGAACCCACTTATGAGATCCTTACGTGGTGACCATGGTATCGTTTCGGGAGTATAGACTTACGATTAAAGGAAAAAAGAAGGAAAATCGGTTTAATATTGACGGAGATATTGTGTTACGAAGAAGTGTGTTATAATTTTTCTCTATTTCCTTGGAATCCACTCATCAGATCCTGATATGGTGACAATGGGAGTAATTTGGGAGTGTAACCTTTCGATTAAAATAATTTTGAAAATCGGTTTACAATTGACGGAGAAAACGAGTATCGAACATACTAAAAAACATACAGACGAATTTAGCATCTTCTCCTTTTTCAAATCGGTTAAAAACTGCCTTTTGTGGACAAAGTAAAATAATATAGCTAGTCTTTAAATTTTTCTGTAATAGTGTACAATAAAGAGTTATCTATTTATAATAATAGCAGGTGACGAACGCCCCACTGCTGAGCGTGTGCCTTCCCAGTTGTAGGATGACAAATCGGCGCGTTTTATAAATGCATGATCTAGATATTTCCACAAGATTTTGTACCTTTATAGTTTGCAACATTGTGCGCATCAGGCCAGAAAAACTGCCAAATAGTTGCATCCTTCCCGGGAATAATTCAAATCCATGTCATTACAATTGGACGATAGTGGGTTAGGATTGCGTGATTTGGGTTATCGATTTTAGCTTAACAAGAAATTCTGTATTATAATTTCAAGCCTCTTCCAATAAAATATGTATTAAGTAGCAGAAGTATTTTATTTGAAAAACTTAAACCTGAAAAAAAATGGAATATACTTCGTATTAGATTTTTTCAGGGTTTAATTTTTAAACTAAAATACTACTGTATCATTTTACAAATAAAACCAAATAGGCTATTACAAACTACGTTTAATAAATGAATAGATAATGGTTTAAAGTAGAGTAACATGTTTTATATTATACTAACACATCATACTGAAAAGCTTGATCAGTTTCTAATAATGCCCTAACGTATATAATCAAGGAGCCAAGTGCCATTGCGGATGTTAATGAGTTACACGTACCGCCTTCAGATGTTGCAGCTTTCTTAATGCGATAATCTTCCTATTAAAGATAAATAATTATATAGTACCTTAATAAAAAATCGAAGACTTTAATGAACACTCCACGTTTATTAAATAACATAAACGCAAACACACATCTACAAATCAGTTGAAGTGCACATAAAAAATAGAGAACTGACACTGTTCTATAAATACATAATTAAACGTCCCATTGCTGGGCTCGGTCCTCTCAACCGATTAGAGGAATGGACGGTATACCCGCCACGCTTTTCCAGGATTAATTATGCAATTATGCACTTTACCTGGCTTAGATCTGAACCTACAACATCGGTATACTCTATACACTAAGATACTACTGTTTAAGCTGCTAAATCAATTTAATTTGTTATCTACATAATATATGTATTAATACAATAAATAAATAATACTTCACTGCTCAGTAAAGTGAACAATTAAAAAAAAAGATACAATGAGGTATAATGTACTACGTACGTAGTACATGTAACCCAATGAGAGGATATTACTATTATATTATTCATTCCATACATATAGTAAATTAATTGAAATAATGTATCTATAATATTATAAAATTCTAAATATGACGGGTCTGTACAATAAAACTATTAAAAAAATACTACTGGACTAGATCATATGAACGATGGGGAACATGATGCATTTTTCTTTAACTTCTTGTCTGTTTGCTGTCTGTTTATCTGTTTGTAAAGGGAATCGCGGGGGAATTTTCCCGGGAGCGATTTCAAGTTGTTCGGATGCATATAAATTAAATGCTACATGCATTATTAATTAGCTTATTCCGAAACAGTTTTCACTAAAATGATAGCTTACATTCTTTTTTAAATAAAGCGATTCTTTGTGTGCTGGGAATCCCATAGGAATTTTCCCGAGGGTGGTTTAAAGTGGTTAGTGTGCATAAGGCAGTAATCAGTTGATTTAGACGACTTATACTAAAACAATATGTCTAAAGTGGTTGAAGTTGCGGGAATATCCTAGTAATATTTTAAAATTCTAAACATGCCGTGTCTACAAAATGAAGATATTTAAAAAAATCAACTAGAATACACTATATAAACACTGGAGAACACGATGCATTTTTTTTTTTAGATTTCTTGTCTGTTTGTTCGGGATTCACGTAAAAACTACTGGGTCGAATTCGATACAGTTTTCACTTATCGACAGCAAATTCTTAGACTTAAATGTGTGATATTTATTATCCGGGAATTTTCCCGGGAGCGGTTTGTAGTTGTTCGGGTGCATAAAACTTAGCTTATTCTGACACATTTTCACTAAAACGACAGATTACAAACTTTTGTAAATCCTCCGGTATTTTGTGTTCCGGAAATCCTGCGGGAATTTCAAGTCAAGCGTGGATGAAGTCGCGGGCATATCCTAGTTTATTAATATAATCAGTCAATTATCGAAGTTTGGTCTGTTTATGTGTCTTATAAATGAATTTGGATGCAAATTTCAGTACCTAACTATTAATTTGGAAACTTTTATATAACATTACACCACAACTTAAAGATAGGATCGAATTACTTCATATAAGACCGGCGAAACAGCAAAAAATACCCTTCATATTATTTTATGTTTGCTTGTAGATCAACTGCCAGAACTGGTGGTAAGGGACTACCGCCGCTCACGGACGTCTGCAACATTATGGGAATCAATACGTTGCCTACCTCGTTCAGCCTTTAAATATCTATTTACCTACGCCCTTTCTGAAGAGCCCCATATTACATATTGCAGAACGAGTTTATGTGCATTTTTACCTCTCTGTTTTTCGGAGGAGGACTCGCAGCTGGGCCAATGAATCCGGTCAGTTTTAAAAACGGCTGCCTGTCGTCTGCATAGCAACCTTTAGACTCCTGCCACGCCATAATCTTATTCATCCAACGAGGCTTTATAAATTCCCCGTAGCCTTGCGAAGCGCAATACAGAACTAAAATAAATATCTATATATGTATACATCTATAATATTATAAAATTCTAAACATGTCATGTCTGTACATTGAAGCTATTTAAAAAAACTAGAATAGACTATATAAACGATGGAGAACACGATACAATTTTTTTTTTATATCTTGTCTGTTTGTCGGTTTATCTGTTTGTTCGGGATTCACGTAAAAACTATTGGGCCGGTTTCGATGCGGTTTTCGTTGATCGATAGAAAATTCTTAGATTTAAAATCTGCGCTACTTTTTCGGGAATCCCGGGGGAATTTTTTGGGAATGATTTGAAATGGCCAGATTGAAATAAAAATCAAATTCCAATGCTATTTTCTCTGATCGATAGAAAATTATTACTTAATAAAATGTGTGATAGTTTTTGTCCGGGTATTTTCTCTCGCGGGAAATTTCCCGGGAGAGATCTGTAGTTTTTCGGGTGCATAAGAATTAGCCAATTTTACTAAAATGATAGCTTACTATATTTTCTAAATGCTACGGTACTTTCTGTCCCGGGAATCCCGCGAGAATGTCAAGTCAAGCGCGGACGAAGTCGTGGGCATATCCTAGTAAGTACATAAAATTGTAATTGCTTGTCTTGTCTGTTGCTGAGGAAACCGGAACAAGACATGACTGCAATTTGACTTTGTGAGGCTATGACCTTTGATATCAATTAACTAAGAATTGATACTAGTTTTTTTTTTATCTATATTTATCCATTAGAGTCTAGAAGTTCAAATACAATATAAATCAAAGACTTGTGACCATGATATTGTAAAGGTGTCCATAAATCGTAATTAGTTAATATTGATTTGTTAATTACATTATATCTTGCGAAATTTTAATAGAACTATCAATTTTTATGATATATGGAATACAATAAGCTATTATGAAATTTGGTATATGGACATTTTGTCAGTAGTATGTACTTATATATATATTATTATTATATATATTATTATATATATATATTATTATATTTATATCTAAATGTGAAGAAGGATAATTCATATCCTAGAGAATACGTTTTATATTTCTTATTAAATTCAGTACGTATGTACTTTATTACTAGTGGTCTTTTTTATTACATCACTTTGACTACCGGTAATTTATGTAGGACATTTTTATCCCGGCTAATAAGATACTTTTCGTGTGAGTGGGATTTAAAGTTCAAACCACCGCCAAAAGCTGTAAGTTGAATTATTACTTTGTTGCATAAATAATGTTCTCGTTCCAGGCGGATGGTCCCAGGCCTCCAAGGACTTTGTTTCTTTATATATCTGAATACAGAGCTTATAGATATGTGCGTTGATATCCATTTGCCCAATACAATCAAATATGTTGGCTAACATCGCAGCACGAACACGACTTGTTTGCTGAAAAGCAAGTCCGGATCCCTTCATTAGTTGCGTAGAGCATTCCGGTGTCATCTCACAAGTGCCTTCAGATTGCGTGGTCTGTGTCTCCATTGCGGCTATTAACAATTGCATTGTACACGCATCTGTAACCAATGTTTGTACTTGAAATGTTTTAAATGTGTGGCAATATACTTTCACCTTGCCCGAGCAAATGTTTTATTTCCAAAACACGAACCAATGTCTGACTGTAGTTCCAAAAGTCAGCCTTCATTTAAACGTGTCAGGGTTTACAATACATTCCTATTAATTCATTTATAACTCTTAGAAGTTCCAAAGCTATACCTAGACAGGCGCTTCACACATTTTATGAAATCATAATCATCATTAATATTAAGTTATGCAATGTACTCTTCCTTCGCTTAAAAATAACGTAAAAGATAAACTTATATAGGTATATGCATTTTAAATAGACACAGTGTGCAACTAAAGTCTTGCACACGGCATCGCTCGTGTAATATTATCTGTAAGTATCTATACTTAACAAACAACACCGGCAAAAACGGCATCAAAAACGCGAAGCGTTGCTAAATTCACTCTGCGTTTTCGGGATATCAGGAAAAAAATATTACCCCATTTTTTATAATTAAATATTTTTTTATGTAAGTGAAAAGTTTAAATGATCGTTACGATTTAATCGCTTTATGTGATATAATTTAATATTACTCAGAGGTTTTAGTTTTTTTTTTTAATAAAGTATTAGCAACAGAAGTGGTGCGTCTTGGAACGAACCATAAAAAAATACATGCACAAATGAATTCATAACACATTTTAGCACATGTAGTAATTTTAATTCGCAATAAACTGCTTGTTCAGATAATTAGTACATATTTATAAGTCTGTTAATTACCAATACTAATGTAATAATTCTAAAAAAACTATACAATTATATATATATATAATATATTAAATTATTTCTTTATTAGGAATTAATGGAGATGCAGCTAACAGAATATAGACAAAATTTAATATCTTAATTATGACAATAAAGAGTTATCTATAATATTACTAGCGGCCCGGAGCGGATTCACCCGCGGTCTGTCCCGTTCCCGTGGTATAAAGCGTCATGTTATATAGCCTATGACACTCCCTGTTAACGTAGCTTTCCAAGAATAAAAGAATTTTTTAAATCAGTTTAGTAGATCCCGATATTATCCCCTACAACGTCACAAACTTACAAACTTTACCTCTTTATAATATTAGTACAGATAACTTCGACCGAATCATCTGCTTTAAACGATATTCAGTTTTTTTACATCCTCTTTGACGATATTTGCAGCACGCATTCTGTCAATTCTATGTCAAACGTCATAAGGTTACATTGAAAAGTTTATATTGCCCAAAGCGCTGAGGTTAGATTAGAAATAATTTTATATGATGATTAAGTATTCTTAAATTTTCTAATTATCCTTCACACAACTTACATCTTATCGTTCACGATCATATATAATTATTTCAGGTACTTTATTTCAATACAACTGTGCCGTTGATAAGAAAATATAAAAAACATAGTGCAAAAATAATTCCGAAAATGATTCAAAATATTTTCTTTCAAAATCCATCTCTTTGTCCAAAAATATGCTACAATTGGATCCGTAGGAAGTCTAAAACGTAATATAAACTAGTTTAAGAAAACCGGATACACAAACATTACATGTCTGTTTTCTATAGATTTTTTCAATTATTCATATTTCATAAATAAAAAAAAATCGTAACAAAAGTCCCCAAATTTTGGAAAATAAGTCACACTTTTCACCTGACAACATCAATCAATTCGATAACCTTGAAAATGTCGAAATTAAATTTCACGTTTTTACAAATGAATCATGAGGAAAGTGTTAAGTTTTCCGATTAAATGACATCTCATACTTATCCTTTCCCGTTGTAAAATAGTTCCGACACATTTTAATAGCGCAGGCCGGCATAATTATTTTTTTTGCGAGAGCTCTAACCAGTAAAGTAATCGAAACGACACTAACAGGCGTGGGCAGCCATTACAAATATCATCGGTTGATTTGAAAATCGCGCATTTTTCAATATCAATCGACAGAGAAAATTAATGCTCTGTGGTCAACGTCCACTTCGACTTGAGCTTTTGACATGGGCCGTTATGAGCGCTGTGTGATCGAAAATAATGACGTCATTAGTGACGTTTTCGCCACGACCATAACGACCGTCGTCGCCATGTGAAATCGCAGACGGAGCAGTTTGGCCCTTGTGAGACTCTAAAGGAACGCGCCCGTAAATACAAAAAAACTAACTGCACGTCAGAAGTGAAAACTTTGTATTTGAGTGTGACAGTCAACCTCAAAAGTGCCCAACGTGCCTAAAGAATTTTTCACCTTAAATTTTTTTACCAAAAATAACAACTTGTTTTCAAAGTTCTATTGATATCAGGTTCCTATATGTTACTATTCATTCATGACTGGTTACCATCGATTGAATTTTGACATTACTTGTATGGAGTAGAAGAGGATAGTAATGAACAAAGAACGATAAGAAAGAAAGATAGTAAAGACAAATGAACGTTTGGTGAAATATAGAAACGGGCCATCAATAAGATTCATAATAACCCCGTATTGTATTCATAGAGGAACCCTCCATGAGCGACTTCGACTCGCAGATGGCCATACTACCACCGAATGAGAAAGTGAGCATTATAGGTTGAGTATAATGAATGTTGATTGCAATAAATAGAAATTCGTTTACTTAAAAACTTATAATACACCATACATTTTGAATTCGCAAGTGAAAGAATTACATAATACAGTAACTTAACCCGTTTAGTCGCAAAGGAGAAATGGCCTTGTTTTTATTTTTGGTTGGCATACGCATTTTTTCTGCCACTATAAAGGGAAACATAGCTTAATGAAATGAAACTCAGAACTTGTTTTAATATTATGAAATTATGAATACAAGTACAAGTTTATTGTATCATAAAGTACGTAATACAATCGTGAGAGACTTATAATGTAAGTCAAGTGATAAGGTAGAAATACCTATATTTATGACTTATGTTCTGCTAAATGGTAATTCGTATATTAATTTTAAAATAATATTAAGTGTACATTGTTTTTATATTACATTATACTAGCAGAAGAATTTTCATAACGAACTACTTATCTAAAAAACCAATGTACAAATGTAATAGTTCCTAGCACGACCATCTCTTCTGTCACCGCCTGGTTGCTTAATATTTTATGGATGTCAATGAAGTTCAGTGTATTTTCTGTTGTAAACTTCACTCAAAATAGTTTTTATATATTTAAAAGAAGAAATAAACTGAAGATAAACGTTTTTATAAATTTGAATAGTCGATTTTTATATCGATCATTTACAAATTGTCTTTTTTTTAGTTCTTGTAGATTTTTTACTGTTATAGAACTGTGTGTAGTCAGTAGTAGGTATGCACCATAAAATTAATGTTTCGTCACAGTGGCAAGCCCTAATCGTGGATTTGTAATTATGCTATACTCACTTAAACCACAAATATCAGACAAATATTTAGACTTACTCACATTTAATTATTGCCAGACCATACTAATGTGCACATACTATAATTATCTCATACCGTGTAGTCCCGAATTCAGATACCTTGGTTCACTACTGCAGAGTAATTGTGAAATAGAGAAGGATGCAAGAAGAAGAATAAATGTAGCATGGCTAAAGTGGAGACAAGTACCCGGTGTGACGTGCGACTAACTAATGCCACTGAAACTAAAAGGTCAAATATATAATCTATAATACGGCCGACCTTGTTACACGGGTCCGAACTTTGGGCCAATAAATTGATAGAACACAAACGTCTCCACGCAGCCGAGATGCGAATTTTGCGATGGATATATAGTGTACAAGAATGGATAAGCTGATTAATGGGTACATAAGGGATCTTTGAAAGTTACACCTGTAACTGAAAAATTGAGAGGAAGAAAACTAAAGTGGTATGGGCATTGGGCATGTAATGAGGAAGAATGAAAGTCACGTGACAAAACCGCAAGATTGATGGTTACAAATGTGAAGGTAAACTAAAGAAGAGATTGATCGATTGTTTTTTATTTTTCACACCCTAAATAATTGGGAGAAGGTGAAAGAAAACAGAGACTATCTGTATACCTATTACTAAAGTCGCGGTATCTTAATAACTAATGCATCCGCATCTCATTCAAATGCCGTAGATTCGACCCCTGGCCAGCAAGCAGACACCGTTTAGGCAGGTTTTCTTACACAATGTACGTATTGTTACAATTACTACAGGTGGTAAAAGAAAACATTGCGAGAAAACCGGCACATTAAGATAACCGATATGTGAAACCCACCAATCCGCCTTTCAAACGCAGTAACAGATTATCGTCCGTTCCCCGGGATTTTAAGGGGTAATATTATTAATTTATTACTATTTTATAAAATAATAGTATTTTGCTAATGGAGGTAAATAATTAAATAAGTATTATAGAATGCTCTTATTCCGGATAATAGGATAATTTATGTGGAATACAGATACGAAGCTGCACACAGTCGAAGCCGAGTGCGAAGCTCTAGTTAATTGTAAGCTTTTAGCTACTTTGTAAATTAATGGTATCTAGATCGTAATGCGTTTAATATCTGCTTGAGATAATGAAATACAACTAGCTAATGTTGCTTAACGTATAAGTACTTATAGGTTACTTGAGGGGAAAGGACGATACTGGACGAGATAGCTATATATGTAGATTTAGCTATAGCTACGTCAGTTGACCTACTTGCAGCTATAACCGAGTATTAGGCAACGAGACGTGCATACTTATATTTCTGAACTGCAAAAAAATATCAAATAAATCCACAGATAAAATTTTGCATTGTATAATTCCTCAAATAAACAATCCTGTTTTATGTAACATACAACGGATAATTGAGGGTTGATCCCAAAAACACCTAGGCCTAAATAAATACCGAAAATGTAATTCTCGACATTAACTTCAGGACAAAGCTACAACCGTAAGGAATGAATAGTCCTGAAAAAATCTATCTCTCTTATGTAAATAAATATAAAATTTCAACATTAAGAAAACCAACTATATAGTATAATTTTGAATCGTTTTTGATAAATAAAATGTCCTTTTTAGTGCCGGATGCAAGTGGACGGTGTAACTGTACCTACTTGCTGTATATTCTTGATACTCTTGGATGGTATAGTCTTAATAGTATATTGTTGGTGATGAGAAATCTTTGATTTGGTAAGAACGGAAAACAGCTGTTCGAGGGAATAGTACGATAGACGGTCCTTTATGCAATGTCCAACCGAGTGGACCTTGCTCTGCTCTTACCAAAGGAGGACGCGCCAGCGCCGGAGAGCGATTTATAACCTTCGGTCGCCGAAGTCGGTGGCTACGGATATAATCGGCTGATATTGATGATTTCATCCGGTCTATGTGCCGTCGAAATGAAGGTGCGCGGATACTTCGCGTGCGCTCATCTCACCTCTTGTAGAAAAGCCTTTCACGTTCCACCCAGATGAGGAGAATGAATGAATATGCCCGAGGCACGAGTTCCCCCGTCAGGAAATTATGCTTGCGAGACGCCGCCTGCTAGTACCCACGAAATTAGCCATGCTATTTAATGGTTTTGGCATAACGCGAAGAAAAGAACACCGAGGTGTTTAAATGGATTTTCCGATTAAACTAGCCGGCGAGACCCACACACCTCCGTCGCCACCACCTACATGGTGATTACCTACCACATGCATCCTTATTTGCATTTCACCTCTTGCAGTTCACATCCTCTATCTAAGTAACAAGGACTAGAACATAGAAAGGTAAACATTATTTTGAATACAGATCTTAGCGATATAAATAAGTATGTTACTATTTTATTATCGTAGATCATCGTGCTGGTGGAAGAATAATAGTGGTACCGATCAAGTTTTTGTTGGTATAGCTGTCTGGTTACAAACGTAAACAATTACGCAGGCCGTATGGTATTCAGAATTTTAAACGAATCGAAAACATACATACGAGTATGTATGAAGTACGAGGTTGGCTACAATAATTAATCATAGCGATCCTACTTAATATAATTTATAATAGGTATACATAAAATTCTTACCGTATTCGTAATCTTTACTTCGGTAGATCAACTTTGAATTATCTGTATTATTACGAATCCGGTCCATCCTCCTTGTAATGTTTTGCAAATTTTCTTTTAATTTTGATGGAACAGACTTATCTAATTCATTTATTGTGTATTCCAGTTGACCTATGTTTCAATTAAAAAAAAGAATATTTATTTAAATATAATCCGCATTGTATTTATAGATGAACCCTACATGCGCGAGTTCTACTCGCACACAGCCACCGTTCGTAAAATGATTTTGAAACTAAACGTCCATTAAAATGATAATAGCTGTTGTATTATGATCATTTTAATGGATTTGATTTCAAATTGCGATTGTTGTGCATAAACTTGATCATTATAATACTATTTTATCTAGTATCATATAAGAATATCGATATAGTGTTTGTTGCATATATTTGTTACAATATGATTTTCCAAGTAACCTGATTGCATAGTAATTAATGTATGTTACACTTTGTTGGGTGTTTGTTTATTCTTTCTGTACGTCCTTGGCTTAAGAATTTATTTTTCGAAATGAAATTTGGTGTATGTATAAGTATAGGTACATGTCATTTCAATAGTGGAGATAAATACGAATAAGATAAGAGTAAGATATGAAGGATAAGATGTGAATTCGAAATATACGCAAGCAAAAGTTATAGTAAAAAAATAAAGCTGTTGTCAGCATTTTAAGAATAGGTAACTAACTGTCTGTGTTTGTTAAGTTTATTATATCTTGATATATAAAAATGAATGTGTGTGTATGTCCTTTATATTCTATAAAGGACATACATAAACATACATCCGATTTTGATGAAATGTTGTGTGTGTGTTTGAGTGGGTCCCGGGATGGTTTACAGCTACAATTGGAACCGGCAGGTGGCATTGAGATCGGGTTCTAGAATCCTCCTAATCTCCTGGGCCGATTTTGGTGATTTTGTTTTTGTGTGTTTGAGCGGGTCCCCGGATGGTTTAGATCCACAGTTACAACCAGTAGGTGGCACTGAGATCGGGTTCTAGAATCCTCCTAATCACCTGGACCGATTTTGGTGATTTTGTTTTTGTGTGTTTGAGTGGATCCCCGGATGGTTTAGATCCACAGTTAGAACCAATAGGTGGCACTGAGATCGGGTTCTAGACTCCTCCTAATCACCTGGACCGATTTTGGTGTTTTTTTTTTGTGTGTTTGAGAGGGTTCCCCGATGGTTTAGATTCACAGTTAGAACCGGTAGATGGCGCTGAGATCGGGTTCTAGAATCCTCTTAATCACCGGGAGCGATTTTGGTGATTTTGTTTTTGTGTCATGGAACAACTTCTTTTACGATTCAAAAAATAGGCGGTTCGAAGTTCGCCGGGTCAGCTAGTATATAATATAAACTAATTCAAAAATCGCGTTGATGTTAATTCTATAATATTTAGTAATTTATACAGATAAGCTATCATAACAATAAAGTGTTATCTAGACAGATAGATACATTATTACCATGTTAAATCAATAAATATAGTTATGAGCGTGTCTCATTAATTATTTTAAATGATATGTGTATCTCATTTATGGTAGTAATTTTTCTCTTTCCTTTAGAAAAATATGTATGTACAAAAAGATGAACTCACCCCGTGCCATTCCTAAAGCAATGTGCCATTCTGGATCTTTAGATGGTTTCGTTTCATAATATTCTAAAAGCTTATCCAAAGTTATTGATATCCTGTATACTTTTGGTACATTATAAATGAAGTCTTGAGTGTCGAAATATGGGTAAATGCATAAAATACCCGTTAGTAACGTTAACCAGGCGAGGGATTTTATGAACATTTTGCACAAAACTGAATCAATTTTGTGAGTAAAATAATAATGGGTCTCGTAAAATTGAGGCTTGGCGATTTGGAGATCATTGATTGGACGGAGTAACGTTTTTGTCGATTTAGAGATTAGTAATAGTTGTAGTGAAAATAACAGCTCCAATAAAGCATTTTAAGGCAACGGAAGAAGAACGATTTGTTGCCATTCTTGTCAAAAACTGGTGGTTTTCTCGTATCGATTTTCTTAATGTACCTAAGTACAGGTTCCATTATGGTGTCTTCCTTGTCCGTCGTTGTTGTCACTAAATTGTCATCAAATAGAATAGGAGTCGGATTCTCTAAGTTTACGTCACACATCCCCGCAACCAAGCCATGACAGTCTACCGGTGCGACAGGCGTCCTACACTACGTTTACTTAGACTCCAGGAGTCGACTGCTCCTCTGACTATCGGTTTCGCTAGATGTAACAGACCAATTGCTACTTCAGTTTACTAATTACATATTCACCGTCTACAAATGGTAAAAATTGACACATCAGGTCAGATACACTGTATAGCCAATAAACTACGAACACTTGTGGTGTACTTACTATACAGGTGAATTGTTCAAGCGGAGCTTCAGGGCTAAATTCTAAACTATTCAAAATAGCGAAAAACACTGAAAGGAATTTCGAAACCGATTTTGACGAAAAATAAAATGGTATCAATAGACTTTTAAAACATGAATTAAAATAAGAATAATTTTCATCATTTCCATATCAAATAAAATGAGGTGAGGTTTAATTAATGTATGGAAAAACGAACATTTTGTTCAAAAACAACTCTTTCCTTTAGTTTGATATTCTTCACAGAAATTGATCCCTACAAGCTACACTATGATTTGATTGATTCTGGTTATTTTTTCAAAATCAGCCGATGCGATTCCTGACAAAGGTAATTAATTTTTCAAAAATCTAATGAGACCATTTTAGTTTTTGCCGAAATCGATCTCCAAACTTCTTTGAGTGTTTTTCGCTATTCAGTATAGTTTAGGACTTGGCCCTGAAGGACCACTTGAAAATTTCACCTGTATATTATGAATGAGTAAAAATATTAATTAAGTACTTTAATTTAGCACTACTTTATCTCAAGGCTTAAGGTAGTGAAGTAAGTAAGATAAGTTTAATAACAAATTCATGAATAGGGCTTGCCACCAACATTAATTTTATGTCGCGTAAATAATTAATGCACATTAATTCTAACATCGTGATCTGCTAATGTTGCTACGCCAATATAAATAAAGGTATTGACCCAGTTTTAAATCACTTTAGATGAATATCTCTTATAACTAACACACTGTAAAAGATTGCAATATAAAGCTGCAGCTTTATTACCATCTGGAAAAATCAGTAAGTAATCGTCTTACTCCTTTTGAGAGTTACGATTGCAACAGTGAGAGGGGCTGAAATATTTTGTATGGAAAGGGCGAAAACATACTAAGACAGTTAAATTCTGTTTGCGAACTTGCGCTCACGCTTCGCGTGCAATGCGGGGATTTGCGTATACAGAGCTATGGTCTCACTGTCTCTATCTTTCCAGTTAAAGTGCAATCGATATAACGTTCAGTGTCGGCACGCGCATGATAAATTAAACCATGGCAGTGTCACATCAGTGGTTCATACAATGGTCACCGCCATCAACACTCCTCGCCGATATCTCTAGTCAATATAAAAGTGTTAATGAAAACTGGAACAGTTTTGACCCTAAGTGGCGAGATAAATTACCTTTGGAGGAACAAAATAAAGTTGGCTACAAGAATCATTTTACAAAGCCGAATATTGAACAAAAATTTGAAAGCTACCAGTATGGATATGATTCGTCGAAAAAATCAAAACCCAATTGTAAGTATTGCCTATTGTCGTTCTTGTAATGTCTTGGTATCTTACGAATTAGAAATTTGATCAGTTTCAGTTGCATGTCTATTTTATATAGATTATTAAAATATTAGATAGATAGATAACACTTTATTGTACACCATTACAGAAAACAAAAAATCTTATAGCCTAAAAATATTCTAAATGTGCACAATAGGCGGTTTAGATTAGATTGCGAATTGCAGCAATAAAGATATGTATTTATTTAATAGTTAGATTTTGTGTATGAGGTATTTGGATAATGTTCGTTAATCACGAAATCCAAAGAATAAATTTCTTACAATAGTCTTTCACCTAGGAGTTATTTTTATGCGCTAAAGTATGTGATAAACTTTTTTAGACTTGAACTGTATATGGTCAATCAAGCCTTGTCATTTTGGGAGTGATCCTTTTAGTATACAGTAGATAGACTAAAACTAAGCAGCAGATGACGCTGCTGTTATGGATAATATAGAACAAACAACTCGGAGGCTAATCTCAGACATTTACTAGAAAAAATAACCAATATTTCTTATACAAAACTTATCCTTGTCGGGATTCGCATCCCGGCCTTCTGCATTGTAATGAACTAGGTATCTAGGCGAACCAACGCTTAAAACACGTTACACGATAGAGGCCGCCACTTATGTATAATGTAAACTCATGGCAATGATTTATATGTATTTTATAAGTATATATAAATATATGTATTATTAAGATTCGTTAAAACAAGGTATATCTGCATAAGCTTCAAACAAGTTAGAATAAGACCTAAAGAGGACAATACGATTAGAATCACGTCCAACTAGATTTCCCTTCAAAATTTCGCAAGAAGTTGCATTTCAATTTAGGAATTGAATTCCATGTATGGCCAATTTGCACTAATCGAGACGCACGCACAATATCTCTTTTGTTTGTGTGCCCATAGAACTTCAAAATCTGTTGCTTAACTAAAAAAAAATTATAACAAAAACGAAACCGATTTCAAGAGCAACCAAAAACCAAAAAATGTATATACTAGCTGCGCCCGTGGCTTCACCCGCGTGGTGATGGAAAATCGTTATATTTTGGATAATTGACACTATATCTTTATAAATTATAGCCTGTGTGTTAGTCTGATGTGTAAGCTATATTACTGTAAAGTTTCATCAAAATCCATTCAGTAGTTTTTGCGTGAAAGAGTAACAAACACATATCCATACATCCATACATCATCTATACATTCCTACATACATTCTTACAAACTTTCGCGTTTATAATATTTATATAGGATATAGGATTATAGGATAGGATAGGATATAAAATATTACAATTTTATACAACATTTTGAAGCCGGTGCCAAGTAAAATATAAAAATTACTACATTTTGCAATATCGTGTTGTTGTAACATGTATATTATTGCCATTTTTATGTTTTGCTTGGCACCGATTTGAAGATGATGTAGAAAATTAAATTTTTTGCCTTTTAATTATTCCTGAAGATGGTTCTTTTTTGTTAGATTTTTTTTATTTTACACTTTTAAGTTACATATATGGTAGCTTTTTTCAATGCTGAAACAATAGCCGATGAAACGGAAGCGTATTTAGAAAACGTCAAGTGCAGCTCGAAGGTAAATTATGTATATGCACTTAAAAACCTCTAATAAGTGCCGTCAAATTTAAATTAATGAAGTATCGTTATGTGCAGTCCACTTACGAGGACTGTATGGCATGCGTGCGAGCGGATGGCAGCCTGTCGCCCTGGTCTGCGGTCAATATTGGCGTCCGGCAGGGCTGCGTGCTGTCGGTTTTGCTGATCATCCTATACCTGAACGATTGTCTCCAGAGAATAAGATTGATGGATGTTGGGGTGCGGATGAGTGATCTAGTTGTAAGCACCTGGCTTTATGCGGATGATGTCGTGCTTTTAGCCGCATCGCCATCAGAACTGCAAACACTAGTCACAACGATGAAAGATGACTGTCAGGCGAGAGGCTTACATTTGAATGCGAAGAAAACAAAGGTTATGGTGTTTGAAAGAGAATAAACCAGAACGAATGCAAGGATAATGGTCGATGATGTTATGCTGGAGCAAGTGAATGAGTTTGTATATCTTGGATGTGCTTTTAGCAGGGATGGAAGGTACACTGCTGATATAGAAAGAAGAGTGAATTTGGGGAATAGTTTGAATGGAGCGTTAGGTAAACTTCTAGGCGCTAAAAACCTCAGCCAGAAGGCCCAGCTCGCCGTACACAACGCTCACGTATGGAAGCGAGAGTTGAGTATGGAAGAGAGAGCATGAAAGTAGAGTAAACGCGGTCGAGATGCGAGCACTGCGCAAAATCTGCGGAGTGACGCTCGCGGACCGCGTACGTAATACCAAAGTAAGAAAGAGAGTTGGTCTGAAAGAGAGTGTCAGGGTGAAGGTAAGGAAAGGAATGCTCCGGTGGTTCGGGCATGTGGAAAGAATGCATGATGAAAGAATGACTAAACAGATATACAATGCAAAAGTAGATGGATGCAGAAGTCGTGGAAGGCCACGACACACCTTCCATGGTCAAATTGATCGTGTACTAGCAGAAGGTGATGTCAGGAGCCTTAAGAACAGACGAGCGTGCATGACAAGAGTTATGAATGTCAAAGAAGCAAGTGAGGTGTGTAAGAATAAGCCTAAATGGCGCTCTGTTGTTCGTGCCTACCCCGCAAGGGAACTGGCGTGAAGTTATGTATGTATCGTTAGGACATGCTGGTCAGATCATAAATGTATATCAGTTGGATCTGGCACTCGCCGGCCGCGGAGGCGGGGCGGCTCGTGTATTTTGGTTTGCAGATAACCAAGTACTCGACGCGACCTTCGGCTGCGTCTCGCAACCCATTTTTATCCGTCGTTTTAAAAGTCCGATTGGTGTAAGTGCTTGACGAAAATTGTTTAATTAAATGATTACGCCCATTGTTTGGTGGCATGAGGCAGCATTTTCGTTTGAATCTCAACTCCGATCGTCGACGTTTTCTAAATACGATGGATCTCTAGCTCAAGTTACGCTGTCGTGCTGTTTATCGTTATTGATTTTCATTGTACGCTTTCCTAGTCGAGTCTAGTACAGTACACGTTATTAATCTTAATTAGGTACCTACTATTTTAGGGTTGTCATAAACCTAATAATATTTTTCAATACGTTTTCTATTTGATTTTGAGTAATTTTCTGCTATATCTTCAAAACACAGGATCTAATAGTAATGAAATTTATACGGTACTATTTTGAAGCTATACTAAATTCAATGCAAAAATAATGGCCAAAATCGGTTCAGAAACCAAACAGTTATGAATGACATACTTCAAAAACTAGATATTTTTATCCAATTTTAACCAATTTTTGCTACATCTTCGAAACCCAAAGTACGATAACAACGAAATTTATACCAGACTACTATGAAAATATTCTGAATCGAATGCAAAAGAAATCATTAAAATTAATTTAGAAAGAAAAAGTTACAGACGTCGTCAATCTCTACAACATTTTCTACTTGATTTTATGGATTTATTGCTAT
The DNA here is from genome assembly GCA_019925095.2 of Dendrolimus kikuchii. Classification (NCBI taxonomy): domain Eukaryota; kingdom Metazoa; phylum Arthropoda; class Insecta; order Lepidoptera; family Lasiocampidae; genus Dendrolimus; species Dendrolimus kikuchii. Next base: position 11,401,182 of record CM034398.1, on the reverse strand, counting down.
ATCTTCGTAACCCATAGTTTACTAGCAATAAAATATATATGGAACCATTTCGAAGCTTTGTTAAATCGAATGCAATAAGAATCATCAAAATCGGTTCAGTAAACAACAAAGTTATGGCTGAACATACATAAATATAATATTGACATGACGAACTGAGTACCTCCTCTTTTTTGAAGTCGGTTAAAATTGTGCTAACATTTAGGTACTTATTTAAACAAGGAAAAACTTTAGATGTACTTAAGTCATAATATTATTGTATATAAATCGACAGTTAACGACCGGAAATATCGATAGATTAATTATATAGTATTATGTAGTAAGATTTTTTTATTTCATTCCATTAGTTCAACATACAGGCAGACGGCCCACCTGATAGAAAGCGGTTACCATCGCTTATGAACATTTGTAACACCAAAGGTGCTACCAATATGCTGTTGCTCTCTAAAGGGAGTCTGGAACCTGGCCACTAATATGGGAACACAACTCAAGGTTGTTATGGCGGAATACCCTAGACCAGGAGTGTTAGCCATCCAGACGGGCAAAACCCCGCCATCTGGCTCTGGGTTGTTTTGTCGCCTCTTACGATAAATATGTATTCTCTCTCCGTTGTTGCCCGGAAAAAGTGTAATGGATAAAATAACAGCAATAAAAATAAAATTAGTCAAGTGCATGTCAATTCACGCACAATGAAGGGTTGCTTAGAGACGACGAACATCCACTGTGTTTGTTATTTGACTGGAAGGGAATATTTACCCAATTTTTACTCAGATCAAGGAATCTTACAGTGATTTTTCAAGACCAGTCAATAATGTCTCATAAACTTAGTACAAACTGACTTCACATAAATATGCAGTTTATTTATTATGGTACAACAGTTATTATATTGTATTACACCACTATAGAATGACATTTATGTATTATGTGTGCACCTATGTTATGAATGACATCTTCCTACCAAACTTATATAGATCAAGTCTTTTTTGAGAAAAGAAAAAACTATCAGTTGTAGGACTGCACGTCAAAAGTAAAAATTTGTATTTGAGCATGATGGTCACGCGAGTTCAGTGCGTTTTCCCCATCCCAAGTTCCCAACGTCCCTAGAGAAGTTTTTAATTCAAAAATTACTCTGACATACATAGACAGATAAATGAACGTCGTTCTGTTTTTGTCAAAATAAATACAAAATCCTAACAACACGGAGCAACAATAATAAAAAACCCATTCACATAGATTTCAATGCTGTATCAACAAGTAGTGGCATATAAAAAAACACTATCCTGCCGTATTTCAACCTCACAGACCTATTAGTTTTAGACACTAAAAGGTCAGAAATATAACTAAGACATACATAGATATAGATTGACAAATGGACTCACGGACGAAAGAATAAGACGATTTTATAAGAATTTCGTTTTTGCAAAATGACTGCCGAACCCTAAAAATACAAACAGAATATACAAAACATTTTTACTCTTAAACATTGGTTTGATCAGTTTATAAACAAAGGTAGTTGTTTCAATAATGTAATTTTTGTCAGCAATTTGATATTTTCGTTTCATGTTTTTGAACAATTAAAAGGAGTGGATATTTTGCAGCATATACATATGCCTTATTCTTAAGCAACTCTGTGTTAAACCGGTGAAAGTAAAATCGGTTAAGCGTACCGAATCGTTCAAAACTATAATCAATACCTGCAAATGTCTAATTAAAAGTCTCTATGTTGTTTATATATGGAAAAAATTATAGACATAATCGGCCAATTACACAGGCATGCAGTTTCATTTAGGTATTAGAACGATTACATTCGCAATTAATTTTGTGGTATTTCACTTTATTACATATCCATTTCAAAGTACAATGTTTTTTATGTAGAAACTTGTTACAATTTGGTAGTAAAACCGTAATGTTTACTTATACATTATAGAATTCATCTCCAATTTCAACCTCAACTAAAGCTCTCCTATTATATTAATGTACTCTGTGAGTAAAGCAAATTAATGGATAGTAAAAAATATAGAAATCCGACATAAAAAAAGGTTTTCGTATAAAACTACAGAGATACACTCCACTGTTAATACACATTTAACTATTAACGATAATCGGAATAAATAGAGCCGATTAAATTGAACTTGAAGAGTAGTGAATTTTTTTGGATTAAATAATAGAAAACTATTGATTTATTTTTAAATATTAGGAGATAGTTTTAACACTATTAGATATTATAGTAATTACAACGTTTATTACGATCTCAATTTTAATAGAACCTAAAAAATCAATATATTGAATTTAAAAGGGGTTTTACGTAAAACGATACGGTATTTTCAACAGAGTACAAGGCAATAATAACCTGCGTTGTCGTTGCCACAAAATTTGTGAGAAAACTCTTTTGTGAAAGTCGATTCCAAAAATAAATCAATTAAATTGTGGTGGTTCTTATAACTTATTCGTATCTTTGCTTACAATTTAGGAACATCGACCTTTCATATTCCTCTCACTTATTATTGGTATGATACAAAATTAACTTAAAGACATCAGATTTCCAGAACATATTTTTTTAATATTTGCGACTTTAATTAACTATAATATTAAAAAATTCTAAACATGCCGTATCTGTACATTCAAGCTATTTGAAAAAACACCAACTGAAACAGACTATATAAACGATGAAGAACAAGATGCAATATTTTTTAGATTTCTTGTCTAATATTTGTTTTGGATTCACGTAAAAACTATTGAGCTAATTTCGATCCGGTATTCGCTGGTCGACTGCTAGTTCTTAGACTCTGCGCTACTTTTTATCCCGGGAATTCCACAGGAATTTTCCTAAGAGTGTTTTGTAGTTTTTCTGGTGCGTAAAACTTAGCTTAATCCGACACAGTTTTCATTAAAACGATAGCTTACATTATTTTTCAAATAAATTTCAATTAAAGCGTAGACAAAGTCGCGGGCAAGTCCTAGTGATATTATAAAATCCAGACGCTGTATAATATTAAATCTTTGCGAGAAATGTATATTTTTTTTTTTTTCAAATAATCCTTGAAAGAAGCTTAAAGGTACCTTGCGTAATGTCGATACCTATTGGTTTCTAAAACGATATCTGTTTTCTAGTCTATATCAGCCTGGAAATGTCCTTTTACTTGGTTCGGGGCTTCCCTTTTAAGGTGAGCGGACGATATAATACGTCATGTTATGTTGTCTAATGTTAGCGACGTTAATGCGATAGTATTCGATAATCAATGATTTCATGCATGACGTCACACGGAAGTACACATACAAATTCTCAAACCGCGGTATTTTTTAATAATCTTTAAATAATGTATGTACAGTTTTACACAACTTTTAATTCCAATTGGCAGTTTTCGTTTGCGCCTATAAGTGTAGGTTGGTTTCTAATATGTAATCTAAACTGGACTTTATTCCCAAGCGGAAATAGCAGAGTGTAGCTTGATATACATTCTTACCTCTGCTCCACTTACATGATCCATACACTGTCTCTGTCGGGCACTATTAAAATTGGTCTAATGCGCAGGCATATTGAGAGGAATAATTAGTTGTTGAAAACTATAAGTCGCTATCTCTTTTAATAAAGTTTCTGTTTTCTCTTTTTCCACTTTACACTTGAATTGAAATACATGATGGTTTCATAATACTTTTTGATTGCTTTAATTACGGTAAAATAATTACACTACATGTCAGTGACGGCTAACTATTCTATTATAATACCTATTCATTTAATAAAGTAAATTATTGTATGTGGACCAAAGAGGTACCTACTTCTTTAATTAGCAGAAATCCGATTGCAGGCATGTCACCGTGTAGGGACCCCGGTAAGAGCGTGTTAATCTGACCGGCCTTTTTCTAACCTGGTGAAGGTTGAAATTGCCGGAACAGCCACTAAAACTCCTTGTGTTCCTTTTATTCGCATACAACTAGGATCGCGGAAAATGACCATTGCCTACTCTGCGTAGGTCTGGCAGGTGCCGGCCGAGATGGCCTTGTCTATTTCCGGCGAAGGAACCTCGGCATCTTACTGCGTTACCACAGGGAGCTAAGCGTCAGGCGGCCTCAAAATGGGGAACTCAGCTGCCTCATCCAGATACTTAACTCTTTTGGGGCTCTGTCACTTATACGCTAGTACGTTTCAAAACGGGATAACATATTGTACTGTATATAACGCCTAGTTTATATTGTCCACTGTTACGGCAGCAAGTAGGAAAGGGGCGAAGGAAATTAATCTTATAGAGTGTACGAGAAATACTGACGCGCGTTTAGAATTTACTAAAGTGACAATCGGTATAAAGTCAATCCGACGCCGAAAGTGGCGTCCGACGTCAATTGATGCCAGACGCCGCGTGCAGCATCTGTGATATACCATGGCTTTAATTATATACTTCAAAGGATTTATATGAAAATAGCCTGAGATAGACAAATATGAAGTAAAATCATTCTTAGCTAGACGTGTTAACGGGCAGTTTCTAGCTGCTTCCTCTCTTTAAACCGTGATAAAACATTGCGAAGCATTGGACACAGAATAGGAAGTAGACTTAAATTTTAACTTATAATTATATATATGACCTTCAATAAATGTTGTCCAGTGAAACTTAGTTTGAATAAAAACTTAGGAAATTGATCACTGAAGCCGCGGGGTTAATTTTAGCACATTTCGATTTAAAACGTAAACTACGACGTATTTGTTTTATAAATATTTTTTCCTGCACCACTGATCATTAAAGCCTTAATTTAGAGAATAGAAACCATTACCATCATAATGGACTGTACGCGTAAAACGATCGGTTCCGCTTTTCGAATAGCGTTGAAGACTCACCGCGGCCATCAGCCGTGAACGTACGGGACACCTTTTATAATATAGCGAAAGGAATATCAAAAACACATGATTTGTTTTTATTCATTTATTTTCAAAAGAAAATTATATAGTGATTTAGAGCGATTAGGCTTCGCTAGGGTTAACTACTATATTTCTTGAGATAAAAAGTATCGATGAAATCTCACCAAGGAGATGACAGTAATATCCATTATTTGCCATCACACGATCAATATTATTCCTTTACAAGACGGTCACAACAAGAAATAAACAGTAACAAAGGATGTTGTAGAATAAAATATTAGCACTAGCTTTTGTATGCGGTTTCACTCGCATTAATATTGTCCCATCGGAACCGTTCATTTTCTAAGATAAAAAGTAGCCTATGTGCTATTCCAGACTACAATCTATCTCTGTGCCATACGTCCAGATCTACACAGCCGTTCTGGAGATATTAGGCAACAAACATCCATCCAAACAAACTTTCACATTTATAATATTTATAAGGTTACTTAATCTAAACTCTAGCTAGTTTGTAATTTTACTGAATTACGCATGATAATGATCTGATCCTGATCACGATAAATCTTTTATTATAAAGAATACCTTACTTTTATAATTTTTAATTAAATTGAATAATATCGTTTGTATTACCTTCAACGTAACAACACAATTATATAAACAATTAATTTTTCATTGGTAATAAAATTGTTTTCCTATATTTTAATACTTGATATACAATACGACAAGTATTAAAATCACTATAATAACTGTTGTACATCGGAAATGCTTTAATTATATTATTTATCAACCCATAAACATACCACTGATGAGCTTAGCTCTATAAATTTTATAACAACGAATGTTATATACGCCGCGCGTGGTTTGGAGAGATTCAATCATCAGTAAACTTTGCAGGTATCCTTCAAATTTAGCAGATGGTATAAAACAATATGCACAGGCTTGAACAAGTTGTTCAAAAAAATTATACACTACTTAAGCAGTGCTTAAGTAGTGTATATTTTTTTTGACCATCATTTGACTCCACACCTTTGTAATAAGAAGTCTTAGCCACTGGATTATCATGAAGTTCATAAGCGAATTGTTTTAATTCCTACTTATATTGTTCGTAAAAAGTTTTAATAGATGAGAATACGAGTTACTGTATAAATAAAAACTTATTTATGCTAATATTCACACCGGTGAATTTTAAGTCATTCATTAAAAGAAATTAGTTGTGACCACATAATCTCAAAACCAATTCGTAGCGTTGAGTAGTATTGCTTTATGAGTATTGCTTTACGCAGCAGATGGTGATAGCAACACGTAAGTAGGAAATTATACGCACATAAATGGAATTGCTCAATAGAAACTTTCTCTCTATAATAAGTTTTATCTATTTGCAAAAAATATCTAGATACTTATTAATAGCACTACGTATTTTGTCGGTGGTACCGGCGATATATTTTATCTATTATACCAACTTCTTAATACAAAAAGATACATAATGATCGTGTTTCCTCATGAAATCCACGTTAATGGTAAATAATTATCTAGACTTAGCCGGCTATACTCATAAAATAACTAACATTAATGTGATACTGATGGTAAATTCTTCCATTGATAATTATGAAAGTAATCAGAAGTTCGTGACCTATTGAAAGAGAAATTAAAAATGAGGACCAGGCGACATACTTAACATTACTTTGCATTTATCACTCTTATTACAAACGATTAGAGTTGTAATTAAATCGGCTAGCTAAACAACCATAGAGAATTACTCCATGGTGGTATAGCTTCGCAAGTCATTATAGTACTTATTTATTTCTTACTCCTATAAATTTCGGATCTGTGTTTTGAGGAAAAGTTCCCTTTTTCCGGGAAAAGACTATCTCTTATTTATTTCCGTTATCGAAAACACATATAACATATTTGTAAAATTACAATTCGGAAATAGAAACTAATAAAAATACATTGAGCTTACTTTCACATTCAGTGCTATACCTACCCATATGAACATGGAATAAGATAGAATACTGGAGACAACAATAGCCCAGTAAAATCATAACTATGAAAAGCTTCCAAAGTTTAATTCTACATATGCAAAATTATACAATGTACTCTATGTGCATAATGATAAAATTCCTAAATGATACAATTATATGACTAGATGGCGCCACAAGTCATTAAATCTTCTAGCTTCTCGCTTTTTGACGTTTAAATAATAATCGAGAAAAGAACGCACTTAATTTGTTATTTGTTAACACATGTTATAAAGTAAATATTTTTCTGTAGTTCTCTATACACTTTACCTATACCCAATTTCTCGCACCTTCTGACGCACAATATACTTAAAAGGGATACAAATATTCTATTCTATTCTTGCTTGGCGATGGCTCGTTTTAAAGCATGTAGATTTTGTCAGTGTCGGGTGATCAGAAACTAATTTATAATAAGGCTTTCAGATAACCTAGAGACACCTGCGAAACCTATCCGTGCAGGAAAGGAGAAAGAATACATTTTCCTGCGGCCGGGCGGCCTGTCGTAAGAGGTGACAAAACAAACCACAGCTAGGTGGTAGGGCATTCGCCCGACTGGATGGCTACGACCCCTGGTCTAAAGTCTGTCGCCATAACAACCTTGAGTTGTGTTCCAGCATTAGTGACCAGGTACAAGTCCTCCTTAAGAGAGCAACAGCGTATTTGTAGCACCTTTGATGTTGTAAATGTCCATAGGTGATGGTAACCGCTTTCCATCAAGGGGGCCGTCTGCCTCTCTGCTGAAATCCTACAGTAAAAAAATAAAAAAGACTACAGTACAAAGATTTACATATATCAGGTCTATATAAACTGACAATGTCAAATAATAGTCTGTCGAACACATAAATCATAGTCAGTGGTCAAATAGTCGCAACATTATTACCAAAGAATTGAAACTTAAAAAATAATTACAATTGAAATTCGACCACTGATTGGCCACTATTATCAATAAATGAGCAAAAAATAAATGATAAAAAAGCGTGTTTTATGCGCATACCACGACAAAACATAGCAAGTAACTATAAGATGCCATAACATTCCCACTGGTAGTCTCGCCGACGATTTTAAGAGAATGGACGATAATTATAACCGTAATAGTTTGTTGATTTATGCAATAATAAGGACTTGCCAAACTTTATGCAATTACAGATCATCCTCGGCCCGCCGCGTTGACGCTATGGCTGGCCATGATGGGTATTGCATCGCCACAATCAGTTCCCACTGACAACGATACGCCTCCCTTTAGTACCTTGTACAAGTGGAAACATGTGGACTTCGAATTCCCGTCAGCGAGATATCGCCAGCATGCTCTGGCTACTAAGTTAGTGATATTTTATAGTTACTTACTTCTCGATATAGAATTTTAACTTAAAACTTAAATTAAAACGTTCTAGCCAAAATATCTTCTGGACAGTAAGTAACCTATAATCACTTATCTAAAAAATAGAATCATTAAGAAATTAACCGAGATTATTATTAAGATCATTAACATTTACTTTGATGCTTTTTATCCATTTTTTTAATAAATACCTTTTTTGGTACTTTGTCTATCTCTCTAGTATTTATAAGTCCGACTATTGTTGAATCTGCGTTCCTTCTTAATTGTCTGAGACTTCACATGCAAGTTATTTTTCAAGAATAAAAGGTCTATAACTCCAGTATAACGCATATATAAATCGTGCCTCACCGTCTACTTATGCAATACTATTTGGTTTTACAACTTGCTTTGTGAGTAGATTTAAAAGTCTCCTTTATTATCCATAGAAATTAACTGATGAAAATTCTATTTAAAATTTTCAGGAAATATGTCCCAGAGAATGTATTACCATTAGGACTAGAAGTATGGGGTTCCCGTGTGTGGGTAACCCTTCCAAGTTGGCGGCGCGGTGTGCCGGCTACATTGGCTACAGTACCCCGAGACGGAGGCGTCACGTCGCCACTTCTCAAGCCCTACCCAGATTGGACCTACCATAGGGCTTTTAGTGAGTATTTAGACCTTTATTTTATAAGTTAATTAACAAATATGATAAAAAGGAAAGATTTGTATTGTTGTATGTTTGTAACGAATAAACTCAAAAACTACTAGACCGATTTCAAAAATTATTCCACCGTTCGAATGCTACGTTATCCCTAATTTATAATGGCTATATAAAAGTTAGATATCCCTGCTAAAACTTCAATAACGTAACCCCTCAAATCTAAACAATATAATTGGCGCTGGAAACGGATTCTATGATTTTGATGAAATTTTATGCGTATTTGAGTAAGTCCCTGGGTGGTTTGGATTCACAATTAGACCCGGTAGGTGGCGCTTGAATTAGGTTCTAGATTTTTATTTTTTTAGGGCAGGATAAAGTCCGCCGAAACCGCTAGTAGTTTTAAATCTATAACAGTAATGTGCCTATCCAAGCTGTGATTTAAATTGACTCGAAGTCAGTTAATTACAGTCCACAGCTGGACATAAGCCTCCCCAAGTTTATACCACATGTTCCGGTCCTACGCTGTCCTTATCTAGTTTGTACCGGTAACTTTGAGCAGGTCGTTGGTCCATTGTGTATGTTGAGTGTTCCGATTGATTTCTCGGATTCAAATCCTAGGAAGCACCTAAAGTCCATAGTATCTAATATTGAAAGCCAAAATAATGCCATTAAATTGGGATACAATGGTTTTTGACGAAATCTAAATTGGCCTGTTGTTAATTCTTTTGTCGTTATTTTACATTAAGTAGTCTATAGATAAAATAAATCTTTTTCTAGATGATGGGAGCAACTGCACTGGACTTATATCAGTCTTTCGTGTAAATGCGGATCCTTGTGGAAAGCTCTGGGTACTAGATTCGGGACAAATCGACTCGCAAGACTCTCCGAAACAGATATGTCCGCCAAGTATTGTAGTATTCGATCTTCACACAGATACGCTACTAGCACGATATCCTATACCTAAAAAATACGTATTAGAAGACTCTTTGTATTCAAATATAATTGTTGATACTAGAACAGACGATTGTTCGGACTTGCACCTTTATTTGGCTGACACCTGGCGATTCGGATTATTAGTGTTTAGAGAAAGTGATGCAAAATTCTGGAGATTCTCTCATCCTCTATTTTATCCTGACCCACTGGCTTCGAATTTTACACTCCATGGATTAAATTTTCAATGGGCAGATGGTATTTTCGGTTTAGCACTTACAACCATAAATAATATCGACGAGCGCCTGTTGTACTTTCATTCTTTGTCGAGTTACAGAGAGTTTGCTGTCTCGACATTTGTATTGCGTGATCCATTACGAGTTGACAACAGTTCAATAGAGTTTAATCTCGTAGGAGAGAGCAGAGGTCTTTACGGCCAGTCTTCTGCATCTGCTATAGACAGAAGAGGAGTCATGTTCTATGGCTTAGTGTCTCGTGATAGTATCGGATGTTGGGATACCAATAAGCTCTATCGTAAAACGTTACTTGGTGAAGTAGCAACTAATACAGAGACCCTTATATTTCCAAATGATATAAAAATAGATCAGGAGGTACAGCAAAATGTATGGCTGATATCAAATAGATTACCAATGTTTCAAGCTGGACCCTTAGACCCTGATGATTATAACTATCGCATAATGTATACTGATGCATTAGAAGCTGTACGAGGAACCATTTGTGATCCTGCCACCAAGTTACCACCGTCTAGATCTAATATCCAAAGACACTGGCTGCCATAAATATCTAACAGTTTACTCATAGCAATTATATTTTAAGTGTATTAAGTATTAGGTCTTTACCTATGAAATTGGCGATTTGTAAAGGAGGACCATAAAGTCGATTTTTTTTAAATACAATATATTTATTTAATCAAAGTATGTACCATTGCTATCTATGCACTTCTACCCTCTCATAGGTAGTTCATTGATGCCTTTACTAAAAAAACCATTCGGACGGGAATCCATAAAATCTTTGAAGGCGCTTTGGACTGCCCCATCAGACTTGAATTTTTTCCCTGGCAAAAAGTTATCCAAATTTCGAAAAAAATGGTAAATTGTTGGAGCAAGGTCCGGGGAGTACGGTGGATGTCTTAGACATTCTAATTGAAGCTCCTCTAATTTGGTAGCCGTCTGTTGTGCAATGTGTGGTCTAGCGTTGTCCTGTAGCAGCAGTGGCCTAGAGCGATTGGACAGCCTCGGTTGTTTAGCAGCTAGCTTTTCCATCATGGTTTGTAATTGCTGACAATTGACATCCGCCGTAATCTTCTGACCAGATTTAAGAAAGCTGTAGTGAACGACACTGGCACTAGTCCACCAAACGCTCACAAGCAATTTTTTTTGAGTCAATTTTCGCTTGGAGCAGGATTTGGCTGTTTCGCCAGGGTTCAGCTATTGCGATGAGCGTTTCCGATTATCGTACAGGATCTACTTTTCATCACAGGTAATTCGATTTAAAATCCCTTCATTATTGTGCCCGTTGAGTAATGTAACGCAGCAGTCGACGCGCGTTTGTCGGTTTGCTGCACTCAATTCATGAGGTACCCACCTTTCAAGCTTTTTCGCCTTCCCAATTTGCTTCAAGTGGATTAAAACAGTTTTATCACTAACGCCGCAGCGTGCAGCTATCTCGGACGTGGTTTGTGATAGATCCGCATCCACATTAGCCTTCAATTCTGCGTTATCAACTTTGGTCTCCAGCCGTACACGGAGCTTGTTCTGCAGGTCGACATTTTCAGAACGAAAACATTGGAACCAAACACGCACTGTGTTTTTTTTTTGCGACACCGCCGCCATACACATAATTAATCCTTCGAGCCGTTTCGGCAGCACTGGTGCCACGATGGAACTCGTACTCGTAAATAATGCGATATTTCAAGTTTTCCATTTTGTAAACTGAGTGACGCAAAGAAAAAACCAATAGAGGAAAAAACAAATGAATTACGGTTTTCAAAATACAAAAGCATAAGTAAATAGCTGTATAAATTTGAAATTGGAATTCCTAACCAAAGAGGAGATATTTGAGATCAAAGTGGCCAGTTCGACAAAACGCCAACTTCATATGTAAGGACCTAATATATTAGCAATGATCATATTGTTGTAAAATAGTACTTGTTTGTTTAAGTGACTTCAATAAACAACAAAATTATATTATTATAAGTACGACGTAACCACCCCAATGACCTACACTTAATTATTGTATTATTTATGTACATTGTACATATGTTACTTCCCTTTGTAGTCTACATAGTAATCTAAGTGTTAGCCCACTTAATTTGCTGTAACGCAGAGAACCCGGGTTCGTTTCCGGCAGGAAAAATCTAATTTAGGAAAAATCAGCTCCGAAGTTGTATAATTTTTTGAAACCTTAGTATATACAGAACGACCTTATGAACGAGTTTTTGAATGAAGACAGCAGCTAAGCAAAGGTGGTTTGGTTTAGGTAAGGACGACCTGTGGCTTGATGGAACGACTTCTTGCCTAAAGTGGTATGTACAGGATATGAAATATTTATACACATTAAAGTTAGTATATAGTTAAACTATAATAAGGTATAAAAAACTAGCGTATTAGATAATGTATTTATAACGTTATAAAGATATTTTTAAACTAAACAAAAAAAAAATAGATCAAATTAAAAAACAAAAAATAAATATTTAACTGACTTCTTTCTACAACATCTCGAAGTTGTATTATATATATTTATTTATTTTTTAGTTCCGCAAATACTTTAGAAATAATATATTAAGTGCCTATAGAAATTATACTACTGGCACGCGTATACAACGTTGATATCTCACTCTTCGGTGTAGTCGTTCGTCACCAAGGGTTGCTCTCGATTTTCTTGCCATCCACTCATCAAGTCCTAACTTGGTGACAATTAGACCATTTCGGGAGCATAGTCCTTCGAATAAAAAAAAATTTGAAAATCAGCCCACAACTGAGGGAGAAATCGCGTAACATGCATACAAAAAGTTAAGTGTTTGTAGAAAATTTAATACTGGCACTCGTATACAAGCTTTTTGCCGAAGAATGTAAGGCATTCGGCGTTCTTTAATAAGGGTTACTCTCGAATTTTCTGGCACCCACTCATCAGATCCTAACTTGGTGACCATGGGATCAATTCGGGAGTATACACTTACGAATAAAGAAAAAATATATAAAATCGCTCCACGATTGACGGAGATATCGTGTAACAAAGAAGTCAGTTAACAATTTTCAAGGATTTTCTTGATTTCCCTTGGATCCATTTATCAGATCCTGGTATGGTGACTATGAGACCAATTCGAGAATATACCCTTTCGATTTAAAGAAAATTTTTGAAAAGCGGTCCATATTTCACGGAGAAATCAAGTAACGAACATACAAAAAGAATACATACAGACGAATTGAGAACCTCCTCCTTTTTGAAGTCGTTTAAAAAATAAACTAAAAGAACAAACATGTAATAACCCTTAAAATAAAAAAAAGGGAAGTAGAAAAGAAAACGAAGAAATAGGAAGTGCCCTGACCATCTGGATTGTCCAAAAAATATAAAAATTGTGTGTAAAAATTAATGCGAAAAACTTATTACTATGCGAATGTACGTTCGACTTTGAATTTCAGCAAAAGGATGAAGAAATTGAAATATGTAACCCTCTGTCCGTTCTTATCACTAACGAGTATCTTCTAATATATCGTAATATATCTTTATTACCGGGCGTGCTCATTTCAGTAGAAATTCGTGTTGTCTTCACGATCCAGTTATTTATTGCATTTGTTAGATCATCAAATTATATTACATTTTGCTGTATTCGTTTATTCAATTTCTAGTAGAGAATTATATTCTTGAGAGCTACGAAAACAGGCTTGAAAAATTTCTTGTTATCCTCGTAATCTTACGACGTACGGACATATCCGGAAGAGCGTGAATTTTGTCATTCGACATGCGAGTATAGTTGTTGGACAGTACGTGGTAGATGACCCCATGAATATACTGGTCGTATTGACAAAATATTACTGTTGTATAGGCCTTTGCCACTTTTTGAACGCATAACCAGTCTAAGCAACCGAGAAGTTAGACGTGTCTGTTTCAAATTATGTGTGAACTGCAATAAAGTCAAGTCAAAAGGTAAGTAATTGTTATCATTTAAACTACTTATCACTAATATAAAAATATTCAAGTGTTCGCAATAATTAAGGAACGGATGTGATTGCAGATATCTAATCTATGCAAAAAAGGGTTTTTTTTGTACCTGGTTGGAATTCCAATCAACACCCTATCGTATCAGATTTTTGTAATATCAATATTTCCAACTCTTAGCTAATTATGATGGATTAGATTATAGTGTTAGAATTGTATATTTTTATTCCATCAAAAGCAATGTTATATAGCCCTCACATATATGCATAATGATGTTAATGTATTAACAGTTAGATAATTATAATAATTGCCCTTAGTACTTTAAAATTGCGCCACCGCACACTATTTAATTTTTAGAAAGGCCATTCCTTTGAGTGGTCGGATTTTTATAATGAAGGTTAACTTTAATAAATCTAATAATTGACAGCTATGCTGCTTCGTTAAACCATCAAAATTTAATTTAGAAATATGCGTATTATTAATGGTCTAGTCGTAGCTATTAAGGTTGGTAAGGTGAGGTCCGTTTCGTGTTCAACGACCTTTACAAAACAATATTTTCCTGTTGTTAAAGACGTTTGGTATTTTAATTATTAATTTATTTGAAAAATAAACTAAAGACTTATTTCGTCGACCTCGGTGCAGATCCTTGTAACTACATTTTTTGCATTATTTTTTTCCTCGAGACTGGAATATATGCGTATAATATGTAACAATTTTGACGAAGAATTACTTTATACGTATTCCTTCGTCAAAAAGTTGTTTTGCGATTTTTCGCAGGGTAAGATTCGAAGTAGGTATATAGAAAAATAAGCTATTAATGTACTAATCTACAATATAGATCTATAATTATTATGTATTGTTTACTTGCAATTACATAATATCATTATTTAGACTAGAACCTATCCGTGCAGGAACGGAGAAAGAACATAATTTCCTGCGGCCGGCTGGCCTATCGTGAGAGCCGACAAAACAACCCACAGCTAGATGGTAGGGTATTTACCCGTCTGGAGGGCTACCACCCCTGGTCTAGAGTATGGTGCCATAACAAGCTTGAGTTGTGTCCCGTCATTAGTGGCCAGGTTCTAGTCCCCCTTAAGGCATTAGCAGTAGCGCATTTCTAGCAACTTTAATGTTGCAATTGTCCATAGGCGATGGTAACCGCTTACCATCAGGTGGGCCTGCCTGCTGAACTCATGCAATAGAAGAAAAAGAAAAATCCTATTATACTAGACCTATTATGCATACCTGAAACTAGACTACTAATGAGGACTATTAATATTTTATATAATAAAAGGTAAGTGCTTAGTAGGCTGCATGGAAAGGAAGGGTTTTGTATGGATATACAGATAATAAAAATCCCATGTTTCGTCTAAAATACCCTATAGCTCAAAAACTGCTCAACGTATATTGATCAGACTAAATTTCATTGAAAGTATTTTTGAAGCTCTACAACCTCGATTTATTCCGAATTTTCCACTAAGCCAGAGAGAACACAATTGGAAGCTTATATCTCGCTATCAGTTGTCCTAATTAAAAATCGTTAAGGAATATTGTTACGTTTCTTCAAGTTCCGACTAAAATTAACCCTACGAAAAAGTTTATAAAGTAAAAAGTTAAAAAAGTTAAAGTTTATAAAGTATATCTTTAATCTTAGTCTTAAGCGTACAGGGTGCCGGGCTGCAAACATTAGATTGCACCCCCAAAAACAAAAAATATGTTTTATTTTAAAGATGCCTAGCTATTTGGCAAAAACAGAACCTGTTTGTCATATCCGTCCATCTGTCTTTGTATATCACAGTCCTTTTTCTCAAGAAATACTGGTTTTATATAGATGAGAAGATTCGACTTCGTTACATAACGATTAAATGTTAAATAGATCTTGAAGAATCATACCTTTTAAAGAAGTTTATTGAAGCAAATCAATCCGCTTGCACCCCTTAGGTTTCTGCGGCTTGACTATCCCAAATAAACGTGTACATAACAAAACATTCTTCATAACACTACTATAATCCGTTGACAAGAATGTGTCGTGTCGACAACGAACTCTCTCTAAAACTATAACTTAGATATGTTTAATACTTTTAAAAATTAGTAAGTTCTATGCTGAAAGATCACACCTCTTCACTTGTTTGGTAATTTGTTTAATGCTTTATTTTTCCTCGTCGAAAATCCTTACAATGTATCACTAAAATTAATAATGTCTTAGATTTAAGTATTTATTGAATTATTATTACTGACATTATTTACATAATTTTGTTTAGGAAAATATAATTTTAACACTCATGTGTCAGCACGCTTAGATCTAGACCTAATAATTTACAAACTATATTATATGTATTAATGAATTTTTGATTTATATCTGTTGTGTTGTCCAAATAAATAAACACAGAATACATTAGGTATATAAGTAAATGTCTACGTCCCTGACGAGGGTGACGAAGAAATAAAATACTGAATTCTAAATATTTATTATTACACTAGAGCTTTTCAGACGACTTCGCTAACGTAAACTTCAGATGTCTTCAATGAAAACTATCCTATTTAACAAAATAAAACTTATATAACAAAGTTAGTTTCGCTTTATTTTAAGGATGATGATTTTAAGACCATTTTTAGACCAATTCAGAGTTAAATGAAATACAGTTATTTATGATACCATTGACGTAAGTTGGGTTTTGATAAAGAGCAGACGAATGTAAGCCCGAGACGAAGTCGAGAGCTTGCCATAGTTATGAGTTTGTAAAAACCAAGAAGCGCACATGTGTCATACAACGTTTTAACACATTAGCGAGAAAACAGTACAATAGCTAATGAAGCAAACATAAATATCAATCGACAAATCGCAAAAACCTTGACGTTTCTGCATGAAAATGGCGCACATTTGCAAATAGCACCACATGCGCGTGTGAAAACTAGATACATACTACATCTTCTGTCTCATTTTTCTATACATATTATTAAAGTGAGACAAATGTATTGACCAAAAGCGCTTCCAAGAAGATTTGATTATTCAGCTTATTTATTCTCGTAATGTGAAACTTCTTGGTGGAATTCCTATATATTTTTTCTCACCTAATTACCTATTTTATCGCACGTTCCTTTGTATGGTGCGTAATTAATCACTTTTGTACTGTGTGTACAGGCTTCGTAAAAGCATTTTTTGAGAAAATGTATTGAAAAATACTGTTACTTCTATTTAGTATTCAGTTAGTAAACGAATTCTGCGACATTTCCCAATAGAAAGTGAATATTTAGTATTATATAACGTTCAGCTGACCAGGTGTTATTTTAATGATATATAATTATGCAAATTATTTACAAACATATAGCATAGTTAACCTGAATATATTTTAAATAATATTACATATTTAAAAACTAAAAACTGGTCTTGTAATATTGGCCACCATAACGAACACTATGTGAAGGCGGCTTAATAGTGCAAGTTGTAATAGATTTAACTTATATGATAGATTCAACTTCGTTACTGTTTATAATAATATCAGCCCATACTTAAACATCCCCCTCTGGGGTCGGGATTCTCTATCTTTGGAGATTTTATATTTTTCTTATACCTGCCACACTTGTCCAAGTTATTTCGATGCGCTGGTTTCATTTTGATATTTTCCTGCACCGCATCTTACTTTTTTGACACACCTTTCACTCTGAGGACCCACTTAAATTACACTATATATATCCACATATATCTAAGAGTTACTTATGTATCTATATTAATTGCTAATTTACTTAAAAAAAACGGTATATTACTTATTAACAAGTACGCCTAAAGAATTTTAAGCAATTTATTTATTTTCGCAGATGAAAGCACTTTCTTTAGTGATTGGCCTCTTGGTCGTAATAGCAACATGCGCTGGATATAATCCATTAGCTAGAAGAAAGTTTACAGGCACTCTTTATCGTTGGAAACAAATTGACTACGCCTATCCAACTCCTCAGGCGAGGCAAGCAGCCATCGAAAATGGGTATTAATCTCTTCTATTCTATTTTGTCTTGAAATTTATTTAAAGAGCAGAATTGAGTTTGTATTAAATTATTGGACCGTGAAAGAAGAATACGTGGTGTAAAATTCGCCCTAGGAATAGATAAAAAATTTATTATGCCAAATATCATAGTCGTTCGTTAGTGCAGTACAAAAAGTTCAGGGGCACAAAAGGTTTAGGTTGTCTGGAAGAGATCGCTTCTAGCAATAAGGCCGCTTTTTGTTTTACTACATAGCATAGCTACAAAGACAAGACTGACAGAGGACACAATAAAAGAGCTAATTGCGGAAAAGAAATCCAGGCCACACTTTGAGCGCTTCTGTATGGAAGTCGCAAAAATAGTGATTAAAAGGAACAGCACCAGGGGGGCGTCGTCTCGCCCTCCTCGGAACCAATAGACAGCCGACGACAGCATTAGAGTCAAAAACGTATATAATTATAATTTAGTATATTTATAATTTCATTTGACGGCCTCTGTGGTTGAGCGGGCTAAGCCTTTGCCGGCCTACCTCACTGCAACGCAGAGGCTCCGGGTTCGATTCCTGGTATAGTAAATTTCGGAAACGTATTTTCTCCGTTATTTACTATGGTCTGGGTGTCTGGGATCAGCCCCAGAGTAGTCCGTTGTATATTATCCATAACACAAGCGTAACTTGCTTAATTTGGGGATATACAATATGTGTGTTTGTCTGCCGATTATTATTATTATTAGATAATTAATAATTATAAGTATAGAATTAAGTAAATAAATATTAAGATACATAATATAAGAAAAACAAGGTCCCCGACTATGTTAGGGGTGAATGGGAGCAAGATAGCTCCATAAAAAAATATACATTACGCATTTTTGTAATTTTTTTTTTGGTAGACAATAAAAGGTTATCTCTAAAGATTTCCCTTCACATAATTAAACAAGACTACTAAAAAGTGGCCGAAACGTCAAAATAAAAATCAAATAAGGGCTTATAACCGGTAAAAAGTAGTTTTTATTATGTATAATAGTCGCAAAAACTTAAGAAAATAGTAATTCCCTTCATGTGTTATATAATAGGTATTTTCTTACAGGCAATTTAACCAAAGTAGTGTCATTCCGTTGGGCATAGAAAGATGGAAAAACCGAGTGTTTGTGAGCACGCCGAGGTGGAAGAAGGGAGTCCCGGCAACCTTGTCCGCGTTGCCCATTGTGTCAGACGCTGAGTCGCCACCACTTGTACCTTATCCTAACTGGGATTGGCATAATGCAGGTAAATATACTAGTTTGCTTAAACCCTTATATTATAACTAAACTACACTGATTTAGAGATCCGGTACAAAGGGTATGCGTGGCCTAGCCAATGATTCCGATATTTTTTATTATTATTACGCTATCCTGTGTTAGAGAAAATGTCTGAAAATAAGCGTAGTGTTATAATTTCTTGAAGCTGGCAGCGCGTTGATGACACCTCTGGTGTTGTAAACGTCCATAGGCGACGGTAACCACTTTCCATCAGGTGGGCCGTCTGCCTGTCTGCTGTACTCCAGCTATAAAAAAAAAAAAAAGGTATTTACATCATTTTCAGGGTTCCATAGCCAAATGGCCAAAACAATCCGTCTATTCTAAGAAAACGACGTCATTTATCGGGATAAAATGTATCCTAAATGTTAACTCGGCTTCGAAGCCAGCCATCTTTTTCGCTATTTTCGTCTATCCCACAGAAACGACATCATTCATCGGTTCAGTACTTTTTACGTGATGCTCTAACAGATAGACAGACAAAAATTCTAAACATGTGTTTTCGGAATCTGCTGGTCCGAATTAGCCCGCCCCCTTGTTCTTTTTCAACGCATAGTACAAATCGAACCATTTACAGATATATGATATAGTAATAATAGATATCATCTAGGTACATGTCGTAATTTTTTTACTCAGACTTATTGGGCCGACACATGAATCACTTGTCCGTCGGCTTACCCAAAATTATTCCAATAACAGAAATATTAATCTTTAGTCACAATGGGTCCAAATTAGCAAATTTTAAATGCACATAATTTTTTTTATTTTCAGTGAACTGCACTGGGTTTACTTCAGTATTCCGCATGAGCGTCGATCACTGCGGAGTTATGTGGGTTCTAGATTCGGGACAAGTTGAAGCTTTTGAGACTCCGCGTCAATTATGTCCTCCAACTTTGTTTGCCATTAACTTGGAAACAGATCGAGTATTAGCTAGTTATCCCATCCCTAGTGAATTTGTCCTTCAAAACTCACTCATTACGAATATCATTGTTGATTCAAGAGAGGCGAGCTGCAGTGATGTACACGTCTACATTGCTGACGCATGGCGATTTGGATTAATAGTATTTAGAAATTCTGACGCTTCTTTTTGGAGATTTAATCATTATAGTTTTTATCCTGAACCCTTATTATCCAATTATACTTTACATGGCTTAAATTACCAGTGGTCTGATGGACTCTTTGGAATGTCTCTAGGAAAATATAACCTCGGTGACAGACTACTGTATTATCATTCTATGTCTAGTTCTCTAGAATTTGTTGTGCCAACCTCTGTAATCCGTGATCCTTCACGTGTTTCTAACTCTGTGGGTGAATTTAAGCTACTTGGTGAGAGCCGCGGTGCTGATGGACAAGTTTCAGCCGCAGCCATCGACCGCAACGGTGTTATGTTCTTTAACCTAATTTCGCAAGACAGTATCGGATGTTGGGACACACGTAAACCATATCAGCATCGTAATTTAGCTATTGTGGCTCAAAACTACACAACCATGATATTCCCAAACGATCTACGCATAGATCATGGAGTGCCGCAGATGGCATGGATAATAACGAACAGGCTACCCATGTACCAATTCAACTTAATCGATCCTAATGATTACAATTACCGAGTTATGTATCTGGAAACATCTAGTGCTGTCGAAGGCACTGTTTGCCAACCAGTAGGTTTTACGTGATTATATTTATTATTACCTAAATCTAAGCCTAAGTTTCATTAGTACTTTATATAATATTTATATGTAAAATGAAATAAAATAATTACTATATATGAATGTTGCCCTTGTATTATAATTTCTTTATAACTGTATACCAGATATAATACTTTAATATGATGTCTAGTATGTCTAGAGTAATAGTACAATTTACTTGTCAAAAAACCACATCCCTCTTTCTATTATTTATTGCCAATTAGGGTAACTACTTAAAAAATAATAAACAAAACTACTATTTTGCATCAATCTCTACATTTAAAAATGGCTATGAACGGCATTTCAGTACATTTTCATTCATATTCTATTTTCTTTTATCTCAACGAAAAGATTTTCTGTTCTCTGATAGACGCATTTTCATTTTTTGAATAATGGAGTTCATGCTGTCAGATGATTCAGAGTTCACATCAAAGCACGAACACGAAGACTGTTTTACCGGTCTACTATATTTATGACATCCTTTAGTCTGTTCAATGATTTCATTTTTGTCCACGACTTCTCGTTTAATTTCATTTGATTTAATATTTTCTACATTATCCACTGAAGAAGATTTTGTAGCTGGTATTATTCGTTTATGTATTTCTTTTTCGATTGTTAGTGATTTGGTTCCATTGGAATTTATAGTAACAGAATGCTTTTGAGATTTAATATTCTTATCAGTAATACAAGACTTCTCTACAGGACATTGAGAATGTCTAAGGATAGCCTTTTTTGATATGGACATTTTTACCTCAGAAGCTTTTTTCATAAATATTTGAGGATATTCCCTGACATATGATGCAGGATATTTGCTACTACTGGCTACAAGAGGTGGGGTATCAGAGTCGTCTTCCATTGGTATTGCATCATGCAAATTATCTTGCTGGACTATATCAGTAATAGAGCGCGTAGAAAACATATGACACATAAGTGGTTTTGTCCCTACTTTTTTTAAATGGATACCTATTCGTAACATCATCAAAACAAACTGTTCTAATATTCTATCGGTATCACGTGGAATCACAACTTTATTTCCAAACCAATCTTCATACGATCCCGATTCAGACAATTTATTAGAAGTAACTGAACAAGGGTTCAAAATCTCAGCATCATCTTTCATATCTTCAATGTTTGTAATAGTCGAATGTACCATACGAGATGTAATTTCAAATCTAGCGCATCCAGCTATAGATTTTTCTTCAATTATACATGAATGTCTTTCACCATAGCTAGAATAAACATGTAATTTGAAGAAGCAAAAGACACTTCGGAAATTAGAATCAAAATATTGATCCCATGAAAGTCTACTTAATTCAAGTTACTTACAGGCTCGCAACTAGCTTGTTTCTTAATTGATCTTCGTCTAATAAAGACTTTGTTCGTCTTCTTCTTACAGCTAGTTCAAGGCCGTAATCAGGATCAGTACGAGCTGAACCAGCCGTAAATGTTTTAAAGGCAGAAGCTACTTTCAAAGTGTTGTAGTAACTGAAAAATAAATATTTGAACATTATCATTGCAAACTTAAACATGCTTTAGAATATAAAAGATGAAAAGACTGTAAGCTATTAAAAAAATTCTAATCGATTTTTTTTATTAGGAGGTTATTTATCCATACTAACAAGCCAAAGGTAAATAAATGAGTTTATGTATTGTTTGGTTCCCTCTTTATCAAAATTGATTCACACGTGTATATCTTACATGTGAATTCCTTTTCATGAAATTTAATTACAACATATTGCTCATAAATATGAAATACTTAGGTACCGAGTAATTATTTTTATTTATAAAAATTACGTCGTGTTCTCCGTCGTTTATATAGTCTATTCCAGTTTTTTTAATAGCTTCAATGTACAGACATAGTATGTTTAGAGTTTTATAATATTATAGATGAAAACATGTATGAATCTAATAATAGAAGGCTAAAAATATAATTATTTTTTGTAAATTTTATTAATTGTAAATTTTACACTTCTTAATTTTTTTCTTTTTATAAAACCTAAAAAATAGAAAAAATATCATAATTAAACACAAATGTAAAGTAAGGTTATAAAGTTAAGATTAAGGTTAATAAGGTTCTTAATTAATTGATGACTATTAAGCAAAACATAAATAATGCATTCACCTGTAAATAAGCATCCACATGTAGAATGCAGGCATTATAGACAGAACTTTTAACATTACAAACTTCACGCACGGCGATCTAGCCGGGCCCAGCAGTAGACATGTCCCCAACCCAAGCGTAAGACTGGTGAGTTCGCAAAGCAATTTTCTAATTGCAGCCAGCAATAACCAAGGTAAGACGAGTGGAGGTCGTTCTTCCTGATTGATAAAAAGACAAACAGTAATTCTTTAGTATTTCACATAAGCAAAGAAAGAGCACGGTTTCGTTTAGATAAACTTAGAATATGCATCCCGCGAACTACGAATCGACGATTATAAAAAACTGGAGTCAAACCCTGGTGCGTAGGCCTTATTTATTTAGCGAGCAAGCTTTCGCACCGCTTAAATTGTATTAAATTTGTATCTACACACTAATCGCTCGCAAATTAACTAACTTTAATAATATTCTGAAATAGGCGAAAAATATCTAATTTTCCACGATAAAAACTATCCTATGTCTGTCCTCAATATGGAAATTACTCATATACTGAATTTACATGTATATTGTTTAACACTTCTATTTCAAAATGTTAGTCTATATAATAGATATTTTTTAAAATATCAGTAAGTATTAAAAATATTTACGCAAAATCATAATTTGTCGACACACAGGACTATCGCAAAACCTATAGAGATAGAAAAAATTGAAGTGTCTGTTTGTAATGTCAAAATCACAGGTTTATGGAATGTATATGAAAGTATAGACGGTACTTATATCAAAAAATCAATATATAAAATTTTTCTCTGGATGTTCCGGGTAATCTCTGTAACGGCTGGACCGATTTTGACGAGATTTTCACTGGCAGAAAGCTGATATTATAAGGAATAATTTAGGCTTGTTTTTTAGGGCTCTGCGAAAATAAATTCCATGCGGACGAAGTCGCGGGAGTAGCTAGTATAATAATATACATAAAATTTTATATATCTAGTCAGGTCAGTTTTTAAGATGGAATCACCACAATGACACACAGACTGACAAATAGATAATAAAGTGGTACAATAAGGGTTTCTCTTTCCTTTAGGTATCGGAACGTTAGTAAGAAGGATGTTGTAGACTTTCTAATGCATGAAATACACCTACTCTATAAGTATAAAATTATATTAATGTTTACCAGAAATACAGGATACAAGAGAACTATGTAGGATGCCAAATAAACGTATACAGTGAAACATTGGACTAGCATTATGCCTGAAATCATAGTGCGCAATACTCGTTGGACGGGCATCGATAACTCCGGGGGCATAGTCATCTGCCACACCTATGAAATAATAATTGCTTTATTACAAAACTATCTGCCAACAGTATCATGCAAATTACATTACTAACCCGCTCTTTGGGTAGTAATAATATTAGTTTTTGTCCACTTTGTTTCTTCAAAACCCGTACCTAAATCTTTGCACGCCGTGAAAATCAAAGAATTTATCGAGACTTTACCATTCATGCAATTACTTAAAGATTTTGATTTAATTAATATTGATAATTTCGATGTGCCGGGTTTCTCGAAATGTCCCTTCCTCCTCGTACATAAGGAATGCTTAAGACTACTTCTGTCAAAGTGGAGAATAAAAATATAGGAATTTAGAAAAGCAGACCTCATTTTCTGAAGCGGAGATTCAAATCGTAACCAAGGCTGAA
Source organism: Dendrolimus kikuchii (assembly GCA_019925095.2). Classification (NCBI taxonomy): domain Eukaryota; kingdom Metazoa; phylum Arthropoda; class Insecta; order Lepidoptera; family Lasiocampidae; genus Dendrolimus; species Dendrolimus kikuchii. The sequence goes on along the minus strand of CM034398.1, from coordinate 11,376,481 downwards.
CAATGTGACAAAGGCGATGATAATGATGATTTCCTTCTCTAGCAGCATGTGGTAATTGTAAAACTATGCACATTAAGTCAGAAAACTATCTTCCTACAGACCCTTAATGAGTGCGCTAAGGTATAATATGTTCCGACATAATTTAAACAGTCAGCGAACTGTCAGACATGCACAGCAGAGTTTTTGAACAGAAATAATTTACTGCGCACATTTCAGATTGCTTTCTATTTTAAAATCGTGTTAAGACAGACCTGTAGGTAGTAGTTTTTTTTATTTACTATTATATATTTTAAATGAATGTTTGTGGAACTTTAGCCTCTTATTGTCAACCAACAGCTACAAGCAAGCAAATGGATAGTTTAAATAGGTACATAATTTACATAAATATAATGTTGCTTTAGAAATTTGATGAAATGCAGTAAATATAACATCAATGTGTTTAATTGTACGTTATTCATCGTTGGTGTAGGCACCTGTTTTAGATTTGCGTTTACTTTGAACAGAGTTGCATCAAAGATGGTTCTAACGAGGCCCAGCAGCGTCCACAAGCACACTTCAGATTGCATGTTCATGCCTACATAGGAAAGTATGTTAAACATTTCAATCGTTTTATGGTTGCATTAAGGTCAGTCTATTTGATGCCACCCATGGCAAGAAATTTTATGTTTCGTTTTATGGACCTTTTATGGATTAAAATTTATTGACATAAGATGTGACAATTACTGACAAGCTAGTTTGACACATTGTTAATTTGCTTTCGAACCTCTTTTACAATGTTTAAACTATCGATATAGTATAAAGAATGTGAAAAAGGTTCTTAAATAAAATGTAGAAGATTGTATGTAAAGGTGATCATCAATCTCAATAATCATAATTAGTCTTCAAATATAAATATTAGATATGATAACTTACAGGCTAACGTATCTGGCTTTCATTTAAATGATATATATTCGAATTCTGGCTGGGGAACATGCAATGTTCCAGCAGTACGCCCTGCAAAGCGAATGTGCATAATTGCATATTGTTATCACTCTACGACGGTGACGGCACCAATCATGATGCAAACTGCACATACCAATATGTGCAACCCGCCAATCCATCTTGGTAAAACGTGGTGGTTTTGACTTTCCGTTCCGCTAAAATGAGAGGACCGAGTGAGCCCTTTAAAGATTGTGAGTCTGTCTGTGAGTGAAACCTTTAAAGACTGACTATTATATTTCTTAAACAAATATAGTAAGTAGGTCTTTTGTTTTATTGAATTTAGCTGTATCAAGAATTGACTTGAGATCTCCAGAATTTAGTAATCAAAGCGACACATTATAAGGCTTAAAGTATTAAGTTAAACGTTATTTGTTTCTGAAGTTGCCTATATAAGTACCTATTTATTTATTTAAAAACCCAACAATCATTACATGCAACAAGTGTAAAGTGATGACAAAATAATATTTTGTAGACTTTTGTCACATATTAACGTCTTCACGGTTAATATGATGTTTCCTATAAATAGATATTATCAAAGTTAGTATTAATATGAACGTAGTAGTATTGGATTGCATGGTCAACGAAATATTTGTATGAGTTGGCCTTTTAACGAACGGAACGTATATTAAAAGATTTCTTTATGTAAATAAAAGTGATATAATCTATCGAATAAAACATTAAAACAAATATAATCACAGAAGTTTGTAATGGTAGAATTAGAAGAGGATAATTTGGAGAATAATTATGATGTATTATATAAATTACGTATAGGTAATGGTACTGGAAATATAGTAGTAACCTAGCGCTTGCTTAGGTACTGTAGAGTTAAGTATTAACTAAGTATATATTACATAGTTGTGGTACAAAATCCCTAGAGTATGGTATGAGCGCCTTTTATTAGCACGTGTAAATGTTTTTCTCTGATATGAGTACTAAAAAGAAAACAGCTCAGTAGCTGATAATCGTCAATGATGAATCAATTGCGAGAGTCGGCTCTGAGGTTCATGTACATTTCCAACCAAGTCAGTTCACCACATACTCGTAACATCCCGCCATTCACGGACAGACGAACTTTGACGGGCGGGCAGACACTACGCACGATTCGTGCGCCTTATCATTCAAACGAATGTGATCACGGTCTGCGTGAAATTAAACTTCTTTATTGCTTTTGTGATTGATAAAAACAAGTGTTTAATTGAGTGAAGCATCAGAATAATATTTTACGTTCAACTTTATTTTTAAAGTTAAGGTAATACAACTTTTGAAATTTATTTTATTTAGATCGCAAAATATTTTGGTAGTACGTGGATCAACGTTGAAGGCCTTGATTTTGTTTTAGAATATATTTAGGCTACGTTACGTTCTTACCTTGAGCTGTATGCGTCGTAGGTTATTTTTATTATTCACTCTTTCGTTTCATAGTATTACGTCGTCGTCGAGTTTATCACAGCGTTCGTGAATAAACTATGTTAGTGTTATATGACGCGCTTTAAACATGCTCCAGGTTTCTGTTTGACCTTAGGTTGGGATGCGAGAAATTTAACAATAAAGATATTATTTATTGTCTCTACAAAGTTGAAGATGATATATCGTTACTTAAGTGCAGGCGTCTGTGAAATTAAGGATGATGTCATCTGTAACAACACATAATTTAAATTGCTTGGTGTCTATAGAATAATTTATCTTCACACGCGGATTATGTTTGAATTGAATGTTTTTGATACTTTGTCTGCCAAAATGAATACTTTCAAAGCATTATCAAAAATATACAATAATCCTGAAGGCATAACACTGCAATTGAAGTGTTAACTTGCCTAGTTCACTGCATATCTATGCAGGGACCTTCGGATTGATTGTCGGAAGGATAAATTTTAAGATTTTTTTTAATTGAAGTTCAGCAGTATTGTCTATATCAAATTAATTTATTTTACAAATGCATATAACCAATATATGTTCAACAATACGTGTATTGTAATATGTGTAAAAGTGTAGATTGAATGGTACCTACAGATTCAACTTTTAATTCTTATTCAAGACGGATTGCCTTTCTAGAATAAGTATAGTAGGTATTCCATTTCCTCAGAGTATTTCATTCACGAAAAAGAAAATATAGTGCAGGCACAACACTCGGTGATATCATAGCCTCATAGTCTTAATACTGGGTTTTGCTATTTTTAAATCAAGATTGAATGAATGTAGGTATAAGTAAATTATGATAAACATTACCAATTTTGTTCATGTCAAAGTTAAAGCAATTTGTTTTGTATAAGTATAATAAATTAATTTTGTGTGTTAAGATAAAAGGTACATGGTAGTCCTGTTATTTAGTATGTACTTTTTGTTTAATTTTCTTGCTAAAGTGCTCGATGTCGATCTGTGATCTCAATAGTACTTATGTACTAAGCCATCGAGTGGTAGAACTTCCCGGATTCCAATTCCCTATAGATACAATCCAAGTCAGTTACAATAAAATTACTTGGTATCAATCGTATAGTCGCTTATCAGAAGACATAGCGGTCCAGCGCGAACTTTTACTACTATAAAAAGTTTCATAAAAATCAGTTCATATATAAGGACATGGAGAGGAAACGTAAAAACTAACTTTCACATTTACTTTATATCTTTATGGATATTATATGAAACGTAATCCGTAGTCCGTTCCGAAAAGATTTTATGAGTCTGTTGCTCTCATTTATGAATTTTAATAAAATCGTAAATCGTGTGAATTCGTAATCAGAAGAAAATAGATATAAAACAACACTAATTTCCCAGCAGAGATCGATATTACAGTAAAACGGCAATATTCCATATTATTATTCGTTATTTCATTACACATATGGTCCAAATTTCAATAATTTCCAGTCTCCAATTCGGTTAATACATCCTTAAAAATCTACAATATTATAAAATCTTAAACATACCGTGTGTGTACTTTGAAGCTATTTAAATAAACAACTAGAATAGACTATATAAACGATGGAGAACACGATGCAATTTTTTTTAGATTTCTTGTCTGTTTGTTCGGGATTAACGTAAAAACTACTGGGCCGATTTCGATACGGTTTTCGCTGATCGACAGCACATTCTTAGACTTAAAATCTGCGCTTTTTATCCCGGGTATCCCGCGGAAATTTTTCTGGGAATGACTTTAAAAGACCAAATTAAAAAAAATGGAATCCCGAAGTGATTTTTTTACTAATTGATAGCAAATTTGATGTAATAAAATATGTGTTATTTTTATCCCGGATATTCCACGGGAATTTTCCCGGAAGCTGTTTGTAGTTGTTCGGGTGCATAAAAATTAGCTTATTCCGACATAGTTTCCACTAAAACGGTAGCTTACATTATATTTTAAATGCTGTGATGCTTTGTGTCCCGGGAATTCCGCGTGAATTTCAAGTCAAGCGTGGACGAAGTCGCAGGCATATCCCAGTACGAAATAAATTTTGTTGTGCTATTCTTAAATTAGATTTATAGTTTTGTTTTCTCTTCAAGGATAACCGCCTCTTCACGGAAAAAAGCCAGAAGGATATAGAACTATTTACATTAAATCTAATATACATACATACGTATAACCGTACTAGCTTTTGCCCGCGGCTTCGCTTGCGTTAATGTAAGTTTCATAGATAGAGTTATCGCACGGGGACCGTGCAAATTTTCCGGGATAAGAGGCCTATAAGCTATGCTAGACTACGCCGCTCTGGCGTAATTGGGCAACAAACATCCATCCAAACTTTCGCATTTATAATATTAATATAGATTAGTATAGATAATATATAGTACAGTATAGAAGTATAGATATAGGTATCGGATATACCAGCACTTTAACGCCTTTAATAGATTATTTATTTAGGTTTATGGCTTTGCAGCTCTAGGCCTTTAAGCCAGATCTTAGATTACAATATGATCTCTTCATTGTAGAGCTCAGTTGAACTGTAGGTTATCAACTGACGCCATTCAACGGAGTTCTTGTGAAAACTCGAAAGGCCACATTTGATTACACAGTTCACATTTCTCACAAAAACACATAATTACTACTCAAAACTTATCAATATCCTACAACTACTGTTCATTTTAGAGTAATCTTACACATTTTATAAAATAAAACTCTCTTTAATAGATATGTACCTATTAGGGATGAGCATGGTATTATAAAATGAAGCTCACGTACATATCTGACATTACATGAATAATACTAATTGCGTTATAATAATATGCCTGTCCTTTCTCCAGAGTTTTACAGATGAGCAGATTTTCATCAAATATAACAATGACTTTCGACTATTTTAGAAGAATATTTATTACCAAATATTTCTTAACCAGGTTCAGTCTGCATGGTTAACAGTAAAATATTTTACGTAGACCTTGTCGGTTTTCAATGGATTACGGTACGAATGACACTGACATGACATTCCTAGTTGTTTCCTACGTGAGAACACGCCTACGGCCAAGTCTTTCCATTTATGGCTTGACTAGTTATGGTAGTGTCAACTGAGCAGACATGATCGTCTAGCAAGTAATCCTCGCCTTTCCGGGCTTTGCATTTGACCAAGTAAATACATAAGTAACAGGCCCGCTGCTAACTTATTGAATGTCTTTGTATAACAATGATTATCGCCCCGCCTTCTGTTTTACTATTTAGTGTTATTATGGATATACTTAGTCAATTCATAAAAAGATTTATGTATAAAAACTAAACACTTCTTAATAAAACTTGACTTTATATATGCAAAATCTGCTATAATTTTTCTAGTATTCAAGTCTCTGAAGTTTCATTTGCAATTGAAACTATAGCTAAATTATTATTAATTCTGACTTTTCAATTTTTAACTGTGTTATATAAGCCTTACCTGCCGCTTACTTACGGCGCATCTGCTTAAGAAAGAAAACTTATTTATACATACATACCTACATAACTTCACGCCAGTTCCCTAGCGGGGTAGGCACGAACAACAAAGCGCCATTCAGGCTTATTCTTACACACCTCACTTGCTTCTTTGACATTCAAGCTTTTGTCATGCGCGCTCGTCTGTTCTTAAGGCTCCTGACATCACCTTCTGCTAGTACACGATCAATTTGATCATGGAAGGTGTGTCGTGGCCCTCCATGAATTCTGCATCTATCCACTTTTGAATTGTATATCTGTTTAGTCTTTCTTTCATCATGCATTCTTTCCACATGCCCGAACCACCGGAGCATTCCTTTCCTTACCTTCACCCCGACACTCTCTTTCAGACCAACTCTCTTTCTTACTTCGGTATTACGAACGCAGTCCGCGAGCGTCACTCCGCAGATTTTGCGCAGTGCTCGCATCTCGACCGCGTTTACTCTACTTTCAAAACTTATTTATCATACAATTATTTATCTAGACAAATTGCTTATGTTCATAATGACGGCGTCTGTAATCAAGCGGGCTAAGCCTTTGCCGGCCTACGTCACTGCAACGCAGAGGCCCCTGGAATGGTAAAGTTTGGAAAAAGAATTTTCCTTTATTTACTATGGTCTGGGTGTCTGGTATCGGCCCCAAATTAGTCTGTTGTATATTATCCATAACACAAGCATAACTTGCTTAAATTGGGGATTACTTTAAATACTTATAATGTTAGAATCACCACGTGATGACAGCGAAGGAAAACATAGTGAGTTAATATGTGTAGTATGTATATCGTAATTATCTTTGTGTGAAACCCACCAATCCGCCATGAACGAGTGGAATGGGTTTACTGGTCGTTTTCCGACAGTGTATAAACTAAAGTTAATTTATGATTACGATTCTACGATAATGAACCTACAATAATATTTTCAACTAGGATTTGCCTGCGACTTCGTCCACGCTTGACTTGAAATTCCCGCGGGATTCCCGGGATAAAAAGTAGCGCAGAGTTTAAGTCTAAAATTATCTGTCGATCAGCGAAGACCGCATCGAAACATACCGAGTAATTTTACGTGAACCCCGAACAAGCAGACAAGAAATCTAAACGTGTTCTCTAATGTTTATATAGTCTATTTCATTTACTTTTTTATAAATAGCTTCAATGTATAGACACGACATGTTTAGAATTGTATAATATTATAGGTATAAGACCTCTTTAATTAAACATTTTTGAATGGATGTGGTAATTGTTAAAAATACTGTGTATAAACCAAAATCAATTTTATATTTTACTACTTTTTATATATTTACTAGCGGCCCCGGCAGACGTTGTCCTGCTTTAAAAAAATCAAAATCTAGGACCCGATCCCAGCGCCACCTACCGGTTCCAATTGTGGATTTAAACCATCCGGGAACCCACTCAAACACACAAAAACAAAATCACCAAATTCGTTCCAGGTGATTAGGAGGATTCTACAGCCCGATCTCAACGCCAACTACCGGTTCCAACGGGATGAAAAGTATCCTATGGCCGTTTCCTGGTTCTAAACTACCTCCTCACCAATTTTCAGCCAAATCGGTACAGCCGTTCTTGAGTTATAAATAGTGTAACTAACACGACTTTCTTTTATATATACAGATATAGAAAAAAATGATATACAACTAATTAAAAATCTTGACGTTTCCTCGGTCATGTTGATAATATACAAAAATCCAATTCAATTATAAGCTTACATTCGTAAAAAGGTAAGGGCTATGGTATTCGATTTTTAACTATAAAAAATATAGTCGGTTTTTTTAAACGAAGTTTTTTTATTTTATTTGTTACTTTTTAGTGTCTAGCTACTATGTATGAGTAGACCTACGAAAGATGCTGCGCCCCTTAAAAAATATAGGTCCTAAGAAACGGGAACAAAAAAATGTTCGTAAAATGAAAACTACTGGGCCAAACTATGTTAAATTTTTAGGGGACCAAATGGCAACTATTCCGCATCAAACTAAACAAGAATCACATAAATCGGATCATAAATCTCAGCGTAATCGGTGGACATATGGAACGGAATGGAAATTTTTTCATAAAAAATGTTCATAAAATGAAAACTACTGGGCCAAACTATGTCAAATTTTTAGGAGACCAAATGGCAGCTATTTCGCGTCGGACAAAAAAAGAATCACGTAAATCGGATCATAAATCTCGGAGTAATCGGTGAACATACATAAAAAAAAAACAAAACAAAAAAGATCCCGACGAATTGAACCTTCTCCTTTTTTTGAATTCGGTTAAAAACTGTTAACTCTTCAGACAAATAAAAAGAACAGTGTTAATGAATCTCGAAATGTTAACCTCGTTGTGTTCATTGCCTATTAGAAATTCATTGAACTCATTAACGCTTATCTAGAGCAACCTGAGCAAGGCATGAATAAAACATATTGTTTGAGCCGAATTTAAACAATGATTCATGTGATTTAGCACCACCTATTTGAACGGAATGTAATATTTACGATACACGCATTAATTTCTAATTAACCTAAATGCCAGAGTTGATTTAATCAACAATGATTTACGTGTCTGTTACATAAAGCTATTTAAAAAAACTGGAATAGACTACATAAACGATGGAGAACACGCTGCATTTTTTTTATTCTTGTCTGTTTGTTCGGGATTCACGTAAAGACTACTGCGTCGATTTCGAAGAGGTTTTCGCTGATCGACAGCTAGTTCTTAGAATTAACCTCTGTGCTACTTTTTAGCCTAGGAAACCCGCAGGAATTTTTCTTGGAATGATTTATAATGGCCAGATTAAAAAAAACGAATTCTAATGTGATTTTGTAACTGATCGATAGCAAATTTAATGTAATAAAATGTGTGATATTTATTATTCTGGGACTTTCGAGGTAATTTTTCCGGGAGCGGTTAGAAGTTGTTAGGATGCATAAAAATTAGCTTATTCCGACACAGTTCACACTAAAACGACAGCTTACATTTTTTCTTAAATACTGCGGTACTTTGTATACCGGGAATCCCGCGGGAATTTCACGTCAAGTGGCTACGACGTCGCGGGCATAACCTAGTACAACATAATATCATATACAACAAGGAGATATAGACAAAACTGCAGCCATAACGGAACCAGGACCAATCTATATATATTATATAATTGAAACCCACGTATATAGTGACTCATCATGATATCTCAGGAACTATAATACCTATAGATTTGAAATTTGGCATGGACCTTCCTTTCGCCAAGTAGAGGTCAGCTAAGAACGGATTTTACGGCACGCGAAGCGGGCGGTTATCAGCTAGTATATGTATAATTGTATATGTTCTTTAATTATATACTTGTCCTAATCAAAGAAGTATATGCTATATTGCTCGCTTTTCAGTTTTCACGAACGAATCCGTTATAAAGTCCATATGTCCCTCTGTCCGTCTGCCTTATATCACAGCTATTTTCTCTAAAAGTACTGTCTATATTTTTCAAATTTGGCAAAAAGGTGTTTTGTATATTATATAGTACCTATACACAATGCTATATTGAAATCGTGACGAAACATAAATCTAGGGGTGGGCATTTATGTAATAGAAGGATAAAGTTTTCTTGTTAGGCAGTTTTTCAAATTATTAAACAATGTTCCTTAAAGACTTTCTTATGTAACTTCATGTATCGAGAGATAATCACTTCCAAATTAGTAAAAAATGTGTCATAAGTTGTGACTAAACTGGGATAAGTTTTAAAAATGAACTCAGTGGGTAAGAAATATTTCCAAATAAAATTGTTTTTATTTAATAACTGTTCAGTAAGTTTGAAAACAAATATGGAGTATTTTCGATTAATACATTTTTTAAGGTTCTGCAGCCAAATAACAAAAGACAATGCTGTGAGTAATACTCATCCCGACTTAAGCCAGATGAATCCCATGAAAGAGCTTACGAAATCATTTTATTCATCATATCGAACATGAGTCACATGCCGCTGCGCATTATAGGTACACATCGAATAACATTGGATACATTTGTGACGTCATTGTTAATTCATAATAAACATTAATATTAATAAATATGACTTTGTATTAAGTAGGCACATTTCGTAACAGTCTTTGGCACTGGACATAGTTGCTTTAATTTTTACTTACATTAGTAGACGATACTTTAATAGAATGTAGTTTATATTTTTCTAAGTCGCTTTTGGAGTTTGGAATCATGTCGCCAGATTTAGTTATGACAAAGTTTATATCCGCTCGTAGAAACAATAATAGATAATTTTATATAAAGTCAGCTACTATGTATCCTTCTGTAGCTAATCTCCAGATTCTATTATGTGTGGTAAGAATAACTTTATCTTACCTTATTAAACTGCATAAAATTCCGTGTAAGTACAGCAGTACTACATTTAACAAAGAGATTTATGTTCATAGCATAGGCAGAGACGAACTTATTAGTTACAAGCATAATATTTATTAAATCGAATTAATTTTATAGGATAAGCTGTTGACCGAATATATGCGTAATGTAACAATAAAAATACGACTATTTTGTCATTTGTTTCAACATAGCGTGTTAGCGCGATGGAGTGAATATTTTAGAGAAATGTATGATAATATCCCGGATGCTGGCACCACGACTGAGTCTGTGATCGACTCCGAGGAGTCAGCATCCGAGATCACTTTGGAAGAGATCGAATGGTCGATAAGAAGTCTGAAAAATGGAAAGGCAGGAGGAATCGATAGTGTGTCTGCTGAGATGATCAAATATGGTGGAACCTGCGTCCGGGACGCTTTCCTGTCCTTATGCAATTTGTGCTGGAGGACGGGAAAGGTTCCCAAGGACTGGAGGCGCGCTGTCATCGTGCCCTTGTATAAAGGCAAGGGGTCACGTATGGAGTGCGCCAGCTACAGGGCCATCAGTTTGATCAGCACAGCATCTAAAGTGTATACGAAGATTATTGAAAAGAGAATGAGAGTGGTATCCGATGGATTATTGTGGGATGAACAAGGTGGCTTCAGAAATGGAAGGGGATGTATGGATCAAGTTTTCTCTCTCCGCAATATCGTAGAGAAGCAGCTGGCTATGGGCCGGAAGGTTTTCTGCGGTTTTGTGGATCTAGAGAAAGCATGAATGAATGAATGAATGAAAACACTTTATTGTTCACCAAAAATTTAAACTTAAAAACTAGATACAATAAATGTTGAACAAAGGGCGGCCTTATCGCTTAAAGCGATCTCTTCCAGGCAACCCCTTAAACTAAGGAAAATATTAAAACATGACAGTGGCGGTGTAGACAATAGATAATATAAAATGTTCAAAATATATAAAATAAATAAAAATCTTTATTATATACTATATAAACACAGTACATATCACAATACATACAGCATTATTATACCTGAGAGGACCAAAAATAATTAAAAACCATGATTTTAAAAGAGGATACTGACTTAGCTTGTCTGATGTTGAGTGGCAGTGAGTTCCATAAACGGACAGCCTGTACTGTGAAGGAGTTGTCAACGAAGGAAGAAGTGTGTACAGGTGTCATTAAGGAGAGATTATTACTAGAGCGCAAATAACGGGAATGAGAAAGATGTAGGAAGTCAAAACGTTCCTTTAAATAAGGAGGAGTACGAGGATCAAAAAGGATGTTGTACAAAAGAGAGAGCAAGTGAGCATTCCGGCGAAGGCGAATAGGTAACCATTTAAGCTTTTTACGATATTCGGAAACGTGGTCATATTTGCGCAACCCAAATATAAACCGAATACAGACATTTTGAAGTCGATCGAGCTTATTCAGTTGTTCTTGTGTTAAGTCGAGATAACTGGCGTCAGCATAATCAAGTATGGGTAGTAACAGAGATTGGGCAAGCATAACTTTTGTAGCAGTAGGGAGGAAATTTTTAAGCCTTCTAAGCGACGCTGACGACGCAGAGAGTCTTCGACTAAGATTGGTCAGTTGAGGTCTCCAAGACAGTTCTCTGTCAATAACAATCCCAAGATTTTTTACTGTTTCACTGATATCGATTTTTACACCGTCAAATTTAAATTCAGGAAGAGAACAGCAATCTATTTTGGAGATTTGCCTGGAACTACCAACTATAATAACTTGTGTCTTTTTTGGGTTTATGGATAGACCGTAGGCTTTGCTCCATTCAACTATTTTAGTGAAATCTCGATTACAAGTTTCAATTGCTTTGTGCAGTCCGTCTAAATTAGCCTGTGTGTAGATTTGTAGATCATCTGCATAGAGTTGATAGGACGAAGAAAGGTTACTGGAGATCGAATTAATGAAGATGGCAAATAAAAGAGGTGATAACACGCCGCCCTGAGGGACACCAGCAGACAAGTCGCACCACGACGAGTAAACATCATCGTAGCGAACGCGCTGCCGTCGTCCAAACAGGTAACTACGAAACCAGTCAATAGACGTTGGAGATATGTTAAGAGAGCATAAAATCCCGAGTAGAATGTCAAAATCAACATTATTAAAGGCGCTGCTAAAGTCGAGAAGCGATAATATCGTTAGCAGACCGTTTCCCATACCGTAACGAATATCATCAGTGATCTTTACCAATGCAGAGGTAGTACTATAACCAGGACGAAAACCGGATTGGAGAGGATTGATTAGGGAGTTTGTGTTGAGGAAGATGCTGAACTGCTGATAAACAAGTCGTTCGAATACCTTGGATAGGAAAAGCATTTGACAGGGTTGTGCGGAAGGACCTCTGGGACATATTGCCCAGATATGGGATTAATGGCCAACTGATGCGTGCTGTGCAGTCCACTTACGAGGACTGTATGGCATGCGTGCGGCTGGATGGCAGCCTGTCGCCCTGGTTTGACGTCAATATTGGCGTCCGACAGGGCTGCGTGCTGTCGGCTTTGCTGTTCATCCTATACCTGGGCGATTGTCTCCAGAGAATAAGATTGATGGATGTTGGGGTGCGGATGAGTGACCTAGTTGTAAGCACCTTGCTTTATGCGGATGATGCCGTGCTTTTAGCCGAATCGCCATCAGAACTGCAAACACTAGTCACAATGATGAAAGATGACTGTCAGGCGAGAGGCTTACATTTGAATGCGAAGAAAACAAAGGTTATGGTGTTTAAAAGAGAAGAAACCAGAACGAATGCAAGGATAATGGTCGATGATGTTATGCTGGAGCAAGTGAATGAGTTTGTATATCTTGGATGTGCTTTTAGCAGGGATGGAAGGTACACCGCTGATATAGAAAGAAGAGTGAATTTGGGGAATAGTGTGAATGGAGGGTTAGGTAAACTTCTAGGCGCTAAGAACCTCAGCCAGAAGGCCCAGCTCGCCGTACACAACGCGGTGCTGGTACCTACGCTCACGTATGGAAGCGAGAGTTGGGTATGGAAGAAAGAGCATGAAAGTAGAGTAAACGCGGTCGAGATGCGAGCACTGCGCAAAATCTGCGGAGTGACGCTTGCGGACCGCGTTCGTAATACCGAAGTAAGAAAGACAGTTGGTCTGAAAGAGAGTGTCGGGGTGAAGGTAAGGAAAGGAATGCTCCGGTGGTTCGGACATGTAGAAAGAATGCATGATGAAAGAATGAATAAACAGATATACAATGCAAAAGTGGATGGATGCAGAAGTCGTGGAAGGCCACGACACACTTTCCATGATCAAATTGATCGTGTACTAGCAGAAGGTGATGTTAGGAGCCTTAAGAACAGACGAGCGTGCATGACAAGAGTTATGAATGTCAAAGAAGCAAGTGAGGTGTGTAAGAATAAGCCTAAATGGCGCTCTGTTGTTCGTGCCTACCCCGCAAGGGAACTGGCGTGAAGTTATGTATGTATGTTTCAACATCATCACATTGAAAAGATAATCTCTTGTATGTGAACTGAGAAAAATATATTATTAAGAATACAAAATAAATTATTATCTTAGCAAGCCAACGATGGCTGTTCATGGCTGCCATACTGCAGTTCTGATACGTCTAGAAGAACATACTAATAGTACAAAGACGTTTTATAATACAGTTGAATGCAATATCATGGTCAGTCTATTAACGCCAGAAGGAATAATAGTCACATGCCCAATATTTTATAATAATAATGACATTGTTTTAATGATGTCAACTGAAGTGGTTAGCCTTGATAGCTCTGCGTTAATACAAGGTGCACGACCATATAAAGGTTTTGTATAAGCTCACCGTTTCGCAGAAGTGTAATAAGCTGAACCAGTAACCAACGTCTACATTGACATTGTACCCATATCAAGGATTATACCACCGGTTACTCATTTGATTATTTATTTAGTTTAAAAACAACTGGCTGTTATTATTTATTAAGAATCAAATCATAGAATTGTAAACAAAATTTGCAATTACCTACAACTAAATCTAAGGCTAACTCAACCAATTATAATCTACTTTTATTTAAATTTTAACCATGACGGACCATATTATCATGGATCGACGACATAAAGTTAAATTGTGTAAATGTCGCGCTTTAGCTCTTTGGGACGACACACCTACTCATAAAAGCTCAACTTTAACACCTTGAACAAATATGAATAGATTTAATAGTATGTACACCTACATCAGTAAATCTGGTAAGTCTACCTAAAACCAGTCTTGTTTTAAGTACTTTGTCGAGATGATGATTCTTTCTTTGTACATATGTTATATGTTTTTACAAAGACATATTTTAAGACATAAAGCATCGCATCATAATATGTTATCTTAGTAATTGTGCGTCGAAGGCTTATCCTTACAATATGAGTATTTGTGGAAATGACTGAGCGACAGACAGACGTGAACTTGGTTACGTCACCTTTTGTGGTTATCTGTAACCGACCTTCGTTGCCTTTGTTAAGTTATTCAGAGGCGAGCAGTGAAATAAGGACAAGTTCTCGTAAGTGCTGTCGAATTATTTAAAAATAAAAATACATTTTTAATCGAAATTGGAGTGCACATGTTGTCCCAAATTGTTATATAATATTTATAAATTACAATTAATAGATATATAAGCTGTTCTCTATATTTTTTTATTGTAGAAAATGATGTAAGTTTATTTTCCAGTTATAGTACAAAATAATATAGAAACGGAATGTCGCGTCGCGTGGCAGCTTGTGCGCCCGTGCTAAACATTGTGCGCGTAGGCAAACACAAGGTCTTTGTTAATCATTAGATGACATTGCCCTTGCCTATAATTAACATGTCCTTCAGCTAATATTTCATAACATTTTGAGACTGCATCTCATGTTAACCATGTCATAAGTCATGATTATTATGATTGCAAAACTTATACTCATCTAAAGATAAGTCCTATGCTTAGATCATATAGACATGTTATATCTCAATGGTCCTATGATAAGATTTAAAATACTGAATAGGCCTGAAAAAACAGTGTACTTAAATTAATACCAAAAGAACCTGTAGTGACTAGTAACATGCTGAGTGTAATATTAAATACTTAGGAATGTCGAGAACTTAAGGCGTATTAGCTGAAACTATCATGAACAACACATAACACACATACAAGTATGTAATGTGATATTATTTTTATGGTTCTCTAAAAAGTTTTTCCTGCTCAGGTAAAGGACTTCGTAGAACCTTTGCGGGTGGGTAACGTACACGTTTCTCAATACAAAAAATCAAAAATTAATCAATAGTGCATACGAGCTGACAGTCAAGGAAAACATCGTGATAAAACGCGATATTTGAAACCCGTCTATCCATTTCGGACAAGCGTGGTGGGCATACCATCCGCTCCCCTAAAAATGAGTAGGCCTGGGCCCGCGAATAGGACGTTTACAGGCTAAAATTATACACTATAAGGGCTTCCAGTAAACTTTCTGAGATTTTCCTTCGTGCTACGACATGAGACTGCATAAGATACGCGTTATAAGGTTTGTAAAATCCTAGTTACACGTCTTCATCATCGCCCCTGTTTGATTGTATCCATTTTAATAGACATTTAGCTTGTTTACCCGTATCGGACAATAAAAAGTATAAACCAAAAGAAGCAGTCGGACTTTAGGCATAACCCACGACCCCAATAATTCGTATCGAAGATTGAACGAATAGTATTCAATATTTTGAGTATAGTAATAACGTTATCAAGTTAACATACATTCTCATTACAGAACAATCTTACCTTGTTTGTTATTATCTGTTTGCGTGAAAATAACGGTGTAATAAAATTTAATATAAATACCTAAATATTTGAATCTACCACTCAATATTCCGTTCTTAAATCAATATAAAATAATATTGTAAACTGTATAAGTAGTAATAAATATACCTATATATTGTGTAGGTATACATAATATTATAACAAGTAATTAATTTAATAAACATCACGTAGATGCTAGCACGGCTAATATTTTAATCAGCGTATCTAACACTCCCCGCATTTTAATTAGATAGGTATGCTTAAGGGTATCTCAAAGGAATGTGAGCACATAATAAAGAGTACCTACATATATCTTCCTATATATACACATATACAATGAATCAATTGCATGCAGATGCTCTCAACTATCAAGGCTTACATAATCCTTATAACGTTTTAATGAATTGACTGATGCTGATTGACATACCTTATTATTGATACATTAATTCGTTCTATACTCTCAGCTCTCGTCGGCAACAACAATCATTCTATCAGTAGGCGAAACAACATTCGTGTGACATGTGTTCCGTACATTATAAGTCGCGTTGCATAACATTAGTCAAAGACATCCCATGTATGTCGTCGGGCCCACTCATAACTACCGCGTGGTGTGCTCGTTATGGTATCCGCGCTATGATTTACCACCTTACTTAACTAAATAAGACGGCCTACGCATTATTTTGACAGTCTTGTCATAACGTACACATAGTACGTTGCTTCAACTGTCTCTTAGATGTTATTAACTCTATCCTAAACCATCATAATCATAACTTTGATTTTTATGACTCTACTTTTAGTTTCAGTTATGTTCGACAAAGTAAAACTAAATATGTAAAATAAGAATAGTTATACTTATAATATAAAAAAAAAATTCAACTAACTAAACTTAATTAATATCTATTACTTATATTGTAATCTACCTATAATCCGTTAATATTATAAGCTGATGACTAATACCACCACCTAGAACTATTTTTGTTGAGTCCAGCAGCCAGCATGTTTCTATGACCTCCTTACAGTTCCACGACTTATCTTTATTTCATTTATAAATGTGACATAAACTCCATAGGACTGCAAATTTCTATATCCTATCCACAGAGTACATTAATAGCTATGATCGGAGAGTTTAGTCTTACAACATAAAATTGCGTAGTAGACCAGAAATCTATTTTGTATTAAGAACTTACGATTTATCTGGTCTTCTCATATCAGTAAAATAAATTATATAGTGCAAAATCGCAACTAAATTCAAGGGCAGATTAGATTGTATTTGGGGTGCAAAAGGTTAAGGTGTGTCCTTTACTAAGGCGGAATATAGGCGAGGCGTCTGTTGTTCTTTCTAATGGGGTTACACTGTTTGCAAAGTGGGTCAGGTCAATGTCAGTGATAGTCTGTCGAGGTTTATTGTCGCAATAACACAGATTGCGGATTTGTAAACAAAGCTGTAGAATATCTAGCTACCCAGATAACAATTAACTACATATTTTTAATATTCACAGTAGATATCTTATAAAATTTATCTTCATGACTGAGATATAACAACATCAGATTGTTCGTACATAGCTAAAGTTGCAAGCACGGCTCACTCGAGGTTGCTAATTCGTGAAGTTTTTATTATCACCTTCTAATCACTGTTATCTTATAAACATGAAATTTTGTTGTTAAGCTTACATGGTGGAGAGAACCACATCTTAATAATCTCGAGTTACTTATTATTGATTCATTTGCCTTACTATTATACTAGTTAAAATCGGTTATAGTATCCTCTTTATAAACACCTACTGTTAATTGTTTACCAATGGTAAGGTACTAACGGGATGGATAGTAACATTATAGAAACTCCGCATTAATATCACTAAAAAGAAAGGGGTCAAGTGTAAAAAACTCACCACGTAATTAAACAACGCCTGGGTCGCTGAGCTTTAGAACCAATTGCATCTATAATCCTATATCCCGTTTATAACGTATCGTTGCCACACGTCAAGCGATTTAATTCCAGTATGTACACAATCGATTGGGTAATGTATCTAAATCCGGACTACTAATATCGAATACTAAATATGCCACGAACAGTGGCGCATTCGATCAAAGTGGACTGAGACATGGTGCTCATTAAACAGGTCACTTTACATTAAAACAAATAGATTTGACCGCTTCTTTGGTAAGTGGTTTAAGCTTTTAGCACTAGAACGCAGAGATCTCGAGTTCAAAACTAGGCATGGTAAATTTTGTAAACGAACTTTCCGTTATTTACTATGGCCAGGGTATCTGGAATATGCCCAAGAGTTGTCCATGGTATATAATGTGTGCATGGGTGTGTGTCTTTATTTTCCTATCCAAGGGCCGTTAACTAAAATTGTATCGCCGCTACGGTTTAATACAATTTCATACTAATCTGTTAATACTATCTTCATCCACGTGAATCGAATGCACATAGGTACATTATGTGTAATCGTGTCTGAAAATACATCAAACTTCGTGATAATACGATTCATTCCAAAACATACAATGAATAAATGCAAACACATTCCACATCCAAATGAAGTGGCATTCATGTTATGTGTATAAATACAATAATTAGTACTTGTATCAACATAATAATTAATTGATAGCCAGTTCCTATATCTTACATCTTATTAACCGTTCATTAGCCTTACTACTCGTTAAAATTTTATATAAGTTCCAAACAAAAAAGTACCTATATCAAATTTCTACCAATGGTAAGTAAGGCAAGTAAATGAGTCGTAAGATATTGGAACTGGCCAAGAATGCTGATTTATATAGGTAGTTCAATTAATTTTATCAGTAAAACGATAGCAGAATCATATTATTTATAAATTAATATGGCGAATAATGGAAGAAAACTATTTAAGCCGAATTAAAATCTTTATTTACGAAATATATTTATAATATACATCTACTATTTTCAATACAATTCGTTTTAACTAAGTGTCAAATCCTCCAAGATAATAATTTGTTGCGATTCTTTTAATACTGGTTTATAATGTGTTAAAATATCAGAATATTATATTTACCTGGCGCCGCTTTCGAGGCTAATTATGCCTGGCGACAGGTTTTGCATAATTGAAGAGAAATCGAGAATTTGATAATGATGATATTATATATTTAATATCCAAATTACAACGCGACGTGGAGATCTAACGGGTCACTCTAATAAAAATTCGCCTACGCTTATTACTCTTACAACCTATGAAAGTTCTTATAAACTGCAGAAATCTTTTATAAATATTGATTTATTGCTACCTTTTCAACCGAAGTTTTGTAATATAAAGTTAAAATTAATGTACTCTCTCTCTTTTTTTTCACCTTATCCCAATTATTTGGGGTCGGCACAATATATCTTTTCCTCCTACACTCCTCTATTCTGACATACATCTTCTGTCACACCACAAATCATCATATCATCCTTCACACAACCCTTCAACCTTTTTTTTGGTCTACCTTTACATTTGTACCCATTCATCTTGTTTTTTTTTTTTAATTCAATGTACTGTGCTGTATGGTTGTCGTTTGCCTGTTATTTGCTAAATATTTAAGAATTATTTATTTAGGTATGAATTGTGATAATTTACATAAATATGGTGACAAAGTCATGATAGTTAGGAGAGAGAATGCACTACAGTCCACACCATAGCTTTTGTGATCTTTTTTTTAGCGAGGGGAAATCCTATAGAGGACCGTCAGCCGCGCGTGGAAGAAAATCGCGGCTAGTGTGTGGTATTCTCCAAGTCAGAACTGCCAAACTGCGGTCAGGGATAACCACTAAAACACCTCGGTGTCCCTCCGCTAGACCTGGCAGGTAGTGGCCCAACGGCCTCATCCTTAGCCAAGAAACTTCTTTTTATCCTCCGGCATCTTCAAACGTTTTACTACGTGGGGTAGATTGCAACGCGTTCCACGGATCACGGCGCGTCCTCATCTCGTCGGCATAACGGCGGATGAGAACCCTTTTCCCAAGGAAAGCTCACGACGTTGTCCTTTGGCAGGAGCGGAGCTCACGCTCTTTTGCAAGCATGACTCACTCGCAAAAGGAAGAGACAGCGTCCCATCCAGTAGGGTTCCCGACCACGGCCGGGAGCGAGAGGTCAAGTTCGGTAAAGGTGAGGACGTCTCGGTGCTGCTCTGCCCAAGCGGTTTACACCTGAAAGGTGTGCAGCGTCGTATCCTCATCGCCTCTGCCACAACATGGCACCCTGACCTGGGCTCACGGCCTAGGCAACACAGGTACCTCCCGAAGCAGCCGTGCCCCGAAAGGACCTGTGTCAGTCGGAACATCAGGTCGCCGTAACTTCTCTTGATAGTTTTCCTAACCTAATCTAAAGTAAAGAAACTTGTACATTAAGATAACCGATATGCGAAACCTGCTAAATCTTAAATAAGCGGTCATGTATACCATTCGTTTCCCAAAAAAATAATAAACTCAAGCCTTAATATTATCTATACTCCCAAACCAACCAATCTACACTTCTATAATATATACATTTTATACAACAGACACTACTGAGACTAGGGTCAATATTTAATCAAGTTCAAGTTCAAGGATACAAGTATATATACGCCTAGCCAACTAGAAATTATGAAATATAATAAAAAAGCTTTATTCTTATTACAGGTGCCATGAAGCGGTGAAGCGTTAATAGGGAACCACAAATTTTAGTAAAAAGTGACCGTTGTTTGAAGATATTTAAACATGCAGCGTCTCCGAAAATGTTGTTGCTGCGCCTCCACACGCACGGGGTCTCTAATAACTGCAGTGCTCGGAATCATACTGTCGATTATCACAATCATTATTATATGGACAGTCACAACACACAGGATTACATTCAGCACATTCATCTTTGATGAGGAATTTGACAAGAAGCTATCAGACTTAGATAGTAAGTTTACTGTTTTCTAAAATTAACCAATGTAAAGGCCTGTTTTTGGTGAAATACATTTTTCTGAGAGACATAAATAAATTAAAGTATGGATTATTATAAAAATATACCTACATTAAACCAAAAACTCTGCCTAAATGATGTTTGTACTTTGCGATCAGAATTTGAAATCGCGTTATTGAAATCAAAAGCAAATGCTTAATTTGTAGAGCGTCTGTCCACACATAGTTTAATAGAGAATTAATTAGATATATTTTTAATTTTTAAATCACTCTTGCTTTTCAGTTCCCCGGATAATATTAACAATTAATCTGTGTTTCACCGTCCTTATATGTACTCTTCTCATCATCGCCATAAAAAAGGTAATTACATAAAACTTTATTTGTTTAAGAATATACAATTTTAAAGTACTTTAAACTTTTAATTTTTTTACACTGCTTTCCATCAGACGTCATTTTCGGTAAGAACATTTTTAAACCACGAAGATAGAGATTTTTAAGATACGTTTTTACAATTGAACTTGCGTAGTTATGTAAATCAGAACTCTTTCAGAGTTCTGATTTACATATGGTTCTGCTTGGAACTTGGTCTACATATTTTATTCAGCTGCAATTATTGCGTAATATCTTATGTTTTTGGTCATATCCTTGCTTAACTGTGATCTATTGAGCAAATTTATCCCAAATGATTTACCCCAATCAAATACTTAGTTTGGTATCACTTCAGACGTACAAAAAACAACCCGACATTCCTTCTATCTAACTTCGGTAGGAAAATAGCTTTGCCAATGCCTCGACTCTTGCGAGTATTATAATATATATAGAACTTGTTATATTATATATAATAAATAATAATAGCCCATAAACGCCCCACTGCTGGGCTCCGGCCGCCCTTTACAGGGGAACGGATAGTATACCCACGTTTATTTAAGGCGGCTTGGCGGGTTTGACACATCGGTTATCTCGATGTGTTGATTTCATCATGATGTTTTCCTTTATCGTTGTTAGCAAATGGTAATTGTAACAATATGCACATTAGGTCAGAAAATTGCATAAATAGTGCATGAGTTTGGGACGCGTGCGCTAAACATTACGCTACCACGACGACTTATTCTTCTTATATTGTGTATAGCAAAAGATCTAAATTACAAATCTTTGTTTTCCAGCGGCGATCATGGCTCATGCTGCCATGGGTTGTGCTAGGAATAGTGTTAGCTGTCGGTCTGCTAATCAGTGTCCTGCACACCTCAATAACCTATTTCCTCGACAAAGACGACCAATACATATTAGGAACCATTGTACTCATAGGCGGACTTCTTTATTTGTGTAAGTATCCATAATATTTTTTTTTATCAAATTTTCTCCATAAACCGTTTCACTGCTCCATTATATGGAAAAAGAATTCCAGATATGACAATGTTCTAGTACTAATGCTGATATTAGATAGATCAATTTGGTTGAAATTCACAGAACCGAAGCGCTGAACGCTATTCAATGACATCAAATGATTCAAGATCAACCAAAGTGACGTATATAAATAGATCACTTTAGTTGATTCATCCAAACTGAAGGACAGAAGTGAACCGTCTAATGTGGGCTTATAGTCACAAAGTTTTTAATCCTGGGAATCTCGCGGGAATTTTCCCGGGAATGGGTCTAAATTAGTTAAATTGCATAAATATTAGCTGATTTCTATACGATTTCATTAGAAGTCATTTTTCAAGTGATGCGATACTTTATATTCCGGGAATCCCGCAGTAATTTTAGCGGGAGTGTTTTAAAGTGGGTATTATACATAAAAATTAGCTGATTCAGATCCGATTGATATTAAAACAATATAATCCGGGACTTTTTGTATTTCTCGGGATCTCCCAAATTCCCACGTGATATTAGGACTTGCTAATATGACAGTTTCTATATTTATGAAACAACTTTAGTAGAACAGATGTAGTCATGCATACCTTTAGTAACATTACTGATCCCGGGTTTTTACGACAATCTTTGGAATTCATATTAAAATAACTGTAATCTACGTTTCCTGTCAAGTGTGGACGATGTCGCGGGCAAATCTTATTATATTGCATTAAAGTATTTATTATAATATTCCATAATAATATTTTAGACAAAAAAAATAATTTTAAAATAGCTTCCCTTGTCATTTTAAGGTAATTGAATATACTAAGTATATATGAAAACGACTCATTGACTCTTCGCATGAGCAGAGGGCTGGTTCCTACCTCAGACAATAGACCAGTCTGGTGATCCAACGAGGTAGCATAGCCAGCCTTCTGAGAACCTTACCCAATGAAGTCGGTGACTTAGGCTAAGTATTCGACTTAAAAGTTTATAGGTAGAATATAATATAAGTTAGGTTACCTTTATTGTATTAATTTATAAATTAATATACCTATATAAAATAAAATAAAGATAAAAAACTTTTATTTCTACCATTAAGTTTAGTTTTTAAAATATATAAGTATATAATGTACACATTAAATAATGAAAGTCGCCTCCATTCCTCTTTCCGAAATTAATATTTAGTACTATGTTTTAATTGATTTATAAAATATATTTTAATTACATACATATTTATAATAATTTTAACTATGCCCACGATATCGTCCACGCAGAACCTGCACTTTATATTCATATCCACTTAACCTTGTAAGATCGATATGAATTTATATGAAAATTTGAAATGAAACCTCGAAAATTTTCATTGAAATTGAATTGAGACGGACAAAAATTCTAAAAACTATTATGTACCTTATACATCACATAAATACCAGTTTTCACTTAAATTTTGTCATTTCTTTTTAACACAGACAGATACCTCGATTATATTAGTATGGATTATATTTGTTTACATTTATAAATTAATAAAATTGTTTAGTATTTTAGTCGTTTTTTAAACTACTAAAATAGTTTTTCTTAAGTTTTCGCGACTTGTATACATAATAAAACTACGTTTTAACGGTTTTAAGAAAAGTGGCCGAAACGTCGGAAAACCAAAATCAAATAAAATTACCGCGCTTAAAACCGTTAAAACGTAGTTTTATTATACTAACTAATAGTTATTATTGAAAAGGCTTATATTAAAAACATCGATATTTAACCAGTCGAAAAGATTTTCTTATATATTGCAGCAGTTAGTTAAGATTATACTTATACATATGCTTAAAATGAATAATTATTAATTGCAGGTCTATACCTCTACCTTTGGGCAGTTGTCTTCAGTCACTATCTTGATACTAGAGATGAAGAAGAACGAGGGAGGTATCGGAAGGCACCTTACAGGCGATAAAATGGTAACACATTCATCAGTCAGCAATGGAGACACTTTTTCACCTAAAGCGATTATGCGCTACGCTAATTTTCGGACTCTCGCCAAATTAGAGTGGTAATAAGAAAAAGAGAATCACAAAGCCAACCCCACTCTCTGTTCCCGGGTCCTTAAATTAGAGTAGTGTTATTTAAGGATTTAAGTTTTACTGGCGTGAAATAGTATTTTTTTTAACAAAATGTCTCATCTGGTCTATAGTAAGCCCCACTTAGATCATATAACATGTTATATCTCAATGATGCCCAGTTCCAAACCTAGTATCTTTTTTCGTGTAACAATAGGGGGGGCAGACTGACAAATCAACTCAGATAATTTTTATGAAAGAATAGATTTTGTACGAGCGTATCTATAAGTAGGTACAAGAACAACAGCACATTAATAATTATTATTGTTAGAAAACGAATTAAAATTATTTCTATTATGTTTTAAAAGTCAGATAATAAGATGTTATTTTAACGCTTGCACTTTTATGCGTAAAAATATTAGAATTTATTGATACATGTGTGTGCTCCCCTATTGATATCTTGGTATGTGTGAAGGGGGTTATGGAAAATTTATGTGATATTAGTTGATCGTACTACGAAAGTGCCTCAGTCATTCTTTATGGCACACAAATGAGACCTAATTACTATACATATTTAGCCTTAAATAAAATTGTACCAACGCCAGTTTATAAGAGTCATTAATTTAATACGAATATCAAATATGTGCCTTACAAAGAATTAAAATTTATATTAACTATGATATAAAAAATTTAATTATATATTTTTGAAACAATTGTCTGATTAGGTTAAGATCTAATTAATGATCTGAAATTAATTAATTTAAAATATCTTTATAACTGCGAGTTTTATGTTATGTTTAAATGAAAATCCAGTCAGATTTTATTTAAATTGACCTTTATTTAAATATAAATAAATGGTCTTATTCATAGAAAGATAGAATAAGTTTGAACGCTTTTTTATGGTATTTAAAGAAGCGTTCAAACTTACTCTAACTCTCTATGAATAAGACAGAAAGACCACATTTATGTTAATAAAATGGTGAAAATAAGTACAATCAGATCATGAAATAATTGTAAAATAAATATAATTATTTTCTTATTTATTTATTTTTATAATGATTTTCCATTACAACGCTGTATATGTTAGTGTAACTAAAGAATCAAATAAATTTTTGTTTAACAATTACACAACGTTTCTTTTCTATTCATACCATTGAAAATACATAGTATACTTCTTCCATGCTCATACAAAAAATCTAAATGCTTTGATATCAATACTTCTGAGAACAGTACATTTAGATATTGAAAGTAGTCATCGTTGTTCCATAAACGATCACATTATATGATTATTAGTCTCAGATTTACCAACAGGCTGAGTAGGCTGGAGAGTGGTAAAGTTTAAAGGCAGATTTTAGGGGCGGCAGATTTGAGGCAATTTTTTCTATGTTTTACAAAAATTAAGGGGTTTATATTAGTCTTACAGAAAATATTAGGTCCAATAATATGTTTCACCACTTAAATAGTTTTTTCTACAATTTACAGCGTTGTAAATCGTAAAATATAAAGCCCACATGTTTCACAAGTTTTTCTAATGCATCCTAAGATTGTCTGGAAGAAATTGCTTTTAGTGATACGATCGTCTATTGTTTTTAATACTTAAACTTCTTGAACTGTATCTTAACGTTATACAATAAAGTATTCTATTGTAGTACTAACAGTCATACTAATTATGGGAAAAAGGAGTAGTAACTATAGTTACTAGTAGTAGTAGTAGTAGTAGTAACTATAGTTACTAGTAGTAGTAGTAGTAGTAGTAGTAACTATAGTTACTACTCCAAAAGGGAAAAATCCCATAATTAGTATGACTGTTAGTACTAGAATAGAATACTTTATTGCATAACATTACGATACAGTTCAAGAAGTTTAAGTATTAAAAACAATAGACGATCGTATCACTAAAAGCAATTTAAAGTGCACAAATCATAAAGTTCCAATTTCATTGACAAAAGAAATGTAACTAGTTTTTGCACACATTAGTAAAGGAGGCGCTAAAGCGCAATAGTACGCGATTGTATATATATATATATATATATATATATATACAAAGCTAGATTTAAGGTCTGACTTGAAATAAGTATAAATACGTAAATAATATAAGTTAATAATATAATATATTATAAATACGCGATTTAGAAAAGACCACCTAGTTATAAAAGATCTGATCAATTTCCGTGACTATGTTAGGGGTGATGCCTGTCCGAAGGGCGAGAATATTAAAAAAATATATCATGTGAACAAAGGTATCGAATTGCAGAGGTTGGTAGAAGCGACAAAATTCGAATAGCCGCCTGGCGGCAAATGTGTAAATCTGCCACTATTTTAATTATAACTAATATGTATGTAATACCTATCTATACATATAATAAAATTGTAGAGGTCAAATTTCCATACAATGAAAAAAAATGCTAAAAACTGAGTCAGGGGGATGTAAGAAGTGAAATAGAACTAATTTAGATTTTTTCAATTTTTTTGTTTCTCTGTTTGTACCGGTTAATCTCCGAAATGACGGGACCGATTTCAATGAAATTTTGTACGGTGGTAGCTTATATCCCTGGTCAACATATAGGATACTTTTGATCCCGAAAAATTAAAGAGTTCCCGAGGGATAGTTAAAAAACCGCACCACGCGGACGAAGTCGCGGGCATCTGCTAGTAGCCAATAAAGCAAAGTGATTGTATTGTATTATACAATAAGATGTAAGCTTTTGAACAGTCTAAACAAGCTATTTTATTTTTTTTCTGCAGCTCCAGTTATATAGGTGTAATAGTCATATTAATAAAAAAGGTATAACAAAATTTTAATTGTCATAAAACTGGCAACTTCGACCCTGGTATTGTTGCAAACGTCTATAGGTGACCTTAACCACTTTTAATTAAAGTGGGCCTTCTGGCTATTTGCCAGCTTCACAATAAAAAAATAAAAATAAGCTGTTTCTGGCTTTGCTATAATAATTCCGTTTTGTATGAAAATCGTCTGTATCGTTTCCTGTCGTCCTGAAATTGTACACGTGGATGTCAGAGTGAAAACAAGTGAGTTTTCATCAAGTTAACACTATGCCTCACTCCTTGGGCAAGTGCAGCAACACCAACCGCCATTGTATGTTTGTGACATTTCCTGGTTAAATAATAATGATTTTGGTGAGCAGCAATCTCCCTTTTCCTCGGTGTTACGGCCTCTTCGGTAATTATACGTGAACGATTGATGTCAAAATTGTAGAATTCGCGTACGCAACCTATGTCATCCACCCAGCTTGCTGCTTTTAAGAACCAGGGCCGTCTGAAGAATTCCTCATATCCCATTGTACCACACAAAGCGACTAAAAATTAATAATATTAACAATAATTTACACACATTGTTTTGTCCTCAAGCTAAGCAAATTACATTTGCATTATGGATAATCGTAAGATATATTCCGATGCTTGACAGCCACAGCGAATGACGAATCGAACCCGGCATTCCGTTTTTCGTGTTCAAAACCGTGAAAAGGGACAATCTAATATCCACACAAAACCAGTCAGTTTGGTTTCCTTCACAGCACATGATTGTTACCTATTTACGTAACAGAAAACAAATGCAGGCAGTATCCATTATCATCCTTCGTCCGCTTTTTGTAAGACTCCGTATTCTACACTTTTCCAAATATAAAGTAGCCTACGTTCATCTTTAGATTCTCATTGTGAATGAAATAATAATCCTATTCCATAAATATTCATCTAATACATAATTTACTTCCACACTTAAAAGGATTAAAAGTCTAGGTACCTACGTCCGCGAATAGATAATCATGATAATAATCGTCTACAAACATAAATTTAGAAACATAATATCGATATCATCTTTAGCTACCATTTGCAGATCTCGTAAATAAATATGTATCAACGAGAATCTATGAATTTCTAAATGTGTCAATAAGCGTTTGTCACTTAAACTTCCAGGTGCCAGACTCGTCGATTTCTAAAATTCTAATTGATTATATGTACAGTACATATAACCAATTAGAATTTTAGAAATAAACGACTATTGTGTATGA
This sequence comes from Dendrolimus kikuchii, assembly GCA_019925095.2. Classification (NCBI taxonomy): domain Eukaryota; kingdom Metazoa; phylum Arthropoda; class Insecta; order Lepidoptera; family Lasiocampidae; genus Dendrolimus; species Dendrolimus kikuchii. The sequence goes on along the minus strand of CM034398.1, from coordinate 11,348,155 downwards.
AAGTTTAAAATTATAACAATACGTACTATGTTCCAAAAACATATCCCTTGCGAAATATCCACGGCGAGCAATGTAAACAGACTCCCGGTACATTTGAGCGCACATCATATCTATCAAGTCATTGGTTTTTTTCTGCGTAAATACGTTACAACGGTAAACATATTTTGATAAGCTCAAATAAAACAACCTATAACAAAAAAAGAGACTTAAAATAAAATAATATTAGAAACTGTTGAAACCAATGTAATGTTTCAAGATTAGCGAACAGTATATACAATTCGTCATCTTCTACGTCAACGTCAACTGGAGTGAAGTTATGTATGTATGTCATCTTCTAGCGTCAAAATTAAATCATAATGGCATATAATTGAGTTCCTCACATAACTAGCAGATTTTCGTAAAACATGGTTGTACGAGCGAAGTCGACTCTCTTACACTTTGTTGCTATGTCGCAGATTATTATGAAGGTTGCCGCGAAGACGCGAGTTGCTAACGCGGTCCTACCGCTTGACTCCACACATCAAACACAGCATATTAATGTGAATAGCTCTCGCTTGTGTCGCTCAAATACAGACCACGCTTCACTGCTATACAAAAGGACAACTCTAACAATGGATTCATAGACCTATTCTTTAAACTTAACTACCTTTGTGGGGTCTCAAATGACAATACAATACATTACAATTCGTATACCTACCTCCATAGCTGGGCATTAACTCATTAATCCGTTAATCGTTAATAAACGAAGTTAACATTTCGAGTAACGGATTAACTTTTAAGTTAACTTAAAAATATGTTAACGGACTCGTTAATTTCCATTAAATTTCCCAAAGTCCGTTAATCGTTAATCCAGCAACAAATGTTTAAAGAGCAAAGCTCAAAGTCTCGTCAAAATGTGGCTAGACGTTAAGTCGAAAGACTCGTTAAATGATGCGGCATTCCTCGGGGAACAGATATTCGCAAATCTGTTTATTAAATATAATACTGCTATACTCTCAAGCGCTGCAGTTGAACGTCTTTTCTCCACGGGTAAGTATATACTACAACCGAAACGAGCCTCGCTTTCAGACGAGAACTTCAACATATTAATGTTCATGAAGGGGAGCATTCATATTATGCCAGATGACTAAATTGACAGCTAAATTGGACGGGTAAGTATCATTTCGTCTAAGATGTGAGTGGTCTATGTAGCAATTCGTCTAAATAGCAATTGGTCATTATATTACTATCAAATCGTCTTAAAATTAGTTCGTCTAATTAGTGTTTCGTCCAGAATGCAACTAGTCTATCTTAATAAAATAAATTCTAAACCTTAATCCAAATTAATGAAAAAACATTGTTTGTCAACATGCCTATATTAAACACTGTAATAATTATACCCGTCTTTGTTTTGTTTCTAACCTGCTAACTTTCAGAACCAACAGTTTTTGTAAGAAGATGCAATTTTTATCACGTGTTAACGGATTAACGATTAACGTTAACTTGCGTTAAATTTTATGAAATGCAATGCTTTAACTTTTAACGAAGTTAACTTTTTCAGTAGCGGATTAGCGATTAACGAAGTTAACTATTTAATGAACGGTTATGCCTACCTCTTTATTTAATTCAAATTAAAATCCTGATCTTTTCATGATTCGTGACAAATATTGAAAGGACTTTACCTATGACTGAGGGCATATGCAACAGATGGAGTAGTTTCAACTTGCTTCATACACTCTTCGTCTTGTTTACATTGCGATAACTTTTTATAGTCAATAGGTTCGGCATTTAACGATATACGAGACAAACACTTATCTGCAAAAAATACAATATAATTATTGAACAATCTTTCAGTAATATATGTACCATAGCTTTCCATGCGTCTTCGCGTACCCTTGAATCAGTATCTATATCAATAAGGAATAATGATTATCTTGTATTCATCCCCAATATCAGAAGTATTTATTTATCGAGTTTCATGAATATAAAGAACCTAAAATAGATAGTATTCAAACAAAACAAGTATTGTTACAAGTATTATTATAAGTATTATATACAAACAAGTATTCAAACAAAATTATATTTAACATTTATGTATTTCGTATGAAAATATCTAGTTAAATTTAATAAAAACTATCACTTTTTGATTTATTGCATTTGCTATCTATCTAATATAACTTTTTTTATTAAGTATGATGAATTACAAAACATTACTTTTAAAAGACCACAACGGTGTTAACTGATAACTATAAACCATAACATCTGTGAAAACCATTTAACATGGTTTGACACGAGCTGAATGCACATACAGACATGACATGTTTATAAAAAAGGATTAAAATAAGTTTAAAATGAAACCTTGCCTGAAGTATACGTCGAGTAATAGGCGTCCATATGAGAAACGCACCACACATAAGTTTCTTTAGGTAGACTAACGTCATCCATTTGTTCTAGAAAATCGTTAATTGTACTATGTGTTAACAGCCATTTCTTAAGCCTATTTCTGTTAAATTGCTCTATGGACACCATAAACGGTCGATCTTGTTGGTATATCCTGGAAACTAATGTAAAATTTTGTAATTTATTTTGACAAAAACAATTTTTATCTAATGCTAATATTAGATAGATCAATCAAATTGAAAGGCATAGAACTGAAAGAACATGGCGGTATTCAATATATGGAGCACTTTGTTTAATTCATTGAAAGGTAGAAATGAGCCGTATAATGTCGGCTTATTACAATAACGCAAGTAGCGTTAAAAACTCGCATTTCAATTGACGACGGTTCGAATCCTAACCAGGAAGCATGTACTATTTGGCAGTTTTCTCACCTAACATGCATATTGTTACATTTACCACGTGCGAACGACAAAGGAAAACATCGTGATGAAATGAAAACCCGCCAATAAATATTGTATCAGTTGATTTGGATGTCAATCATATTTACCTCTGTGTTCGATATCGTCCCAACCGAATTCTTTTTGCATATAAATATAATGCGATAGAATATAATCACTCAGGCCAACTATGTTTTTTAAGACGCGAATTTGATAAATGTTCAGAATATCAGCATAATCCCTTAAAGTTACTGCAAGTATTACTGAAAAAAATATCGCTTGTATAATAATCGAGACACACACACAATATGTATTCTCAAACTAAAAGGTTAAGTGTAACGGGTAACATAGATACAACCATATACAACAGAAAAATCTAGAGTGGATTCCAGTGATGCCCAATTAGAATTAAAAATACCGACGATCTTATTCATATTAAATTAGAGTAAGCTTGTAGGCTTTTTTAGGGTTCTTACAGAAGCCTACAAACTAACTCTAACTATATGAATGAGACCATGAAAATATAAGGCTAGCTGCATTGCTACGCTGTGCATTACTGATCGAGAGGTTGAATCATAGATATATAATGTGTTATGATCTAAGGATTGAATTACATACATACATACATACATAACTTCACGCCAGTTCCCTTGCGGGGTAGGCACGAACAACAGAGTGCCATTTAGGCTTATTCTTACACACCTCACTTGCCTCTTTGACATTCATAACTCTTGTCATGCAAGCTCGTCTGTTCTTAAGGCTCCTGACATCACCTTCTGCTAGGATTGAATTAATATACTTTTATGCCGAAAATGGAATAGTTCCTACATGAAAGATATCTTTTTCCGTGGTTCCTAGTATAAAAATCCGAAGTTTGTGTAGGTTGTGTAAATCTATACTAATATTATAAAGCTGAAGAGTTTGTTTGTTTGTTTGTTTAAACGCGCTAATCTCAGGAACCGCTGGTCCGATTTGAAAAATTCTTTTAGTGTTGAATAGTACATTTATCGAGGAAGGCTATAGGCTATATTATATTTTTTTTGACGAGCTTGCATGACAAGAGTTATGAATGTCAAAGAGGCAAGTGAGGTGTGTAAGAATAAGCCTAAATGGCACTCTGTTGTTCGTGCCTACCCCACGAGGGAACTGGCGTGAAGTTATGTATGTATGTATGTATGTATGTATATTTTTTTTTTAAATAGGGATCCTTACTAAAAGTCCAATAATGTAAACCAAGGTGTAAAAAAATGACCCAAAAAAATCCTTACACGGCGTGCGCTGCGAAAACTATTGATTATAGAACAAAACAATGTACTACCACTTTACAGAACATTTAATTGTCTACATAAAATATCCCGTAACCATATGTCTAACTATTGTAGTTATCTCACAATAAGTGTTTTCTTTTATTTTTTTAAATAATTAAAATGCCGTCGCTTCAAAAACTCTTTATTTTGTACCTTGGTATTAATCCTTATCAAAATAAATTACTCCATATTCAAGACGAATTCAATACCTTTCCAGAACTTTTTGAATTATTCAATTCGGAGGTTTCATTCAAAAGATATCGCGATATTTAAAATGTAAGTATTAGTGTTGTAGCCAAATATACTAATATATTGTTTGATTGAACGCGCTAATCTCAGGAACTACTTACTGGTCTGATTTGAAAAATTCTTTCAGTGTTAGATAGCCCATTTATCGAGGAAGGCTATAGGCTATATATCATCACGCTAAGACCAATAGGAGCGGAGCACCAATGAAGAATGTTTCAAAATCGGGGGTTTTTTTAACTTACTTTTTTTTTACTATTCCACGCGGACGAAGTCGCGGGCAGAAGCTAGTAATAATATATATGTCAAGCAGACGGTAGATCACACCAAGGAAATGCCTTACCTTTTACATAAAACACACCGGTAGCCGTATTCACATCGGTATCATTGGGAAATTTTGAAAAATAATTAATAGTTCGTTTAGTTGCACGTAAGTAGTAATCTATATCGTGAACCGAGAAACCTCTGTAATCTGGATACAAATATTTAGTAGGAAACTTTTCACCAGCGTATTTATTGTTTTGTTTTGCTGAAGATACACTGTTTTCATTTTTCGCACTAAATGCTGTGAGCGTTATTAATAACATTAAGTTTATAATTTTCAATTTAGGAATCATAATAAAGCACACTGACTATGAAATCTAAATCACAAGCAAAATAACAGCCTATTGCACTTTTTTGTGTATTTAAACATTTTACCTTTCAATACTAAGAATATAATTTACCTGTTATCGTACTTAGTCCTATGTTCTTTTAGCAATTCTCATTAAATATTTCTGTTCAAATTAGGCATATCAAATTTATCAAAAACATTTCAAATTAAGTTTATTGTTACCTACCTACCTTAGCTAATTAAGGAACGTAAGTTCAATCAACTGTGTTTAGTTTATTGCAGATATACAATTAATTCATAAACGAAAACACCAACATTGTCTTTAATCCGTTAATCTCCTCATTAAATTGTGGTAGCGTTGAAGCTAACACATCTGCATCTCACTCCATGGCTCCCATGACGTAGGTTCGAATCTGTTAAGGAAAAGTTTTTGATAAAAACTGTACATCTAGATAAACGATCTATAAAACCTTATACGATGTATAAAATTACAATCCATCTTAGACAATATTGGCGGGTATATTGTACAATCCTGTAAATAAGATGCCAGAGACCAAAGTAAGACGTTAAAGAACTTAAACTAGACAAGGTGCAGAATATGATTTTTGTGTATATCATGAAATGTCCTATGTTTTTTATTGCATGTGTCCCGTTTACGAAATTCTTCTCGGTTATATACTAGGTACAATATCATAACTGTTACCATAGAAAAAGGGGACTACTTCCATGCTATTAATAGATTATGTTTTGCTATTCATTATACTTCACTAGGAATGATTTTCGACATATTCTTTATTGGTTGTAGTTGTAGTATTAGACAGATTGAATAATTAATTTTGGTGTAGTGTAACTTACTATTTGTTTCTGTTCTTTTTCTAGATTATAAGTATCAATTTTTGGTTTAGATTTATTGATTTGTATTGTTAGGCCTTAAGTTTATGGAAACACTGTTGGATACTTTTTAATAATAAATAAAATATCATGGAAGCAGAATACTATAGGTTTTCTTTCCATGGTTCGTATATTCTACTTCCTGCCGCCCAACTATAGTTTTCTAGGACGCTCAGGACACCAGTTTCAGAAACTACTTATGTCGATGCACCTTCTTATAAAATAGTCCTCGAGCCCGAGCATAATTTGGCCAAACCACATCCGACGACGTTATTCGAGTTGTCACGCTACATCACAAAACGCGATACTTGGTAAGATGATGTGTGGTGGACACAGTCAGCTCTCGTTACCTGCATAGCTACCTCAACTACAGTTCTTGTATGTGCCTGGTTCTATTGTCGATATTGAATATTAACAAACTTCAATAATCTTTAGAAGAAAATAAATAAGTAAATAATAAATAGATATTCGATATCATGGCGCGATCTATCCTGATATATCTATCCAGCTTTAGTTAAGTAGTTAGTTAGTAAATAAATACTTATCGTTCTGATACTTACTGCGACAAATAATAATTAAAAACTTATTATATAGGACATCCCTTTCAAACTAATAGCAATGCGCATCAATCCACCCTATTTTCGCAACTATTTTTATATCTATGTCATCTCCATACAATAATATTGTTTCTAAGAATTCTATTTAAAAAAAAATTCGTAACACAATTTTATTGACGGAGAAATCGCGTAACAAACATATAAAAAAATGTACAATCGAATTGAGAACCTTCTTCTTTTTGAAATTGGGTAAAAACAAACCTACACAGATGTACTATTTATGTTGCAGTTCAAAATAAACGAATAAAATAATGTGCGTCTATATTCTATTTTTAGTTTCATATTTGATGTGGTGGAGCTAGGCTGGAATCATTATCTTGATTAGAGCTGTAAAGTAGAGTGTAATACCACGCATTTACATAATATTGACGTGAAACGGGTAGCATGTGTTCCGTGACCCATTTCCCCTTCCCCCTATCCTATCTCCTCTATTCCATTCCTCCTGTCGATTTCTCTACACCATCCTTCCTATCCCATCCCCTCAATACCATCCTAAAGGCTGGCACTGCGGTGACATCGCCTCTGGTATTTCAAAAATCTTTAAGCGGTGCCGACGTGGCAACGGTGACCACTTTCCATTAGGTGGGCCACCTAACTGTTTGTTTTAACTTCACAACAAAATACCTATATGAAATCTAGAAAATTTAATGACATTTTTACCCGTTTTTTGGAGACACCAAATTATAGAAGTCGGCTGACTTGTAATTTTAGAAAAGGATGATAAAACAAGTCTTTTTATGTATACGATACAATGAAGTACAAATATTCTTTGTAGCCAGACCATAAAATCTAAGAAAAATACTAGTGTCACTGTCATCTGTTTTCCTATTATAGGCAAAATTAACTATATAAATATAGGGATGTTGGAACCACTTTTTAAAAATAATTAACTCACGAAATCGAATAGTACGTACTTAAAATCTAATTAACGTTTTCAAAAGCTGGACTGTGAAGATGGGTTAAGGGAAGATTATAATATATTTTAGTAGGTAATATAAATATGTTCTCAAATAACTAAACGTAAGAAATTTAATAATTTTATTAAATTAATAGGGGGTAATATCGTGACCCGATCACATGAATTGTTGCTTTACGCGGCCCTTTGCCGTATTGTTATTCCTATTATGTTATGTTATGTTATTAATAACTTTAATAACAAATATAACATAACATAACATAATATTATCATTATGTTATGTTATATTTGTTTAGAGTTCATAATATTTATGACGATCTCTATCATAAGTATGTGAAGTTACTAAATCAACCATATTGTCTCATTTGAAAAATGTATAACTTTTAATTGATATAAAAAGCGAGATTTAAATGATCCGACATAAAGTCGTGATAGCGTAATGGCAAGCGCACGCGCCCCAAAATTAAAGGGCGTGGGTTCGATCCTGACCGGAACGCATGCACTACTTAGTCAGATTTCTGATCTAATGTGCATATTGTTACAATTACAAGGTGCTAACAATGGTGAAGGAAAACTTCATAATGCAACCTGCATATCGAGATAACCAATGTGTCAAACCTGCCAAGCCGTCTTGGACAAGCGTGGCGGGTAGACTGTCCGTTCTCCTTATAATGGGAGGCCCGAGCGCAGCATTGGGACATTTATGGGCTAATATTATTATATTTATATTAAATGATCCGATTCAATCGATTGAGATTATTTGTTTCTTAATCAGAAATTTAAACAGTGAAATCGATAATCGTATCAACTATAGTTAACTTTATATAGAATCAATGACTTATCAACACAGAACATCTCTACTAGCTTTGAAAAGCAAAAGATAAAATTCCGCTGAAGCTAAATTTGCCGTTTGACTGATTACAGCAGTTCGTTTCATACTTTACATTATTATTAATTAAGTGATATTTAACATTTATTATAATGGAAATTTCATTTAAAGGAAAGAGGATTCTCGTTACCGGTGCCGGTCAAGGTTAGTTTTTCAATAATTTAATGTTTAAATAATAAATTATGTTCGCCAATTCCCACACAATCATTTTTTACCTTGCTAGCAAAACGAATAGCGTAATTATTATGAATATTAATGCTTCTTATGATATGTACAACTACAATTATTTATGAGATTAAATGCATAATTAAATTACAGGCATTGGTCGTGGTATTGCTATAGAATTATGGCGTGCTGGAGCAAACATAGTAGCTCTTTCACGGACAAGATCACACTTGGAAAGTTTACAAAGTGAATACCCTTCTATTGATATTGTGGACGTTGATATTGGTGACTGGGAAAAGACTAGGAAAGTAGTTGAATCTCTTGGACACTTTGATGCCCTGGTGAATAATGCTGCTGTTGCATATTGTGATCCGTTCCTTGAATGCTCACCAGAAACCTTTGATAAGTATGCCATATTGTAATATTTATCATCACTAGGCTATTAATGTCTAATTTTGTGGTTTTTATAATATTGGTTTATATTTCAGAACCTTTGATGTTAATGTTAAGGCTGTGTTGAATATTAGCCAAATTGTTGCTAGAAAAATGGTGGAAAATAAAACACATGGTACTATTGTAAATTTATCTTCTCAAGCAAGCAAGGTAAGATATAAGTATAGTAAGTGTTATTTAGCTAGTGAATTTAAGATATGGTATTAAACTTACTGGTGTTGTAGGACTATATATAGAATACTTAACTCACATTAATAAGTTTGGTTTAATTAGTATAAATTTCTTTAATTATAATCTGTTTTTTATGTTTAATAAATGTTATAAATATTATAATCCTAATATCTATAAATTATTATGTATTCCTAAAGATCAGAATTAATACAGTAAGAGTCAGACAGAAGAATAAACAAAAATATCCTTATATCTATACCAAATTGGTTTTGTTGTTATTCTACATATCTGTACTTAAGAGCATTTTAAGCATTGCACCGTAACCCCACTATTATAAAATTATAAAACTCCTTAAAGTTTTTCACTTGTTGCTATAAAACTATCTTTTAATGGTAAATCTGTAAAATATGCAATTCAGAGTTTTTTTTGTGTTTATGGCTTTACAACTAGGCCTTTAAGCCAGGCGCAATTGTATTGTAGGCTACAATTGACTCCATATAACGGAGTTCTTGTGAAAACTCGAAAGGCCACATTTGACTATATAGTTCCCATTTCTCACAAAAACACATAATTACTACTCAAAAACTATCAATATCCTACAACTATTGTTCAGTTTAGGGAGATTTTACACATTTTTAGAAAATAAAACTGCACTTCACGACATCTCCATAAATAACTAGCTGACCCGACAGACGTTGTCCTGTCTTAAATATGAATATTGAATTTGAATAATTAATAAAAAATATTAAAAAAGTGGTTATTCTTCTAATTTAATTTTTTTTACATCCTCTTTGACGATATTTGCAGCATGCTTGCTGTCAATTCTATGTCAAACGTCATAAGGTTACATTACCAAAGTTTATATTGTCCAAAGCGCTAAGGTTAGATTAGAAATAATTTTATATGGTGGTTATGTATTTTTAAATTTTCAAATTTTCCACGCAATTTTCTTAATTTTTTCTTTTATAAAAACCTTTTCCTGACAATAAGAAACACAACGAAAAAAAGAATTACCGAAATCGGTCCAGCAGCGTGATGGTGTGTCCAATAATAGTCAGCATTTTACGAACGAACAACTGCGGCCTAATACTTAGCAACACATTATAGTCATATATGTTAAGTAATTAAATCAGTGTCATTACAGCGCTCGTTGGGTTTGGTATTTCTTACATTTTACCCTTCCCTCCTATACTAAAACTGTATACACACTACAGTTTTTTGGTCCTTCGAGTTTTTACGGTTTTGTGATCCTCGATCTGTAAGCCTAGCGCGCGGTTTGGCTTCTTACAGGGTCATCGCGCGTGAACTATCATATTTTGGACATTTTTATTTTCACAAACAGTGAATATTTCATAGAGTCAGTGACAAGACAGTTGCGGCTTTATACTACTAACATTTACAATTACATAGTTAAATACATTTTTTTTACAAACTTACAATTATTTTACAACCAGTATATATAATAAATAAATTCAGTGACAAGACAGTTGCTAAATTTTAATATCAGTGTGTGACGATCCTACTTCTCTGTGCATCATCGTCGCCTCACAGGGAGATAGAAAGCAACATTCTCAGCGGTCTTCAGCTCCATCACATAAGTATCCTGATATCAAGTAAGGTCTTTTATTTTTTATAATTATAACAATGGAGAAGCTCCTACAGAAACAAGTGGAGACCCTGGAGGCCATCAAACAAATCGAACGTAACTTCGGTAAGGACTCGTCTAGCCGCAAAACACGGCAATATCTAGACGAACGTATCGATAGGCTAGATAGGCTCTGGGCGGAATTTTCATCTGGTAACGACAAATTATCTCCATATGTGAATTCTGACGTTCAGTACTTTGCCGAAAATCAATATGAGAAGACGCACAAGTATTTTTTATCGGTAAGACAAAAACTCACATCGTTACGTCTAACAACACCAGGAGACATAGACGAAGGATTCGCTCTACCAGGTCCTTCCTTTAAGACACCAACTCGTCCACTAACACCAGCTCCGGAGCCACCGACTGCTACACCAAGGCAAGCGGTCGAATTATTAAACCTTCAACGCACTAACTTTAGAGCCTTCAGACGGCTAACAAGGAGCATAGAGGTAGAAAATATTAACACTAAGTGGGAGCTGGAAGACGAACTTCGAAGCCTACAGTACCGCTGGAACGATATAGACTCCTTGCATTTAAAAATCGATAACATCTTGCAGGGGTCTGACTCGGAATATGAAGAGGAGTTTACTTACTATGAGTGTTCTTACAAAGCACTTAAAAGAAGCTTAAACAACAAGCTAGCGTCTACAGCACACATCCAACATTCAACACCACAGCTTGATGTACCTACATTCACTGGCAGATACACGCAATGGCCTACATTTTGCGATCTCTACTCCCAGAGTATCCATAATAATAACTTGTTAACAAAATGCCAAAAAATGCAACACTTGAAGGGAAAGCTGAAGGGCGAAGCAGAGCGTCTCATTCAGCATCTATATATTTCAAACGAAAATTATGACACAGCATGGGAGTTGCTTACCCATAGATACAATAATCCCATACTACTTTTCACAAACCACATTGAAAATTTCTTAAACCAGCCTAACATTCAGAAACAGACAGCAAACGAAATAAAACGTCTCTATGACATAACAGGGGAAAGTATTCATGGTATTCAAAATCTGGGCATAGATACGTCTACATGGGATACCATACTTGTTCATCTCATATGTAAAAAACTAGATCAGGCGACATATGACGATTATAAGGTAGCTCGAAAATCACCACGAGAGTTACCTACTCTGGCCGAATTAATGGACTTTCTAGAGAGTAAATTTATCGCACTCGAACCATTACGGCAAAGAGAACGATCATATTCGTCACCACCAAACAAACACAGCAACATTTACCAGCAACCAAAGGGTTCTTACAAGCCCACCTATCAAAAATATCAGCCAAAAGAAAATCACCAGAGACGAGAGTTTCAATCATCCGCAACAGGGTACGTGTGTAATTGCCCTTATTGCAACAACAAACATGTTTTGTATAAATGTGGAAAATTTTTGAAATTGACACCGGATGCCAAACTGCGGTCAATTTCGCAATTGCAAGTTTGTAGAAATTGTCTTTATAAACACATAGACAACAAATGCAATTCGACAAAAACATGTAAAATATGTCACTGCAAACACAGCACAATACTACATGACGCATTTAGCATGAGCGGCGAGTTACCTACAACTCCCGCAAGCCCTACGCCACGTGTTCCTGGCCCAAGCCGTGGTGCCACATTGACAGCACGGGAACATAATGCTAACCACGTCGCCAGCGAAGAAGAAGAGATTTTACTAACAACCCTCTTAGTCAGAGCGAAGGCGGCTGATGGCACATATATCACATTAAGAGCCTTGCTGGACCAAGGCTCTCAAATTTCACTTATCTCAGAGAACGCGGTACAACAATTAGGGCTACCCCGGCAACATTACCATGCTTCGGTGTTTGGGGTAGGTCATGGGTCGAAACCAAGTAGAGGCATAGTCACCTTGGAACTTCAGTCTATCTACGACGACTATAAACTCAACACACAAGCATTAGTACTTCCACGAGTAATAAATAATTTACCTAACATTTCCTTTAAAAAACAACCCTGGGAGCACATACAACATTTACAATTAGCTGATCCAGAATACAACATTTCAAGAACTATTGATTTATTATTAGATGCCAGTGTTTATTCAGACATACTTATGAGTGGTCTTATTAAGGGACCGACCATGGCTCCTATTGCACAACAGACAAGACTGGGCTGGATCATATCCGGGAACGTACGGACCTTTAATTGCCACGTCGTTCTTAACAATATAAAAGATCTTTCGCAATACTGGGAAATGGAAGAGATAAGCGACACGACATCAGCACTCACACCAGAAGAACAGTACTGCGAGGACTTATACCAGTCGTCTACAAGAAGATTGGAAGATGGGAGATATGAAGTCGCACTCCCTATGAAACTTCAATTTAAACAAAATCTTGGATTGTCGAAACCAAAAGCTATTGCACAATTTCATAGCATTGAAAATAAATTTAAACAAAATAAAAATTTCGCGGACAGTTACAAACAGTTCATGTTAGACTATGAAATACTAGGTAATATGAAACGTGTTGAAAACAATAATAATGTGTCCTGCTATCTACCTCATCATGGTGTACTGAAGCCTGACTCCTCAACAACACAATTAAGAACAGTTTTTAATGCCTCATCAAAAACATCGAGCGGTTACAGTTTGAACGATTTGATGGAGCGGGGTCCCAACCTACAAAGGGACTTACAAAGCCTTTTACTCACCTGGCGCCAGCATAAATACGTCATCTCAGCAGACATTGAGAAGATGTTTCGTCAGATATTAATACGAGAAAGGGATCAAGATCTTCAGCGTATCATTTGGAGAACATCAGCACATGAACCATTAAGCGAATACAAGCTTACAACTATCACTTACGGGACAAAGGCAGCACCATATCTTGCCATGCGAACACTCAAACAGTTAGCACTCGACAATGAAGAGGCACAGCGGTACCCAATGGCCACAAAGGCCTTAAAAAATTCATTTTATATGGATGACCTTTTGGAAGGTGGAGATAGCTTAGAACAAACTAGAACATTACAGTACGAGCTAATACAAATTTTAAAAGAAGCAGGAATGAATATTAGAAAGTGGTCCAGCAACTCCCTGGATCTGGTAAAGGATCTCCCTACAAATAGTCTTGCCGTTCCACTTCACTTTAAAAACATTGAGTCGAGGAAAACACTTGGACTAAGTTGGAAACCTGATTCGGATACATTTACCTTTCAAAACAGATTTGAACAATTACAAGAAAACACACAACTGACAAAACGACAACTTCTGTCATATATTTCTAAAATATATGACCCCCTAGGATGGCTTTCTCCACTAACAATTAGAGCAAAACTCTTATTTCAAAACACATGGCTAAATAACTCGACTACATGGGATGGACAACTTCCGGATGAAATAAAGGAAGCCTGGAACCAATTAAACCATGATTTTCAACATTTAAATACATTTGAAATACCTAGATATTTAGGACAAAAACAAACATATACTTTACATGCATTTTGCGATGCTTCAGAAAAGGTATATGCTTGCGCAATTTATGTCGTAACAAATAACAATAAAGGTGAGTGCACATCGAGACTGGTAACTGCAAAAACAAAATTAGCACCAGTAAAAACCAAATTAACGCTACCTAGATTAGAATTATGTGGAGCAGTACTTCTTACAAGACTGCTAAAGAAGGTGATGGAGACATTAACATGTGATAAGATCGAAACCTTCGCATGGACCGACTCCATGATTGTGCTCGGCTGGATACACGGGGGGGCGAATAGATGGAAACAATTTGTCTCAAACAGAGTACAGACCATCATAACAGTAGTTCCACCATCACATTGGCACCACGTGTCCTCCGCAGAGAACGCCGCAGATTGCGCTACAAGAGGCTTAAGCGCAAATCAGTTACAAGGTCACTCTTTGTGGTGGGAAGGCCCACACTGGCTGAAGAATTTTCATGAAGATCAGATTGGTAAAATAACATATCCATATCCTCAAATTGAAACAAAGAAACTCAGTGTACACGCAGCCTTATGTGAAAATAAAAACTTCATAATTAAATTATTAAATGATATGCAGTCTATACGGCGCGTGGCGACAACAATTGGATGGCTATCACGTTACATTGAATGGTTGCGAAACAAACAAAACATACCTATACAAGGGTACCTCACTAACATGGAAATTAATCACTCTTACAACTTAATTATAAAAACAGTACAATTTATGGAATTTCAAGAAGACTTTACTCGATTAAAAGGGAAGCAATGTGTGAAAAGAAACAGTAAACTCATTTGTCTCAACCCTTATTTAGATGAAAAGGACGGACTATTAAAAGTCGGCGGGCGTCTTAGCAACTCTCATCTTAGCCAATCAGCAAAACATCCAATAATTTTACCAAGCCACAGTCGTCTTACAGACCTTATAATACGACAAGCACATTTGACTACACTACATGGTGGACCAAGCCTTACATTGACACACATAAGAGAAAAGTATTGGATTCTCAGCGGGCTCCGTACAGTCAAACGGGAGCTTAACAAGTGCGTTACGTGCAGGAAACATAGTGACCAAAGCAGGCCACCAATTATGGCAGACCTACCAGCGCCTCGAGTAACACCTTCACGCCCATTTACACACGCAGGTGTCGATTTTACAGGACACTTTGACATTAAAGCCAACAAAGGACGTGGAGTGAGGACACACAAAGGGTATGTAGCAGTATTTGTGTGCCTTTCAACGAAGGCGGTACATCTGGAACTTGTGTCTGACCTTAGTACTCCAGGATTTTTGGCAGCATTTCGTCGATTTTGTGCCCGTAGGGGAACGCCCAGTCACGTTTACAGCGACAATGGCACCAACTTTGTAGGAGCAAATAGATTATTAAAGAAAGAGTATCAAGAGATAGCACAGTCAATAAACAGGGACTTCTTCAACAATATAAAGGAATACAATATACAGTGGACTTTTAACGCACCTGCATACCCTTCAGCAGGTGGACTGTGGGAGGCAGCAGTCAAAAGCTTTAAGTACCATTTACGTAGAGTGATAGGCGAACAAAAACTCACGTATGAGGAGTTTATAACATTACTCCATCAGATTGAGGCTTGCCTAAACTCACGCCCATTGATCACGGTCAACGAAAATTCATCTGACATTTGTCTCACACCGGGACACTTCCTGATTGGTGATACATTACTGTCTAGGCCACAAACAGATTCTGGTAACATTAATTTAACAACTAGATGGCGTATGATACAAGCCATGAACAAAGATATTTGGAAGGCATGGTCATCTGATTACCTTAAACAGCTGCAGGCAAGAACAAAATGGAGAACTCCTACAAAAAACATCGAAGTAGAAGACATTGTGCTCGTCAAGGAAGAGAATCTACCCCCCGGTAAATGGGCGTTAGGGAGAGTAGTAGATGTGCATCCCGGGAAAGATGGACATGTCAGGGTTGTCTCTCTAAAAACAAAACATGGGGTGATTAAAAGGCCTGCACTAAAACTCTCTGTATTGCCAGTGAAGAAAGATGAGGATGAAACAAGTCTCGAACAGGGTGATGAAACTAGTCGACCCAGACGTTCGACTAGGAAGGGGGCTTTTCATTACATGACAATGGCACTTCTCCTTCTTATGGCTGTAATTATGCCCGTAGAATGTACTTACAGCATCTCACCATTCGACAAAAATCAGAGCATTTATTTTGATAAAATGTACGACATGAACATTATACGAGATGAATGGAAATTAATTATATATTATAACATGTCAAGTTATTGGAGTGGCTTACATAACATTGAAAATTACGTCACACACTTGGACAATTATTTACGAAAAAATGGTCTGGCTTCTCAATATAAAAGTATTGTCTACCAACTTAAACATGAAATTTCGGAAATAGAACATTATAACAGCATTCTACAAAACCAAATTAGTAAGAGACAGAAAAGAGGCTTAATAAATGGTGTTGGTTACTTGGCAAATAGTTTGTTTGGTGTATTAGACGACTCTTTCGCCCAAAAATATGAAAAGGATATACAACAAATTACACAAAATGAAAACCATTTACAACAGTTATTCAAAAACCAAACTAGTGTTTTGGAGGCTCAATATAACATTATGCGAAGAAACGAAGACATTATGAACCGCCAATTCAAAATTGTGGAAAATCATCTAAGAAATATATCCCAAATATTAAATCAAGTAGAATCACAACAGAGAATTGAATTATATTTTATATCATCATCGCTTGCAGCCAACATTATCATTTCCAGCTTGAGACGCATCCAGACTACGTTAATAAATATTATCACAGATATAACGCATGGCCACAATATAGATATACATTTACTACCGCCCGAACAATTGATTGAACAAGTTAACGTTATAAGGAGTCACTTACAAAATGATCTGACGTTACCTGCCGAAAATGAGAACGTACAAGAATTATACAAGTTATTGAAACTCAATGTTAAGATAAACAACAATTTTTTGATTATAGAAGTGAAGTTTCCATTACAAAACAAAGATACTCTGGAATTAGACAGTGTGATAAGTATACCATACCCGAACCATATTGTCCGTTTCATAACACCGTACATAGCTTTCAACCTCCGAAAGAATTTACTCCTGTTCTTGACTGAAACAGATATTCGAACCTGTATACATCTGCCAAGAAACAGAATTCTATGCTCCACTAATAATCTCATTTACGAACAAACATTCACACAATCAATATGTAACATAAACATAGATGGACACCTTAAGTTATGTGCAACAGAGCCATTGACCTGTCAAGAGCATTGGATCAAATTACACAACACAAACAGCTGGTTGTACTCTTGTTGCGACGAGTGCAAAGTGTACATTTTTTGCACAGATGGGATGAAATTAGAGGCCTTGCTAGGAAACGGTATACTTAATATAGGCCAAGGCTGCAACATCAAAAGCAAAAGTTTAATCATTTATGGGCACAACGACTATTTCAGCCACACAAAAATGGACGGGTACTCAGCCATAATACCTGAAACTTCAATTTTAAATCACATAACAAATACAACATTTAGCAATTTCACCATGGAAAACCATGACCGAGAGTGGAATAATATAAAAACACAAATTGATGTATTAAAACAACAGTCTAATATATCATTTATAAGTACGCATGACATACATCTTTATGCGGTTTCATACACTGTTCTCGCCGTTGTTATTCTGGGTGGGATGACCTACTGGGCAAAAAGATGTTGGAAGAATAGACGACGAGCGGTAGCACCAGAACCGTTTTCGGTGGTGTTTCAGGCAGCCCAGAAGGTGGCAGAAGTGGACCAACTACACCAGCCAACGACATCGAACAGCGCCAAAACAATCACACTGGACATCCCCTCTGCGACGAGTCATGTGACAGTGAAAAAACCATGAAAAATAAGAAAATAGACTTTATCTACAAACATTTTATATCCTTTTACATTTAGTTTACGTTATTTTATTTACATTATTTTACAATTATTGATCATTTATTTTAATTCTACATTTATTAGTTACTTTGCTACATTTATAACTTTAATTTTTGATATTTTTTCTCTTGAGGCGCAGGATGTACAAAGTATGTACAATAATAGTCAGCATTTTACGAACGAACAACTGCGGCCTAATACTTAGCAACACATTATAGTCATATATGTTAAGTAATTAAATCAGTGTCATTACAGCGCTCGTTGGGTTTGGTATTTCTTACATTTTACCCTTCCCTCCTATACTAAAACTGTATACATCTACTAAATCCCAGTTGTTTTTGTTTAAATAGCTTCAATGTACAGACACGACATGTTTGAAATGTTTTAATATTATAGATTTCATTAAGTTCTTACAATAAAAGGCCCAAAAATTCTCGTCTAGTTATCATTGATAATAAATCATTTAGCTGATATTTTATTTAAATTCAAATGTTTTAGTCTGGAAACTCAAGAGTTATTATTTATGGTGACTAAGTTTTAAATTGCAGGCTGCTTTAAAAGATCATACCATCTATAGTGCTTCAAAGGCAGCTCTGGATGCAATTACTCGCGCCATGGCTTTAGAATTGGGTCCGTATGGAATTAGAGTGAATGCTGTGAACCCAACTGTAATTATGACTGAAATGTCTAAGGCTGGTTGGTCCGACCCTGCCAGGGCTAATGAAATGATTGCTAAAATACCACTAGGACGGTGAGTTTAGAGTATTATATATATTTATGTGCATAAGTAGAGATAATGGTATTGGTATAATAATTATGAATTCCTATGAACTAGTCTGAATCATTTTTTTTCTTTGCTCTCAGCATGTGGTAAAAAAATATGCACAATAAGTCGAAAAACCTGCCTAAATAGTTCTTGCTCCCCTACCAGGATTCAAACCATTGAATGAGACATGGTTGTGTTAGCCAATAAGCCGTAATGACAATGTGAGTGACACCTTATCAAATTACATATTTGAAAGACGCCAGTAACTTGTATCGGTAACTAACTGCCACACTCAGATATGGCTAATAGTTTATTATTTTTAAACATTTTCTATTCTATCATAAATTCTATTTGACAAAAGCTGAAAATTCATCATTTTTATAAAACCTTTGCTCCCTTGACCCGTTTTATTAGATAAATAATTACTTTCAATCAAATAATTTATGGCATAAAAGAGATCTATATATTTTTTCGCCTGTTCAGCTACAAATTTATCTAAAACTGATTCATTAAAATAGGGTATTTTATATCTATACTAATATTATAAAGTTTGTAAGTTTGTGACATTCTAGGGGGTAATCTCTGAATCTACTAAAACAATTTTAAAAATTCTTTTACTGTTCGAAAGCTACGTTAACAGGGAGTGTCATAGGCTGTATAACATGACGCTATATACCACGGGAGCGGGACAGAGCGCGGGTGAAACCGCGCCGGGCCGCTAGTAATTTATATTTTCATTACAATTATTGTTATTAAACTTACTTATAGTTCTGATTATAAAATCAAAAGCTTGTATCTGTTTGAACAGAGATTTTATAATTTTTCATTAAAAATACAATTTCTTGCTTCGTTGTTGTCTCCTGTAGGTTTCTATGATTAAAAAAAAAGTATTGAAGAGATCTGTTTTTAAGAATTCAAGATATCATAAATACACTTTTTCAACTGGCTTTTGAGAACTAACAAAAATGGCGGATAAAACTTACCTATGTTTTATCCTAGTTAAGTAAAAAAAAAGTTAACTTTTCGACCTTGAAATTAATACAAAATTGTTTTTATATTTTTCAGTTTTGGAGAAGTGTCTGAGGTAGTCAATGCTGTAGTTTTTCTTCTGAGCGAAAGATCCAGTATGATAAATGGAGTACAACTTCCCATTGATGGAGGTTTCCTTGCTACATAATAATTGTTTTGTTATATAAATATACAATACCAAACCTTTGTTTTGGTGTCATATATTTTTATTTATCGTAATGATTTTATTATATTTTTAAGGTAAATCATAAATAGTGAGGTTCAGCCAAAGAGTGGGTAATATTTTACCATATCTTAACGCTTACGATTTTTTTTCATACTAAAGCACTTTATAACTTAAGATAAAATGTTTTATCTGGTGTTTTGCCACTTTTTGTAACCTCTGTCTTTATATCGGTTACTGTTCAAGGTCGAACTTGTTTTATTACATAACATTTGGAAATACACTTAATACATCATTGCTATTGACTTTTGATACAAACAGTATCATAATGTTTTCATCCTAATTAATCTGTTGATAAGTTTTTTTTTTACCAACAAACAAACAACATGATAAAGTACCATTTAATAAAATAAATTTTGCAGTCATATTCTAAATCGTAGAAGTATAGTTTTTATGAGTTATTGCAATGAATAATCATTGAAAATTATTTCATAAACATACTGCACATTCGAGGTGAGCAATATCACGCATCTTTAATGACAAGCCAAAGACGGACATTAAATTTAATCTTTAAAAAAACTAATTTATATAGCTATTCTAGTCTCATTCTAATGACGTGGCTTCAGATCCTAGCAGGAGATCAGTCGCTGTTTATCTATCTTTGTCACAACCTTAGTATTGACTACCAATGTCTGGATGGACTGGCTCATGGGCAATTGTCCAACGCACATCATTAGCCCCAAACAGGATTTTTTTAAACTAGTTCTAAATCATTCATGTTTCACTACAATTAAGTTTAGCGCTCATTATTGTTTATCAACAAAGCAGTTGAAACGGAAAGATTCTTAAAAAGCTTTTAATATTTTTAAAGAAAACCTGGGTCGAGAAAATTACTCTTATGCGCTTTGGAATAGTTACTAAACCAGAATACTTCTCTGAAATGAGCAAGCTTGGGCTTAATTAAGCCCAAGCGCTGCAATGTTGGGCATATATTATTTATAATTTAAATGGTACTTTTCATTAAATATATTAAAAAACATTTATAATATTTTGTAAAAAATTTACTCTTGTTTTATATTCTACATATAAAATTATTATTTGTAATTAATTGTATCAGTGTAAATTAAAGATGTTTGCATTTAAATAATGACACAGAAATTATTTGATATGTATGTTCTTGTGTTTACCTTAATTATAATTATATATATATTATCGGGTATATTATATTTTAAATTCATTATGGCCATATAATAATTATTGTTTCAATAAAAAAGACTGAAAAAAAATGCTTTTTATTCATATTGATCAAGTTCTAATTTACACAGAATATCGTTTTATGGCCGGTTCCTATATTTTACTAACCGTTCATTTATTTTACGATCAGTCATAATTTGACAACGCGTCATACGAATAATGTCAAATTTCTATTGATGATACGTGAACTAATTTTAAGACCGAAAGAAACCGGCCATAAATCACGTCAAACTGGTATAAAGTTGAGTTGATGAATTTATCTTTTTGTAAACAAGTTTATCTCAGACTACGATTCGCCCGCGATTTCTTTCAAATTCGTATAAATTTTTATGTTATTTGTTACAAAATTCCGATGATCGATTTTTAGAGGTCAATATACAACTAAATGACAAACACCATTTTTTGTAACTTTACCTTGTCCGTATGTCAGTTATTTTTTTAAAATTATTGACTACATAACCCTTAAGCCTTGATATAATAGAGGCACGTAAGACGCCTTTTTCCATGCTAGGGGGCAAATGGAGCAACATATTGGGGAATAAGTCTCTCAACAACTATATTGGATGTCCTGAGTAACAAGTTCCGCGGAACAAATGCATACCCTTGCTTTCGGAACAATAAAAAGAAACTTGCCCCGCGTCGCATCATGTTGCGGGACATAAGGCAACATTGCAGCCTCATGTAGATTGATCATTGAGCATCATGTTGCGGGTTTCGGGTCATTTTGTCCTGTAGTGCATACATATCAGGGGCGTCGTAGTAGAAAATGGCGCTTAGGGCACTCGTCATAGTTGCGCCCCTTTATAAATTATCTTAATATAAAAAACTAAATAAAACAATCCTAAATCTTACAAAACAAATAAAACCATATGTATGTAGTAAATATTAGGTTGGGGAAAAAGTTTCTTCGCATTTTATATAAAAATTCAAAAGGTTTTTTTATAAAGTTTATTTACATTTGACTAAAGTATGTAGGTGCCATTTTGTTGGATAACTTTTTGCCATCTTGTAGGTAGGGTAGGGACGTGATCCCATTGCTATAAAAATTTTGGGGCTTCTGATCAAAAAACTGCGACAATTGGTTTTGGCAGTCCTCTCGTGATGTTAACCTGACACTTCCTAAGGAATTCTGCAGAGACCGAAACAGGTGAAAATCTGAAGGTGCAAGGTCAGGACTACGGCGGATGCATTAACACATCCCAGCCAAACTCGTAATTTTTGCTGAGTGGCTAAAGATGTGTGAGGACTAGCGTTATCATGGTGAAAAACCACACCCCTTCTGTTGATTAATTCCGGCGGCTTTCTCTCAACTTTTTGCTTTAATCTCATCAGTCGTTCGCAGTACAGTTCAGAATCGATGGTCCTACCTGGCGGTAACAGCTCATAATGAATAATGCCCTTCCAATCTCACCATACACACAGCATCACCTTGTTGCGAGTTAACCCGGGTTTCGCCACAGTCTGTGAAGCCTGACCGGCCTTTGAGCACGATCTTTTTCGCACGTTCTTGTCGTACGTGATCCACTTTTCATCACCGGTTATCAGCTTCTTCAAAAATGGTTCGGTTTCATTACGTCGTAATAAAGAATCACAAATGAGTACACGGTTCATTAGGTTTCTTTTAGTGAACTCATGAGACACCCAGATATCGAGCTTCTTTGTGTACCCAGCTTTTTTCAAATGCGCCAAAACCGTTTTGTGGTCAATTCCCAGTTCTCCAGCTACATCGTAACTACTAATATGCCGATCTTGTTCCACTTTTTCAAAAATGGCATCAATTTTGTCCTTAACAGGGCGACCAGGGCGACGTGCATCTTTGATATCAAAATTTCCGGATTGAATTGCGCTACTCTCACAGATACTGCATTAGGTCCATAAACATCACAAAATTTTTTCGCGGCTGTGTTGCATTTTTACCTTTTTTGTAGTAAAATTTTAAAATGATTCACTCATTTTAACAATAAGAAAAACAAATGAAAATCACACATTTTCCTAATTTGAATTTGGAATTGTCTTCTTTAAAATTAAAACTTTTTAATTATACCAAAACCAGCCAGATACAAATGGTATAACCAAAGAGATCTTATTACAAGTTCATACATACTATATGCGAAAAGACTTTTTCCCCAACCTATTATGTAACAGTATGAAATAGTGTATTGTAGTATTGGTAATTTGGTTTAATAACTGGTCATTTTGCACCATCGATAAACGCCCCGCGCCTAGGGCAAGTCCTACTTGCGCCACCGTAGCAACAATGCCTCTGGTATATATGAAGCTTTATTACAATATTACTTTAATTAAAATGAACCGGCACAGATGGTGGGCGTAGCCTAACTAAAGATTCCGACTGTATTTCTTATTACCCCACACTTATATAGAAAGGGTGGGTCCCTAGGTCAGCGTAGTGTGTACATGCTACTTTTAGCTTCTTGCCGCTATCCAAAAATTATCTGTTCCTGGCAGTGTATACACGAGTAAGGGTTCCGTAGAGACGATGAAATTTAATGTATGTTATTTGGTTCCGTAATTAACCATAAAAACATTAAATTTTATACTCAATATTATTATTTTAAAAAATTCTTAACGGATCACGTTCAAAGCAACCTTGATTTTACTTTGAAATTTACACAATATCATTGTACAATAATTAAGAGATTTTCTCCGTACTAAACGACTTAAATGTAAATGAGTCACATGAAACTTATCGAGTTTAAGTTTAAGACTTTGGTAATTGCATAATCATGAAGATACCCCATAAAAATGTTTTCGCCGATTAATTGCAAGTTTTTTAATATTTCCTATGTACGGACTGATAGGTGTTGGTAAATTTTCATATTTCTCGTAATAATAAAACTTGATAAGTCGAAGCAAATACAATACTTATCTAGTTAGAACACAAATTAGCGTTGGACGAATGATTAAATACGTACACATGATAAGTTTTTCACATGTTCGGCGTTCTTAATCATAATCAGTAGTTTACCAACCAATTAATTATGGACAGTTATTTTAAAGGCAAAAGAATTCTCGTTACAGGGGGATGCCAAGGTAAGAAATTGAATATAAGTACTCCTGTAGGCTCTATTTATGAGTTAATATATCTAAAATAATACTAAACTTATGATATTGTTATTTTAAGTTTTACATGTATATTTCGCTCAGCTAATATATTATGCGTATTATCAAAACCTGCACCTAGAAAATATTTTTATAATTTACACCTGCAATTTCATAAATTTAGATCGTAAATGAAGTCCCAGGTCTAGTTTTCCTAGAGCAGTACCTACTAGCACGCAAGGGCAGTTTAATTTTTTTTATTAAAAACCTATTATCTATCTATAACCGTTATAATGTTTGTGTGTGACAATCATTTTCTATCTGCGGGGCTGTTAGCCAATTTGCTATATTTCTCGAACAATAAAAAGTGGAAGTGACATTGACTTCACGTTGCTCGGGACAGCACAGCGCTGCTGCCCACCAGGAGAATAAAGTAGGAGAGCCACATTCACAGTTACATAGTTTGTGAGACAAGTAACAATAATTTTACCTACTTTAGTTTCTAAAAATCAATACGTAAATAAACAAAAATACAAAACAAGACTGCCTCTGGATTCTAAGTGTTATAACTACACAAGGCCCGTATATGATCTTTGGTAGTCACCTTTTTTTAAAAACATCGTCAGTTGTGTATATAGAGAACATGTCCAAAACAAAGGTTAACTAAGTATATTCCTAAGGCAAGCACTTAAGAATATACTGTTAGGCGATTTATTATTTTTACTTGTATGCTTAGCTTTCATGGTTGATTTCAGCATAATGAATATTTATACACGGTTGTGTTGTTAACTCAGGAATAGGTCGTGGAGCCGTTGTAGAATTATGGAGATTGGGCGCCAATGTCGTGACTGTATCAAACAATGCTGACAACTTGGAGAAATTGAAGGAAGAATACCCATCTATAGAAGTTGCATTCTTGGACCTTCGCGACTGGGAGAAAACTAGGGCCGCCATCGACTCGCTGGGAGTTTTCGACGGATTAATCAACAATGCTGGTATTGCAATTATAGAGTCATTCTTGGATTGCACTCCGGATAGTTTTGATGAGTACGTTTACAATTTAACTTTTTTTTACATTCATTCGGTAAATGAGCTATTTTACTATAGACTGTACTAAAGATTTAGGGCCGCTTGCATAACTTAAATAAAATTAGTTAATCATGTTAAACATTTCACACAAAACGTATTGACAGTTCTTTAAATATATTAAGCGGCAAATTTTGCGTTGTGCAAGACGATAATTGTATTCAAGGGTATTAAATACGTTTTGTGTTTCTTAAATAAATTTAAGCAACCTTATGCAAGCGGCGCTTAATAATTGACCTTATCAAACTGACAAAAAATTAAAAGAAATCCATTGAGACTTAATTTTTTGACTCATTTCATCTAAAAAGATATTCTAAATAATAAAACCTCAAAACCGAGATAACTGACCTATAAGCACCATCAAGTCGTTTCGATTTTCAGTTAGATACTTTTTATTAGGCGAATGTAATAGTTTGTTAGGTAGGTGGGTATTCGTCCGTGTTATAATGGGATAATCGTAGCTAACATTTCACAATGCCTTTCAGGATAATGTCTGTTAATGTTCGGGCCATTCTCAATGTCAGCCAGGTTGTAGCCAAGAAAATGGTCGAGAAAGGCATTAAAGGGTCTATAGTAAACATATCATCTCAAGCGTCAAAGGTACTGTGTTATGCTTAAACTCCATCTATACTTACTAATTTAAAGAGGTAAAGTTTGTGAGTTTGTGACGTTGTAGGGGGTAATCTCTGGATCTACAAAACCGATTTAAAAAAATCTTTTACTGTTGGAAAGCTACGTTAACAGGGAGTGACATAGACTATATAACATGACGCTATATACCAAGGGAGCGGGACAGAGCGCGGGTGAAACCGCGCCGGGCCGCTAGTCTGGGATAATTATATAGTTATTTACTGTGGCAAAACGCGTGTTATTTAGATATAGCGTTAAAATAACACCGTTAACAAATACCTACAATTAAATTAGCTTCGAGACGTTTTTGCGTTTGTAGTAGTGTACTGTCAGCATATCAATAAATACTTTTTATGTATTTTTATAAGCAGGAAATTATAATGAAACTAATACATAATATTAAACGATATTAAAATAATAAATATTAATATTAAACATAAAATGTTAAAACTAAATTTGAAGGAAATTTAAATTTCAATATACAAATACTACTACAAAAGCAAAAACGTCTCGAAGCTAATTTACGTGTACATTACTGTACATACATACGTTATTTGTCGATGTTTAACGTCATTAACAATTAACAACACTAATTGAATTGTTTTGGAAACGGTAATAGAATCATGAATCAACATTCAATATGCGTAAGCATAAAATTTCATTTTGTAAATAGTACAAAAATAAGGAACTTCGTTTTAAAAAATATCAATATTAACAATATCGCATTAAACCCATCGCTACATCTGCGTGAAACGGTCACTAACACTAATAAGATTATCACAGATGGAGCAGTGACATAAAGCCTATTCTGAACTTAATTCTTTTATTATAGGCAAGTGTGTCTTTAAGCTTTGTGCATTCGCGGCTATTTCTGAACCCCTAGCTACAACACTGGAAACATAAATTACAATGATATATCATCATAAGATGATATTGGAATAAATTGTGACTTTGACTTGTAAGTAATAATAAATAACGTGTCGAAAATCATATGTATTTACTCATCGAATGTGTATATATAGCAATCTTAAATATGTGTAAACCACTAATCTTTCTTGTATGATAAAAGTATCGCTTTTATATCACTACTGAGATTTACTTGTTTCGGGTGCGATTTCTGTGGGTCGAATTAAAAGCTAAGGCGGGCCGAACGCTATCCAAATATCCTGTAATCATGAAATAAATAGTTGTTTTCTTAATTACAGGCTGCTCTTAAAGATCATGTCGCATACTGTGCATCAAAGGGCGCAGTAGATTCAATGACTAGAGTTATGGCTTTGGAGTTAGGACCGTATGGAATAAGAGTAAATACAATCAATCCAACTGTTATCATGACCGAGATGGGAAGAAAGGTTTGGTCTGAACCTGTAAAATCTAAAGGAGCGTTGTCGAAAATCCCACTTGGAAGGTAAGTAAATAAGATTGTGTTTTAGATACCGTAACGATTTTTAGACAGGCGTTTTTCTCCAAAACTAATGTGGTTATCATTTTCAGAAAAAAAGTACCTATTTATCCCCATTATCGAAAGTAGGTACATATTTTGCAATGATCCATTCATTCTCGAAGAAACAAACAAAGGTCCGAAGTAACTTCAAAGTTATTATATTAGTATGAATTGTTTCAGTTTCGGCGAACGTAAACAAGTTATTACATTTGTTACTGACCAATTAACCTTCCTATTTTATTCCAAAATGAAGAGTATCCCATGTTTACCGCCGCTATTGAAATCGAAAAATGAATGTGATCATCGATAAATTTCGTAGAAATAAACGTATGTCTAAAGTAACTTTAAAATTATTGTTGCAGATTCGGCGAAGTCAACGAGGTGGTTAACGCCATAATATTTTTGCTAAGCGACAGTGCTAGTATGATCTCTGGTGTCGCATTGCCCGTGGATGGCGGTTATCTTATTACATAAATGTTCTATTGTGGTTTAATTAAATTAATAAAAAAATCATTTTACTCAGTTTATTGCGCCAAAGAAATTTTTACATACTGGACATGAAAACAATGCAAGCATAACAATTTATTTTTAATGTATATAATTATGCTAAGATAGGCTAGCATAAACGCATGTTATAGACAAATTATACCATGAAATACGGTAAACGAGAACATAAAATCGACTACAAGAACAAATAGGTTTCGTGTAGTCTCTCATATCAGGAGGGAACAAAACTTACTCTTAACGTTAGATTTTATCATAAACAATAAAAGCCACATTCCATTACTAATTCACTTAATAGTCATTCTAAAACTAATTTAGATTTATTCCCTCCTTAACAGTAAAGAGTAAATACATACAAATATATAGTTGACGACGGCCGGGCACGTGTTCAGCCCGAACGTGACACGCATCTACACACAAAATGATGGAATAACAGCAAAATAATATGTATGACGTTAACGCTACAACAGTTATGTATTTATTTCCATTACCTAGGGATATTGTAAAAAACAGTGTGTTCACTTATCTATTATACCTTAAAATTTATTATTATATGTACAAAATTAAGTTCAAAGTCTCGTCGTTTTAGAGCGTACACTTAACGTTAGGAGCAAGCTACGTTCTCTCTTCGCTAGAAGCGTTTTCATATTTCGAATACAAATGCGGCACTGCACACTCCACATGACACACGGCAAGCGGACGACGCGCCGACACTTCTCACGAACATTAAGCGCGACACCCACCTAAGTGACATTATCTTGACATAACATAGCGCCAGGCTTTTTTAACAAGGTATATAATCCGTCATGGGAAATAGTGTTGGACTCCCAATTGTACCGTCACCTCTGCCAACTAACCCTTCCGATGTTCTATCATATCATTTTTTTTTTCATGCGAGGGAAATGCTAATTACGCACAATACCGGGTCCTTTGCAAGGGATTACACCATAGTCGATCATGGAGGCATTCCCAGAAGGGGCAATCCAAACAATAATCAACCGGCTTGTGTGGAGACTCGAGCCCAAAATGGCTAATACCCACTAAAACCACCCCTCCTCCGATGCCCCGCGCTTATGGCAGGAAAGGCATGAGACTTAGAACGTAGTTACGCCCACGCCGATCCTAGCGCAATAAGTGCCTGAGAAAGCCCCTGGAAGAGCTAACTCACTTTGACGATAGGGGTGAAGACTCTTCTGCTCCCTTGATGCATGAGGGCCCCTGAAGCGGTAATGATCATCGCTCTGCAGCATGGCTTGCACCAGGCTGCCAAGCGAATCAATCGGACCTACTATTGTCTCGAGTTCAAACCTCTGTGGTGCCCAGGTTGCGCACTCGACTAGCGTATAAAACGCCGTATCAAGCGCGCCACTGGTGGCATTGGGGTGAAGGCTGACAGCCCGCAATCTGAAGGTCCCGCGTTTCCGCGAGAGCCATCGCAACAGCTGCGGTCGAGTCGCTTCCACCGTATCAACGCCGGCCACAGGGTTTTTCAACTCTACTGAACAAGATTAGCAGAACCGCGCTGGGCGGAGCAGAGCTCGACGCTGGCGTTCGTCGTCGGAAGGGAGGGGGGTTTGGGGAGGAGGTTTGGGAGGAAGGGGAGGCAAAAGGAGACGCTGCCTCAACCCGAGGCATGTCGCGTCATTAGGCAAATTACGTCGCCTCGGACCGGGCCATATTTTGTCGGTTTTTGTGCGCGCTCAAAGGAGCCTGATTCTGAGCCGTGCTTCTAGTGGAGAAGGGGGTGTCACCTCAGGTCGCTACTCACAATGGAGATCGACAACGAAACTGCAGTTAAATTGATAAAATTATACCAGGATAATAGTGTTCTTTGGGAACCGATAAATAAAAAGTATTACGCACAAAAATGGTAAACAGGATGCATGGAAGGATATTAGTTGAAAATTAGGGATTGCAATTAACGCCATCAAAACGATCAGTAATCTCACAAGACGAGAAGTCTCGTCACAAAAACAGTTGCTCTAAATAGGACCGCGTGACCTCACTTTGATTCGCTATGTGCCTCGACCCTCTGCCTCAAAGTGGAGCAGCCTCAACCTGCCTCAAGTAGAGGCTGCCTCAGGGGATACAGCTTAATGGTGTCAACTCCGCGAATCTCTTCCCTAAAGAGCTCTCCACATTCTCACGAAGTTCATGCGAGAGTTGAAAATGTGGAGTGTCTATTAGAGATCTAACAGAGAGCATATTACGTCTTCTCTCAATTCATGGGCGCGCGTACGGAAGAACAAAGCAGCGCCGTCCAAAGCTCTCAAGGCCTTTATGATTGTGGAAGGAGTCTGTATTAACGATCCTTTCCATGCCCTGATCTGCAGCGACGAATAGTGCCTGAGGAAGCTACACATCAACGATTAAATATCAAGATCTCCTAATTCAACATAATGAAAACAAAATATGGGTAAAATAAAAACAACATACATAAAATAAATCATTGTTAAAAATGAAATAATTATTATGTTGGTTTCAAATAAAATAGGTGAAATTAATATAGACTATAGAAGACTTTCATAGTAGCATATTTATGTGGAGCATCAGTTTAAAATTTCAGTTCCAAGGACTTGTCTGTTAACCGTCAGTGTCATGTTAAATGTTAGTTAGGTGGGCGCCTTAAGTGACACAATGTTTTAATACTAAACATTCCATGCTATCAATACAATCCAATTGAACTAATGATAAATAAATGAATTTGTATACTGACATTTTGTTGGCACAATTTTCTTCGTAATATATATCTTGCATTGAGCGAAAGAAAAATGATTTATGCTGGGGCCACACCTGCGTTAATGTTAAAGATTTAGACTGGCCGAACGCGTTTTATTTTAAGTGTTAAAAACAAATCTCCATTAACACGTAGCCACTGTAGTGATGTCATAATTACACATATTAATATTTAAGGTTATTGACAAGGTCGCATCTCAAATAATGCATTAAACCAAACGCCGCATCTGCGTAAAACGGCTTATATCTGTAACATTATCGCAGATGAAGCCGCATTTTTAAATAAATTGACAAACTCTTTATACATCAGAATTAAAAGGCTAAGCTAGAAATTAGCTTCTGTACTAGTCATTATTTTACTGTATAATTTTTGAGTGTCCATTTTCATAAGTATTCATTCATTTTAATATTGGCGTGCATTTACAAAAGTCCTAGAAATAATGTGACAGGACGTAAATTCTATATATAATAGCCTTCGTTCTATGAATTTCTATATCAATAAAATATTATTTACATAATGATTGAACCTAAATCTCAGTCATATAAAAAGTGGATGCTCATATTCAACTATGTACGTCAAATCTAGGACAAGTACAGTAGAATCCGTTTATAACGCCATCGAAGGGAAGTGAGAAGCACGTCGTACTAGGCGGACATCATACAAAGTACAAAACATATACACACTTAGAAAATAATTAAAAATGTTGTCCCGGGCTTTATTAACCCTAATATTTGCTTCTAGCATTTATTTTTGTAGAGGAGTTGTTTTGTTTTGTTTGAGTAGAATCAAGGCAATTAATCATTTTAAGCACAAAATTATTTCTAAAATTGCTATCATTTTCACTATACCCAGACATATAATTTATAAAAATAAGTGATAATAAGCGACATGACACTATATTCGACATTGTCATAAATAAATTCATATGAAACCCAAACTAAGCTGTGTAATTACTTCATATTAAGCGGTTGGTCAATATAGGCGGATTCTACTGTAACACATCTTAATAAATATGCTGAGAACATACATACGCCTTAAACGAGATAATTAATCCTTACGTTTAATTATTTACATTCTACATTTTCGCACATTTCACCATTGACAAAACATTTTATTTTGTTAACATAGAAAAGCGTTGGAAAATTGATTTGGTAACCAATAATTCAAGGGAGGAGATATGATTTTCGGCTAGGAAATTTGGTCACTTATATGAGATCACAGATTTCGTAGAGAACTTGAATTCATCGTTAAGCTATATAGTGTAAAAAAATAGAACAAAAATAAATGACGACAGACACGTCAAGGCCTTATTGCATTGCACCCATGACGACATATTGCGAGACAACTCTGAATATCGTCAGTACGCGGTTTCAAAATTTAACATGCTTAGATAATCTATGGCAGTGCTAGCAAATTTAGTTTCTTTAAATCTAACATAAAATTTGGAGTAAAACACGAGTAAAATCACTATGGAAGACAATATCAAATTATTCAAAACAGTGTTATCCAAGTAAAAAAAAAACATTATTGCACATATTCCAAATAAACTATACATATAAAATGAGAATATGGAATACTTTCTTTATGCAATGTACTTCATTACTTCAGCTAATGAATGTTATGACCAAATATCTTTGATTGTGTAAAGTGTAAAAGTAAATTAATTAATTGATGAATTGCAAACTAACACACATTAATTATTTGCAAGTTCACATTCTTATCTAAATATGATATGCTTTATTGGTTGAGTAGGCTAAATGTCGCAGTCGAATTTCATAATAAACGACATTAACTTGAATATTAAACGCACATTTAAACCTTGTTTTAGTTTAAATCTAATTACAGTCGAATTTCGATAATTTGATCTTCCACATATCCGGAAGCCCCTGTTATCCACTATGCATATTACGATAAAACTTCGTTAATGCATAATGAACAAGTTTAATCAATTATGTTTTAACTACTTTTATAGTTTATCGGATTAGAAGACTGTCAAAAAGTTCTAGAGTCAGGGCGTTCCATTAGTAACTCACAACGCCCAAAATGCTCCGTTAGCTGTTCCACAAACCGTCATTGTGGTCATGGCGAAAACTTCACTAATGACGTCATCATTTTCGATCACACAACGCTCATAACGACCCATGTCAAGAGGCGGGTCGAATAGCCGTTCCACTTTGGATTACGATTGTAACGCCGGCAAGCAAGTGGAACGGGAAAAATCGCGTTCGTGAACGTGATCCTTGTGAGTCCCTAATGGAACGTAGCCAGTATGAGACGGCACTCTATAATAATCTAACATGTCTGATTATTAAATAACGCTGTGTAGAAGTTTTGTTTGGTTATCACGGTTCGACTGTATTATGACAAAATAAACCCATAAGTACTAATATAATTTGAATATGGAATTAATGGAAATCCAAAAGACCATTAATTTATTAGTCTTTATTATTTTATTTTTTTAATTTCGGTTACTTTATTTAAACTAGAAATATTTTTGTAAATAAACTTTTACGCATCTATCATCTATATTCAAGTTGAAGCGATTTAGTAACACAATTGCTGTGACATTTAGCTTTAATAAACTCTTCATAACTGCAGACCTTATAACATATCCCATAAGCTATAAGAAAAATCGTAACTGTGACTGTAATATTCATTTATATGTCCAAACATCTTTTGTCAATCATTCAGTTTGTATTTAATTTAAAAGGTTAGGAAAATGATTTGTGATATTAGATAGTTTTACACAAGTAATAATTCCTCACGTAATGGCCGCGCAATAACCAGTTTAAGTAATGCGCGACAGTTACCGAATCGTGTAGGTAAGAGAACTAAGAATGCATACGAAGCAACACTGCCATTTTTGCTTGCGAACAAAATTCAATATAGATTACTAGGATATGCCCGCGACTTCGCTCACGCTTGACTTGAAATTCTCACAGGATTCCGGGGACACAAAGTATCACATCATTTAAAAAAGAAGCTATCGTTCAAATAAAAAATATGTTGGAATAAGCTAATTTTTATGCACCTGAACAACTTCAAACCGCTCCCGGGATAAGTCCCACGGTATTGCCGGGATAAAAATATCACACATTTTATTACATAAAATTTGCCATTGACCAGTGAAAAAGCAGCAGAGATTAGATTTTTTTTCAATATGGCCCTTTTAAATCATTCCCAGAAAAATTCCCAGGAGATACCCGGGATAAAAAGTAGCGCAGATTTTAAATCTAAGAATGTGCTGTCAATCAGCGAAAACCGTATCGAAATTGGCCCTGTACTTTTTATGCGAATCCGGAACCAACAGGCAAGAAATCTAAAAAAAAGTTGTCTAAAACTGTACCCTATTTTTTTCTCAGAATGTCACGACATAATAATCAAATTGTTTAATGAATTTCAAATACGCACTAAATTAAAGACAAACTTTATTCAATAATTAATGAATTCTAATTATCGTGAAGAAGAACAAATCTCACCGTAAGGCTCGAAAATTACAAAGGATTCTTATGAAATTGTTGAGGTAAAAATGTAGTAATTTAAGTGTTATAAATATTTGTTCAGAATAACCACCGCAATTGAGTAATGGAGACTAATGCGATGTGATAGAAAAATATTGTATTATATTGTCAACTGTATAATTAGCTTTCATCTTAATAGCGCTTGCAAATTAGCGTTTTTTTTATTGCGCATATACGATCGTTTCGGCATACGCACTTACTGTCGCGGTTCAAAAAACCGTACGCGCGTACACGGGCTTATTCCGACGTGTACGCTCGAACCGGTGGTGACGAGTGTCAGTAGCAATATGGGTTCAGAATTCGCGGAGATTCCCATAGGGGAATGAATAGTTGTTAGTTCTGTTATATGTAGTTCAACGTTTGGATATAATGCTGGTATTAGACGGATCAACCAAATTGAATGAATTTGGGCGAAAGCCGCAGAAATGGAAGGACACGACGACATTCAATGATATTGAATGACCAAAATGTATGTTTACTAGGAGATATAAAAGGTCGTGCAACCTATTTTGTCTTAAGATTTATTATAAAGTAGAGACATCTCTATTGCCATGAGGCCACGAATGTCAGGCTCTCCACCTATGGGGCAAAGAACCTATACATAGATTAATCTAGGAACATTTCTAGATTATGATAGCCCTCCTTCTAGGATTGTACTTCACGAAAATTATCCACACTAATTTGTGCTATTAGCCTTTCGGATAAGAAAGAACAACAGAGTGGTTGTTGTCCACAAGGTGGCGGGACAGCGAAACCACCGCTGTCTGATTGAGGTGAGAACATGTTCTGTCATGTCTGTCTTCCAAGCTAGGAACCTAGAATC
Source organism: Dendrolimus kikuchii (assembly GCA_019925095.2). NCBI lineage: Eukaryota > Metazoa > Arthropoda > Insecta > Lepidoptera > Lasiocampidae > Dendrolimus > Dendrolimus kikuchii. The sequence continues at coordinate 11,312,968 of CM034398.1, read as the reverse complement.
ATGCCTTAAAGACCTAGATTCTAACACAAAATGGCTGAAATCTTGATCAGACCTTACTAGCTAGTTTTACTCATTTTGTGAATACGATCAGTGTTGCGGTTGAAATATCCACAACAAATAGTCAAACTTCAAATAATGTCATAAATAAAATATACATAACGTCTTCTAATGTTTTATATAGTAAGAATTCGAAATTAAATCAAAATCATGTTATTATCAAATCAATGAAATTATCATTTTTGTAGTTAGATAAAACATAAATATTTTGTGGGTTTCCTACGTAAAAATGAGCTACTTGTAGTCTTAAATTTATAACTGAGCACAAAGTGCAATGGTCGCTCGGATAATGGTATTTCTCCACCGGAACATTATTTAGCACAAATATTTTTAGACTACTTCAGTATAATCAGGTGTAACCCATATGTACATTTTTGCGCCCAAATGAGTACGCGAAAGATTCAGTTAATTAAGTAAGAAACAGAAATCGTGTATCTTGATACTGACTGTGTGTGATGTTTGGCGATTTAGCAACCATAACTAAAGCATTGTTTCTCAACGATTTCTATGTCGCGACCCACGAAAAAACCAAAAACTTAAGTAGTCTTACGACACTCTTTCACTGCAAAATTATAACAATATTTTAATTAATAGATTATTTATACATTTAATTTGTATATAGGTGTTATTTATTTAACAGACTGCGACCCGCAGGTTGAGAAACGATGCTCTACATTACACATTAAAATGAATTATTTTAAAACATTATCGATTTGTCAAGGGCCCACTCTTCTCTATCCTTAGTCTAATTAAATAATTTACAGTTATATGAATGTTAACATGAATGCATACAAAATCTTTTATGTATCATTACATTAATAATAATAATATTTTAATACAGAATTCCGTTCGGAGCTGCGTGAACTTACGCCGCGTGGTCAATTCCTAGCGAACGGCCCGTGTAGGGTGGTGTCGGTGAGCCGCGGGGGCCCTCGAGGGTACGACGGGTAGCCCCACGGGGGCGCCGCGTTGGGCACCGGGGGCGCCGCGTTGGGCCCCGGGGGCGTCGCGTCGGGCCCCGGGGGCGCGCCGTCACCAGTGCGGGGGGCGCGGGCGCGCGCCAGCATCGAGGGGCGCGGGCGAGCCGCCTCACCGCCACTCCGAGATGGCCGCCACAGTGGTGCTGGGCTGGCCCGCCGCCGCGCCCGCTGCCACCACACATTCAGCTTTTACCACATTCATCCCGCCACCAAAAACAATAGTTTACTCAATCTAAAATCATGTCACAATAAATTGTAATGGCACATTGGCTAATCCCGCGTGCACATTGAGCCAAAGGAGGTAGATGATGGCATTCATTGGCTCAACTATTAGGCAAACGTGTCCCACATTTTTTACCTGAGTTTTTCTGTGAAGGAAAACATTGTAAAGAGTTTGCACGTCGAGATTACCGATATACGAAACATGCCAATACTCTTTGGACAAATGTAGCGATGCACGTTTTACTGGAAGAGGAAGGTCCAAAAACCAGTATCTGGATGTTTACAGGTTAATACACATTATTTAAATTTGATCACCTATCTGGTGTTGCAAGCTCCTGAAATAATATAATTTCTATAATTATAGATATTAACTTAAAGTACTTAATTACAAAATACAATCAGTTTTATAATGCAAATATTGTTACGAATTTGCAGGGGATTTGTAGGATGTAAATTTGAAAATGCCGTTGGAATTATCACAAAATTTATTAGAAGTAATTCACAGTTCTTACTAGTATAGCCGAATACAACAAAACCAAACCAAATCGCACAAAGTTCGTCGTTATAAGATACTCGATCCGAAAGTGCACTAAGTAAAGCCTCGTTCGCAGGCAAAACACGACTGATTTCCCGACTGACCGACCCTCATACATTTGTAAATTAGACATGGACTCCTATCAACGCGTGGTGCTTGTGTGTGTGAGTCGTTTGACGCGGATAATGCATTTACTATGCCAAAGAAAAAACACATGCGACTAGAAATGAAAAACATCTTGGAAAGAATTACCTAAGATAATAGCTTTAACGATAATGTGGAACTCATGGAAGAAATAGTAGAGAAGAACTTAGATTCACAATCATTGAAAAAAGACTTGACATTATAGGCAGAATAACAATTACAGATCCAGCAAGAAGTAGCGTGTTATACTATACAAACTGTAAAAAGAAGTTTTTTGATAAAATACTAAAGAAGGAAGTGACTTCATTTGAAAGTGAAGGAATTCGAGGAGAATATTTGTCTGGTATTCATGATTATTTGCTGACAATTAAGCCGATAAGTGTAGAAGCTGAGAGAGCCTTCTCGGCCGCAGGCTATATTTGTAGCTCTATTCGAAGTCGATTGGCGGATGAGACAATCAACACAATTTGTTTCCTAAGATCGTTTTTTCAAACCAAATATTGATTTCTTGTTTAAACATTAAAGAGTATAAATATTATAAACTAGCTGACCCGGCAAACTTCGTACCGCCTCAGAATCAATTTTTTCACATTTACTCACTTTTAAACCTTCCCTGGACTTCCACAAATAATTCAAACAAAATTAGCCAAATCAGTCCAGCAATTCTCTAGTTTTAGCGATACTAATGAACAGCGATTGATTTTTATATATAAGATAATAATTATAGTGATTGTCGTGCTATTCATTTGATAAATTCGGTAGTCTGACATATATAAGAATAAAACTGAGTAGCATTCTAATTTTAGAATACCTATTTAGGTAGCTAATTATTGATATTGTGATCGCAGTTAAGATTATATTATGTTATGTTTAATTTCATAATTTTGATTTCTACTTTAAAATCTAAGAACACTGAACCACAAGTTACATTAAACATTAAAGATAAAGATACAGCTTTTCTTTTGTGATTTTATTTAATTTGACTTTTTATAATAATTTGAGATTTTATTTGTCCAGACACTAAGATTTTATTATTTTTTCTTTTGAAAATTAGTCATAATAAAGTTGATTTCGTATATGTATCGTTTTATTTTTACACTTCATTAACGCCCACTTTGCAACGGAAAAGGAAAGTTAAGTTATCCAGGTGAAATCAATCCCGCCGAACCCGGCCGGATTGACGTAAATTCGGTCCGGATCCGGCCGGATTGCAATCCCTATTCATAACTAAATTATTACTTATCTTCGATGAACATGATGTTAAGACAAAAGATCTGAGTAAACCATTGAACTAAATTGTAACTTTTATAATAACAAACCATTATACCTAGTCTTGCCATAAATATTAGAACAAAGAATTTTTTCTTTTTTCTATTGCAAATAACATTTATAAGTTTTACAGTGTATTAGTTTAATACATAAATATAAAACAATTTAAAATATAAAAAGCTTGTTCGAAGTGGTCTCCATTGGCTGCAATACAGTCCTTTAAACGTTGAGGCCAGTTATCAATAGAAGCACCCACTCTTTTCATGGGAAAATTCTTCACTGCCAATCGTATGGATTGTTTTAAGGACTCCAAATTATCATGGCGTTTAGAGCAAGCCGTACTCTCTAAAACTGACCATAAATCATAATCCAGCGGATTAAGATCGGGACTAGACGACGGCCAGCCTTCAGCTCTGATGAAGTCCGAAACGTTCGTTTCCAACCAAGATTGCGTGGACCGAGCTTTATGACCCGGCGCCGAGTCTTACTGGAAGGACCATTCTTGGTTACTGAACATGGTGTTGTTAAGGGGCTTAACTACCTTCTCAAGAATGGTATCTTGATACACTTGTGCCGATGTTTTGATACCTTTTTCACAAAAATATGGCTCAGTCACTCCTTCATAGCTAACACCCCACCAAACCATCACTGAAGACGCATAATGCCCACATTGCACTATGTCGAGTAATTGAGAAGCTTCCTTAGAGCTTTGAGCATAAATACGGTCATGTTGTTTGTTAAAATGTTGCTCAATTGTAAAAAAATTCTCATCCGTAAACAAAATTTTTCTGTGACCCCCCTTTGCGTACTACTTCAGTAGTTGTTTGGATTTTACCACCCTATTTTTTTTTTAATTATGAGTTAAGAAATGACCAGTGCGTCTCTTATAGGCTGCAAGTCCTAAGTCATCTTTTAAAATACGCGACATGGGTCTAGGTGATATCTTCATCTCCCGAGATAAAATCATTTGCTTTCGGACAGGATTTCTTCGAATTCTTTCCCTTACTGCTTTGACCACCTTTTTCGTACGAACACTACGTGAACGGCCAAATCTTTTTCTGTCACAAACAGAGGCAGTCTCATTGTACCTATTAATAGCCCGGTACACAAACATTTGACTAATACCAAGTGTATGGAAAGTTTTAAAAATTGCATTTGGCTCCATACCTACTTTGTGTAATGCAATCACAGCGATTCGGTTCTCTTTATCGCCCCACTCCATTTTAATATCGCAAAATGTTGTACAATGTGTTGGCGCCAAAATGAGAAAACACAATGAACAATCATATAAAAATGACAGATTCCAAATTCAAATGTAATATTTTGTTTCTTTTAATTGTAACAGTATTTATGGCCAGACTAAGTATAATATAAACTGCCACTCACAGATACTTTTAAATTAACATTGATTATATACAATACATTATGAGATAATTAGACAAATTCACAACCTAATACTATTGCAATAAATTTCAGACTAATTATACTGGTCAGCAGTGGTTTTGTTGCCCTGGATATTATAATGGCTTCGAATAATTTTATCTCAACAATTAATGAAACTTTCAATTATTTTGGAATATTGTTTGTGTTTTTTTTTCCATTTTTATATAACACTAAAAATCAGTAAGTATGAAATAAAACATTATAATTATATACATTAATATCTAATATTAATTGAGAAATACTACTAATTTTTTTGTTTTATATTTAATTAATATATAGAGGTAAAAAGAGAGAAAATCTGGTGAAATCTATTTTTTACTTCAGAGTGAGACCTTCTATAAGATTTTCTTCTATATTATTTTTGGGGAAAATTGCCGTCGTAAAGACCAACAGTAATCTGCCGTCATGTAACGGTCGCCACAACCCTAATACCTTTTCACCATCACTATTATTAGGTGGTGGTAGAAGTGCTCAACCTGTTCCACACTCAAATTCTCAAGATTATCAGGAAATCTAAACCATGTAACTGTGAAGAAAGTGTAAGTTTATACTCATATTCACTCTAAAAATCTTAAGAACCAAAGCCAATTCAGTACTTCCATAAATAAATTGGCAAATTGTGTACTGGAAATTATAAAAAGCTGCCGACATATCTTGGGCAACAATTACTTCTTTAAATTTTGTTGCCCTGTGTTATTCTTGATTTTGCTACTACATGACGTGAAAAAAAATTGAACAGTAGCTTATACAGAGACAGGGCTTTGATTAATGCCGGGTAGAGACCCGACTCGGATTTCTATTTTTTATTATCTATTCATTTGCCTTACCACTGGTTAGAGTTTGACGTAAACTCGACACGGAAACCATACAAGTAATGACAAAATTCTACCAATGTTAAGGTAACGAATGGATAGTAGTTAGATAGTAGGATGGTAGTTGCCGTGTCGAGTTTACGACAAACTAATCAGTGATAAGGCTAATGAATGGATAGTAAGACATAGAAATCCGGTAGAAGCAGTTATCCACGACTTTAGTTTAAAGTGATAGAAGAAACATGGGGCCGGATAATAGGTATTCAGTAGTTGCTACAAGTCCCACCCTACCTCACTATTAGTCCCCGCAAAGTGGTGGGGGTCTATAAAGCATTTCGACAAACAAAAACCAATGCGAAGAAGTCACTAGCATAAATAGTTATGAAAAAACGCAAGACATGTAAAAACAACGTAATTACTGAGTCATATAGAAGCAAAGGCAGCAACGGATTTTACTTCATGGAAAATTAAAGTCCATTTATTTATATTTTTACTATGCCGTTTATTTTAACATTCATCATAGTTTTCATCATGTTTGTAACATGTTCAGAATCATTCAGACGGTATATAAATGAAAAATATATGTTGAACAACATTTTCCTTTGTTTCTTTATTACTCTTCTAGAAGATATAGGATACATCAGTGATATGGTCACTTACTGGTTTCTTGTTCTTGGTTTTGGTCATGGCGCCTAAGGGTGCGCTCACTTGCCCCCGATTGATAGTTACCCCTTTGACCGCCTGAAATATCAATTTTGGCTAAATTTAATATTTAAAAATTAGATTAAATTCGACATTTATGGGGATCTGTATAACTGAAGGGTTATGAGCAAAAATAAGTAAGAAAATCTTGATTTAACTAGATTTATTACACTTCACAAAAACATGAACACAAAGCACAATTGTCGTTTTCAGAGAGACAGCACGGAATGAGAGGGCCGAGAAAAAAATGTTGCCAGTATGAAGACTAAATTGATACCAGTTATTCAATTGATAATTTTAAACAGATAATTATATTTATTTATTACCGAATTATATTTTGTTTATTTATTACCAAAAGAATAATAACTCTTAACAGTGACATCCGATGCCCATAGACTATGTTATAATACCAAGAAAGAATACTAAAAATGACAGTGCCAGTATTGAAGTGTTACATTTACTGTTCACTTTATGGGACTAAAAATGCCGTGTCTGTACATTGAAGCTATTTATAAAAAAAAAACTGAACAAGACTATATAAACGATGGACAACACGAGGCAAGCATTTTTAGATTTCTAGTCTGTTTGTTCGAGATTCACGTAAAAACTACTGGGCCGATTTCGATGCGGTTTTCATTGATCGACAGCAAATTCTAAGACTTCAAATCTGCGCAAATTTTTATCCCGGGATATTTTCTGGGAATGATTTAAAATGGTCAGATTAAAAAAATTACAAACTGCAATGTGATTTATCACTGATTAATATCAAATTTTATATAATAAAACGTGTAATTTTTTACCCCGGGAGCGGTTTCTGGTTTTCATTAAAACAATAGATTAATAAAATAAAATAAAATAAAATAAAATAAATATAGTTTTTATTGCTGAAAAACAAATAAGAAAACCTAATTCGCTAATTGGTATCGTGTTTTGCCTCCTTCTCAGCTTGTCCTTCGACAAAGGCCTCCCTCAAGCTGTTTGCTGCCCATTTTTCCTTGTCTTTGCAGGTTCTGGACCACAATGTTCCTGCTGTTTGTTTAAAATCGTCCTCCCACCTCTTGTATTGTCTTCCTCTTCTCCTTTTACCTTTATTTTTATTGTCTCTCATTATGTGTCCGGCCCAGCCCCATTTCAAATGTTTTATTATTCTTGATGCGTTTTTGAACTTAGTAAAGTGATTGATTGTCGATAAGTTAATTTTGTCTTTCAACTTGACTCCTATTGCACTTCTTTCGATGCTGTTCTGACAAACTTTAACTTTACTAAGTTCTTTTTTTTGTGAGGGACCAAGTCTGACATCCATATGTTAAAATTGGAAGTAGACAGACATTAAAAACTTTTTTTTTATGTGTTATATTTAGGTCTGTATTTTTCATAATTTCTCGCATGGATCAGTATCTTTTCCAAGTATTAGCTAACCTTCGTTCTATCCCTTTAGTCGTGCAGTCTTTAAATGACAACAACTGTCCCAAATACACATATTCCTTGACATATTCTATTTCTTCTCCAACTACTTCAATATAATAATGTTCAGAATTGGTCATTATCTTTGTATTTTTCGTGTTCATAGTAAGGCCTGCTTTTGCACTTTCTTTTGATAGTTTGTGGATCATTTTTCTTAATGATTTGGGGCATTCTGAAAATATCACTATGTCATCTGCAAATCTCAGATGATTTAATCTTTCTCCATTTATGTTTATTCCCATTTCGCCCCATTCTAGATTTCTAAAAATCGACTCTAAAACCGCTGAAAATAATTTTGGTGAGATGGGATCGCCCTGTCTAACTCCCGTTTCTACTGGGAATTCCGGACCGCTTTTCTCCAATCTAATTTCGGCTGTGCTATTTGCATATATTCTCCTCAGTATATTTATGTATTTACTGTGAATGCCTTGATCTTTTAATGCTTTCCAGATAGTATCGTGTTCCAAAGAGTCGAAGGCTTTGTTGTAGTCAATGAATGATATATATATTTGTTTATTATATTCTCTGTATTTTTGTAGTATCTGTTTAAGTACGTGAATGTGATCCAGAGTGGAAAAATTACGCCTAAAACCTGCTTGTTAATGTTGTTAATGGCTGTTGTTCATCCAAATCTTTAGTCGTTCTTAGTAGCAGTATTTTAGAAAATACCTTATATATATTTGACATTATACTTATTGGTCTATAATTACCAATATCTCTGTTGTCACCTTTTTTATGTTTGTAGTACAATGGTCGGATTAGTCCAATCTTTAGGTATCTCTTCGCTTTTTAATATTTCGTGAAATATTTGATTAAGTCTTGGGGATATTTCGTTCATTAATGCTTTTAATAATTCGTTTGTTATTAGGTCTGTCCCAGGTGCTTTTCCATGTTTTTGACTTTTTATTGCTCTTATTGTCTCTTCTAGTAAAATTATTGGTACTTCGTCATCTTCTTCTCCTAAACTTTCACTCCAGGTTTCCTCCATAAATTGTGATTTTTGATGGTTTCTGCAACTTGAGTATAGTTTTTTGTAATAATCAGTGGCAATCTGCAAAATTTTCATCCTTTTCCCTGTGATTTTTCCAGTTTTATCCTTCAGACTTGTCATCCAGTCTTTTTTGTTAGTAAGTGCTTTTAGTGCCTTTTTTATTCCCCCTGTTTTTTCAATGTGTGTCTTAATAGTTTCTTTTCTTTTTAATTTTCTGTCTTCTCTAATATTTACATTAATTTCTTTACTAATTTCAATTATTTCTTTGTGGTTTTTTGTTCTGTTATTCAACATTTCTTTTCTTCTTTTTACTAATTTTAATGTTTCTGACGTAATTTCCTTCTTTATGGATGAATTCGATTTAGTTATTTCATTATTTATGGTTTTTATACAATGGTCATATTTTTGTGTTACACTTAAGTTACAAGGAAATGTTTCATGTAATTTACCTTTAAGGTTCTTTGTCAAAATTTCTTTGTTTTTTATAGTATTTTGTTGCAATATTTTGACGTTGTATTTCCTGGGTCTTCCCTCGTTGTTAGTCAATATAGACGTACGTAACATCCTGTGATCTGTGTTGAAGTTAAAATTGTTTATAGTCTGAAAAGTTTTGAGTAATTTTCATTTATTTGGCAAAATATAGCCTATTTCATTGGTATGTTTACCATTAGGTGATACCCAAGTCCATTTTTTCGCTGGCTTTTTATTTGAAAAGCTGTTTAGAATAGCTAGATTATTTTCTAGTGCGAAATTGATTAACCTTGAGCCATTTTTACTTCGAGTGCCATATCCATAGTGGCCCATGATGTTTTCTTCTCCTTGTAATCTTTTCCCAATTTTACCATTGAAATCTCCCATTACTACTAAATTTGTTGTTCTTGTTCACAACAACACATAGTTCTTATGTTATTCTATTCCTTCCCCTACTCATCTCATTTCACTTATTCCTAAAATGTCCCATTTAATGTTTTCGAGTGCAATTTCTAATTCTAGTAATCTATCGGTTGTACTTAATGAGCGTGTGTTTAGAGTTGCTCCCTATTAGCTTGAGAGGCGTTGGTCTTTTCTCCCACAATGACCAGGCTTGGGAGAGGTGTGTTTGTTGTAAGATTTTTATTATAATATTTTCTTAAGTTTTCGCGACTTGTATACATAATAAAACTAAAAAAAGTTTTAGATTTTTATTAATTTTTTGTTTACAGTTTTCCTTCCGGATACCAATATGGGGTAATTTTTATTGACTTTCACTGTGTCTTGCCTTGAGAGATGCTGATCTTGGTGTCATTAATATAAAATCATCCATTTTATTCTTTGTATTTGGTTGTTTGACATTTTCTAGTGGTTTTCTTGCTGAGGTGGAGATTTTGTGGGTGAACGCCTCCTTTTTTAATTATATGCTTCTTTTAAAATCAATTTATCATATGTAATAAATGCTATTTTCCCTTTCTCTCTTTCCTCGTTTAACTTCGCCTTAAGTTCCTTTTTTTTGCTCAGAACCTCTCTTGGATAGTCCTCAGTAACATATATTCCCTCAGAGAAAAGTTTATTATTCTTTAATACTCCAATTTTCCAAGTAAGTGTTACAGTAACTAGTATTGGTCCGGCTTTTCCTTCTTTTCTTCCTAATCTTTGCACTTTGCTCAGTATCCCACCCACCTATCCCACTTTTCTAGATTAGCTTTTGTACTCAAGTTGTTTAGAACCTCTAGTACCATCTCCATAGTGTTTTCGTTTTCACTTTCAGTTATTCCATAAATAATTAGATTGTTTTTCCTCACGTCTTTTTCTAAGCTATGTACTCTTGTTTTCAAAGAAGACACTTCATATTTAAGGATTTTGTTTTTCTCTTAAATAGTCTTAGATAAATTTTCAGTTATATTTTCAGTCATTTGAATCTGCAAGTTTTCTTCTAATTTCTCTAATAGTAATTGCATTTGAGTATCCAGATATAATGGAACAGATTTCCTTTTAAAATTTTTACTAGTGAATAACTATCTTTATTTTGGTGAATATGTTTTTTCTTTGCTTGGCAACACTAGTTGGAATGTCAACGTCAATGTCAATACACCGGAAACAGATCCCGCCAACGGCAATTTCTATTCTACGTATAACTATGCATGTATATTATCACTTTGTATATTTTAACACTTTTCTTCAGTTTCACTGCAATTCTTTCTTATTTCCATAGAAATCCAAGCGATAATGTTCGTTTTCTGAGTACTATATATGTTTTAGTAGAAAATTCCCGCAAAAAAATTTGCTAATTTGTTTAAATATGCAGACGTAATTTTCGACACAACTACTTTTTGACAGTTCACCGGAAGAACAAACAATAAATTAGATTCTTTTTTTATATGCTGCGGTACTTTGTGTCCCGGGAATTTTAAGTTAAGTGTGGCCAAAGTCGCGAGCAGATCCTAGTGTATTTAAACAGTTGAAATAGTTTTAAATAAAATAGGAAAACTGATATGTGATCAGACAGAAAAGCCATTAGAGATAGTTATGTGTTGATATTTTCAGCTTTGGTCACTCCTCATATATAAGAGGGACTTACCAAATTTGAGCATATTCCAGTCAAAAACATAGTCATAGGTGAAACCCTGTCGATGAAACAGTGTACGAAACAGCTGACGCAAATGGCTGTAGTCTGGTCTCTCTTCGAAACGAAGCCGTCGGCAGTACTTTAGGTACAGTTGGAATTCAATTGGGTGATTCTGGAAATCGAAAATATAATTATAGACTCAATATAGGGCACGTTCCACTTGTAGCTCACAACGCCCAAAATGCTCATTCAGACTTTCCATATAGCAACCACGGTCGATATGATCGTGACGAAAACGTCAAGAATTACGTCATAATTTTCAATTACGCAGCACTCACAACAACCCATGTCAAGAGGTGGGCTGAAGTAGGCGTTAACCACAGAGCATTAATTCTCTATATCGAGACATTGCCAAAGGTCCGATTTTAAAATCAACATACATACATACATACATCAACTAATGACTTGTGTATTTCGTCGTTAATGACATCAACACTCCATGTTTGTCTGCCGATTATTATTATAGTATGTCTCTAGAGACTACGGCCACGGACTTGGCACTGACCGGTGATTACCCGTCTTCATCATTTAACAATGCACTCAATAACAAACCCCGGCCAGTGTAGTACTATTGAAGGAAATGAGAACAAAAAGTGGTGGGCTAATGGGGTGAACTGCTAGTGGTACTAGGGGTCTGGGAATATGTGGACTATTGCGTCTGCCCGCCGCAATGTTCGGGGAACATGGAAAAATTTGCAGACAATGACTAGCCATTCCCTGCTTGGGCCCCAAAAAATGCCATAGGAGACAGGGACAACATAGGTGTGGTGGCTAAGGGGTGTAAAGAGGTGGGGTGCAGGTTCACTGAAGCTACTTCTGACGTTATGCCATTTATCACTCCACCCTTGGAGCTCTAGTCTTGGCTCTCCACTCTGTGCCGACTCATTAAGGCAAGCACGGAGACGAGGAACTTGCTTTGACCTCCGGAGTCAGGTCCGAGGTGTCGCTGCTTACCTAAGGCTTCACCAAAAAACCCCCTTGCGGGTTTATTATTATTACTAGTATAATCTGTTCCGCTTGAGTTTATAACTCGCAAGCAAATGGACCGCGAAAAAAGGCAGTTGTAAGCGTGGTCATTGTGACCCTCATGTGGAACGCGGTTATGCAAAAACTAATTTGAAAATAATTTTCTACAGTACATGCATACATACATAACTTCACGCCAGTTCCCTTGCAGGGTAGACACGAACACCAGAGCGCCATTTAGGCTTATTCTTACACACCTCACTTACCTACTTTTCTACAGTAGTCCGAATTAAATATATAAATAAAAAAATTATGCAAAATAGAACATTTTCATAAAAACAACCCTTTCCCCTGGTTTGGTGTTTGACATTCCTTCACAGGAATTGATCCTTACAAGCTACACTACGATTTGGTATAAAAATACAGCACGTGTTTATTTTTCAAAATCAGTTGATTCAATTCCTAACAAAATAATTGATTTTTCAAAAATCTATTGATACCACTTTAGTATTTGTCAAAATCGGCCTCGGGACTCCTTTGAGTGTTTTTTGCTATTCCATATAGTTTTAGGATTTGGCTCTGAAGGCCCACTTGAAAAAGTCACCTGGAAATTATTATATTTCAGTGTTCTAACACAAATGAGCTATGAATTATTACCCAATTTATAAATGAATCAGTCATTTTCTAAATGGATGAATAAATTTCACATTCAACAATATATAATTAAAATTGAACTTGTAGATATTTGAAGTTTTACAATTGCTTTTCGTAATAATAAGAAAATACTTACTTTACACAGTTCATCAAAAGGTGTGGAGAGTTTCTTTTCAGATATTCTCTCGTATTTCTGTCGTTTGGTCGCTGCCTTGAGCCCCTGCCAGGGCAGGCTGCCGCGGTTGAAGTACATCAGCACATACCCCAACGACTCGAGATCATCGCGGCGGGACTGCTCAATTCCTAAATGCGTGTTTATTGATGCATATCTTGCAGTTCCTGTAATTCAAACAATTTCAGTTAACATTACCTCATTAATGTACCACTCAGTTTCAGGTCTTCCTGTCTATATGGTATTCCCCCACAACTGCTTATCCACTGTCAATTAGCTAGTTTTATATAATGTTAGTAAACTCAATCTGCAGTGGGTATTCCAAACAAACCAAGAATCAGCCTTGATTTTCAATATTATATGATGGATTATAACCTTAATTTACCAAGTTCTTGACATATTTGCCAAGTTTCATACTATAATAAAACAGAACTTTGTTTACTCTTTAATTTGTAATTTAATATTTGACTTGTTAAAAAATGTAATGCCACCACTACTTATGGTTTTAATAAAAAATCACAGTGATATGTACCATTTAAAATTGTAATTACATATTTATAACATACCTGTTAAATTTTTGTTTTCTCTGTATGCAATATGCTGCAGTGTGCGTGGATCTTTGTACTTCTTTGCTAAACCAAAATCTATTATATACACTAAATTCCCTTTTTTACCTAGGCCCATTAAAAAGTTATCTGGTTTGATATCTCTGAAAAATTAAAACAATATATGTAGTAAAAGTAGCTAAACTATATCTATGAAATTGTTGAGCATCACAAAGTGGCCACTCCATCTACTCATAAATTAACAGGTTTTTGTACACTATTCATTAGAACTACTAGTTCATCTTATTATTTTTACTGTCTAGGTAGATGAGCAGTTAATATAATACTGTTAAACAAAAAAGTGGTACAATACATAAAAGTACTGAATCTAGGGGCAGAGAATCTAGAATCTAAACTAATATTTAGTTTTATATCAGAAAGAAAGTCATGTTACAGACATACCCCCTTATTCATAATAGTTTAGGATGTTTATAGGCTTGCTTGAAAACATGATCATAATACTATTATTATGATAACTTTTTTAATGACCTTATAAATCCCCTATATCTATTATGAATGAAGGGGTAAAAAATTAGGTGCATAAAAAATATACTAAAAATTGTCTTTATGAGTGGTTTATTATTACAAGTTACGCAGATGCTAAATAACTAGTCTCCATTTGCCTTATATTTCCATTGCTATAAATATAAATGTGTACAAAATACTAGTGGTATTCTAATTGTTGTAAAACTTTTATTAGAAAAGCAAATAAATGCTTTGAATCAATAGGAAAAGATCTATTAAATTATTCTAGTAAACAGGTAATTGTGTTATCATTCACCCTACAATCTGACCTGTCTCAATTAATATCAAAGAATAAGAAAGGGCATATAAGGCAACTCATTTGAACTGATATGGTAGACTTGTATGAACTTATATATGAGTACATCATTAATTCTAACATAAAAACCTACACTTGTCTTTAGGCATCATTTCACTCACGTTGTTGATTTGTAGGCTAAGAATCTTAAGTCTAGAATGAATCAAACATTACTTAGAAATATCAGCATGGTTTATTTTATTCATTAGAAACCATTTTACTTTATTGAATGAATAAATGTTATTCTATATTCTGCAACATACTTTATAATCACTCATAAGAGTATATAAATCACAACTTTCTCATACACAATTAGTATAACTGTAAGTTTTTGAGAAAGAGCATAGTAAGAAAAAAATCATCAATTGTAAACCAAATTTATTGCAATAAAACTACCATAATATTATTATGTGACTGAGATATAAAAATATGCATTGACACATATAGCTATGGTGTGCCAATCTCAAAATGCCACTATAAGAAACAAACATCTGATAATAGCTTCTAGCTGAGAAGAGATATATATATATAAATATAAAAATATAAAAAACTCTATTATTATACAATTAGGTTTGTATGTTGTGTAGTGGACATAGGCTTTTATGATCACTAGTGGTCATCCAGCAGTTGAAATTTGACCATAATTAATTTAAATTATAAGTTTGAACATTATTAAGGTTCTGTTGTCAAAGACTATACTGCTATAATCAATAGGGTGGGGTATAGTTATACAGCACATTTATATATTATGAACAGATCTGAATTTTTTTAATATAAGTTAGAATAACCAAGGCTAAGGCGAAGCGAATTGGAGCACCCGCCTAGCCTTCATAGTTATTTTTTTTATAACCGCCCAAATTTAATTTTATATCTCAAATAATAAATTAATGTGCAGTATATCTATACCTCACCTACAGATTTCTACACTGTTAATTTGACTTTAACAATAATCAAAAGAGTATATATGTGCATGTGTGTCAAATACATGGTAGTGCGTGTAATTTTTTTATTTTTATTGATTTCACATATTTTTTATGCATATTTTTTTTTTAAATATTTGTATTCTGCACTCCTTCTCTATATAAACTATAAATGTGCGAAATTTCATATTCCTCCGTCCATGCAATTTTCGTAAAAAGGGGTACAAAGTTTTTGCTTCACATATTAATATAATGATGATTTATAAGATCTTGTCACTATTTTACAGATAGCAATTTTAGTTTGCATCTGTCAATATAATATGGGGTACAGTTAAATTAACAACTAATAATGTAATGGAAATAATAGTAATGTCTTCCAGACAATTTTTGGATAGACAACAAGTTAAATAACATCAATGATGCTTAACTTTCTAAGCTTTACATCATTTATATTGCTTCATTCTTTGTAGGGGTACTGATGAATTAGCTAAGAGACTTTAAAAATAATAAAAATGTATTACAGCTTTCGCAATATTGATTTCAGTTTAGAATTATTTACTTATGGATCTATTCATATTGAGTTAGAGTAAGTTTGAAGAAGCCTTCAAACTTACTAACTTAATATGAATAAGACTGTAAATTACTAAATATAAAACATATTTGTGTGTAAAAATTTTAGGTGTCTCAGCAGTATTGTTTTTTCATGCACTACATTCAAAAAAAAAATGCCACTCGCTGATTGGCTGTTGGTTACCACTCCAGTGTCTCCGGTGGCAAATATAGCAATTTCGTCACCCTAGGTTTATGCCTTGTTCGGGCTAAAAAGTGTGAAAAGAAAGTAATACAATATAAAACACACCTATGGATGAAGCTCCTGTAATGGATGTCCTCAATACGTGTGATTAGTTGGTCTGCAAGAAGCAGCACAGTCTTAAGAGAGAAACGGCGTGAGCAGAAATTAAAAAGATCTTCCAAGGAAGGGCCCAGCAGTTCCATTACCATAACATTGTAGTCACCTTCAGAGCCACACCATTTTATTGCTGGTATTCCAACTGTTAACAAAACACAACTGTGAATAATACTGCATAGAAACACAGACCGCTGTATTAAATCACCAAATGTCTTTAAACTATATCACTTTTGTCATGGCAGAAATATATTATGTCATGGTTCTGACTAAAAATTATTAGACTTTTATTAATCAGTTTTTAGGTAATGTATGCATAAGGACTTCTAAATGGATTTTCGCTGTTACTTCCCACCAGATATATATCTAGACATTTACTCCCCCAAAGAAATGTAAAATAAAAATAAGTAAAAATGATTTGAATATTATATTTTATACTAGTTATACACTATTTTTACTAATTATAAGTAAGCATTACATTAATTTCAACAATGTTTCTATGATATAAAAAAAATCCAAAACATTGTTTACATATGCGTTATAATTAAGACAATAATAATTATTATCAAATATCCCGTTTGTTCACTACTTACCCCCTCCTTGCATAACTTTGTAAAATTTGCTTTCTATGTGTAATTGTGGGTGTCTTGTCTTGATGCATTCTAATTTAATAGCTACTTCCTCCCTTGTAACAATATTTGTTCCTGAAATTAGGGTATTACATGCAATCAGTCCTTTAAATGATCCTAGATTATATAGTAACTGCTTTCAGTAGCCAAGCATATTTATCATTTGTTTTTACACAAGTTATACAGTTATAATGCCAATTAGTCACATGTTTATGGAACCCAAGAGTTGTTGGGAAATCTTAGTTGATATAAAATTATGAAAATGAAATAAGAAATAAGTCTTATTTCATAAACAAACATAAATGAGAAGGTATATATTGTGTATTTAATACAAAACAAACTACATTTTATAGAAATTAAAAAAGTGCAGCTGGCCTTTGGGCAACCATTTTTCTTTGTTTACTAATGATTTGATTAGTACTCACCCAGGTAGATATCTCCAAAGGATCCTGAGCCAATTTTGCGACCCAGTCGGTATTTATTACCGACGCGAAGTTCCATCGCGGAGATTAAAGTAATGAAATGAAATCACAATAATATCACTGACCACCAAATCATTACAGGACGGCCATATTGCGATAGACGCAGAACAATATTTTAGGGACTATCAAAATTTCCCCGACTGCCTTATCAAATTTTTCAATAGTTTGTTACTTTAAATTATAATACTACTGTTGAAAATGCACTTCTGTGATCTTTTTTAAGAAAATCATTCAAAAATTGATCTCAACTAAACACACACGCACATGAGGAATATTTTTTTATTAACTAGAGATGACAGATGACAAAAGGTAATCGGTTAACTCGATTGTAATTTTAGTATCGATATCACAATCAATTCAAATAAAATTAAATATAGAACGAACACTATTTATTTTTTTGCCTTCTGGCAATATTTTATTTCATCTATAGTCAAGGTCAGTGAATCTTAACAAGGGAGTTTTTGGCGGGAACTAAAAGGGGACGTTGTGCTATGCAGTTTTATTTTCTAAAAATGTGTAAAATTACTCTAAAATGAACAATAGTTGTAGGATATTTTTAGTTTTTGAGTAATAATTATGTGTTTTTGTGAGAAATGTGGACTGTATAGTCAAATGTGGCCTTTCGAGTTTTCACAAGAACTCCGTTGAATGGTGTGGATTTTAGCCTACAATACAACTGCGCTTGGCTTAAAGGCCTAGTTGCCAAGCCTCAAACATAAAAAAAAATTAACACGGGGAGTTTTTGGCGGGAACTGAAAGGGGACGTTGTGCTGTGCCGTTTTATTTTCTAAAAATGTGTAAAATTACTCTAAAATAAACAGTAGTTGTAGGATATTGATCGTTTTTGAATAGTAATTATGTGTTTTTGTGAGAAATCTGAACTATATAGCCAAATGTCGCCTTTCAAATTTCCACAAGAACTCCGTTGAATGACGTCGATTGTAGCCTATAATACAACGGCGCCTGGCTTCAAGGCTTAGTTGCCAAGCCTTAAACATAAAAAAATATCTTAACAAGGAGTTTTTGCAAGGAACTAAAAGGAGATATTGTGCTGTGCAGTTTTATTTCTAAAAATGTGTAAAATTACTCCAAAATAAACAGTAGTTGTAGGATATTGATCGTTTTTGAATAGTAATTATGTGTTTTTGTGAGAAATGTAAACTGTATAGTCAAATGTGGCATTTCGAGTTGTCACAAGAACTTCGTTGAATGGCGTTAGTTGATAACTTAGAGTTCAACTGAGCTATACATAGGTTTCAAAAATTAAAAAAGAAACTATATTTTAATCTAAGATCTGGCTTAAAGGCATAGCTGCCAATTCATAAGCCTAAATAAAATATAAATTATAAACAAAGCGAATTTATCCATGTGTAATTTTAATTTTCACGTTGATCTGAGTCTAAAATCCGCTAAATAATAACTTAATAAAAATAGGTTTGTAATGGTTAGTTTAACTTCTTTTAGTCAAATAATTGTTCTGTTAACTATCACAAGATGTTAAAGCTTTTGCTTAGAAAATTATAGTAATTATTATTAAAGTAACCATTATTATCATTAGCTATGTTGACAAAATGCATATGTCGTAACCAAAGCAACTTGATCTTTGCACGATGTTTGATGTTGTATAATTTATACTAAAATTATATATATAATTATACTAAAAATCACTAGTAAGTATCGATATTACTCTTAGCCTAATTGGAGTTGATAGAGTTTAAAAAAATGCGAAAGAGGCGCCCCTCTTATTTTCTACTTCTTTTGACACCTATAGTGCGTATGTGATTGAGATCAAATGTATTAATTATAATTTTTCACTATTTTATTTCTTCACAGGGAAAAAAATTGTAATCGTGCATTTTTATAATTGTTTATTTAGTGAACAATAAATTGTTATCTATCTATCTAATATTTAGAATATTTTGTATAAGGATACAAGTTGCGACGTAAGGTCAGTTTGTAATAGTTTTCCAAAGTTATAAAGAAATATGTTATTTAAAATTAAGCTCTTATTTGAAAAGATCTAATTGAATTACCATATTCACAATACCCAGGTTTTATCACAACGAAAACAATAAGAATAAGGATTTACCAACACTAGTACGTAAGTTAGCGGGAATTTGAAGTTATGTTTTATCTATATATAAATAAAAATGAATCGTAGAAATGTATGCAGGAGCATAACTTGATAACGACTTTATTAAAATGAACTTATTTGTGTGTGTTAATTGCGTCCCCGGATGGTTGAGAATCACATTTTTGTGTGTTTGAGTGGTAATAGAATAGTAGCAGAATTCGCCACAAAAGCAGGCAAAGGAATTTTAGTCCATACAGCCAATTCGCATGTATTAAGTCTTCGTATAGTAGCGCAGTTGTATTGTGTAGGCTACAACTGACGCCATTCAACAGGGTTCTTGGGAAAACTCGAAAGGCCCCATTTGACTACATAATTCACATTTCTTAAAAACATAATTACTACTCAAATCGATCAATATCCTACAACTGTTATTCATTTTAGAATAATTTTATACATTTTTAGAAAATAAAATTGCACAGCACAACGTCCCCTTTCAGTTCCCTCCAAAAACTCTGTGTTTCAGTGGGCCCCAGCATGGTTTAGCTTCATAATTGGAACCAGTAGGAGGCACTAGAATCGGGTCCTAGATTTTTATTTAGCCAGGGCAGGACAACGTCCGCCAGGACCGCTAGTTTTGTATAAATATTTATTAAAGTTGATTTAATTTGCTTAAAACTATCACTCACAGTTATAGGATATTGTTAACTGTTTTTAAACAATATATATGTGTTTTTGGGAAAAATGTGTACTAAATTAAAACGTAATTGTTCGAGTTGCCACAGTAAGTCAGGGCAGTCACTAAAAATATATGGTCTACATTTGCATATTTTAATCTGAAGTCTTGCTTGTTCTTCGTTTAAGAAGCACTGAAACACTATCCAGTACTGCTGTTAAAAGCTACGTACCACAGGACTCATTTTAATTTTAAAGATTATCACATCACAAATATTAATTTACACTTCCATATGTATATTGTTTTAAAATATGGTTCTAATGTATCGAACGAGACTAAAACATGCATACTTTAAAATTTACTATGCTTTCGTTTACAGTAAAAATATAGTTAATGTACATACATACATAACTTCACGCCAGTTCCCTTGCGGGGTAGGCACGAACAACAGAGCGCCATTTAGGCTTATTCTTACACACCTCACTTGCTTCTTTGACATTCATAACTCTTGTCATGCACGCTCGTCTGTTCTTAAGGCTCCTGACGTGACACATTAACTATAGTTAATGTGTCACGTAAAAACTACTGGGCCGATTTTGATGCGGTTTTCGCTGATCGACAGCACATTCTTAGACTTAAAATTTGCGCTACTTTTTGTCCCGGGAATCCAGCGGGAATTTTTCTGGGAATGATTTGAAATAACCGGATTGAAAAAAATGAATTCCAATCCGGTTTTTTCACAGATAGATAGCAAATATTATGTAATAAAATGTGTAATATTTTGTGTCCCGGGAATATTAAGTCAAGCGTAGACGAAGTCGCGAGCACATCCTAGTTATAGGTATTAATTAGTGTGATCTGTGTTATCTAAAATACTTAGGTTTTTTAAATTTTTTTATTGCAGGAGTTCAGCAGACAGGCAGACAGCTCACTTGATGGAAAGCGGTTACCATCGCCTATGGACACTTGCAACACCAAAGGTTCTACAAATGCGCTGCTGCTCTCTTAAGGGTGACTGGAACCTGGTCACTAATGCCGGAACACAACACTAGGTTGTTACGGCGGCATACTCTAGACCAGGGGTGGTCGCCATCCAGTCGAGTAAATACCCTACCATAGGTAATAAATATTTATAACTTGTACGAATAGAATTACTTGTTCATTGAGTTACATTATAGCATATTTTATGAAAAGTGAAAAATCTTATCAGAAGTCTTATTTTATGCTCTACTTCCGTTTCGGAGGTCACAGTAGGAATTAGGTAAAATATATTATGTTCAGTGTAAATTCTCTATTTGTTCTTGTTACGAACTCTTTCGTATATTTATTTTTAAATTTATTTTAATGACATTTCTGTTTATTAGTTACCAAATATATGTATTTTCACCATCGTTGTTCAGCGTATTTTTTCAGTATTATATCTAAATTCATACAGTCCCTAACAGTTCTAACTTTATTAAAATAGTAGCCCAAATACGTCCCACTGGTGGCCTTGAGCCTTCTTATTTCAAGGGAAGCGAAAGTACACCCTGTGCCGTAAATAGGACGGTGCCACCGGTGCCCAGGCACAGGGCGTAGACTCTGAAGGGCGCAAGAATGGCCAGACCAGGCAGGATTATACGGCACTGGGTACACCTGCCCCATTTATACAAGGCAGGTAGCTGATTGCACATCGGTTACACACATCGGGAACACACAATAATTTGTTATATCGACATGCATGTTTCCGCATGATGTGTTCCTTCACCCTCAACACGTCATAAAGGAAACAATATTCACAACAAGTCAGGAAAATTGCCTAAGCGGTGCAGGCTGCCTGGTCAGGATACATCCCATGTCATTAGAATGAGATGCAGGTGCCACACTCACTGAGCTACTATGACTTGGAACTTTATATAGTAGTAGTAGTAGGTAGATTAATATTTAAATAGATAGCTACTGTTATGTAGAATGTAGATTCCTCTTGTAAGTAGACAGTGAATACAGGTAGAATGCTTTTATACCTAGTTTATTTACTTTTTTATAGTTTTATAAATAGTGAATTGTCAAAATATTGCAAGCAACAATGCAACACTGCTCCATGACAGGCATTAACACAGAATGACATAGTCGCAGAGACCTGTGCTCACCTAATTAAATTAGCGCTACGAAATAAGCGAGGGCGGGTCGCAGTTATCGAACTGAGAACGGTTTCTCATCGGCAAACCTACGCGTGACTATAATAATTTGCGACTTGAGATTTATTTATCGAATAGTGATTGATGTTTGGTAGCTTCAAAAGAAAATTGGCTAACTCTCGTTGTTTCAGTATGTCAGACTTTATAAAGAGACCCTATACACATACAGTCTGACCCATGTGACCATAATTATGTAAATCAAGTAAAATGAGACCATCCAACATTCTAACATAATTATCAATTATTTTTTTCCGAGGTGAAATCTCTTCTATTTTGTAAGGACTCTCCGGCAAGAGAAGTCTGAAGTAGAGGAGTGTGGGATTCACTCGGCCAGATTTGTATTAGCGTTTCCGCTACGCCCTTTCCAATCGAAAAAATTCCTACTAAAACACCTCGCTGTTTCTCTTTGCATACATTGCCCGGTCACGTTTCCCTTATGGTTTTGCTCCTTGTGTCCGAATATTATTACGACCTTAATATACAAATGTTTCCTGTAATTTCTACAAACAAAAATGCATTCATAAATAGTTGTGAATGATCAACTTCCATTACCTACACTTCTTGAATATTTTCAAAACATTGTATTTCTTTAAGCCACGAAGTTTAAGTTTAAGTAGAGGGCGAGGAGAAATTAAATACGATATTTCTTGATGACATTCATATTTATAATATCATAGTTTCATACACATACAATTTACATGGTTAAGTAATCGTTAATTATAATCTTAATAATTGCGTAATTGTAATTTGAAAATGAACGAACAATCTGTCTGACCTCACAAAATATAATTAATTCACAACGGCTGAGATAGAATACTTTTTAATTTTTCTCCAAGCTACATTGTGTATTAAAAAGGAATGAAATGGAAGGCACTAAACAGACTATCGCTGCGCACTGTCCTTTCTGTCTGTCTGTCTTTTAGGCGACCTAACATTATATTTAAATTTTACACCGTTATGGCATATTGACATTGGTAACTTAATAACGTAATGTGTACGTAAGTATAATCTGTACCAAACTTTATGGTCACTCTTATAGACATGAAAGACTGAACATTAACGATTTTATATACTAATCAAATACTGCACAGCCCTCCGCAACTAAACTGAAGAAATCATAAAGTTTTGGGCGGACTCTGCGTACCTACGTACATAAGAACCAACGATTGGAAAAGTAGGATTCTTTTATTTAGGTACTATACTTGACGAGACGTACTAGCGTTTAAAAACCACCAAAACACCTTATTTTTAGATTCAGGAAACAATTAATATATTATTAATATATTTATTATTTCCTGATATATATAATTAATAACATTGGTGTTTTTAATCACTATTGGCCGGTTTCTATATCGTATCGACCATTAACTTGCCTTACTATAGATTAAAATTAGACGTAAGCTTTATACAAGTAATGTCAAACTTCAACCGATGCTAAGGCAAGTGAAGGAAAAGGAATCAGCCATAAGTCGTATTATTTTATATGTAAATAAGTCCTTCTTTTCCGATCATTCGTAATGACTAACTAAACTTACGCAAATAGCGGTAACTACAATTGAGATTTCGTAAAATAGCAAAGTACCTTAAACAAAAAACTAATTTCACACAGCACTTTTAGTTAACTTACAAAATTTTATAAATAACTTTCTACATAGAAGAATGGAATTGACTGTTTACCTGTAGTAGCTTCTTATCCTATCTTTGTTGTATATTTTTCAAATGTTAGTTTTGGCATCACCTTACGTTCATTTTGGCACCATGAGAATTGACAAAACAGATTTTATAGATTGTTAGTGCAATTCGATTTAGGTGTTATTTAAAATTAAATATACATACATTCAGAGATCTCAAAATTTAAACCCTAGATTTTCTCATTATCTTAGGTATAGAGTACGCTAACTATATACTCCCCCCGCTCGTGAAATAAACAATTTTTCATACAAAATCAACAATACAATACAATACTAAATGTATTGCACATACATCTGCAGCTAAGAGGAAGTGAAGTTTGGCGCGATCTATACCTAAAGTTTATTATCATGGTATTGATGTCCGATGACAAAAATGCATTGATCGATGATTTTAAAAATTATAATAAAAAGGACCTATAAAAATACATAAATACATCCATAAAAATATCATTTTTTAAATCCCAGCAAAGTATAATAATTATAATAAAATCTGCAAAAACTTTAACTACTGATATACAAACATCCATACTTTTCTTTTATTTTTTAGATTTCGTAATATTGATTACATTTAAAATATACTATGTCATAAATTCGTAGTACCATTGCACTTTGGGCCGCCGTTTTAATCTAGCATACAACTTGTTTTATCTCGACTTTTGCCGGGTTTCTTTATATTAGGTAGGTAAGTACTACTCATTCATTTATTTTACTAGTGGTTATGAAGTCCATACAAGTAATGTCTATTTTCTACCAATAATAAGATAAAAGAATGGAGAGTAAGATATGAAAACTTGTCTTTATATCTTTACGTCAAATCGTAGACAGATCTAGAAGGGAGCGAGAAAAGGCGCTTGTCCTGTGACAAAATAAATGCCTTCTTATCAGCTAATCTTCGCTATCTGTACAGCAAATACTAGATAATGGCTGAGAGTTTTCAGTCTTTGCCGCCCGGAGTAAATGCTCCCATTTTGTTCCTATTTAGATTCGGTTGTAGAGGATACACATAGAAAGTATTTAATTGAATCTATGGCTTTAAAATTTTGGATTAATTATGGTAATGTTATTCGATTTCAATTGGTGAGAGTAAGCCGGCCGGTGGTATTCGCAAAAGAGGCAAAGCGGGGGCTGGTGCGCCTTTGTCAGAGTTGCCTCTGCAGCTCGCCCCGCGCAGTCGGCGGCGTCTCCTCGCGGTCTTCATCACTTGGTAAATTGTTATTTTGTTCTTGCTCCCTATTCAATACAAAAGCAGGCTCCACGTTCTCGTCATCGCTATTGAATCTGTAATTAATTAAAAGCTCATTGTAACTAAAAGGTTGACTATTTCAACGAATAGTTCAACGATTACGACGCTAGAATTTGATTATTTACATTCAGCAGCAACTATCAATTGCAAATGAAAATATTTTATATTCAAAGAAGAATTATTATAAATATTAATTACTGACAACAGGATTCTAACACAGCGCCTCTAATCCAATTTTAGTTGCTGATCAAAGAATAGAAACGCCCCAACGAAGAATGGATAAAATAACCTTAGCTATATTTAATGCTGGAGAACTTTCTGTGTTTCTCCTCATAAAAACAGCAGTAACATAACTTTAAAAAAATGTAATTAATATAATTATGACCTACGTAAACGCTTTTCATCCGTACTCACTTTCTCTTTTGAATACAATTAGCGTCGTTGAAAAAAATTTCCGCATTAAATTAGATTTTCTAATTTTTCGAAGGATTAATTATAGTATTATATATTACATTAAATTATAAACTGCGTGTCACGGAGATGAATATGCTGCGATGGATGTGTGAAGCGATGCGGAAAGACCGGGTCAGGAACTCCCGCATACGCGGCAGTCTTCATGTCCGTGACAGCAGACAAACTGCAAGAGTGTCGCTTACGTTGGTACGGCCAAGTTTTACGGAGACCGGCTAATTATGTGGGGAACAAATGTCTAGCCATGCCGCCTCCGCCAGGTCCCGGTCGAAGAGGAAGGCCCCAGAAATGTTGGCTTGACGTTGTGAAGGATGACATGCGTACCAGTGGTCTCAAAACGGGGGATGCTGAAGACCGCGCGAAGTGGAGTAGAAAAAGTAGGAAAGAGGACCCTGGGCGTCGGAGTGAACGCTCCGAACGTAACCGGAAATTAACGCTCGGATGATGATGATGCCATTAAATTATAAACTAGTACAATAAAGGAAACTTAACTTATATTGTATTCTACCTATAATTATTTAGACTTCTAGTAGAAAACTGAAGCTAGGTCGTCGAAATCAATGGGTAAGATTCCCAGAAGGCTGGCTACGTTTGAAATAAATAAATAATAATGAATGAAATTGTAGGAGTGCATACTGTAAACTGATAATTAAATAGTTATACTCACTGGTAACGAGGTACTTCGCCCCTCATTGTGCAAATGGCATTTGTTAGGGCTTTTACATAATTTTTGGCTAGTGTTAACGTTTCTATTTTTGAGAGACTTCTGTTATCTTTTTTAACATGCGGAATCACCCGCCGTAGATCCTGAAAAGAAGTTATAAATAAAATAACACCAGCCCACAAAAAATAAAAAATGGTCTGTACTTTTGACCAAACCATGTAGGTATTCTTGTGTATATCGTTTCGCTGAATCCAAATCTGGGGTCAGTGTGGTTCCATACATCCTCAAAATTTGAAGACCACATTTTATTTTTTGTGGACCTGTGTAATTAATTGCATAATATGTCGTAAATTGTAGTACTAATTCTGATTTTCTTAACAAAATTACTTTAAATTTACACATATTTTATTTTCATAACAATAAAGTTAATAAACATAGAATTATGTACTAGGGCTTTCATCGCAGCTTCACTTGCGTAATAAACAATCAAATCAAACATCAAATACTAGCTCACAGCGTCCAAAATGCTCCGTCGGTCGTTCCACATAGTGACCACAGTCGTTATGGTCGTGGCGAAAACGTCACTAACGACGTCATCATTTTCGATCACACAGCGCTCACAACAACCCATGTCAAAGTGGGCGTTGACCACAGAGCATTAATTCTCTCTATCGATTGTCATTGAAAATGGCGTGATTTTCAAATCAACCAATTACATTTGTGTATTTCGTCGTTTGTGACATTAACGCCCCATAATCCGTTCCACTAGAGTTTATGATTGTAACTAGCTAGTGGAACGGGAAAAATCGCGCTCGTGAACGTGGTCTTTGTGAGCCTCTTGTGGAACGTAGCCAAAACTAAAAATAACACGCTTTAGACCGTAAATGTTTTTGGGACTTCGTCATAGATTAATACGACCTAACAGAATTAATAAACATTTCACGTTACTTCGTTATTTGAAGAAAAATAATAATAGAAATATGTTTTATAACATTATATAGTGCACCAGTAATAAAATTAAGTATATTATGTACCAACAAAATTGAAAGCCAATAACTAAATAAATTAACTGTTATTGGCTTTCAATTTTGTTCATTTCATTCAAAGTTACGTTCTATAGACATTCTTAAGTGTCAATCGGGCTTTTATTTTGTGATTATTACAATTTAAACAATATCTTTATAAATTGTAGCTTGTGTTATTAAACCAAGTATAGGAATTGATAGTTTCATCAAAATTCGTTCAATAGTCTTTCCATGAGGCAGTAAAAATATTTATCCCCTCAAAATGTATCTTTTATAATAGTAATATTTGAATATCATAATTATGCTATTTGCCACACACAGTAAAGCTATTTTATGTTATTCGACACCTATCAAAAGACTTACCTCAAAGGCACGATTCAACGAATGCATCCGCATTCGCTCACGTTCGTTGCTTTCGAGCCGCCGCAGGTTGCGTTCGCGGGCGGAGATTCCGCAGCGCCGTCGCCGGCCAGGGCCACTGTGTCCGGTGCTGCTGGCCGCTGACGATGACGAACCGGCAGCAGTGCGTCGCGGCCTGCATACCCTGCGGGCAACTTGCTCATCGCTCCCACTGCCGCTATCGTAGAAATCTGAAACGTTAAATGAAATTTCTATAATATTTTCTAAGATCAGCAGTAGGGATCCGTTAGGTCGTAAAATATAGAACATAACATGTTGTCTCATATTATTGAATCGTATTAAAATATCACTTTTTTCTTTATTTTATTATTTGTTCAAGCATAATGTCAGACCATACACATCCAACTACTTAGCTAGTGTTCCTACTTTAATTTGAACAATATTCACTTTAGACCAAAAAACTGTCAAATATGTGCATAATCTGTCTTTAGATAAAGTAGGAATCTACTTCATTGGAATGTACTCTATTTCATCTTCTGAGTTATAACCAATGTTTGTTATATACTTACGATATTAGAAATATTTCCTGCTTAAGATATGCATTGTCATTTATCTATCGTAGCCACTTATCATATATATGTAGACATACTGACTCGTCTGCCTTTCTACAAAAATAACATCACACAACATAGACCGGCCACCGGTAACTGACTGACTTTCTACATACCCTATCATTTATGTTTAGAGGCACACGTTTTTATTTCAAGCTTCAAGTGTAACAATAAAGTACTCGTATACATATTAAGTATGCTTTGATAAAAATGGTAACAGATAACATCCGCCCACATAACGCCTACGTTCACTACAACGTGACGTCACTACTTTGTTACTTTTGTGCTGATAATATTACCTTCCACATCTATTCATGCTTTCGTCGGTGTACAATTTCTAGGTTGCCTGAACGTTCAGGTTACTCAATAATAGTTTTAATAAAATGTACAAGAACGTACAGGGCAAAAGATAAACATAAATACATATTATAAATAATTATACCATTATTTATGTATTATGGCACTCTGTTGTTCGTGCCTACCCCGCAAGGGAACTGGCGTGAAGTTATGTATGTATGTATGTATTATAAATGAAATTAAATTAAATCGGGTGCACAGAAGGTTGGTGCCTACTTCGGACAACGGTAATCCAGCGGTAATGTAGGCGACGTTCTGCGACCCATCGGTGACAACTATACCCAGTATGTATTCTAATTAATATAATCTTAAACGATTATAGTTACATAATATAACTAAGTTTTCTTTATTTCATTAGTCTACACTCTACACCTAACATTTCAGTTTAATAATAACATAAACGACGGAGAACACGATGCATTTGTTTAGATTTCTTGTCTGTTTATCGTTTTGTCTGTTTTTGACGGTTGGTCTGTTTGTTCGGGATTCATGTAAAAACTACTGGGCCCATTTCGATACGGGTTTCACTGGTCGACAACAAATTCATAGATTTAAAATCTGCGCTACTTTTTATCCCGGGAATCCAGCGGGAATTTTTCTGAGAATGATTTAAAATGGCCAGATTGAAAAAAAATCGAATTCCGATGCGATTTTTTTCACTGATCGATAGCAAATTTTATGTAATAAAATGTGTAATATTTTTTTATCCCGGTAATCCCGCGGGAATTTCCGGAAAGTGGTTTGTAATTGTTCAGGTGCATAAAAATTAGCTTTTCTATTCCGACACAGTTTTCACTAAAACGATGGCTTAGCATTACATTCTTTTTTTAAATATTGCGGAACTTTGTATCCCAGGAATCCCATGGGAATTTCAAGTCACGCGTGGACGAAGTCGCGGAGTATCCTAGTAATATTATAATATTGTAAAAGTGTAATCTTTGGTTTTTTATATTTTTTGTATTTGTTTGTTTGAGATTCACACAAAAACTGTTAGGCCGATTTCGATGCGGTTTTCGTTAATCGACAGCAAATTTTCGGACTTAGCGGTTTTAAAATGGCCAGGTCGAAAAAATTCTGATACCGATCTAATATTTTGACTAATTTAGATTCTTTGTGAAACTACTGTGATGATGAAGTCGCGGGCGAACCCTAGTTAAAGCAATAAAATTATAGTTCAACTGTGCAGTCAAGAACAGTTCAGTGCAGTTTCGCAGATGAGATTAAGTGAGCGTCTATAAAATTAGTAAAGCGAAACATCACGGCGAGAACGTAAAAGTATTTAGCAACCAGTCAGCTGGTTGTACGAAACCTGGGCATTACGTGACGCGACTGCACGCTTGATAAAGTATTTGCGTAAGACCGCGAATACAGACTAATCGATTTGTACGCACGGCTACGGGCGATTTTCGTAATGCCCTTATCTGCTTCGTGCCTTTCAACGCTATGTGTATATTAACAAAACATTTGATATACCTTCACACATTATAATAGGTAGATTTTTCTTTAATTTAAAATGTCAACTTTATGTTTCTATCCCTAAATGGCCATAACGGAACTCTTATAATTTCGTCGTGTTCATCCATTTGTCTTTGTCTGTCTGTGCATATTACAGCCTTTTTCTCTCGAAAACTATTTATTGGCTTATAGGTGAATTATAATAAAATGTATTATAATTTAGAAAAGCAAAAAAAACTGGTGTTGTATAATGGCACATGGTGCAAAAAAAATATAGCCTTACCTCTATAAGGAGTAAATTTAAAAAGTGTAAAAAGTGTTATTCATAATCGCATTCTGGAAAACATGTTTTTAACTTTCTTTACCGAGCCTATCAACCTCGTATGACTATTATGAATAAAAGGATTATTTTTAAGCTGTAGAATTGTTTAGTTCCTTCCCTGAACACAAGCACCGCTGAGATAGCTTGATTAATTTAATATATATATTGTGACAATCGCCACCTACTGAAGACAATAATAAAATAAATCTAGTAGAAACTTGCACACCAACATTACCAATGAGTGAAATCCGCTAATTTATCTTAGGCAAGCATCATAAGTATACCTTCTAACTTTTATAATATTGTCATATATCAATCCTTATAATTAGAGAATTTTTAAATATCCTTACCACCAGCTTGTTCTATTTTGTCTGCTATATCAGGCTTGTTGTCATAGTATTCGGATGTTTCGTCTTCATAGTACAACATCATCTGATCAGGCGACTCTGCTTCTGTGCCACCTCCTTCAGCACTCGCCCATTGGGGCATTTTCAGATCTGAAAAGTAAAATATCAACATAATAAATAAAAGTTATATATAAATCATCAAGCGGGCCTTCTGCCTGTCTGCTGAAGTACTGCAATAAAAAATAAATAAATGCAAACAAATTCTGTTAACGTTTTAAAGGTCTAGAAAACATTTTAACATTTTAGGCGTTTTTAGTCAAACTAATACAAGAGCATGAGTATATGAGTATGAAGTGAATAAGAGTATGAGTAACATTTTCCCTGGCACACCTTTTTTTTAAAGAGGGAAAATCGATTGAGTACCGTCAACCGCGGCGCACGGGGAAATTGCCATGGGGATGTCTGGGGTACACCGTTTTATCCGTGCAGGAACGGAGAAAGAATACAATCTCCTGCGGCCGGGCGGCCTGTCGTAAGAGGCAACAAAACAACCCACAGCCAAGTGGTAGGGGTATTTGCCCGACTAAATGGCTACCACACCTGGTCTAAAGTATGTCGCTATAACAACCTTGAGTTGTGTTCCAGCATTAGTGACCAAAAAATGACCAAATTAACCAAAATGGCAAATCACAGAAAAACCTATCCTACTTTCTGGGATAACTTTTACATAAATCTATCCCATTATCCGGGAAAAAAGTATCCCTTGTCCACCCTCGATATTAAAATTATATATATACCAAATTTCAGCCAAATCGATGCAGTAGTTTTTTCGTAAAAGCGTAACAAACAAAGAGACGAATATATTTTTATCCCAGAGACTATCCCATTTTTCGTGATATCCTATGTTCATTCTCGGTATCGGTAATATATATATATATATATATATATATATATATATATATATACTGAGTTTCAGCCAAATCGGTCCAGTAGTTTTTCCGTGAAAACGGAACAGACAGACAGACCGACAGAGTTACTTTCGCATTTATAATGTTAACTAGAGTTTACCCCGCGGCTCCGCCGCGCGTCAAGCTCTAGTTCTTACCTCTTGTTTTAAGAGCAGGCATTAATACAGGATATATTGTATTGTATTTTTATGTTGGTGCTATTTGCCCTCGGAAGATTTACTTCATTTTATATCGCAAACTATCCCATCTACCGGGATGAATAGTATCTATGTCCATTTTCGATATTCAGACAGACAGATCGAGTGAAAATCGCATTTTTTTAAAGATTATGATTTATTATATCTATAAACTTAATAAATGATTGGTCCCCCATACAAACTTTAATACCCTATTTCAACCCGTTCTAGTTTTATTTATATAACTAAATATTGTGTAAACTACACAAACGACCAAAACTACCAAACGTACTAAAACTACCGAAACTACCAAATCTACCAACCAAAACTACCAAATCCACCAACCAAAACTACCACAACTACCTAAGCTACCACAATTACCAAATCTACCAATCAAAACTACCACAAATACCAAAACCACCACAACTAACAAAACTACCAAAACACCACAACTATCAAAACTACCATAACTACCTAAACTATCACAACTATCAAAACTACCGCAACTACCAAAACAACCGAATATATCAAATCGACCAACCAAAACTACCAAATCTACAAACCAAAACTACCACAACTATCAAAACTACCACAACTACCAAAATAACCAAATCTACCAACCAAAACTACCATTACTACCAAATCTACAAACCAAAACTACCAAATCGACAAACCAAAACTACCACAACTACCAAATCTACTACAGCTACCAAAACTACCACAACTACCACAACTACCAAAACAACCGAAACTACCAAAACTACCAGCATAAACTACCGAAAATAGCAAAACTACCAACCAAAACTACGACAACTATGAAAACAACCAAAACTACCAAAACTACCTAAACGACCAAATTGACCAAAATAAACAAAATGACGAAAATGGCAAACCACAAATAAAAAACCTATCCTAG
Organism: Dendrolimus kikuchii; assembly: GCA_019925095.2. Classification (NCBI taxonomy): domain Eukaryota; kingdom Metazoa; phylum Arthropoda; class Insecta; order Lepidoptera; family Lasiocampidae; genus Dendrolimus; species Dendrolimus kikuchii. Next base: position 11,280,062 of record CM034398.1, on the reverse strand, counting down.
TTTCCGGGATAAACTTTACATAATCTATCCCAAAATCTATCCCAGTATCCGGGATGAAAGTATCCCTTGGCTACCCTCGGTATTTAAATTACATATGTACCGAGTATCAGCCAAATCGGTCCAATAGTCTTGCCATAAAAGGATAACAAACAGAGACACAAATATTCTTTTATCCCGGAAACTATCCCATTTTCTGGGATAAAAAGTATCCTATGTTCATTCTCGGCATCGAAAATATATATATACCGAGTTACAGCCAAATCGGTCCAGTAGTTTTTACGTGAAAACGGAATGGACAGACAGACAGAGTTACTTACGCATTTATAATATTAACTAGAGTTTACCCCGCGGCTGCGCCGCGGGTCAACCTCTAGTGCGTGTCTCTTGATTGTATTATTTTTTTATGTATTTACTCCCGAAAGATTCACTTCATTTTATATCACAAACTATACCACCCCTGTCTATATGTAAACTACATAAATGACAAAACTTGACAAAATAGATAACATGGACCAAGTGAACCAAGTGGACCCAGTGGACCCAGTGGACCAACTGGACCCAGTGGATCCAGTGGACAAAGTGGACCCAGTGGACCCAACGGATCTAGTGGACCAAGTGGACCCAGTGGGTCCAGTGGACCCAGTGAGTCAAGTGGACCAAGTAGACCCAGTGGACCCAGTGGTTCAAGTGGACCCAGTGGACCCAGTGGGACCAGTGGACCCAGTGGGAACAATGGACCCAGTAGGCTAAGTGTTCCAAATGGACCCAGTGGACCCAGTAAACTCAGTGGACCAAGTGGACCCAGTGGACCAAGGGGACCAAGGGGACCAAGTGGACCAAGTGGACCCAGTGGACCAAGGGGACCAAGTGGACCCAGTGGATCAAGTGGACCCAGTGGACCCAGTAGACCCAGTGGACGAAATCACAAAACCAGTCCTAGTTTCCGGGATAAACTTTACATAAATTTATCCCAAAATGTATCCCATTATCCGGGATAAAAAGTATCCCTTGGTCACTCTCGATATTCAAATTATATATGTACCGAGTTCCAGCCAAATCGGTCCAATAGTCTTTTCATAAAAGGATAAAAGAAAGAAAGAAAGAAAAAATATCCTATGTTCATTCTAGGAATCGAAAATATATATATACTGAGTTTTAGCCAAATCGGTCCAGTAGTTTTTCCGTGAAAACGGAACAGACAGACAGACAGTTACTTTCGCATTTATAATATTAATAGGGACATTAAATATTAATAGGGATAGGGGTAATTTTTATTATACCTATAAACTTAAGAAATGATTAGTTTCTCACTAACACTTTCATTTTAGTTTTATTTTTGCGATAAAAAGTATGGCCAAAGTGACCAAAATGGCCGAAATGGCCCAAAATTACCGAATTGACTGAAATGGCCAAAATGACCAAAAAGGCCAAAATTATCAAAAAGGCCAAAATGACCGACATGGCCAAAATGATCAATAAGGCCAAAATTACCGACATGGCCAAAATGGCTAAAATGACCAAAAAGGCCAAAATGACCGAAATGGCCAAAATGACCAAAAAGGCCAAAATGACCGAAATGGTCAAAAAGGCCAAAATGACCAAAACGGCCAAAATGACCAAAACGGCCAAAATGACCGAAATGGCCAAAAAGGCCAAAATTACTAAAATGGCCAAAATGACCAAAAAGGCCAAAATTATCAAAAAGGCCAAAATGACCGACATGGCCAATATGATCAAAAAGGCCAAAATTACCGACATGGCCAAAATGGCTAAAATGACCAAAAAGGCCAAAATGACCGAAATGGCCAAAATGACCAAAAAGGCCAAAATGACCGAAATGGTCAAAAAGGCCAAAATGACCAAAACGGCCAAAATGACCAAAACGGCCAAAATGACCGAAATGGCCAAAAAGGCCAAAATTACTAAAATGGCCAAAATGGCCAAAAAGGCCAAAATTAACGACATGGCCAAAATGGCTAAAATGACCAAAAAGGCCAAAATGACCGAAATGGCCAAAAAGGCCAAAATGACCGAAATGGCCAAAATGACCGAAATGGCCAAAAAGGCCAAAATTACTAAAATGGCCAAAATGACCAAAAAGGCTAAAATGACCGACATGATCAAAATGACTGAAATGACCAAAAAGGCCAATTGACCGAAATGGCCTAAATGACCAAAATGGCCAAAATGACTAAAATTACCAAAAAGGCCAAAATTACTGAAATGACCAAAAAGGCCAAATGACCGAAATGGCCAAAATGACCAAAATGGCCAAAATAACCGAAATGGCTAAAATCACCAAAATCACCAAAATGACCAAAAAGGCCAAAATGAACAAAAAGGCCAAAATGACTGAAATAACCAAAAAGGCCAAATGACCGAAATGGCCAAAATGACCAAAATGGCCAAAATAACCGAAATGGCTAAAATGACCAAAATGACTAAAATGGCCAAAATGACCAAAATTTCCAAATTAACCAAAATAAATAAAATGGCCTAAATGGCCAAAATGACCGAAAAGGCCAAAATGAAAAGTATCCCATGTCCACCCTCGGTATTTAATTCACATACGTACCAAATTTCAGCCAAATCGGCCCATTAGTTTTGCCGTAAAAGCATAAAAGCATAACAAACAAGCAGACAAATATATTTTTATCCCGGGCACTATCCCATTTTCCGGGATAAAAACTATCCTATGTTCATTCTCGGCATCGAAAATATATATATATATATATATACTGAGTTTCAGCCAAATCGGTCCAGTAGTTTTTACGTGAAATCGGAACAGACAGACAGACAGACAGACAGACACAGAGTTACTTTCGCATTTATAATATTAATAGGGACTAGAGTTTACTCCGCGGCCACGCCGCGGGTCAACCGCTGGTGCGTGCTTCTTGTTTAAAGAGCAAGAGTTGTTAATACAGGTTACATTGTAATTAATTTTTATGTTAGTGCTATTTGCACTCTGAAGTTTAATTTCATTTTATATCGTAAACTATCCCATCTTCCGGCATGAAAAGTATTTATGTCCATTTTCGATATTAAAACTACATTTAAACAAAATTACAGCAAAACCGATCCAGTATTCCTAGTAGTTTTCCGTGAAAACTTAACGGAAAGACCTATCGAGTTACTATTGCATTTTTTATAGACGATAAATGTTTATATTTATAAACTTGAGAAATGATTGGTCTTATCCAAACTTTCAACCTTTATTTCAAACCGTCCTAGTTATATTTATCTATCCCCCGTCTATGACAACTACATAAATGACAAAAAGGACAACAATCGGACAACTCGGACCAATCGGACATAAAGGACAAATCGGACATAAAGGACAAATCGGACAACTCGGACAAATCGGACAACTCGGACAAATCGGACAATACGGGCAAATCGGATAAACCGGACAACTCGGACAAATCGGACAAATCGAACAAATCGAACAAATCGGATAACTCGGACAAATCCGACAATAGGGACAAATCGGTCAAAAAAGACAAATCAGACAAATCAGACAAATCGGACAAATCGGATAAAAAAACCTATTCCACTTTTGGGATAACCTTTACATAAATCTATCCCATTATCCGAGATAAAAGGTATCCCTTGTCTACTCTCGGTATTAAAATTACATACATACCGAATTTCAATTAAATCGGTCCAGTAGTTTTTCCATAAAAGCATAACAAACAGAAAGACAAATATATTTTTATCCCGGAAACTATCCCATTTTTCGGGATAAAAAGTATCCTATGTTCATTCTCGGTATCGAAAATATATAAGTATATACTGAGTTTCAGCCAAATCGATCCAGTAGTTTTTACGTGAAAACGGAACAGACATATAAACAGAGTTACTTTCGCGTTTATAATATTAATAGGGATAGGGATAAGGATAGGTTTTAATAGGGAATAGTTTTTAAGTCTTTTGTATAACCAACACATTATGAACCCAAGTCTGAGATAAATAAAATTATCATTATTATAAATCGTTGCCAGAGGGAAGCATACCCAGCAAGCTGGCTATGTTGCCACACTGTATGGCAATACTGATTCACTTAGCGAAATTATGATGTCGGTAAAGACAAATAGCTACTAGTATTTAAAGTATTTGTATATCACGTCTAAAATATATAAAAACTGCTTAGTGGTTTTTTTGAAACAAACGTTTATTTAGGTGTGTGTTCCCAATGCATTATAAGTGATTGTGTCTACTGTTTGTGAATTATGCATTTTCAGTTTTACATATTAAATATACCTATGTAAATTTAGAAAGGATTCTGCTGGGATGTTTATATTTTGTTCCTTCTTCACGGTCTTGGGAATAAACTTAATAATTTAATCCAAAAATGTTATACGTACTATGTTGTGTTGTTGGTAACTTTTTATCGCGGACATCGTAATCGTTTCCACAGGATACCGAATTAAAATTTAGGCAAGAGTATTTTTTTATGTATAAAATATATTAAAGGACAAGTTTTGTCTCGTAAATTTAATCAGTTCTGTGGGGTATGTTTGTTTAAATTTGATTCGCTGAATGTTATACGGGCGAAGCCACGGACTCTCGGATTTCTTAAGCTAAAAGATATCAACAATTAAAATGTTAAATTTACTAACATTTCTTAGTACTTAATTTACAATCAATTCACATCTCCATAATGGTATTATAATAGATAAGATGATTCGAGATTTATCACGTACAATATATTAGAGGTACTTTATTGATTTTTTTCTCGTCCCGACACATACGGTGATATTTTATATAATTATCTATTTTCATGCATAAATTGCATAGATTTAAACATTAAAACACGTGAACATTAATTACTTTTAAAAATTGCGTAGATCAAAAAAAACCTAAGCCGGATTTCTACATATTACCTACTATACGTTCATTTGCCTCACTACTGATTTAAATTTGTCATAAACTTCATATATTAATAATTTATATTTTTCACCGGACACCGGACAAGATATAGTAAGGTATAGAAACCCGTCACTAGAGAAAAGATGAATCGGCTTAAGCCTAACCAACGTTGGGCCAATACGGGGTGGTTTTGCAGGGGGCCCTCCAGCATCTGGGGAGCGGAGGAGTGATCCGTCTGTTGACGAAGTGAGTTTGCTCTGCTTCCCAGGGCACTCTCAAGCACTGATGCACTAGGATCAGCGTGGGCGTAACTACGTTCTAAGTCTCACGCTCTTCCTGCCATAAGCGCTCCCGTGCAGGAACGGAGAAATAATACATTTTCCTGCGGCCAGGCGGCCTGTCGTAAGAGGCGACAAAACAACCCACAGCCAGGTGGTAGGGTATTTACTCAACTGGATGACGACCACCCCTGGTCTAGAGTATGCCGCCACAACAACCTTGTGTTGTGTTCTGGCATTAGTGACCAGGTTCCAGTCTCCTTTAAGAGAGCAGCAGGGCATTTGTAGCACCTTTGGTGTTGCAAATGTGTATAGGCTATGGTAACCGCTTTCCATCAAGTGGGCCGTCTGCCTGTCTGCTGGACTCCTGCAATAAAAAATAAAAAAAAGCGTGGGGCAAATGGGAGGAGGAGGTTTTAGTGGAGTATTGAGTATTTGAGTCTCCACACATGCCGACGATTGACTCTGGTTGCTATTCGTAGCTTTACCTCTCATCGCTTTGGTCCAATCCCTAGCAAACGACCCGGTAGTGTGCGAAAAGCATTTCCCCCGTCTCAATAAAAAAATACGGGCTGGTTCAGCTCACAGTTGCCCTAATAAAATGCCTAAAAATTTTGACAAAGTTTAATTAATGTTTCCAAACAAATACAATAAATAAACTTCCAATATTTTATATAATAGGGATGCAAACACATTACAATAAATTCTAATATTTTTACATATAAAAGACCAGGCGTTAAAATGACATATCATCATTTTAATTTTAAAATATCATGATACAAATAATTTAAATTAATTTTCAAACAATAATGGTCATAAGTAGGTACAAGTTAAAGAAGTCAAATAACTGACTCCCTTAACTTGTACCTACTTATGACATTATAAGTTTGTACGCTCGTACAAAACCTATAAGGCTGCATGCATGCTGTATGAGGCTATGCAGCCTCAGCAGGGGAGCGGAAAATTATCTTATATTTATCTTATAAAACATCGCCGTTTTATAAGATGATAAGAACGTTCCCGGCAAATGACAGTGGTTTGGGACCATTAACTTATCTTTAGGCGTTTTTCCCTTTTTTATTTAGTTTTAGTTTTTACGTAGTTTGTAGTTTATTTTCAAGTTTATATTTATAAGTTAATTTATTTTTAGTATCTAATTATATGTTTTAAGTTAGTTATGTCTAGTTACAAAATCTTATTAGTCATCTTTGTTATTCTCATATTCATTTACACCACGTTTTTCACTGTACAGAGGATAAGTATTCCCCTATTTATCAATTTTTGTGTTTTCATACAAAACTTTTGTTTATTTACAAATGAACATTTTATTATAATTATTAATTATAAGTGTATTTCATTTATTTTGATATAGCGATCAAATTATAAAACTAAAATTCGTTTTAAGGAGCGGTTTTGCTTAATAAATGTTTAAAGGTTTTGTTTTGAATTAACTGCCATGTGGAGAATGGACCACTAAGGAATACTTATATTAATACATCATAATTTATGTACACCGGACCAATACGGAGCTAGGCCTCGAAGCCTTGGTCATTTTACCAGTCAATGTATTATGAATGATTTCATGAAAAATATACGTGATAATACTTGTGACCCTGTTATCTTGGAAGTAGTAAAATACTCGGATTGCGAGTCTCCTAGTAAAAACATAACTCTGAGAAGTTTCTAAATTCCTCATGACCGAGATAAAGTCACAAGAATTCTACAGCTGTTTTTTAGCGTTTCAAAATTTAAAAAAAATCTTGTTACAATTTAAATTCTTGTCTAATTTGGTCTATAAAATAGGTTTTAAATAATAAAACATCCTGAAGCGACATAAGATAATATTGATCTGTGACTAGTGTTAGTAGAGTAATAAATCAAAATTCTAGATTTTTCATATGAATTTCGGAATTTCACCCTTGTTATAGAATGAACGCCGGGGAACCAAGGGCATTTCCCTCTCCTCCACCCCACTCACGCCTTGTTCACCGAATATAATACATTGGTTTTTCTTTACCTAAATTGTAGACATTTTGGACAGTTTGGTATTCATGTTACCGGACATTTCCGGAAAATTTGGACCTTATGGCAGTCGTAGCTGGGACGCTGTGTAGAATTTAGTTTGTTCAGAGCTAGATACATTATTATTGAGTAAATGTTATTCCTACTATTCTTCTTCCATGCTGTTACGAATGTTCTTTAACTCTTTGTCAGTTCGGTGTAATGTAAATCTTCTTTTTCATTTGTTATGCTCGGAAACTATGCTTGAAGTTACTTGATTACATGAATATAAAGAGTATCTACTTTTCGTTTCTGGAAAAAGATTTTTAATACATCATATATTTGTTCTGTTCACAAAACTGTGAACAGAACAAATATATGATGTATTAAATGAGTTTATCAGATTGAGATATGGATTTAACGCTTGATTTCGTTTGAGAAGTGGTTGTTTGTTTAATTAATTAATTTTATTTACTTTCCTCAAATTCGAAATGAAAAGCAGAGTGTTAACCTCGAGTGAAAGATCTATTTAGGCACTCGAACTAGTATTGGAGCCCTCGCTACCCTCATGCACCGAACCATCTCGTGACTAAATAAGTCTCTCTCATCCCTCGTGTAACAATCTTCTATTATTAAACTGTCTTTCAACAAAGTATAATCTCTATCATCTATGTAACAGATTTTAGTAATAATTACATTAGCTCACAAACAAAAAAGTGGTCCGTACTTTTCACCAGACCCATCTATTCTTAGGTATTTCGATGCGCTGAATCAGAACCGTTGGGTCCATACACCCTTAAAATTTTGAGGGTGGATGGAAGAAATTGACCCCAAATTCGGTCTTTTGGTCCATAAACACTCAAAATTTTAAGAGTGTATTGACCAAACTGACCCTAGATTCGGATTCAGTGCATCGAAATACATAAGATTAGATGGGTCTGGTCAAAAGTACAGACAAACTACACCTTTGTAGGCCAGTCTTATTGATAATTAATTATACGGAGCCCTCTGAAGCAAATAATTTTTGCTTCTAAATGCTATTTTATGGAATTAGACTAATTTAATTTAAATTTAAACAATTTGTATATTTATCGTTTACACAGAATAGCAAGCACACTAAACAATATGCTAATTAAATTCTTATCCCTATAAATACACAATAGTGAAAGTTAACTCATTTGATTGTGTATTTATTTCATTCAAAATTCATTGCAGAAAGTAACAGAATCGTGGCAGCCCATTCTTTGAATTACGTTTGTAATATATTGAAAAGTCCGCCAATATGCAAAAACTAGTGTATTTTATTCCAAACTATAACTTTAATCATTACAATATTATTTTAAGTGTTAGAAAAAAAACTACAAAGTTAAGATGCACTTCTTAGGAAAATCCTAAAGGTCTGCGCGAAGGACTTTATAATCTGGATACTCTTCACAATTTTATTTATTAGTTATTTCAACAATTACAAAATTAACAGATTTCCATTTTTAGAATGAATGTTACTAAACACAAAAGAAAGATTGGTAGGTAGTCTTTACGTATCAGGCGAAAAGCTCTTGTATATAAAAGGTTGTACGTATTATATGCTGTAGGGATAAAAGTTTAGATGCAAATAGGAATGTTTAAAAATAAAGCATGTTACTATTAGAGAAATTAATTATTGACTATTGTCCGCTTATCTAAAGAATTCGACGAATCAGATCAAATATTTATTTTAGATAAATCCTTTAAGTGTTTTTAATGGATCAGGGATATTTTATTACGTAAAATATGCTCACAGCACTGAATTCCAAGCCCAGTTAAAATCCAAGGCCATATATTTTATTTCAAAAAGGGAATCAGTCGTATATATTTTAAACTTTAATCTGTACACTGATTTGGGATTCCGACTCAAAGAGTGGGCATAACCAAAACAAAAGATTCCGACACTCTCATTCTTACTACACTACCCTTATTTAGGGAAAACGTGCCCTGGGAAAGGAAAAGGAAAATTAGTGTAATAAAGTGTAAACTTGGTGTAAAAAAACCGGAAAGAGATCAGAAAATATTCGTTATACCAAAAAAATTCTTATAATGAGGTGTGTTTATTTGTTGTTTGTTAGAGGTTAGTTTAGGTTTTGGCAAGGTAAACAAACCTAAAATAAAAAGTAAAACACATTATACTGAATGCTTACTTATTTGCCTTACAACACTAAATGTCAATTTATTCTGAAAGTTTAAGTTCCTGGATTCCCTAACGGTAAACGAATATGTTTGAACCTGACGAAACATGAATTCTTCTTACATAGATTGGTAGAATACTTTATGCAAAGATTTTAGGTTGTCAAAAATTGTTATATAGAGATTAATTATACTTTCTATTTATGTTTTGCAATAATTGAAAATTCGTTATAAAGAGGTTTTTACAAAAATATATTCGCAACTTAAAGGTATATTTTGTATTAACTTTTACGGCTGGTTCTAGGGGATTTCTAAGAATTTGATCGAAAATCGAGAAAGACGATATATTAAGATTCGTTATAAAAGGTAGCACCGTATAATAATAGCTGTAATCCGATAAAGACCGTAGCTAGAACACAGGCTTCGTGTAGTGACACTGATCTGAGATGTTGTACATGGCAGGTGGGGGGTATAGGGGGTTGGGGCTGGCGCCGGCCGGGCGCGGCGCCCACGCGGCGCCCTGTAGCGCGACAAATGACACTTTACCAAACTCTATTAATAATACATAAATTACAATATGCTAAAATTATTTGCGCATATATTCAATCATGCGGGTCTATCTTTTATAAAAAGCTACATTTTGTTTACAGTCTGTAGCCTTGAGGGATGTAATAACTATATATCAAGAAATTATTAAATTAAAACAGCAGTTCTGTAATTAGTTTAAATTAAAAAATAAAACTAAATTATAAACTAAACCATCTTAAAAATTTTACTACACTACAAAAAACAACTTAAAAATTAAATACTATTAGTTGTTAAGAAGCTTAAAAATAAACGAAATTACAAATAAATTAATATAAAGTATGTAACAAATCGCTGCCAGAGGGAAGCGTGCCCAAAAGGCTGGCTGCATTGCCACGCTGTATGGCAATGCTGATTCGTTGTGCGAAATACGTAACAGCCTTCTGATCAAGGGTAGTATCAAAGAGTTTCCTACAAATTTCTTTGAAGAAACCCTTTGCCGATGAACCCCACGGACCTAAGATTTCAACTCTAAACGGCACAAATATGTAACCCCTTCCTAGGGTTCCATATTTGCACCGTTTGAGATCTTCAGCTGTTGAAGCAGCGTGGCCAGCCCCTAATTTAGTCATTGGAAGATGTGATGCCGCCAGACTGTCAACAGATGTTGCGTCCCACACAAGTGGCCTTCCCATCTTCCAAGGAATAAGCGACATTCCATCCGGCCTCTTGCCATCGTCGCGCACCAAGCCATTTGGCTCTAGGATAGCTGGTACGCCGACGCTGACTAGAGCTCGGCGGATGATGTCATTGAGGATGGCATGGTGAGATCTTCGGCCAAAACTATATAAACATGATAATCCGTGGTGTCCATACGGATCCACCATAGTTCCACACTGGCAGCGGTGTGGTACGCAACATGGAGCGCCCAGGCGAAGGCTCGCAGCTAACCGGAAAGCAGAGTTTTCTAAAACTGTACTTGTATTAAATGATGGGTGCGCCTGCAACCACTGTCCAGACTCCCAACTGGCGACGGCTAAAAGCCGAGCGCGCTCTGTCGAATTTGAACACGTTTGAAGGAGATTTTCCCAAGCCCCCTGTGTAGTCAGGGCAGTGGGCAAGACAGATAACATAACTATATTATTATTAAAACTATTTAATTAGTATTATTTGAATTACAAATTAACTATAAATCTTCACACTGTATCAATTATTCTCTAAAGAGAATACATATTATGAAATTTGAAATTTTATATAATCAACTTGTTAGATAGAACAAGTCCATTATACAAAATTTCATATAATTTATTATAAACATAACACAAATCGTGTCAGTGATTCCATTTCTACATTCCAGCGTTATTACGTTCTACTAAATAGATTTTAATTAAAGTCTAGAGTTATTCAGCAACTACGGATTTCAGGCGACGTTACTCAAGTAAACTTCAGACTGCTAATCTAGGGAAACTATTACATTTTCCGGGATAAAAAGTATATAGTTCAACCCGACTATTACAAGTATATTTCTATCAAATTTTAATGATAACTAGTTCATTACCAAAACTATGAAAATGGAACGAACATTACATAGTAAACAAGGTTTTACATTTTTATACATTAGGTTCGAGTTTATCGAGGCTTCCATTGCCTAACTGATAACTGTGACGTCTTTTTCAAATAATTTTTAATAAAATAAAGAATACTGCGATAATGAAGGAACAAATATTAAAACTTTTGTATGTTATGGCCTTATGGCACACTAAATGAAAATAATTAAGCGCAAAGATTCTACAATTTTGTTTCTTTATAATATTTATTGTGTGTACTTAGTTTGCTACGTGCCACGTCGACTAATTGCTACGAGGTACGCTACGTTGCTACGACGTTGTTGGAGCACATTATCCTTATTAGTGTTATAAATGCGAAAGTCTGTCTGTCTGTTCCGTTTTCACGGAAATACTACTGGACCGATTTGGTTGAAATTTGGTATATATGTAAGTTTAATACCGAGGTTGGACAAGGGATATTTTTCATTCCGTATAATGAGATAAGTTTGGGGATAGATTTATGTAAATATTATTTATATTATATTATTGTTTTTGACACTGTTCCACCACTTCAAAAAAATTTAAAAAATTGATGAGTAGAAAGGATTGTAAAACACATATTCTGAAAAAAAATGGTGATAGATAAATTTCAAAAACTCGAAGTAAAAAATATTTTAGTTTTATTTTATTTAAAAAAACTGTTTTTCATTTCGGAACTAAAAAAAATATTTTTCATGCTTTTTCCTCCCAAATATTGGTAAAAAAATCGCCATGAGTTAATTTGTAATTTTACTACTGAAAAAAAACCGTAAAAATAGGTTTTAAAAAAGCAAAAAAAATACTTAAAATAGAAAGTTGAAAATTTGGGTTAATTATTTTTATTTGATAACAAAACGATTCCCATAGTAAAAGTAGAAAATGCCGCGGGGACAGTTTTTACTTAGAAACCTTGCAGTTTGTAGTTATTCGGGTGCGTAAAAATTTGCTTTTTCCGACAAAGTTTTAACTAAAACGATAACTTACATTCATTTTAAAATGCTGCGGTATTTTGTGTCCCGGGAATCCCGCGGGAATTATAAGTCAAGCGTACACGAAGTTGTGGACATATCCTAGTTTAATCTTATTTTTTACTTTACTTCTACTTTTAAAATTAAATGTCGTATGTTCTTAAAACTTGACAAACGACAAATCAGTAGTTTGATATGGAAGGCCTACTTTTCCATATATTGGTGTTTGGCGCATTTAGTAGACCACGTGTTGGCATGTGTTTAATTATTCATTATATGTACATTCTGTAAGTAGGTACCCCACCTTAAAATTCGTATTGCTGCCCTGATTACGAGACTGACAAAGTGAGAACGTTGTTCTTATATAGTTCCTATATATTTGTAATAGTAGGTATACGTAATAGATAGTTTGTCAGTGTATAGTATAACAGAATTGAAATGTATGGAAAGGAAAGCATTATGCTACAGTTAAATGATTAAACAAGATGGAAAAAGAAAGAGAATATAGTCGTAATACCGACCTGTCTGATAGTTTTTTGGCACATACGGCAGTTTAAAAAAAAATAAGAATTGTTTTTATTAAAAACCCTAGGCAGTAGTAGCGTTACGTATATAAAAAAACAATTAAGTGTTTTACCTAAAACTTTACTATTTCTTCTTACTAAGTTCACTACAATAACAAGAAAACTAAGTCCATATAGTCTACACTTAGATCAGGTCATAATTATAAACGTCTAGATAACGCATCAGTTGTACAAAAACTGCCAAAAAAAGTGCACTAAAATTGTTGCACTGACCTCCCACGCATGTCGTTTTGACTTCTTTACTGGTTGGAGTACTCGCAAAAAAAAAGAAACATGCCGTCCTGACCATCAAAATGTATCGTAACTATTTTAAAAGAGGAAAAGATAAGGATAATATCTCATTTCATCGGTAAGTTTAACACTTTTCTCATGATTTCTTTATAAATGAAATTTAATTTCGATATTTCAAAGGTTATCGAATTGATGGATGTTGTCAGGTGAGAAGTGGGAGTTATTTTCCAAAATTTGGAGAATTTTGTTACGATTTTTTTATGAAATATGAATAATTGAAAAAATCTATAGAAAACAGACATGCAATGTTTCTATGGTTCCTTAAACCAGTTTATATTACTTTTTATATATCTTACGAATCCAATTACAGCATTACTTATATTTATGGCAATAAGTGCTAATAATTTTTAAACATATTTTTTATAGTTTCATTTTATGTTACCTAAAAATATGTTATGAATTTATGGAGATATGGTGTACTGACGTTTTTTAGTACATTATTGTCATCATTAAGATGTTAATTGTGTCTATATTCTGTTAGCTGCATCTCCATTTATTCCTCATATACAAATCATTTAATATATTAATATGTTAAAAAACAAATTTTAGTTTATAAAATAATCAAACCGAACTAGTTTCAATAAAAACTTTTGTATATGAATATTTTTATTGTGATAATAGCCCTTTTCATGTGGTTTAGTTGCTCTTAAGTCTTTACACTAAACTATCCCGTATACCTACCCCGTAGTTCCTATTACTGGTATAAATTTGGATTACGTTTCGCTCCAAGACACACAACTTTTGTTGCTAATACTTTAATTATTAAAAAAAACTAAAAACTGTGAGTTTTAACATATAAAGCCTTTAAATCATAACGATCATTTAAACTTTTCACTTACATAAAATATATTTAATTATAAAAAATGGGGTAATATTTTTTAGCTGATATCCCGAAAACACACACTCATTGATAGTTTTTCGAGAGTGAATATCGTGTTTTTGATGACGTTTTTAGCGTGTTGTTTGTTAGCAATGCTCTTTCTAGACATGTTATATCTTAATGAGCCTACACAACTACGCAGCGAAACATAGAGGCGTGTCAACCTGATTTGAAGTATTATAATGAATGTGATGTTGTTTAGAACAACGGTAGGTATATTTTAGCGAATTGAAAAACGCGATTGCAGCGCCATCTATTTTGATAATCCGTTTATTCCATAGAAACGACGTAATTAGTCGGGATAAAATGTATCCTAAGTGTTAACTCGGGTTATAAAATTATTATTTTTTCAAATTTACATTTATTATAAGCTAGCACTATGTTGAGTTTTATTCATACACGTTCAGTAGTTACCAAAAAAAGATGTGATCGCAGCGCCATCTTATTCGCTATTTTCGTATATCCCATGGAAACAACATCATTTATCGGGATAAAACGTATCTTAAGTTACCACCCGGGATATATGCTAACTCTGTATCGAATTTCATCTAAATCCGTAGTTATCATAGTAATAGTTTTCACGTGATTATCTAACAGACAAAAATTCTAAAAATTACATTTTCGAAAACTCTTGATCCGAATTAACCCCCCGATTTTTTCATATTTTAAACGCATTGTACAAACTCGTAGCATTTACAGATTTATTATAGTATAGAGAGATACCGCTCATTAAAAATACTGCATACATACATACATACATACATAACTTCACGCCAGTTCCCTCGCGGGGTAGGCACGAACAACAGAGTGCCATTTAGGCTTATTCTTACACACCTCACTTGCCTCTTTGACATTCATAACTCTTGTCATGCAAGCTCGTCTGTTCTTAAGGCTCCTGACATCACCTTCTGCTAGTACACGATTAATTTGATCATGGAAGGTGTGTCGTGGCCTTCCACGACTTCTGCATCCATCCACTTTTGCATTGTATATCTGCAGTATATTGTATATTGCAGTATAAAAATACTGCAATTAATATAATAACGATAACTTCAAAAAGGTAATAAATAAGAATAGGTCGACATAATTTAATGAATAACAACATCGAGGTACGAAAATAATTCAAGGCTGCTTCTTATGTTGTAAACAAAATCAATCTAATTAGATCAAAGGCTAAAAATGTACTAGAAAAATATGCCAATAATATTTTAAAATGTAATATAACATATTTACAGTGCAGCAGTTTACAGTCAGAGAGGCCAAAACATTGTCTATATTTAAGAACTCGCCCAACGCCCAAAATGCTCCGTCAACCGTACGATGACCACGGTTGTTATGGTCGTGGCGAAAACGTCACTAATGATGTCATCATTTTCGATCACACAGCGCTCTCTTTTCTTAATTCTTTCTTCTTCGAGAATCTTTGGAATTCATGTATTTTCATACTAAAACAATCCGTTGCCCTGCTGAAAATAATCTTTGAATTTAAATACTGGCAAAATAACTGCAATCTACGTTACCTGTCAAACGTGGACAAAGCCGCTGGCAAGTGCTAGTATGATAATAATAAATAATAATAACAGCCCATAAATGTCCCGCTGCTGGGCTCGGGCCTCCCATTATAGGGTAACGGACAGAATACCCACCACGCTTCTCTAAGACGGCTTGGTAAGTTTGACACATCGGTGACAAATCCTAGTATATGATAATATTATAAATGCGAATGTTTGGATGGTTGCTCAATCACGCCAGAACGGCTGAACGGCTCTGGGTGAGATTTGCCACAGAGATAGATTATAGACTAAAATAATCTATATAGTAGTAATGATATATAGACTACTTTTACATCGTAAAAATGTACGGTTCCCGTGACATAACATTAAAGCGAGCGAATCCGTGGGCAAAAGGTAGTGTTTTCATATTTAGAATAAACTTTCAATTTTCTTTTCCATTTAAATTATAAAAACGGTTATAGATTTTACGGAACGAATTAAGCAAAAGGTTGCATAATTCTTCCGCGGGACAAGTATACCTAATATTTTATAATATAACTAGGATATGTCCGCGACTTTGTCCACGCTTTACCTGAAATTTTCGCGGAATTCCCGGGACACAATGTGTCCCAGCATTATAAAAGAATGTAAGCTATCTTTTTAGTGAAAACTGTGTTGGAATAAGCTAATTTTTTACACCTGAACTACTACAAACCGCTCCCAAGAAAATTCCCACGAGATTCCTGGGATAAAAATATGACACATTTTATTACATACAATTTCCTATCGAATAGTGAAAAAATTACATTGGAGTTCGATTTTTTTTAATTTGGCTATTTTAAATCAGAAAAATTCCCGCGAAATTCCTGGGATAAAAAGCAGCGCAGATTTTAAATTTAAGAATTAGCTATCGATCAATGAAAACGCATCAAAATCGGTCCAGTGGTTTTTACGTGAATCCCGATCAAATAGACAAACGCAAAATTAAAAAAAAAACAGTGTTCTCCGTCGTTTATATATTAATCTATTCCAGTTGTTTATTTTTCATAGCTTCAAGGTACAACAGACACGGCATGTTTAGAGTTTTATAATATTATAGATAGATTAAAATGAATTTTAAGAGTTTTTGGCGGTAACTGAAAGGGGACGA
This sequence comes from Dendrolimus kikuchii, assembly GCA_019925095.2. Lineage (NCBI taxonomy): Eukaryota > Metazoa > Arthropoda > Insecta > Lepidoptera > Lasiocampidae > Dendrolimus > Dendrolimus kikuchii. Next base: position 11,263,274 of record CM034398.1, on the reverse strand, counting down.
TGTGCTGTGCCGTTTTATTTTCTAAAAATGTGTAAAATTACTCTAAAATGAACAATAGTTGTAGGATATTGATAGTTTTTGAGTAGTAATTATGTGTTTTTGTGAGAAATGTGAACTGTATAGTCAAATGTGGCCTTTCGAGTTTTCACAAGAACTCCGTTGAATGGTGTGGATTGTAGCCTACAATACAACTGCGCCTGGCTTAAAGGCCTGGTTGCCAAGTCTTAAACATAAAATAATAAATAATGAATTTTAAAATACGCTTCTAAAAACATACAACGTAGTTAAAAATAACGTAAACAGCAATTGACAGAAAAAAAACACTAATTTCATTCATAACTTTGATGGATTCTCCTGTAAAAAAAGTGTTATTTAAATTTATGGCCCTTTTGAAGGAGACTTCAATACAAAAGGGCCATAAAATATGGAAACATTTTTACAATTTAGAAAAGGTGTGTGAGACGTCAGAATGTATAAGAGCTAAAAACCGGATGTTTTGCCAGCGCACTCTCTCAAAGAACGGCGGGTGTCGTGACGCGACCGCACACACGTGCATCACTCACTTTCACTACACAATCCGCATGCACCGCTCGCATTTTTGCTATAATATATTGCATAATAGCTGCTTTATATACAATTTGAAGTAATTTGTTAGCGTATTAAATGCATATATACTTGATAATTTTTAATACCGGTTCTGTTACACATACGGCCGGATATTACATACAAATCAAAATTTTAAATGTCGCTTTACTTCAACAATTTGGGCACGCGTTACTTTTTATAGCTGGAATACAGTAAATATACTGACGGCCCGTCTAATGGAGAGCAGTAACCGTCGCCTAGGGACATTTGCATCACCAGAGGTGTTACCAAAGTGTTACCGGTGACTCTTTTTTTTAAACACCAACTCCGAAATATAGCTAAAAAGCGTAGTATTTAGTCTAAGGGCCGATTTTTCAATCACCAGATAAAATTTATTCATAGGATAAAATGCAACATGAACAACTTAAACATAGGGTTTGGCAAATATAACAGTTGAATTGTTTCGCTTATTAAATTAAGTCAGGTTATAATGCATTCGATAGAGAGCTTTTATCTGATGATTGAAAAATCGGGCCTAAGTGTATCTGTTCTATCCATAACTGGGACAATCTCTATCCAGTCCAATACAAGTATAGTTCCCGGCAAAAGTCTTGAGCAGTCTCCTTGGCCTGCGATAAGTGAAATTTCAGTTTTCGTTTTCGAAGTACTATTATTGTTCTTTGCAAATAAAACGTACTGAGGTTTTAAGTTTAAATAAGTAGTTTATTTCTCAAACAGCACAGGAGGTACAGTTCACTTAAAGAGAAATATTACTGTAAGTTTAATAAAATATATCAAGTCTACGTTTTATAATTTTATCAATAATAATTCCGTCGATCGTTCAAGTTCCGTGCCGGGAACTATACACTTAAGTTAACACCATGGTGTATTGCGTTTGTCTATCAATAATTGTTAAAAAAATATAATAATTAATATTCGTAAATGCACAATTGTTATTGAATATTATTATAATAAGAATTGTGTAGGTATTGAAAGTTAAGAGTAAACTTCTGTAAGGCTCGCACCAATAACATCAGTGCTCATTTGTTATTTATTGTTTTAAGAATGCTAGTGTATTCTTCATAATAATATAAGTCTATTGTTATAAGTCAAACACAATATATTTACGAGCAATGTAAATCATTGATCGTCATCACATACACCATTAATGTTGCACCTGTACCAATAAAAATATTATGAGCATCGAAGCGATTTATGAAGGTACATGCTATTTTATTCTCTTATACCTTCTTTTTGTTGCGAAGCTGGCAGGCAATCAGGCGGACGACCCACCTAATGGAAAGTGCTTACCGTTGCCTATAGATGTTCGTAACACCAGGGGCAAAGCCAACACGTTGCCAGCCTTTAGGGTAAGAGGTGCACACAAGGGACGCGTTCCTCTTGTACCTCACAATGCCCAAAATGCTCCTTTAGCCGTTCCACATAGCAACCACAGTCTTTATGGTCGCCGCGAAAACGTCACTAATGACGTCATGATTTTCTCTCGCGCAACGCTCACAACGACCCATGTCAAGAGGTGGGTCCAATAATCCGATCCACTTGAGTTTACGATTGTAACTTCCGCATGCAAGTGGAACAGCAAAAATCGCGGTTATGAGCTTTATGTGGAACGTAGCCAAGATGAAATAAAGGAACAGAATATGAGTATGTGAGGGGGGGGGGAGATAGGGGGGGAGGATCAGAACCCTCACTCATCGTTTGAAATACAGTTAGCTCAAGGCTAACCGGTTCACGCCAATATCCAATACCTTGAGTAACGATGAAAACTATTTCTAAGAAAAAAGCCATTGCAATATGATGTTTGTATATCGTTTATAAGATTTGGTTTTAATTGGAGTATTTGCAACTAAATCCCCCGATACAAGCTATTTCTAAATAACCTCGGCTGATCTGCAATAACGATCAAATGTTGACATTTACATGACATTTGGAGCAGTAATGTCGGTTACGGGTATGCGTACGCGTACGCCGTTGGCTGTATCTACGTCAATGGTGTGCATGCAGGATTACCAACTAAGAAAAGTATTACTCAACTAGCGACTGTCTTCTATTTCATCTAGGTTAAATTGCCCTGATAATTCTCAATATGGACAAAACCGTCAATGACATCTGCTCCCACACATTTCTCGACTTTGCGTCTGATACCTGAAAATGACGCGTATTATTCCTCTCTCTATACCCCGCCAGGACTACATGTCGCCAAACATCAACAGCGGTGTTGGAAAATGGAAAACTCTAAATCTATTCTAAATCTAAAGCTAAATATAAAATAAAATTGTTTAATAGCCGGTTCCTATATCTCACCGTTCCGTTCATTTGCCTTACTATGGGTTAAATTTTGATATAATCTCCATACAAGTAATGTCAAAATTCGACCGATTGTAAAGCAAATGATAGCCGGTTCCTAAATTCTTACTATTCATTCACCTGTCTTAGCATCAGTTAAATTTTGACATTACTTGTATAGAGCCTATATACAATTTTAACCAAATTTTAAGACACATAGACAGTCGGTAATATGTAGGAACCGGCCATAAATATGGGAAATTGATTTAATGGTAGGTACATATTTCGACTCTATATTAGGTATAAAGTTTTTTTATATATTTTTTGGCAACCCTACGCCGGAGTGCCGTTGCTCGCTTTAGCGGACGACCTTCGCGCCACGCCGCATGGCCTCTCGGACACTTTCACATTACTACCAGTGCTGGTCTACTGGCTCTTATCGCTCCCATTGTTTTATATTGGAGAACTCATTGCATAACCGAGGAAAAATTATATTAAGTCACGGGCATTTTAACTTCCTATTAAAAAATTTTAATTGGTTGAATGGTCTAAGCCTGTGGTAGACGCTTGAAGATATTAATTAATTTCTAACTTTTCGCAATTTGTACTCTAACTATATTATAAGCGTAGAATAAAAGAATGGCTGTATAAAATCGATATCCAATGTTAATTTCTTTTACCTGTTTATTTTTATGCTAGTGCTTAGTAAAAAAAAACCTTAGTATTATCATCTAAACAGCCTGGTTTAACAAATCGTAAAATCTTAAAGGAAACATTTAGAGCGCTTAAGGTTTATTGTGAAATGTAAGTACAGTGGGTAACAAAAATAACTGGAAGGGAATTCCACAAAATAATCTTCACTACATTAATATTTGTTTAATGTATGATATCTTTTTAAACTTCGATGTATTTATCGTTGTATTTAACGTCGATGTAAATAATTACCGTTAACTGAGGTATGACGAAGCGAGGATAAGAGATGACTTTACACAAGTTTAAAAGTTAATCAGCTAAGGTACCAATATAAGCCTTTTGGGCTTTACTAATAGAAAATGACCTAGACTTATTAGAATATTGACGGACTATAAAATTTTTTATTAAAGAATACAGGACTTCAATTCAATTCAATTTTCTATGCCATGGTAGATTGCAATGTAAATCAACATAAAAAGAACAAACACATGTCCAAATAATTTTTTTAAAATATTAAAAGTTGATTTCAATTTGAGTTACGTTGCCTGGAAGAGATTGCTTTTAAGGCTGAAAGCAAGTTTTTGTTATTACCGCCGCCTATTGTTTTTACAAATTAATCGTGCATATTTGTAATTTCATTTATATTGTTAAACAATATTGTTGTTAATGGTGATCAATAAAGTTATCTATTCTATTCTATTTAGTCTAATAATTAGTCATTTGATCATTTTGATCAACCACATTATAGTATAGGTCTATTTATCTATCGATCATATATCTTATATAAATATAAAGGTACCTTACGATTGTGTCAAACACGTGTCTTAGTTAATTAGAGCAGTGTGCCAAAACAACCCGTTGTATGTTTGTATCAGAACCAGTAAGATTTGTTTTTTATGCGTGCGTAACCGTAACTGCCTCTACACAAAAGTAACGGTATGAATAGTATTATAATTTAAGCAAACTAAAATTGTTTTGGTGATCGTTTCATACAAAGGTTACACTTGGGTAAATATTAAACAATTGTTATCATTTTACTTCGTTAGTGCAGTTTCGGTGCCTTAATTACAAGGACAAGCGCGAGCAAATAATTTTGTACAAAATTATACAAAATTGAAATCAGTACGTAAGTAAAATTGTTTTACATTTAGCAAACAAACATCACATTTTGTATCTTCCTAAAATAAACAAATTTTCTTTGTGTTTTGACAACTCGAGAGTTGATTCAGCAACAAAAGACGTTTTAAACGGGAGCTTAAAGGGATTAAGTTTGCGTGCGTAATTTTATATTCGAAAATATATAATTTTTATCAAAATTGAACAATAATTGTAGGATATTCTTGGTTCTCCGTGAAAATTGTCCATGTATGTATAACATCTCAAATGTTATTTCAAATATCACTTTTCAAGTTGCGGCAATAACTCCGACGTTTAGCGTGAGTAAAAGATCTACAATTTGGCTAAGGCTGGACTTAGCAATTGAATTCAAAAGAAGTATTGATTAGACTGGTGCAAAAGGCCTTGTAGCCGTAAAACATAAAACATTCTCCAACACCAATCCCACTATTATAATGCCTAATTAATATTTATTTAGTAATTTTGAAACTATATTTTGTATTTATTACAGATTCTATTATGATATGATATTCTATTATTTTTGATTGATTTTTAGAAGTCGATTTTTAAATTATTCTTTAAATCATAATTATTATACGCTAAAGCATAACATTCGATATAATAAGTCAATACCTTTTATTCGATTTTGTATAAGTACGCGTTTGCACGGAAGACGCGATCTAAGATTGAACATTAATGTAAATACCCATTCACCCGTGACTTAAAACTTGAATGGAATTAGATGATTCGTGCAGCACAACTTTCGATGAAGCATTAAGTTTTTCAAGCAGTTTAAATCAATTTTTATTTGCAGGTTTCTTCAGGACCATAAAGAGATACAACCTCACGTAGCCTCTATACATAATTATTTTCCTCTGATAAAAAAGGTATTAAGAAACGTTATATATATTGCTTTATAACTCTAAGGGAAAGATAATTAATTAGAATTCAACAAAGGGATTACGATATGAATATATTATACAATAATAAATTATAAATATTATTAATAATTATTATTTATACTGTATTTATTTATTCTCAAAATTTAACATTTTTAAAAAATATAATATAGACTTTTTGTATAAAAAAAATAGATGACATTATTTTTTTATTATTTTTTATTTTTTATTATTAATCATTATACATACATACACACATAACTTCACGCCAGTTCCCCATCATTATACATGTATGTTTTTAAAGACCACGGGCCATGAAAATGGCCCGGACTTTTGGAAGGCTTGCGTGGGGCCATGGGAAGGCCTATACGTAGAGGCCCCTTGACAAATTTAATGTAAATGTGGCGGGACACTGACCGGCGATTATCCCTGTCCACACGATCTAGTAATGCACCCAAGGACAAGCCCCGGCCAGTGTAGGACTATTGTGGGAAATGACGTCAAAAAGTACCGGGTTATTGGGGTGAACTGCTAGTGGTACTGGGGGTCTGGAAATATGGGGACTATGGCGTCTGCCCGTCACAATGTTCGGGGAACATGGAAAAATGGGTAAACGGTGACTCGCCACTCCATGCATGGGCCCCTAAAAATGCCATAGAAGACAGGGGCAACATGGGTGTGAGTGGCTAAGGGGTGTAGAGAGCTGGGCTGCAGGTTCACCGAAGCTACTTCTGACGTGATGCCATTTATCACTTCCACCCCTGGAGCTTGAGTCTTATCTCTAGCGATCTCCACTCCGTGCCGGCTGGTTAGGGCAAGCACGGAGGCGGGGGCCTTGCCTTGGCCCCCGGAGTCAGGTACGAGGTGTCGCTACTCACCTAAGGCTTCGCCACAAAGACCCCCTGCGGGTAATTATTAATCATTATTATTATTAATTAATATTAAACAAATGTTCTCTTTTAAAATGGTAATCACAAAATGCAGAAGAACTAAGGAACTATAAGTTCATTATATGTTAAATAATTGGGATACAGAGAATCGTTGTGATAGTTTTATTTCCATGCTTTATTACCATTACAAGGTCAAATATTTTTTTATCAATTTCAGTTAATCATTATTTAATATTTTTGAGAGAGCTTTGTTATTATGCTTGCAACGATTACGATGCACTCTATATGAGTATATATGTTTTATTTCCATAATAATTGTGCACGATTAAAACATTTTCAAAGAAATATAAAGATTCTTACGTAAATTTTATTATAATATGAAAGACTCAAGGTTATGTTTAAATGGTGCGATTTCAAATGAGCGCTGCAATTTCAACGAAAGTAAATTTATTTGAAATTTCACTGTAACTATTTTTTATACATATAACTTGGAATATACGAATAGTAGCATATTATTCCAATTGCAATATTTGATTCGTAATATCCTCAGACACTAAATTGAATTATTGGTAACTTCTATCTACTTTACCTATTACAGTTATTTTGATCTAACCTAAGATAAGTATAGCATTGTATTCTACATGTATTTTCTGGAGCTTACTAACAGAATACTAAGCCTAGGTCACCTTCTATAGATGTGCCAAAAGGCTAAGAACATACACTATAACTCGCTGGAACGCACCTTTCCATTGTTCGAATTTGGCACTAAACTTCGGACTTGAGGCGTCAATCAGATCCCGTCAAAGAGGGTATGTCAGGAAAACAAAGTTAAATGCTTTATACAGTACAAAAGGTAAAGTTTTAAAATTACGGAGTAAGCGTTCCTTGAACTTGAATAAGGAATATCAATGATGTTACACGAAAATGTATCGCTACCATAATCTGCGACATCTAGGGCCGTCTTCACCCGGGGCTGTAAAAGGATGCCTGACACCCGGGTGCAGAGACATAAGGGGCGCAAGTAGATTGACTTCAATAAAAAAGGCCATTAAAAATATCGCGGTTTTTTCAAATTTCGTCCATATAGATAGACCCAGTAGATTTTGAGAAATTTATAAGGACAGCCGAACATGATGAAACGAAAACTAGTAGGGTTCCTTAAAAATGAAACGTAAAAATTTAATGCATTTTTTATTTAATAAAACTACGTTTTAACGGTTTTAAGCGCGGTAATTTTATTTGATTTTGGTTTTTCCGACGTTTCGGCCACTTTTCAGTGGCCGTGATCACGGAAGACAAAGATGTCAAGTGTCAACGAGTATTGTTAAAGTTTTATTTAGCCTACCGCGCTTAAAACCGTTAAAACGTAGTTTTATTATGTATACAAGTCGCGAAAACTTAAGAAAGCATTTTTTATTGTTTGTTTGCACAAACCGATTTTCACACCCTGGGGCCCAGACGGTTCTGGCCATATCCTAAGTCTGATGATGGTCGATTGACCATAAATAGCAAGGAAATGATGTCTCTTTTCATTCTTTAATTAAATTTGTATTTCCAATCAAGTTAGTAGTGAAGTGAAAAATGCATTGTAAACATAACTGGCGACCATTAAAAATTAAGAAAAAGGCATTTTATGTAACTGCTCTCAACGATAAGACCAAATTGAACAGCCGGCTAGACAAGTGGCATTAGCGCTAAAGATTCCTTTAGCGCTAATGCCACAATGAAAAATGCAACAACAAATACTTAACGTAACTATTTGTAATTTCCATCCCTTATATTCGAAATGCAAGTGGCAGTCTACAGGGCCAGGAGAGAAACTGTACGTGCAATAATGTCGTCACATTACAAATAATCGTAGATGGATCCTGCAATTGTACGAATTGTGGGCTGAAAGTGAAGGTACCACTTTCGCTTGCGTTTCTGGTACTCAACGAAGTTCTTATTGCTTGTTTAGTTTTTTTCTATAGTTTGTTTGATATTCATAAGAGTTTAACGTTCTATTTCTATACACCTTTTATTAACCTTTATAAAACATAAAATATAATTACATTTGGAACAGAAATACACATCCCATTATTGTCTAACAGTCTTTTTTAGATATCCTGAGCTGTTCTGGCGATTTTATAAATCTTATTTACATAGAATAGTAGAAAATAAGGTCGATTTCCGCGTTTATCTGTCTGTTTAAATATCCGCTATCTCCTCCTAAACCACGTACTGGATTTTGAAGTGGTTTTCACCATCAATTAAATAATTTTTCAAGGAAGGCTTATATATGTACACTAGCTTTTGCCTGCGACTTCGCTCACGATATATAATAATCTAATTAAATTTCTATGTAAACAAAATAGAGGTACCTACTAGAATTCGACCCATGGCTACGCCGCGGGAGAGACTTCAGTATTTTTAAAATATAATATAAATTTTAATTACATATAATAAAATACAAATAAATATATTTATATTCTAAATACAAATTGGAATAGGGTCGCCTACGATGACGTTTTACCAAGATCGGCTGTTATTTTGGGGAATAAATATCTAGCGCTGTCACCCCCGCCAGGTTCCGGTAGAAGGAGGAGACCTAATACAATCTTTAATGCATACCAGTGGTCTTAAAATAAGTCATGCAGAAGTGGAGAAAAAAAAATAGAAAAGTGGACTTCAGGCTTCGAAGCGAACGCTCCGAATTCACATGGGATTTAACGTTCAGATGATGATGACAATTTTTAATTATATTACGCTGTAACTCATATTATTGTAACTAATAAGTAAATAATTCAATATAAATCGATATAATTTAAATATTTATTATTATTTTTATCACAATTTTAAATGATAATGCTTTAAGGTTTTTTCTATCTCGGAAACACGTGGCATTGCTTTTATTGCTTTTTAGATAGCAGTTTATTTTGTGATATAAAGGGAAATTGGATTAATCGTTATCGAAACCAGCTCAAAACCAAATGTTTACCCATTATGCAATCAAAACAATATTACGACTTATAGGCCGTCGCGTCGTTTGAAAATCAAGAACTTTAAAGGGAGCTGCGGTACTTAAATTGCTGTTTTAAAAACTAGGTTACTAGACGGCACGCCTAATGGAAAGTGGTTATTGTCGCCTGTGAATATTAGGAATACAAACGTCTAACCAACGTGTTGCCGGCCTCGATGGAAATTTAAAATGCGTTTTCTGAAATTTTATTTCCGGTTTCAATGAGACAACCTCAGCTTTTGTAGAGTACAATAAAATGTACCTAAGTACTACAATTCAGTCCGAATATTTCATTCCACCTTTATTTGCCTCTAAAGTTTCAATCGTTTTAAAACGATCACGCTCTGTTATATTACAAATTATTAAATTCGAATAATGTAGCAAGTACCTAATTAACATCGTAGGTATACTATAATTATAATTTGCCACCACATTTCTGTTTATTATTTATATGATAAATCTATGTTTATCCCCGTTATCAAAAGGACTTATCGAATACAGGAAAGTTCATGATTATCTGTTATTTCTAAAGATTTTTAAGAAGTGCCTAACATAAAAATATCCAAAGAAAGTCAACTTCATGTTTCATTATGGATTTTTAATCCACACGATAGTACGAAACTATTATCTATTGGCTGCGTGAACGTGTAATGTAGAAGTCCACATTTATTTATGACATTACTTTGACAGCCCCGATAATGATAATTATTGCACGATACACAATATTTATACCTTAAGATAATAAAACTTAATTTATGTATGCAATTCAAACATTATAAATACGATTCTATGCAATTGCAACTAATTTGCATAGTTCGATGCGAAATTGAATAATCTAGTGTGTCAAATTTCGGCAAGCAAATGTGCACGCATCATTTCGTTTGTAGAAAATAAATGATCGTTATGCAGCAAGGAAATAATGTTAATATACATGTGTAATATTCAAAGGTCGATATGCACTTTCTTCCTGGAATGACTGGTTTATCCCAGGTTTGACCATGACCTTTCGACAAAACCCGAAATAAATTTCAATTTCGGCCTTTGACTAAAGCATTTTTAGTCAAACTTAGAAGTACCTAACTTTTTTGTCACACGTCGAACATAAAATAATCTGTTACGAACTTTGCCTAATCGATCCTAGAAGCGACTAAGGCAGACTGGGTCAAACGTCGATTTGTAGGATTCGTTACATGTTTATTGACTGTATAAATTAGTCTCTCCTAGGTTAGACAAAAATTCGTTAGTCAAAGGCAGAAAAACGTAATTTATTTTGTCTTTGACTAAGACTTTATGTCAGACCTGAGGTTTGACTAGTCAAACCTAGGAGCGCCAGAGCTTCGATGTTTGACTATAATATATATATATATAATGACCAACAACATGCAATACCAACGTTAGCAAAACAAAGCATAGATGTGAGCTGGTCGAAGGTCGTGACCAATGACAAGGATAGTGGGTCAGGTTAGGTTTTCTTAGACCAAAGCCCTCGAGCCAAGCGAGCGTTCCGCGACAGCGGCGAGTAAGTGGTAGAATCGAATTTGACCATTGTTTAAACACTTATCAATAAATAAATAACCAGTTGGTTTGGCCTGGCTTTGGACTGAAGCTAACCTAACCTAACTCACTGTCCTTGTTACTGGAATAGCGATTGGAAAAACTGTAACCATACTTATTCCAGCTTCGATAGAGTCAAAGGAGATGCTCGAAATGTTTTGGGTATCATACAATATAAAACAGTTGATGGTTTATACAGAGTAAAGACGAAACACGGAATAATAAACACACTTTTTTCTAGGAATCAGATACAAGAATGAAAAGAGAATTTTCTTATTTCGAAGATGTGCCCGACGTTCAGCTGTCTCTAAGAAAAATCAGTTCAAAAAATTCTAAGTTTGGTGACCAAAGCTTTAGGTATAAAATGCCACTGTAATAAAAAATGCTCTTCCAAATTATGTAAATGTAAAAGATCAAACGTATTGTGCAATTCAAAATGTCATAACGCATCACCTTGTCAGAATAAAGACAAATGTTTATTTTAAATTACTATCATCAATCCTAATTCAAGTAAGAGTAAAAAAAATTAATTACTTTTTCGGATTTGTCAATTGATATAATAATATTGAAACAATAAACATTAAAATTAAAAATTTTTGTTTTATTATACGTAATCTTACAAACTAACACATTACAATATATAATTGAGGTCTGACCGGTCAAACCCAGATTTCATGAAATTGAGTTTTGGCGTTTAACTGTATAAATTATTCTCTCCTAGGTTAGACAAAAATTCGTTAGTCAAAGGCAGAAAAACGTCATTTATTTGGACTTTGACTAAGACTTTATGTCAGACCTGCTGAGGTTTGACTAATCAAACCCAGGAGCGCCAAAGCTTCGAAGTTTGACTATATAACACATACACATAACGTATTTAACTTGTTATAAATGAAAACTAGGAAATGGTCACACTTATACAAGTGGAAAATGTCAAGGACGAATAAAATGGAGTGAGCCGGGTACGCATGTTGAAATAAATTATTATGTTGTTATATAGCAAAGCAATATACTTAATTTATTATCTAATTAAGGACAAGTAAACGAAGCTAGTAGTACAACTAAGTATTTGTGTAATTATAAGATATTAACTAAAAACAAACGAATAAGTGCGGTCGACCCCGCACGAAATGGAAAATCGTATAATTAATGCTTAGTTTGAATAGGTACTGTTTTGCATCATTAATGTAGTGTGTATTTAGAGATTAGCAATTTCAAATTTGTTGTCAACTTATTCACGTATTTTAACAAAGACTTGCCTTTCACTTAGCATTCGGAACTGACACGTAGACTCGATTTTGATACTGAACGTAAAACTAATAGATGATAACTTACAAACCTTGCAAATTCGCCGTAGTCGAAGAGCCCAGCACAGCACAAAATAATATTCACAGTATCATCATAGTGAGATGAAATTATTATCCAAAACGAAAGCGATAGTATCCGCGAGTGTAATCGACGCGAGTAAAAGTGATAGTCTTGAAAAAGTGGTAGCGTACGACGCTTGCACTCGCGACGGACAGTCGGCGTGGAGTGGAAGTACCAAAGTACGATCGGCTGTTGGACGAAACACGTAGCGCACTAGAGGCGGACGCACAAGCGCCTGTGTACGCGAGGGCGGTGTCTAATAAGACTCCTACGCTCCTGTTTTCCCACACAAACTACCACACCCACATTCCTCGAAAATAAATTTTTCTCTAACATCCAGCCTCAGGAATGAGACCACGTTTCGTTTACTAAATTAACGGAACGTGGTCCCATAACAATTTTGACATAAACGAAACCCTTAAGAAATTATCATGTCTATCCGTATCTTTGTATCTGTGACATAGAAAGATAGGCGGTTATTTTTCTCGGAAACTATTGATTCTATGTAGTATAATCCTGTCAAATTACATCTACATGTAATTTGACAGGGAGGTGTAGTCTATATGGCGGCGCTACGTAGTTGAACTGAAAATGCGAAAAAATTAAATTAGGGGTAGCCCCGTAACCGTCATAGACTTAACTAAGGATATACCAATTTTCCTAAATGACTTTTTATAGGTGTGATCGAGTGGTATTCTTAGTCAGATTTTGAAAATGTATTTTTGTAATAACTGCTATAATGAAAATGATACAGCGAAAATTAGCTCCCCAAGTGCAGAAAATTGTATTCCCGTTTCTATCTTTTAAACTATGCGGCGCAAAATTCTGAACACACCAAGGTTACACAGGTTCAAAAATACTTTCGACAAAAAATAGTTTAAACATATCCGTTGAGTAGTTTTTGAAATATGGGATATTTTCGTTTGAATGTTTTTTTTTTACGGTTCCGAGCCCAAATACGTTTTAAATACTGAACGGTATATTTATATACTTACCTATTTAAATACGCAACCTTTCGTAGTGCGCGAAATACCAGTCACTTACAATATAACTGTACAGCAAATATCGCCTATCATCGTCAGTCATTTGCAGTCCACTGCTGGACGTAGGCTTCCCCAAAGACGGCGCCACTCATCCCTGTCCTCCGATTTCCTCAGCCAGCGCCTACCGGCGACCTTGCATAGGTTGTCGTCCCATCGGGCTGGAGGGCGTCCGACACTACGTCTACCGAGACGCGGTCTCCACTCCAGGACTCGTTTGCTCCATCGGCCATCGGTCTTGCGGCAGATGTGACCTATCAATTCCCGATAAATACTCACATAGCCAACACTGAGTAAATATCACATTATGATGAAATAAAGAAAGACGTGAAATAAAAAGAATGCAACACACACGAGAGAAACAGATTAGAAAACTTATACAAAAATAATATGCTGAGAAATTAAATCGGCGCGCGGTATTTTATACTGCCGAAACGTGGTCCGACACAGCATTGATTTTAAGTGCCTGCCTCCTAAAACACATTGTCAATCGTCACGAGACTTTTTATAAGAACAACTTGTTCCGATCAAGACACGATATAAAATGTATATAACTACATAAGATGATCATCGGACTTTTGATGAGTATAAGTATAAGTATATAAGTATCGAACCCGTAATATACAATCCTATTCCTGGATAACATTTATTTATTCAATCCTGCCGTATTAATCGCCCTTGGAACCCTTGTCGCCGCCCACGATACTGTTTCATTCTATCAGTATTGATTTTTAATAACACAGCTTTGCAATTTCCATAGTAATACATCAATTGTGTAATATTATTATAAATTGATTTGTGGCTGACTAAATGGAAATAGATGTAGGCGCCACAATTTTTAAGGATAAGACACGAATGAATTACTAAATCATCATTTGCTAACTTTCCGTTGTACTGTTGCTGAAACAATTATGCAATAGCATGTGCACTGTTACATTTAAAATACATTCTTATTATGATTATTACAGTAGTATGCATGCATACCTATAGCCTTTTACTAGCTACGTATTCAAACAACGTAGCTTGTAGACGTAGGTTTATTCTTGTGTTATTGAATTACCAATAAAAACAATCTGATAAAATTGGACCCCTAAAATTCGAGTATAAGGTAGAAATGTCTTTGTAGAATAGAATATAAAATAAATAAAAATACCTATAGTAGAAAATTTGATACATTTTAGACAGACAAATGATTATAAAAATCTAATTAGTAATTAAGTACAATTTAAAAAAAATGTGTGTGTGCACGTCACACACAGTAGAAGTGAAAAAAGTGTGACAAGGGATGGGATACTACATTTCGTGACGTCCCATTTCATATATTATATCGATATAATATATTTAAGCTTTTAATGCAAAATTTTAAGTACTAACGGAAAGCTTTCCTTCTCTATCTGTAAAATCATAGTGTTTAAATTATGAAAAATATAATGTATTCTATCTCATTCTCTAGCAGGCTTAGTCCTATAGATATATGTATTTATCTCTTTTTAGTGTCGCTTGTGCGTTTCATCGACATTCTTATTTCATTCACCTAACGACAAAAAATAATTGGTATATTTTGTGTTGGTATTATATAGTATAAAATTTTTTAGTAATATAATATTTTAGAGAAAAACTCTCAGTATGATTACATAAGTTAAAGTTTAGTATATTAAACTCGTCTTCTTAAAAGATATAAGAAAATCTTCTATAAAATTTAAAGAAAAGATCATTTTGTTCTATATTATTCGATAATTATGTTTCATGAGTTAGTTTATTTTAAAGGCCAAACGTTTCATTTGGCAAGTTATCGGTTCTAATATTATTAATTGCAAGCGATAACAACAATGTACCGCTTATACTTGTGTTATCTTTCGATCTGGGCAACAACAAAACAGTAAATTCTATATTTAATTTAATTGACATATACAATCGTCTAAAACCTTATTTCATTATTGTCATAACTACCTGTGCCAGGATTCGGGATTACAAATTTCATATCCATGTTACCTAAATCCTGAAAGACAACGAATATATTATACCCGTTTAACTCTTGAAATTTTCATTAATAAAATGTTTTTCTTTAAATTCAAATCTGGAATCAATTTTCTATTTTCAGTCATTGGTTTCAGGCGCCACGATAAAAGTTTTTCAAATGGTTTACACATTATTGGTAAGTAAGAAATTGGTCTGTAAGTTGTCATCTTATAAGGAGGTTTACCAGGTTTTGGTATCATGATTATTTCTGCAACTTTTCACGGACTTGGAACACGTTTTAATCTAAAACTAGCATTGATAAATGTAATGAGTTTGACTAAACCCTTTCTTTGTAGATTGCGCAGGACTTCCCCGATAATGAGATCATAACCTGGAGATTTCTCTTGAGCTAGTAATTGAATTTCTTTATGGAAATCTTGAAGAGTTACAAGGCTAATTTCCAACTTATCGGGTAATAGATACCCAAACTCCAACATCTTCTCTTATCATTACCTTTGTTTGGTTGGAATATTTATTTCAAATGTTGAACAAATAGGCTGGCTTTCTGTTTGTTATTGATGCCCCAGGTTTCGTTCTCTTCTTGAATGGGAGGAATTTGATTTATCGGTTTTATTAAAATATTTCATTTATTTCCATAAAGATTATCCATAATCTGTATTACGATCATTCGAAAATTAGCTAAGGTGATAATTCATAGATTCATCGTTGATATTGTATTTCCCTACTTAATATTATTGTGAGATTGTTCAAAAGAGTTTTATGTGGCGGATTTCGTGATCTCGGCCATTTTTGTCTCTGTTTCCTTTTTTGTTTAATTGAGTTAATCATTTCGTTTGGATAGTAAGTACGACTAAATTTTATTTTCAAATCAGGTGATTTTTTTCCAACACACTGTTGAATATTTGACTATTAACCAAGACCTGTTATTATTAAGCCTGTTATTAACTATAGACCAAGTGCAAAGAGTCACAAACGACATTGAGAGAACATTAGAAGAGAAGAAAGTTTGTTCTACGGTATATCTAGACGTGGTTCAAGCATTCGATAAGGTCTGGCATTAAGGACTTAATTTTAAGTTATGAAAAATGCTACCCAAACGGTGTTAAGATTTATTAAAATCATATATCTCAAATATAATGTTCAGGGTACGACAGTAAGAAAGCTTTTCAGACCTTAAAGAAATTAAAGCTGGAGTACCTCAGGGTAGTGTATGTAGGCCCGGTTCTGTACCGAATATAAACGAGTAATATTTCAAAACTAGAAAATAACACCACAGCTACTTTTGCGGATGACACAGCCATCATGGCTACAGGAGTTACTCGCAAAGAAGCTGTAGAAAATAATCAAAAAATTATTATAAATCAGTTAATACCATCTATAACTGGACGACAAAAATGGCGTATTAAGCTAAATTAAGCCAAGTCGATCCATATTGACTTCACTAACAAAATGCCCTATTTGTTTTATTTTTATTTGTATTGGATTCCTATAGACCACACACATCGCCGTGTGATGTCTTGAAAACACCACTATTAATAAGATTACGATAAAGAGTATTAGGACCGCTTATTGTCTAACCAAACTGTGTGTTATTTCCAGTTTGTAACGATTTAATAATAGCTAACAATAACGTGTTATCCATCAAAATGAAATTACCCGGAACATATTGTCGATGTTGTTTTTATGAAGCCTGTTGCTTTGTCGCCAAAGTGGCGGGTAGGCAACAAGTGTCTCCCCAGGCGGGTGCCCGCAACCCACTACTGCCAGCCAAAGCGCCGCTCCGCCTGACACAATATGTAACAAAATCTTGATAACAGTAATTATTTAATTACGCGTGTGCGTCATAGAAATGTACAAAAGCTAGTTCATGATAGGTTTGAACCAAGATTCATCCCTACTAATAAATATTTAACAGTGAGTTTCAAATTCTTAACGGTGATAGATAAACTGAACTATGTGAAACTAGCTCCGCTCGCGACGACATTCGTACGGAAATTCTATTTTATATTCATATGTCTTACAACTTCACAATGTGTGAAAATGTCGTACGTCGTACATAAAGTTCCTGTAATAATCCTAAAATTTTTATTGACATCCGTTGAGTCATTTCGAAGCATATTAGAAACAAACTTTCAAACAGACAGACATAAATGAACTGCTTCAAATTTATAGATACAGTAGGTATGTTACTGATTTTCTTTTAAAATTATTTTGAGAACGCCCGTCGAATATACAACCGAACTTGAAGCTGAGAATGTCGCGTGATCACTATTAAATGTATGTAATGTATGACTAATATGTAAATAGGTACCACAAGAATATTATAATTCCAATCAAATATACTTAAACCTTTTTCCTCTTATAAAACCCTTATTTACCCCGTTGACCTACGTCACAAGTCGCCCCTGCCTTGCTTTGTTGCGTTGCCATCCCGACATCACACCGTGGCGTCGCAATGCCGCTTGCCGCCCGCCCAGACAGTGTCCGCCTTTGTTGTTAATATATTTTATGTAGAACAAAGAGAATGTAATGTAAGAATAATATCATATATTAATTTATCATCATCATTCTAAGATTTAAATATCAGTTGCGTTGGAGTAGCTTGAGATCCGCCTTACGCTAACTCAATATGAATAAGACCGGTAGTGTATATTTCTCCACATGTTTATATTCTCGATATAGTATTCTGTATATACCTTAGATAAAACTTATATTAGTAATATAGGTACTATATAAAATGTCGCAATCTTGATAGCATGCAATGTAGTTTAAAATACTAGACTCTCTAGTTGTATTTTCAAATATGTATATTTCTTAAGTGCATGCAAGTAAGTTAGCATGAATGAAGAATTCTTTTTCTATGGTATTAGTAATTGTTTTTAACAAAGAGTTATCTGTTTATGTTGTTGAACTCAATAGTTTAATGCTGCCACTACAACTCGTTTGACATCAAAAGGGATTAAAATAAAGGCATTACAGGTTGGTCGAAGATTTGCTTGAAGATTATTTTAAAACATATTTATAAGTATATATACATATACCTATACAGATATTTAACACTATCTCGATACACATATCGTGCCAAATCTAGAAACAAGAAAAAATGCAAATAAATATTTTTAGCCTATAAAAACACTTACTACTCCTACACTTACTTACTCCTAAAATATTTAAATAGATATTTGGAATGTAAAACATGTTATCAGATAAGAAAAATCAATAATACTCAATTTTTTCCCACTCTATCATAATTTTTAAAAACTTATCACAGATTAACTACACGATAATCAAAATGAGGATATTATACGAACATTTCTGATAGTTGTTTTAAGCATAATCGTCATTCACTTTGAGATTGTTTATTTGGAATAACATAATTCCTTAGCATCTCAATTTATAATTCTGTAATATCTAACCATGGTTTTCTTAATAATAGCATCTATACTTTTATTTATTAACATTGTATTCGGCGCAGTGGCCTTCGTGCATTCACTTTCCAAAAAGGTGCGTTCAGGAGTCTTTTTCTTTATTTGCTTTTCTAAACTTTAAGTTAAGTCTTTTAAGTTGTGATACATAAGAATATTATAACATTTGAGTAGCCCTTGGCAACTGTCCCATTTCTAGGGCATATAAGTATCTTTTATATTCATTACTCATTACCCTTCTTTATTTCTAAAATGTAAGTAAACGTAGTACTATACTTTGCGTATACCATCATCACCATTATCATATCAATTAATTTCTGGGGTTGTATGGAAGAGATAGCTTTTTAGCGATAAGACCGCCCGTTGTGCATAATTGGGTATAGTTTTAGTCTGTAAGTTCATTTTTTGCATTGGTGTACAATATAGCGTTATCTGTCTATCTATCTATCTAAATATTAATTAAATTTAAATTATATTAATTAAATATTTAGGGGTTTTTTAACCGTTGTCGAATTTATAATTAATAATTATAGTTAGTAAACTTATTTTTTAGATTCATGAAATAAAACCTTTTTGAAGTGTTACTTAAATTATCTATACTAAATGATGAAAGTATACGGTAGAAAATAAATCCTGCAGGAATTATAATAGCAATCAGTGGAGAAACCATGCCGTATAATTATACCTTTGAATGCAAACGATTGCTTTACATCTATTTTTAATTTAACCATCCATATCTTTTGAGAACAAATATTTTATTTTAGTTGCTAGCCATATTTATCCAATTTAGTAGTGGTTAAGTTAAAAATCGGCCAAGGGCGTGTACGCACGGTGAAGGTTCCCGTAGACGTGACGAATGTCCACTGTTTGTGTCATTTAACTATGAAGCCATAAAAACGCATTTTTTAATTCGAAGCTGGTAAACAGGCAGATGGCCCACGTGAAGGGAAAGTGGTTAGCGTCGCTTATGGACGTTTGCAACACCAAAACCGAAGCGAATGCGTTGCCAATCTTCAGGGTGAGGTACAGGGAATGAGATTCAAGATAATGACTCCAGCATGGCTCTGCCACGTCAATAACATACATACATTTTTATATGGTTTGATGTATTAAAAACTACTACAAACAAACTACTCAAACTTAGGTTATCAAATTATTTTTAAGCTACAACACATTTTTATTTTAGTTTTCCATATACACGTCTATGAAGGGTCTTCATCCATTAATATCATTTGAAGTCTATTGTACGATTCGTCCGGCTTCAGGCGACACTTGATATCGTAAAAAATCATAGCGCGAAAATGCTTCCGGAGCAAATCCATTTTTCATTGAGACATGATAATTTAAATGAGCTCACAAACAATGTGGAGGGAAATTTGGAAATTGAAACGTACCTATTTTTAGTTATAAATAATCATACTTTCAAAATAGATTATAACTCGCCAGTCTCTCAAACATAAAAACTTTTGTTCGCAATACTTTCTGAGTGGCCTGGTAAATATAACTAGTCTGGCCATAAATACTGTTACATAAATCTTTTCTTTTTTTCAACTTTTTAATTATTTTGAATTTGGAACACGTACATTACTTTAAAAACTTCTTTCGATTTTGCGCCATTTCACATATTTGTTCGTGTTCATTATCAAATTACAATATGGAATGGGGTGTTAGAGAAAATAGGATTGCAGTGATCACCTTGCACAAAGTGGGTATGGAGCCGTCGGTCATATTCCAGACACTTCAAAAGCTTGATATCAGCCGTATGTTCGGATATCGTAGGTACTATCAACAAATACAACAACACTTCGTCTGTCGAAGACCAGAAAAGATCGGGCCGGCCGCGTGCTATTAGAACTACAAAGGCTGTTATTGCTGTTAAAGCCAGAATTCGTCGAAACCCCATTAGGAAACAAAAAATCTTATCGCGAGAAATGAAGATTCCCGCTAGAACTCTGTCGCGAATTATAAAACAAGACCTGAAAAGCTCGGTTCTTATCGTCGATATACAGGACATGCCCTAAATCAATCTTTACAATTAAAGAGAGTGGATCGATCAAAACGCCTTCTGTCGCGATACGCAGGTGAAAGGCACAGAAATATCCTCTTTACCGATGAAAAAAAATTTTCACGATTAAAGAACACTACAATAAGCAAAATGATAAAGTATACGCTCACAGTTCTAAAGAAGCTGCAAGTGGTCGGAAAGGTACAACGTGGTCATCATCCTGCGTCAGTGATGGTTTAGTGGGGCGTGTCTTATCAAGGAGTCACAAAACTATATTTTTGTGAAAAAGGAGTGAAAACTTCATCCAAAGTCTATAAAGATACAGTCTGGGATCATGTTGTGAAACCTCTCAGCAATACACTTTTTAAAAATATACCGTGGACTTTCCAGCAGGACTCTGCACCTGGTCACAAGGCACGAACTACTCAAGCCTGGCTTGAAACCAACGTTCCGGACTTTATAAGAGCTGAATACTGGCCTCATCTAGCCCAGATCTCAACCCTTTAGACTTCAAATTATGGTCAGTTTTAGAGAAAATGGCCTGCTCTAAACGACATGGCGACATCGAGTTTCTTAAAAATTCTTTGGAGCAAGTAGTGGCGAAATTTCCCTTGGAAACAGTGCCTAAATGCATAGACTCGTGGCCAAACAGATTAAAGGCCTATATAAAAGCCAAAGGTGGCTATTTCGAATAGAATATTTTGTTTTATTTTTTGCTGAGACTAATAAATATGTAGGTAAAATTTTTAATAATATTACATTACTTCATTAAAAAGAAATGCATTTTCATTTGTAACAGAACTTATGGCTGGACTAGGTATACTGAGTTTCAGCCAAATCTGTCCGTTGGTTTTTCCGTGAAAGCATAACAGGCAGACAGACACGAGTTACTTTCGGGAATAACTTTTGGAAGGAATTACTTATGATCATTTGTTTCATTTTGCAGGACGTTGAAGAACCAAGATTGTCAGCGGCACAGATGATGATGAACAGACAACATTTAGGATCGCGTTCCAGTTTACCCCAAGTAACAATATTTAACGCGGTCTTGCGGTTGAGCGTCGGCAGTAACCATACATCTACACAAAACGAAGATGGTGAAAACAATTGTGCCAAAAAGATCGCGGCCGATGAAAACGATACAACACTGGTTTCTTCTTAACCTTATGTTAGCTGTAACCGCCACATCTTTCGAGCGGGCCTTGGATTTCATGTTTACTGAACCCTGCAAGATATCGAAACATTGAAAGTAAATTCTTGTTTTAAACATTAAAATTTTCGTTGAAATCAGTCAAACTGTTTTGAAGTCTATTTGAGAAAAACTTTCATACAAACTAAGTGACTTAAATATACATGTTTACGCGCTGTATAAAAGCAGTTTTCATTTAAATTGATACTAGATGTGAGATCAATTACATGTATGACTAGGATATGTCCGCGACTTCGTCCACGCTTGACTTAGTTCCCGCGGGATTCCCGGGATACGAAATTTAAAAAAGAATGTAACCTATCGTTTTATGTAATTAAATGTGTGATATTTTTTATCCCGGGAATTCCGCGGAAATTCTCCCGGGAGCAGTTTGTAGTTGTGCGGGTTTATAAAAATTATATTATTATGAACTACTTATTCCGATAGTTTTCTTTTAAACGATAGCTTACATTTTTAAATGTACTTCGTGTCTCGAGAACTACGAGAAATTTCAAGTCAAGCGTGGACGAAGTCGTGGGCATATTCTAGTTTTATATATGTATGTATGAGTAAATATAAATTGTTATTAAGCATAATGTACGGAATTGAATTACATTAAAATATTGTAAATAGATGTACGAAATTGTGATTAAAACTATATATTATTAAGCGTATTTAACTTAAATTTGAGGTACTATTAACTTGGAAAAAGAATATCAAGTATACTTCTTCTAGGCTATTAATAAAAAAATGTTGTGAGTTTCATTTTAATTTACATTGTACAATACTATTTATTTAGGGATTCGTAGTCATTTTCACAAAAACGAAACCCTTTTTACAATCGACATGTAATTCCATTCAGTCCGTCCATATGTAATGTAGGTACTGTAACGGCCAGCTATTTGTGAGCTGACCGGGATCTTGAATAAGAGACTGGGTTCAGTATTTAAGCTTATATTAGTAATCAAGAGACTTTTACATTCATGTGTTCCGCTCGCGGCCCGATACATACAATTCTGTTCACGATTGTTTTGCGAGGCGTTCTACGTATTTATTTCAAATAATTATATTTTTTAATATATATGACGAGGGTTAGTCGTTACAGTACCTACTACTGATGTGCACAGGTAATATGCTGATTCGATAATTATGGACGGTCTTAGGAGAGATATGAACCTGATGCACTAGAAAATCAGAAGCTCCACCAAGCTTGAGATCCGCTCTCTCCTGGCTTGGTTCAGGTTGTAGCACACAGAGGAACACTGCCCGGCACTAAATTTACTTTAGAGTGATCATTTCTTTAGACCAGTATTACACAATAAGTTCTTGACACGGTCAGTAAATATGCCCTTACCCTGATGTGCAATGGCCGATGCAGCATATAGAAAGAGGGTAGACAGTACAATTGATGGAGCGATGTTCTACCTACTTTGCAATAGACAAGGATTCAACAACTGGGTTTTTATAGAAAAAAATATCAGAACCATAATTACATTCTATAGCTAAAGCTAAACATTAACGTTGTGAAATGGTGAAAAAAATATTCTTTTGCCGTGGTGTAACCATGGAAAAGGATACTTCTTCCATGGTGTAACTAAGGAATGAAGACTCTTTTATTGTGCGCAGTAGGAGTATGAGGTATGATAAAACAGAGAAAACGAATCATTTCGGGGCATGACCTGTTTATATAGTGGGAAAGTAGAATATAATAACAATCTATACATATAAAAATCAATTTCTGTTCGTTAGTCTCGCTAAAACTCGAGAACGGCTGGACTGATTTAGCTAATTATGGTTTTGAATTATTTGTGGAAGTCCAGAGAAGGTTTAAAAGGTGAGTAAATGTGAAAAAAATGCTTGGAATATAGTAAAAACAACAATTTCGCTATCCCTTAGAAACTATTCCTACCTGTCAAACATTTGATGTTCGTCCCGTCATTTAGAAATCAATTGAATTTAAAAGTCGTTTAGAAATCAAATAAAATTTAAAAGTGAAGTTTTTCTTTTCATTTTTTTTTGTTTTAAATGTCAAACATTTGATGTTCGTTCCGGTTAAATTTTGACCACATTTTTACTAAAGTTGAAACATTCTGCAATTATCATTCAGCTTTTTTATTTAGATTCTGAGGCGGTACGAAGTTTGCCGGGTCAGCTAGTTTATAATATTTATGTTACAGTAAGATACCATACGAAACATTTATAGGTTAGACCAAAGAGAATTATTGCCTCATGTCAGTGACGTGACAATAATAGACAATCGCTGTATCCGATTAGATGAATTGATACTCGTTGTTATGCGCAATATACCTATATACAAGCATGTTACAATATAGACAAGCATGAATTATATATACTTAGTCTGTCCATAAATACTGTTATGATTAAAAAGAAACAAAAGATTACATTTGAATTTGGAATCTGTCATTTTTATATGATTGTTCATTGTGTTTTCTCATTTTGGTGCCAATACATTGTACAACATTTTGCGATATTAAAATGGTGTGGGGCGATAAAGAGAACCGAATCGCTGTGATTGCATTACACAAAGTAGGTATGGAGCCAAATGCAATTTTTAAAACTCTCCATACGACTCTTGGTATTAGTCAAATGTTTGTGTACCGGGCTATTAAAAGGTACAATGAGACCTCCCCTGTTTGTGACAGAAAAAGATATAGTCGTCCACGTAGTGTACGTACGAAAAAGGTGGTCAAAGCAGTAAGGGAAAGAATTCGAAGAAATCCTGTCCGAAAGCAAAAGATTTTATCTCGGCAGATGAAGATATCACCTAGAACCAGAACCATGTCGCGTATTTTAAAAGATGACTTAGGACTTGCAGCCTATAAGAGACGCACTGGTCATTTCTTAACTCATAATTTAAATAAGAATAGGGTGGTAAAGTCGAAACAACTACTGAAGCGGTACGCAAAAGGAGTTCACGGAAAAAAATTGTTTACAGATGAGAATTTATTTACAATTGAGCAACATTTTAACAAACAACATGACCGTATTTATGCTCAAAGCTCTAAGGAAGCTTCTCAATTACTCGACATAGTGCAACGTGAGCATTATGCGTCTTCAGTGATGGTTTGGTAGGGTGTTAGCTATGAAGGAGTGACTGAGCCATATTTTTGTGAAAAAGGTATCAAAATATCGGCACAAGTGTATCAAGATACCATTCTTGAGAAGGTAGTTAAGCCCCTTAACAACGCCATGTTTAATAACCAAGAATGGTCCTTCCAGCAAGACTCGGCGTCGGGTCATAAAGCTCGGTCCATGCAGTCTTGGTTGGAAACGAACGTTTCGGACTTCATCAGAGCTGAAGACTGGCCGTCGTCTAGTCCCGATCTTAATCCGCTGGATTATGATTTATGGTCAGTTTTAGAGAGTACGGCTTGCTATAAACGCCATGATAATTTGGAGTCCCAAAACAATCCATACGATTGGCAGTGAAGAATTTTTCCATGGAAACAGTGCGTGCTTCTATTGATAACTGACCTCAACGTTTAAAGGACTGTATTGCAGCCAATGGAGACCACTTTGAATAAGCTTTTATATTTTAAATTGTTTTATATTTATGTATTAAACTAACACATTGTAAAACTTACAAATGTTATTTGCAAAAGAAAAAAAAAATTTCTTTGTTACAATATTTATGGCAAGACTAGATATATATATATATATATACTTATATATAAAATCATAAAATGAACAAAATATTTATACTGTTTATTCTATGTAAGTATATATTATAATTTACAAATTATATACCTACTTTTTAAATTAAATTCATAAATTATTCGGGTCCTTTTAGTATTACGCCAAAAGGGAGGTTTGCATTGAAAATCAGCGTTGTGTCGGATATTATATCGGCACAGCAATAAGCTGAGTGCAAACCTTGTTTGCTAAAAATGCAGCGTACAAATTCTTAAAATATGTTTTTATTTATAAGATACATGTTATCAATGTAAGTACGTCGCTATGTTTTCAAATATTTTTTTCTTTAGATTAGTATTTGCCATAGCTGGGCATTGACTCGTTAATCCGTTAATCGGTAATTAACGAAGTTAACATTTCGAGTAACGGATGAACTTTTAGGTTAACTTAAAAATATGTTGACGGACTCGTTAATTTCCGTTAAATTTCCCATA
Source organism: Dendrolimus kikuchii (assembly GCA_019925095.2). Lineage (NCBI taxonomy): Eukaryota > Metazoa > Arthropoda > Insecta > Lepidoptera > Lasiocampidae > Dendrolimus > Dendrolimus kikuchii. The sequence goes on along the minus strand of CM034398.1, from coordinate 11,237,080 downwards.
GTCCGTTAATCGTTAATCCAGCAACAAATCTTTAAAGAGCAAAGCTCAAAGTCTCGTCAAAATGTGGCTAGACATTTATGTCTAGTTCGACTTTAGTCGAAAGACTCGTTAAATGATGCGGCATTCCTCGCGGAACAGATATTCGCAAATCTCTTTATTAAAAATAATACTGCTATACCCTCAAACGCTGCAGTTGAACGTCTTTTCTCCACCGGCAAGGATATACTACAGCGGAAACGAGCCTCGCTTTCAGACGAGAACTTCTACATATTAATGTTCATGAAGAGAATATTCATATTATGCCAATAATTAAACTGACAGATAAATTGGACGGGTTAGTATGCTTCGTCTAAGTTGTAAATGGTCTATGTAGCAATTCGTCTAAATAGCAATTGGTCATTATATTACTATCAAATCGTCTTAAAATTAGTTTGTCTAATTAGTGTTTCGTCCAGAACGCAACTATTATATGCGCGCGAGTTCATGTCCATCGGGACAGGACGCGACGCGCGGGGGGCAGCTCGCCCCGCCTTCGCCCACCTCGCCGCATTTGTCTGACGTCAAGCGTTGTCCTTGACGTTTGTGACGCGCGCTTATCGATACCGAAAATTTACACTAACGCTATTGTGTTATTTCATTGTGAATAAACCATGACTACTGCGCTTCCAACAAGTTCAGGTAGAAAAAAACCTTTTATTAAAGATTGATGTGGATTCGATGATCACGTTAAAGGTTTGGAAGAGCATTACTGGCAAAAAGACAGACTAATGGACAGTATTTTTCTCTATTAGAAATAAACAAGTAATTACTTATCACATTTATTTTATTTCATAATTCGCAAAATTACCTTAAGTTACAATAAACCAAATTGACAGCTGTTGACTAAATCGGTAGTTATTATCGACATTCCCATAATTAATTAGGTCACAGCACTACCGCATTCCTCAGGATGGACATGAACTCACGCGCCTACTGTAGTTTATTTTAATAAAATAAACTCTAAATCTTAATCCAAATCAATGAAAAAAAACATTGTTTGTCAGCATGCCTATGTTAAACACTCTAATAATTATACCCGTCTTTTTTTTTTGTTTCTAATCTGTTAACTTCCAGAACCAACAGTATTTTTAAGAACATGCAACTTTTATCACGTGTTAACGGATTAACGATTAATGTTAACTTGCGTTAAATTTTCTGAAATGTAACGCTTTAACTTTTAACGAAGTTAACTTTTTCAGTAACTGATTAGCGATTAACGAAGTTAACTATTTTATTAACGGTGCCCACCTATGGTATTTGCTTTCAAAGTCATAGTTTTCACGCCTTCTCTTTTAAACTATGAGATAGACATTTTAAGCAAAATCCCAGTTTGATAATTCTTTCAATGAAATTTGGTTTGATTATTGTTTTCTTGTAATGTTGTTGTTATCTGTTGAGTAAAATATTGGATAATTTCGATTAAACTTATTTCTTAGGCTCCATAGACAAAAACGTTCGTCATTTCTATGGATCGGAGTTTTTGGCGGCAACTGAAAGGGTGTTGTGCTGTGCAGTTTTATTTTCTAAAAATGTGTAAAATTACATTAAAATGAACAACAGTTATTTGATTGATATTGATAGTTTTTGAGTAGTAATTATGTGTTTTTGTAAATAAAACTGAACTCTATAGACAAATTACTGCTAGACTAGTTTGGTACAGTTATTTTCATAGTATCATGTCCTATGGTATTTTACATTGCGGCAACGCCGTTGACTTTTACAAAAACGAGCCGTAAGGTCAATTTACAACTTCGACCCTCGGGAGTCTCGAAAACGCTTTAAGGAAATCGGTATCGCCTGTAAACATATTTTTAATAATATAATTTACATGCGTAATAATTTGAGTGCCTATAAACAATATAAGGATGTTCACAATTTCAACACCAGGCATAGTAATAGACTGATATTGCTACCTTTTTTAGATTACAAAAAGTATTGTCCTCTGTCTTAGGAATTGGTTTAGTTTTCTTCAATAAGATTCCGAATGAAATGTTAGATCTGCCTTTCACTAAATTTAAAACCTTTTTAAAAAGTATCTTGCTTAAATATCCCTTATATTACATTATTGAAGAATATTTAAATGAAAAATTTTCATTTACATAGCAGCTCACTCCAGCCTCTTATACTATCTTCTGTGTAATGTTTTTATCTTACCAAACAAATTGTAAGGAATTTGTGCAGATATATTGGAGTATAAACTTTCAGCAATTCTCGTCATTATTATAACGATAATAATAGTTTTCGTTCGTTTTATTGTCTTTGTGTTACTGAGTATGCACTGTTTGTTATAACCCCATTAATTCTTCGAAAAGTAATTGTGTGTAAACATACTTCTGTATAAAATGTATTTAAAAAAAGAGAATAGAATGGATCATACTTTATTGTACAATAAAATTAATGAAACAATACACAAAAACAGCTTAGAATTAGGTACAAATGGCGGTCTTATCGCTGACAGCGATCTCTTCCAGACAACCTTGGGATGGAGAGAAAAAATATAGCACAAAAGCTAGGGCAGGGTTTTGTTGCACAATATTTTAAAAAATGTTACATATTATACAATATAAATAATAAATAAAAAAAAATTTAAGTCTCGAGTGTAAAATTGTTAGTTTTTGATGTCTTAAGAACTCCCTCCGAAGGACAGCTCAAAAAATTTTTTCAAAGGTCGCTCCAAATTTTTTAAGACCAAAAATGATTGAACTGATTTTTTTTATTCAATTTTTTCTCTTCTTACGGTATAATTTTATAGACCAAAAAATAATAACTTTCTGAAAGTTTCGGTTCAAAATTTGAATTTTAAAAGGTGCTCTTATTTTTTTATGTTAAATGCACTAGTTAGTACATAAAAAAAAAATGTGAGCGACTTTTTCAAATTCAAATTTTGAACTGAAACTTTCAGAAAGTTATTATTTTTAGATTTTTTCGAGCGAGTAATGCACTAGTAAATTAAAAAAAAATATAATTCATACAGTACTTCTCTTAACATCAGTCGGAGAACTACGTAACAGACAAATTCGCTTCCGACCCGTGATTATTCCCAATCACGGGTTGGAAGCGAAGAGAAAAGTTCGAGTGTGTTTTCTTTACATGCCTTATCAATATCAGACGATGAAACAAAATGGCTACACAGAGAATCAACATTTAAGTCTGAAGGAATTTAGTTATTTTGGGGCATTTCAAATCCCAATGTTTTGAGGAATTTCCAGACTTTAGCTGGATCTCCGTTTTGAACTGAATCGTGAATTTGGCGACGTTAAGCATATCTACACACTTTATTGCAGTGGAACGGAATAAAACATATTTTTTACAATTAGAAGGTCGACGGTTATATCTAGTTTTCGCAGTAGCTTTCTTCGATAGTACCAACTCGATTTCTTCAGTAAGGCAAGGCGCAGGTAGATGTATAATTTCAATAGCTGGAACTGGTGCCTGCTTGTTATACAATTTCGTTATGTTTTCATTCAGGATACTGACTTTTTCGTGTATCCAATAGTAGCATCTATAGATACTATAGATACCAGGCCACCCAGAAAGAATTGCAAAAAAAAATTAGGTATGAGAGATTGGCCAGTTATAATCTATTCCGAAAATATGATTATTTATAACTAAAAATAGGTACGTTTCAATTTCAAAATTGCAACAGCTGCGGTCGAGTCGCTTCCACCGTGTCAACGCCGGCCACAGGGTTTTCCAACTCTACCGACCAAGATTAGCAGAACCGCGCTGGGCGGAGTAGAGCTCGACGCTGGCGGTCGTCGTCGGAAGGGAGGGGTGTTTGGGGAGGAGGTTTGGAAGGAAGGGGAAAGAATACAAGGATTTGGAGTGGATAGGTGGGACACCACTGTCACGGAGTGAAGGGGGGAATGTGACAGTGGCCGCTAAGGGCCCCGGGGACGCATCCCCTTGTACCGCTTCCTGGACGAAGACGAGTCCAGGGCGGCACCCCCTGGGGAAAAGCGAGCGAGGATATATACCTCGTCCTTCGACAACCTCGTCCCTCTAATATCTAAAATCGCGTTCTGCCCGTTGAAGTTTCACTTCTACTATGTGTCCCAGCACACATTTCGATTCTTTTTATTTTCGCAATACTTTCTGAGTGTCCCACGTACAGACAACTCGTGCTGTACGGGAAGTAGATAGATGTTGATAAGTATAGATTTCCGCATTACAGCTGTGACCATGTTTAATATGGACAAATCAATAATAGCCAGTAAAATGTATCGTATTGATCACGTCCCCACAAACGTCGTATCTTATCTCTTGCTAATAAAATGAATATATTTCACTGTAACACCAAGCTGCGATAAGATTTTATGATAACGCTTTGTATTAACAACACACAATATAACAGGAAAATTAATATTAGATTTAATTCATATATAAAAAAATGTTTAACAGATTAGCTTCAGGATATTGCGCAGTAATTTATTTTGTGTGAAAAACCGTGTATTAAGTAGCCATCTTGACTTTGTAATTAAGAGATAGATAAAAAATTACAATGGTCATTTTTAAAAATTTTACATAAGAAGTAATCAAGAAGTTAATCGCGTTGTATGATAAAAATTGAGTATAGACGAGACCTCGGCCATTTCTTATGAAGTTATAGGTTTACTTTACATTTGAGGACCATTAATTGAACCGATGATATGGCCTACATCATGATAAAATTGACTAATCCTGGTAGTAGTAGTAGTTCTGGTAGTAAGCATGTAATCTCGTAAACAGTTTTCTTGCCTAATATGCACCCTTTAAGTGCTATACGCAGACCAGTAAGAAAATCGTATTAAAACCTGCACATCGAGATAACCGGGTATATTGTCCCCTCTTCCTAAAAATTTCCACTTCCTCTTCCCCCTGTCCAATCACCTCTATTTCATTCGCGCTGTCAGAACCATCCACCCCACTTTATTAGATCCCTCTTATCACATCTCCTCTATCCCATCTTAAAGTCTGGCAACGTCTTGGCTTCGCTCATAGTGCTGCAAACATCTATAGGTAATCGCTTTCATTAGAATTGGTCCAACCAGATGTGGGCGTTATGTCGCCGAATAATTGATAATCTCAAGCAGCCTGCAGTAGCTACTCCACGCGCCTTCAGCCACGTAAAGCTGTATTTAAACCAACATTCCCCTAAAATTAGTACCTACGTGTTATCTTAGCACAGGAATTTTTAAAGACTGATTTTTTAGTGTTTATCCCTACTATGATAAGGTCAAAAACCTTGGACTTATATTTGATAGCGAGCTGTCCTGGCAACCCCATATAACGGAGTTGAGTCGGTAATTGTTTCTCTACTGCAAATCACCTTAGAGGCTAAAGAACTTCCTACCCATGCCACCAAAACAAAGGTTGCAATTGCAGACTTGCAGATTCGCTACTTTTACCCATACTTCATTATGCCGACGTCAGCTATTTAGATTTAACTCAAAAAATCTGAATAAACTTGAGCGCCTCCAAAACTTTTCTATAAGGTTCATACTTGAGTTACGCAAGTATGACTACGTTTCTGAATTTCGTAAAAAACTCAAGTGGTTGCCAATTCGTTTTTGCCGGAATACTCACATTCTCTAGTTGCTTTTAGTATTTTATTCATCCCTAGTAATCCACAGTACCTTAAAGAACGCTTCAAATTTATTTCTTGCTCTCACAATTTACGACTTTCCAGTCAACATAGAATTATTACTCCTATTCATAATACATCGTTTTTTAATAATTATTTCACCGTTAAGGCTGTCTATACTTTGGAATATATTGCCTGTTGCTGTCAGACAAGCAAAATCTCTATTAGCATTTAAGAACATGGGTCAGGAAATACTATCTACAATAATATAATGATTTGTAATTTTATATAATTAGTATTATATTGCATATAGCTATACGTTTATTATGTTTAAATACTTGCATTTAGTACTATATATTGTATATATATAATAGCTATATAATATAAAATTACAAATCATGATATTATTGCATACATTATATATATGTATATATATTTATATATATATATATATATATATATATATATATATATATATATATATATATGTGTGTATATTCGTATATATAGTATAGTTATATCTTTATTATTAAAATGTAAATAAGCGTACAATAATTATATTGTACGAATACCATCGTCGCCACTCCTAACCAGCAATATTCTTGCCACGGGTGGTCTGGAAGAGATCGCTTTTTAGCGATAAGACCGCCCTTTGTACACAATTAGAATAATACTAGTTCGTAAATTTTCTGTAGTAGTGTCCATTAAAGTGTTATCTAATCTATTTAAGAATCCTAAATGAGGTGTAAACATTTTTAATGGTAAATTCTGAAGATAGATCTTGATATTGTGTCAGATAGTACCTACTTTATTTGTATAACGACAATAAGTTTTTAATATTTAGTTGCAGTCAGATTTTACAAAGCTTATTCTTTCTCGTCTCTCCTATAAAATTATTAAACGCCAATACAATTAATCACGAGTACTAGAACGTAATCAAGCATGTTTAATTGATAACTGAACGCATTACAATAATCTTAAGTCATGTTTTTCCGAAACCTTCAACTGGTCTCTTACAACTTTGCATTCTAATGCCTTTAGCAGGAAATATTCAGATAAATATTAGCGAGTACCGAGGTCCCTTTGTGTGACTACTGGAACACAAAAATCAACATACTTATAAAAAAACCAATGTGGATCATAATTTCCGAAATAATACTAATTTAGCAAGTAGTATCAATGGGCATGGGCTCCCAAAGTCGAATATCGGAGTTAAAGCATACTGGAGAAAAAAGTTGGAAGTGGACCCCGAGTTCTCGAGTGAAAATTTAGAACGCAACCGGGATTTAAGGTTAAAATAACGATGATATATATTAAGCATACCACAAGTTTTTTAGTAATAGATATGCCTTATGTATAAGTGTCTTCATTAAAGAAAGATTAAGTAAAATGGTAAAATATGAGATTAATTTAATTATATAAGGTAGGGTAGGGCGTGGCTAGTAGAGCACTTTTTCACTTAATCTGTGATAGTCCCTAAACGAGACGTCAGAACAATGTATAATGTATCTTGATATATAGGTATTTTAATCCTGCTTAAAAGTGTCTCTAGAAATTAATTTCTAATAATTAAGGTTTAAGAGCTACGGCCGTATATGTGAAGAATGTCAGACATGATCAACTTACCCCATTGGTTGGGTAAGTTGAGCATAGCTTTCCAATAAACTAGTCTAACATGGCCATCTTGACTACGTTCACCACTTGGCAAAAGAACTGAATGTGGACAGTCGTCTGATGAATTCTTCTACCAGGGCCGCATCCTTTTGCTATTTGATAAATTTGTATAGGGTGTATAAATTCCGAAATATTTCGATTGCCCAACTTACCCCTATGCTCAACAAGCCCCTCTCTACCTTATATATTTTGAGACCTTTATTTGATGATACTCTTGTTAATTTTTTTTATATTGATAAATGTTGAGATTATTATCTAATACTTTTGTTATAAATATGATCTAAACATTAAAGTATTACGGGATTGTGGGTAGAATATAATATAACTAATTTAAGTTTTACTTATTGTATTAGTTTATAATGTCTTAGATTAATAAATATGTTTTATAAGTACTCATGATGTTCTCTACTTTACTCTTGATGTTGATGTACGTATGTTTCTCCAATGATAAAGCTGCTTACTTTAAAGTAAACAGTAGCCTAAGGTTTTAATTTTATCTATTTACCTAGAGACTGATAAATAAAAATAGAAATAGACAGACGAAAAATAACTATTTTATTTCAACACTTACAATTGCTGCTTCGGTAATACTATTTGGTACTAAAGAGAAAGTTGCAATCGATGAGAAATACACAATATTGCTTACTAGGCCTCTCCAGTCAGATTCGCTTATGTATTATACGCATAAAGTTAGGTAATATATTCATCCCCGCAAAGAAAATAGATGGTAATATTACCAAATATCATGTTGATTCATTATGAAGACTATTATAACAAGAAGTACCTACATCAACGTTCACACCTACATGCTATCATTGTTATTAAGTACATTTATGTAGTCTAAATATCGCTACAATTCTCAAAAAAACCAAACAATTATAAAGGTTTAAAAAAATTAGAATGACATATTTGTATACATGTTGAGGGTTTCGAATATAAATATTGAAATGATCATTAATCCTAATATTAGACGGGTCAACCGAGTTGACTCAATCTTGTTCCAAAGCACAGAACTGAAACGATACGAAGGTACTCAATGACATTGAAAGATTCAAATTTCTGTTTATATGGATCACTTTGGTTGATTCATGCCTTAAAGGCAGGAATGAACCATCTAATATCGGCCTTAGATTTAGAATATTAATTATGTAGATAGTAAATTATGCAGTATCCACAAGACAGTTGATGAATTTTTTTCTGTATCCAACACCTGTACAAATTCTAGCTTGAAATAATAACACAATTAATAAAATAAATGTGCCAAGCATACGCGTGAGATTAGATACGAAGTCCAGCAAACAATGGAGGGCAATCAAAACAGACAACCGGTGAATGTCATTACGGGGCCACGGCTTGGCTTCACGCAATCCAAAAAATAAACGAAGTATAATCAATCAGTTAAAATAACTCATAGACACGGCGGTTAACATTTGAAGACATTATTAGATGAAGGAGTTATATAACATTTTGATGATTTGTATCTTTTACGCCGAATGAAAGTGTAATATGCATTCAAACCATATTAGACTTTAAAATAATACAATTTGAACTTGCTATTGGAAATGCAACTGATGAAGGTATTAAGCATGGTAGCCAAATGATCTCTGATAAAAATGTGATGTCCATTTTGTCAATATTTTCAATTTGTAACATGAACCAGTCATCCAATCATATTTGCATTTCTATGTCTATATTAATAAAAAAAAGGTTTGTATGATTGTCCTCTGGGGTTCCTTCACCACTGATCAGATTGTTATGAAACTTTAGTAGGGTACTCTAAAAATGCCCGCGTCGGTTTTTGGCCCAAAAACCGGAATATACACTCAAACAATACTTTACGTGGCAATGCAACGCGTGCCAGATGCAGCTAGTAATCTAAGAAATCGTATCTACTAAAATAGTATAGTATAATAGAGTAATAGCATTACATTCATAGCATTTTTATTATTACGCAATTTTTTTTTTGTTACTTTATTGTTTAAGGGAGAAAATAAATAAACATTTATTTATTCCTACCATATTAAATAGCTAACCCATAATTATCATCATCAATTACGTTACTATCGCAAATGTCAAAGTTAATTTATTACTGCTATATAGTTAATTAATTTAATTTGGATAGTATTAAAAAAAATATAAACAAACTATAATTTACGTGGCACTTCTACTTATTTGTTAATACACATGCGCCGCCGAAGTTGACTTCGATAAAAAAGTCAACACAACCGCTCCGATGTCGTAAGTTGGTAGTTGTCGTGTTTGTGTCGAACCTCGCACAAACATCAGCGTCGGCGCAGTGGCATATTGTTAAACTTATTTGAAATCATCTAATCCACCATGACTTATGCATTTTTAATAGTGGTTACTGTGGCTATTACACTCAAATTAATGTTTTTGAGTTTCTCGTTATATTTCACCTTAAAGGACACGAAAGGTGGTGAAACACAGGTCAGTGCTAACATAAGTTTTTTTACTTTTAACATCGATGACTTGAGACTGGTTTGCTATTGAAAAAATCTTCAAACTTAATAGTATTATTTGTTAAAATTTGACTTTGGCTTTATTACTATTACATTATAATGTTTATAAAATATGTTTAGGATAAAAAGATTAGTTACCCTCTTATGGTTAACAATAACAAATAATCTATACATATAATAAAACTGTAGAGGTCGAATTTCTGTACAATGAACAAAAATGCTAAAAGCCTAGTCAGGAGGATGTAAGAAGTGAAATAGAACTAATTTAGATTTTTTCTAATTTTTTGTTGCTCTGTTTGTCTTTTTGTACGGGCTAATCTCCGAAACGACTGGACCAATTTAAATGAAATTTTGTATGGTGGTAGTTTATATCCCTGGTCAACATCTAGGATACTTTTGATCGCGAAAAATTAAAGAGTTCCCGTGGGATAGTTATTTTGTATAAATTAAATTGCATGCCTTTTTGTTTCTTTATTATTATGTTAATGATAATATTCTTAAATTATTAAACATTAGTACAAACATTTATTTTCAAAACATTTCGCAAAGACTAGCACTATATATATTGTCACGTAGAACATTTTAGTAACTATTGCTTTCCCAATTATCATTGTAGTTACGTGATACAAAAAGTGGCCAGTGTGAAGCTGGAAAAGAATTGCATTATCGCGTTACATTTTATGGTTTCAGTTTTAAGCGTGTATTGGTACACGTATCCAGTTAATCTAGTCTTCAGTAACATGATTTAGTAGTCTATAAAAGCTTTTCATGTGGATTAACTCGCGTAAATTTCCAATTCGTATCCCAACATAATCATCAAATCAGAGACAAGAAGCACTATTTGGTAGCGACTTGTTGCACAGAAAAAACATTATACTTAATATTTTTTACAGAATATGTTCTTAAAAATATAAACAACCTGAGTTCATCTTGTTTGTAAACATCATTCTTCTAGAAATTGTTATATTGTAATAACAATTTATTAATCATGTTTTTGCTTTTTAGAAATTTAAACTTGAACTACTGCATTTAATAGTGTATCAAAATGATAATTAAAATAGCCTTTATTATGGTCATTCCGTTATCAAAAGTACATAATTTCAAATTTTAAGATGATGGGCACATTCAATTGACAGGCGTCAATTTCGGCTCTAAAGATCTCATGGACAAAATCCCAATTTTCGGGACAAATAATACTTTTCATGCCATTAGGCGATACCGATACCTACCTATAATCTCAATTTTCATAAAGTATAATTATTTTTTAAAACGGCAAATAATATTATTTATTTTATTTCTTTGTATGTTTTGGAAGACCACGGCCCATGAAAATGGCCCGGACTTTTGGAGGGCTTGCGTGGGGCCATGGGAAGGCCCATACGTAGAGGCCCCTTGACAAATTTAGTGTAAATGTGGCGTAACACTGACCGGCGATTATCCCTGTCTACACCACACAGTAATGCACCCAAGGACAAGAACCGGCAAGTGTAGGACTATTGTAGGAAATTATGACAAAAAGAACTGGGCTATTGGGGTGAACTATGAATGGTACTAGGGGTCTGGGAATATGGGGACTATGGCGTCTGCCCGTCGCTATGTTCGGGGACCATGGAAAAATGGGAAGACTGTGACTCGCCACTCCCATTTTTCTTATTATTCTTACATTAATAAACGAATTTTTCATTAAAGTTAAAAGTTACCCTCAACAATTTTAAAATTCAATTATTAATCTATGAAAAAAGTATCTGCTCGTTGTGTAAAAAAATAGTTACATTTATTTTACGTAAAAATGATTATTTGTTCCTTACAACGATTGAGATTACAGGTATCAATATTAGGTTTATCCCTGTTATGGAAATTACATACAATTATATCAAATGCCATGATATCGGTTCATTAACTTTGCCCGCATAAACTTCGGATCCCTAACCCATTGAAATAATTACATTACCCATTTATGGCCGGTTTCTATATCCTGCTACACATTCATTTGACCTACCATCGGATAAATTTTTACACTACCTGCATGACGTTTATGTCAAATTTTGACCAATAGTAAAACGAATGGCGTAAAATATAGGTAACGGGTCATTAAATTATGCTGTATTCCACCTCGGGAACGAAAGTACATATATAGTACATAGATACACTTTTTAAAACAACCGGTTTACTCCCAAGGCCGCGAGGAAGCAAACATCAAAAAATCGAAACGAGTGCTGGGACACATAGTAGAAGTGAAACTTCAACGGACAAGTGGAAAAACCGGAACCGGATCCGGAACCAATAAAACATCGATAGTCTACTCTAAGATTATGCCGCCTCTCACCACGTCTAGTCTAAATTTATGCCGCTCTTCCACGCGACGGTAACGCCTTTTCGTGACAGAAAAATCTTAAGACCCCCGTCTATATAGAAGTTTCACTTCAATACAGTCACTAATATTCGTTACATAGTAGGCATATAGAAGATCAACTGTTAATGCATGTTATCTGAACTTATTTCAAATTTTGATAATAGGCATAAATATAATTCATCATACATTCATCCCAGAAAACAGGATAGTTTTGCTAGCAAAATTGTATGGTAAAGTCTAGTAATGTTTCTGAATTTTTTTTAAACGTCCGCGCCAGTATGTTGGGATTAGCGCGGATGTTTAAAAACAAGTCTTCGAAAAAATTGCTGTGTCCTTGACGGATGTGATTTTATAGGGGTTTCGTTATTGCCAAACACAGTAGGTCCCTTTTCCAAGGTCGCATAGCGACCCTGGAAAAGGGACCTACCTTAATGCTAGTCTTTAATTTTTCGGAAACTAATAACTAAACGTTTACTTATCAATGTTTCATACCCCGTTCTATTTAAACACTATACTAGTGTACGTAGACACATTATGCATATTTACTCACTTTGAATTATCAAAATACCACGAATTTCGTTCTGTCATACGTACAAAGGAAATATAAGATAATTAACTCCTTCCTATGAGCTACGTGTCTTAAGGTTAAACGTCTCATTCGATTTTAATACTACATAGCAATGTAATCTTATAAATTACGTATTGCATATATAATTACAAGGTTGACAATATTTTAATATCAAATATAGAAATGGGGCTAATTTACTATAAGTAATGGGTGGGGGAGGGGAGGAATACAAACCCCTTTTTTCACTAATATCGCTGTTCTGATTTAAAATATAAAATGAATTTTAGGTGGTTATAAAAAAAAAAAAACTACGGAAGCTAAGGTGGGAGCAACGCGAAGTGAGCTCCTAGCCTTCTAATCTATATCATGGAACATTTTCGTGCTTATAAAAAAATCGGATAAAAATCACTATTAAATTCATAATAACAAAAGGGCCTTAGGGTGGGCCTCGATGTCTATACCCCTCCCAAAGTTGCATTGTATAGTAAAATATCCAGCACTCTTGTCCAAGACGGTCTGGCGGGTTTGACAAATCGGTTATCTTGACGTGCAGGTTTCATCACGATGTTTTACTACGCCGTTAGCACGTGGTAATTGTAGCAATATGTATATATGTTAAGAAAACTGCCTAAGTGGTGCTTGCTTTCCGGCCAGGATTCGAATACCCGTCATTTCTGACGCGAGTACATTGACCATTAAGTTATCACGGCTTCGTTGGCTATGCATTTCTAATTTTTATTTAAAAATAAAACGTTCACACAATTAAAGGATTCTTACAAAACTTTTACAAGAATCGTAGCAAAACATAGTGAGTATTATTATCATCTCCATCTATATTATTACCATCATCTCATCATCCATCATCAATGCAACAAAAATACCTACCTACCTACATATATAAAATAATGAAAATAATAAATTTCTAAAATCAATTATCCACGATTTCGTTTAAGCGTATCAAAGTATTTTATTATGTCATTTTTATCTATTAATCGCTATCCAAATATATTTTGTCACGGCGAACATTGCAAAAAATCACCACAACTTCAAATAGAGCCGCTGCAAATAATGAAATTCGGAGTTTCGCTCCAAATTATCACATGCTGGCGATAAAGTAAAACATCGTGGGAAAACTTGCACGCGAGATTACCGATGTGTGAAACCGGCACTCCACTAAAGCAGCGTGGCGAGTGCATTGCCCGGCCCGGTAAAACGGGGATGTCTGAGCCAAGAAGTGGGACGTTTATAGGTTGATGTTATATTAATAAATTAGTATATGGATATAGACTACAATTTTTAAATCGGTACCTTATCAACTTCAACAGCCCATTATCTAACGCTGATTGCGTTATCTTATTTTATTACTAATCAAGTTTTTTTTCTTTACAGATACCTTCATTGACTAAATCAAAAGGAAAATCTTTACTGATATCTTGGAAAGAAATTCCACGTTTCTTCTTTCCTAGGCTATATTGTCCCGAGGCAAACACTACAAAGCCCTTTAAATAATTCAATCTTATAACTTAGAAAGAAAATTAGTGGTTTCTACCGCCATCGAACGATCTTCAACACTGCAACGTATTAATCTAGACCACATTAATTAGTATTATGAATGAATATATTTTTATCACTTAATATAAAGATTTAAGTACGCACTATGTGATAGTTACCGGCAAACATCTTGATCAAAGATGGCAACCATCTACGCGTGAATCTATTTACCCTTCTAAGGGTCTGTTTCACAATGTACAAGTAAAGTACCCAATAGCTACTTAACAAATTAATTATTTGGCACATAAAATTTCTGGTTAGTCCTGATTGCGTTTCACCATCATCTTACCTATAAATTTATTTGGCACATAGCTATTTACCACTTACTAGTTGGTAGGTTTAGCAACGTCGCATTTTGTAGCTCTGTTTTACGAAATACATATATTAAGAAATGCATTCTATGTTGGAAATACACGTGAAAATATGTTTTAATCATTTTAGTGTACATTTTATACAATTTTTTATACATTCTATATAAATACAGCTTGAAATATGTCATCCCTTAATTTACATTGATCAAAATAACATATACATTATTTTTTGTATTACTGTAAACGGAACGTCTTTCTAAAATGAACAAACGTGAAAGTTGCAACATAAACGAATGTTTGCAGTATTGGTGTAATTTCAGACATTGTTTCGTTACATTATATTCAATAATAATTAATAAATATAAATAAACTACAGCATCTTTAGTAAGTCATCTATCTATCTATCTTATCCTAAAGTCGGTAGGTATCATCCAATGCTTGCAAATAATTAATGCGTTCCAGTTAAATGATACATAAAATCATCTAATTCATCTTCAACTGTATCAAATATTTGCATTTTACAAATATCTTCATAAAAAAACAAAATTTTCAACAGTAATTGTTCGAATCACAGCTGTCAACCATATGTTATGGCTGTCGACTAATTTATATGGCAGATAGACTTGCTATTGGCCACTTGATCTGACATACAGTTTACAGGGTACTTTATTTGCCAGTTAGTGCTATTTATCAATTATGAAACGCAAACGTTGTCTTTATTCGATAAATAATCTGCAAGTAGCTTATTGGGAACTTTATTTGGACTTTGTGAAACAGGCCCTTAGACTAATAAATTTGAATGTCTGATTTATTGTTCTGTGGTGAATCCATTATGTTTCACCCCTATTTATTCAATTCCGCTACCGCATCATATTGTTTGCCGATTTCTATATATCACTAATATATTTTTGCAATTTTTATATTGTAATTTTAATTGTCCTCTTTACCAATATTAAAGTTCGCTACTTTATATTTGATTATCTCAGTATAATATAATATTACTCTATGGTTGTGCAATTAATGCAAAATTATAATTTTATAACATAAACTGGTTTATTTATATTGTGTACGGTTCCAATTGATTTACAATAAGTAACATCAGGCGTTATGTAAAATGGAGTAAATTGAGCAAAGATGCAATAATAAGCAGATGTTACGATAGATTTTTTGGCTAAACTTACATGTGTAGTGTATTCTTTTACTGTGACAGTAAGAGAAAAAGCTAGTGGCTAAACATACAATTAGTGCATTTGACCTACTTAATTCTCACATTTTTTTCTTCTGCAACAACAGATTGATCATTACATGAAACTGAGCAAATTCACATTTAAAAATATCGATTAATTTGTATGGACAACACACAATTCGCCAAATTACATACATACATACATACATAACTTCACGCCAGCTCCCTTGCGGGGTAGGCACAGACAACAGAGTGCCATTTAGGCTTATTCTTACACACCTCACTCGCCAAATTATTATGTCAAAATTATTTAAACAAACAATATCACCGTTCAAGACAGTTTTCCTACATCTACCTACTGCTTTTAAGTTATTTACACGGTTTGGGATAAAAACATTACATAATTATACATCTGTCGTATTTAACATACAAAGAGGATCAGCTTTTTGTGTTCTTTTGTTATCAACCTCGAAATTCCTAAAAATACGTTTGCTATCTCGGCTATTACGTGTCCACGAAGCGTTTTTCAATTTAAAACAATGGTGAATCATAAAATTAAATGATGTTCATCCGCTGCTTCTTTGTATTATTAACAGCAATTGTGTGTATGCGACGACTTAAGTAAACTCATATGCAAAGGAATATAATCACAGATGGCTTTGGATTCACTTGGAACATAATAAGAGTGACGTGTTACAATCTCGTAAACAATTCTATACACAAGATCAATGTTCCTCCAAACGTACGTGCTCCACATAATTTTTAAATATTTTTCATAAAACGCTGTTAAGTACATATTCAACGTTTCTCGTATGATATTATGAAAACAAAAAGAGATATATGTAATTAAAGTTGAAAATGTTTTTGAATTAATAATTGTTATATGAAATATGACTAAATTCTGCAACCATTAGCTTATTAAGTGCCCTTTGACTAAAATTGCCTATTAAATGTCGGTTTATTTTACTTCTATTAGGGGGTTAACATATTGTACTTTTAATTATCATCCAAATTAGAACGGTAGGTACAGGTAAGTAAGGTAGTTAAAGTATTTGTAAGCATCCACAGATGACATTGATATTAATCAAACCATTAAATATATGTTCCCCCCATTTAGCTTCTAAATAAAACTCATGGATATTTTAGTTTCTAAAAAAAACCCATAATATTTATTGCGTATAATATATAACAACATCCTAATAAAAATATTTAAAAAAAATATTTTCGTCCCGAAATTCACTACACACATCAATCATCAACATCTTCAACCGATAAATAACTCATTTCTCTTACATGTGTCGCCCATTTGAACGTTCTCTTTTGGAGATTTAGTTTTAATCTTCTTTTCTTATACTGAAGAGCTTTTTCTATTACGACTCTATTAAATTCATGTACGTGTGGATGATTTACGTATTCCTCAACCTCCATCCATTTACAATCGTTAATCTCTTTTTGAGATATTACAATTTTCTCAGTAAGCGCCTGCATCATTAGGAGGACGTAAATATCTGAGTTTCCAAACATCATGTTGTGTGAGTGCCGGAAAGTGATGAGAGATTCAAAAGATGAGTCTACTCCTGTCTCTTCTTTCACCTCTCTGATAGCTGCGTCTATAATATATTCACCTAAAAAGGCGATTAAAGCTTGATTCAAAAATTTAAGACACAAAAGTATTCATTCTTAATTTAGTATGTATTCTTACGTAGTAGAGCCATGCTGAAATCATTTATCTTGATTACTTTTAAGGCCGCCTCGATCGGTGTGATAGCACGCTCTCGCAGAATATAGGCGTCCTAAGGTTAGCCTGCAGCTAATCGTGTTTCCTAGGGTGTGTTCGAGTTTCGGTGGCTCCGTTCCCCTCGCCCTATCAGCATGCCATCCCCCCTATGATAACCGCTGACATTCAATGACATCGAGTCATTGGACGTCATATTCTTTCAGTTCTGTTTCTCAACGAAATTAATTCAATTTGGTTGAACCATAAATAAAATCGCTTTACGTGACACAAACCAATCGACACCTTTGTGACAACTAAGTAACTTAGAACAATCTTAATCGAAAACAAAAAAGAATACATAGAATATTTTTAATTAAACCACTGATAATTAAATGAAATCTATACTGATATTGTAAATGTGAAAGTTAAGATGGATGTTTGCTGCTCAACCACCCCAGAACGACTGAACGGATCTGGATGAAATTTGGCACACAGATAGATTATATTCTGGAATGGCATTTTTGTGCCGGAAACTTGTACGGTTCCCGGGGATAACATAAGCTGAAGCTGTGGATACAAGCTAGTAAATAATAAAGATTTTAACTTTACCAGAATTATATTTTCTTAAGTTTTCGCTACTTGTATACATAAAACTACGTTTTAATGGTTTTCGTTGTAACGTTGTAACGGAAAGGTCAGAAAAACAAAAACAAATAAATTACCGCGCTTAAAACCGTTAAAATGTAGTTTTATTATTTACCAGAATTAATAAACATGAGGCAGATATTTTTTGTTTGTTGAAAACAATAAAATAAATAGGTTTAATTGGTGGAATTTTAGGTTGAACACATTAATAAAATGGGTGTGTAAATATCCCAATGCACTTTAGCTGAAAAATACAAGCCGGATGTCTTTAATCCTCATGGAACAGATATTTTGTAGAGGAGCAAGTTAGAACATGCTTTATGCTATCGCGTTAATTCATATAATGCAATAATTAGCATCTGTTCTCGAAAACACATTTACTTGAACAATAAGCTTCAAAGGCGAACCTATTTCTAACTTAATAAAAAAACAAATACTACTTACCTCTTTCAACATAGCCTCCAGGTAATTTCCAATGGGGATATTCATAATGTTTCTCTGATATAGCCAGTAATTGGTTTTTTTTATTGAAAACCATGGCTCCAACTCCTAAGTTAGTGTGACTTGCAGGAGGCAGGTTTGGTTCAGAGTTCACTGGCAGCCATTTATACATCATCACAAAGTCATCTCTGGCATGGTGAAAATTAAAGCCTTTCTAATAATCAAGTCTTCATATAAATAACAACGTAAAAAATTCTGAAATAATCTCATGTATTTTTATAAGATTAAAACTTTTTCTAAAAAAGGGGCTTACCCTCAAATGTCATTCGTCCTTCCGTCCCTCGTTTTCGTTTTAGATCTTTTGCTTGTTGTTTATTTATTTAAATGCATTTTCCATTGTATGTTCCATTTATTTTTGTTCTAGACTTTATTATTTATTAAAATCTTTATTCAATTTGATTTAAAGAAATCTTTATGCTTTATTTCTACTATTTAAAATTTCATTGACTCTTTCGGGCTGATCGGACGAAAATGAAAGATGAAATATGTTTGAGAGTAAGGCCTCTGATTAGAGTCATTATAGTTATGGTGTTCCTACGTGGCATACATAATTTCTTAACAAAACACATAATTATTAGAAAACCACATGAACACAAAGAACGTACCTAAAATTATTAACATTCAGCTTTAATAAGGTTGGTAAGAGTAATTAAATTATTATTCTATATGTAGTATTACATGTAGAATAAAGATATTGGACAAGGATAGCTACAATTTTCATGATCAATTCCATAATATCAAACACCAATCTTACCTGTGCTAATATTGGGACAAAGGATGCATCACTTATATTAACTCTAAACCAAATACACCTATGACCTTCTGCTGTCCATTTTCCTAAAGATTCTGGAATGAAAAATATATACCTATAATAAAGGATATATTTAATAACTAGTGGTGAATGAGATTTCCAAACATTCCATTCTTTCATTTTCCTTTTAACCTACTATTGTCACCTTGTTTTTTTCCACATCTGACCTTAGAATTAACTGTGGATCGATAAAGAACGAGATAGTCACTAATCAAACAAAAAAGAAGATTAATTATTTTTTTTCTTTTCACACAAATTTATTTCACTGCACTTCTGTTAATTTCCATAAACAGAAATGTTATTGGGGGTCCCATTTACTTAAAATCCAAGATACTTTAAACTAACAAATAAGGTTAAATATAGGTCAAGTCAAATTGGACAATGTAGCATGTGCTACTATCACATTGGCTCTTTAAAAAAAGAACATATTTTGTGCATTAGGGTGATTTTTTTCGACTATATTTTTTTCTTCTCCCACCCGAATTTCTGTTGTATAGTCGGAAACAAAAATCCCTGAGAGTTACAACCCTTAATATTAATTTTAAGTACTTTCCCTGAGCATGAAAAGATTTTAAAACTACCAAAACTACCATACCTACCAAAACTATCAAAACTACCGAAACTACTAGAACTACCAAAAATACCAAAATGACCAAATTGACCAAAATAAACAAAATGACGAAAATGGCAAATTACAAATAAAAAATATATCCTATCTGGGATAACCTTTACATAAATCTATCCCATAATCCAGGATGAAAAGTATCCCTTGACCACCCTCAGTATATTAAATTTACATATTAGGTTGGGGAAAAAGTTTCTCCGCGTTTTATATAAAAATTCAAAATGTTTTTTTTTTATAAAGTTTATTTACATTTGACTAAAGTATGTAGGTGCCATTTTGTTGGATAACTTTTTGCCATCTTGTAGGTAGGGACGTGATCCCATTGCTATAAAAATTTTGGGGCTTCTGATCAAAAAACTGCGACAAGTGGTTTTGGCAGTCCTCTCGTGATGTTAACCTGATACTGCCTAAGGAATTCTGCACAGACCGAAACAGGAGAAAATCTGAAGGTGCAAGGTCAGGACTATACGGCTGGATGCACTAACACCTCCCAACCAAACTCTCGTAATTTTTGCTGAGTGGCTAAAGATGTGTGAGGTCTAGCGTTATCATGGTGAAAAACCACACCCTTTCTGTTGATTAATTCCGGCCGCTTTCTCTCAACTTTTTACTTTAATTTCATCAGTTGTTCGCAGTACAGTTCAGAATCGATGGCCCTGCCTGGCGGTAACAGCTCATAATGAATAATGCCCTTCCAAACCCACCATACACACAGCATCACCTTGTTGCGAGTTAACCCGGGTTTCGCCACCGTCTGTGAAGCCTGACCGGCCTTTGACCACGATCTTTTTCGCACGTTCTTGTCGTACGTGATCCACTTTTCGTCACCAGTTATCAGCTTTTTCAAAAATGGTTCGGTTTCATTACGTCGTAATAAAGAATCACAAACGAGTACACGGTTCATTAGGTTTCTTTCAGTGAGCTCCTGAGGCACCCAAATATCGAGCTTTTTTGTGTACCCAGCTTTTTTCAAATGCGCCAAAACCGTTTTGTGGTCAATTCCCAGTTCTCCAGCTACATCGTAACTACTAATATGCCGATCTTGCTCCACTCTTTCAAAAATGGCATCAATTTTGTCCGTAACAGGGCGACCAGAGCGACGTGCATCTTTGATATCAAAATTTCCGGATTGAAAACACTTAAATCAAATTTGCGCTACTCTCACAGATACTGCATTAGGTCCATAAACATCACAAATTTTTTTCGCGGCTTGTGTTGCATTTTTACCTTTTTTGTAGTAAAATTTTAAAATGTATTGAATTTCTTCATTAGATTCACTCATTTTAACACTAAGAAAAACAAATGAAAATCACACATTTTCCTAATTTGAATTTGGAATTGTCTTCTTTAAAATTAAAACTTTTTAATGATACCAAAACCAGCCAGATACAAATGCTATAGCCAAAGAGATCTTATTATAAGTTCATACATACTATATGCCAAAAGACTTTTTCCCCAACCTATTATAAATACAAACTATATAAAAATTTAAATATAAATAAAGGGTAACTTTATGTATATAAAATGAGTTAAATTTGGACTAAAATTGGGGTGGGATTCGGCAATTTTTGGATTAAAATTGGGCTAGAATGGGACTAAAATTGGGATAATATTGGACTAAAATTTGGTATTCACCTAAAACTGGGATAATATTGAACTAAAATTGGACTAAAGCGGGGCTAAAATTAAACTAAAATTGGGCGAATATAGGTCTAATATTGGGCTAAAATGAAAGTTTCAGAAAATTTGATCTAAGTAGGAAATTAAATTTCGAACAAATTTGCTATTTAAATATTTTTTTTGGTAAAGTTCATTGGTTCGGAGATAACAGTAAAAAAAACTGGAATTACCAGAATTTTAGATGTAAATCAACTTACGTGACGTGTATCGACTCACTAGTATAAGTTACATTTTCGCAGCAATGGACACTACTGTAAATTGTTTTTCTGAGTAAATCGCGACCCAGCTAGATGTTATAGCATAAAATGCGCCTGAGTTATAGAAACACAAAAAAAGACTTGATTTACATGTATTTGATATTTTTTCCGACATATACCACAAAATTTCGGGTTAGAACTAAAAAATAATAGTCCAAAAACGCACCCTAATGTGCATATCTTATACTTATACTAATATATAAAGCTGAACAGTTTGTTTGTTTGTTTAAACGTGCTAATCTCAGGAACTACTGGTCTTATTTGAAAAATTCTTTCAGTGTTGGATAAACCATTTATCGAGGAAGGGTATAGGTTATATATCATCATGCTAAGAGCAATAGGAGCGGAACAGCAATGAAATATGTTTCATAATCAGGGGGCTTTGAAAACAAATTCCACGTGGACATCTAGTTAATACATAAAATTGGCCACGAATGAGTTCTTGTCATTCAGCTGTGGAACCAATAAACATTTAATTGGAAATACTTAATGTATCAATTTATGTTATGACATAGAACCTGACTATTAGGAGGTGCTTCTGCTTCTTTACCTTATGAGTCGCCTTATAAAATACATCCAGTATATCCTTCTTTAAACTAAAATAAAATATTTTTAAACAGTCATGACATTCTATTCGACAGTAAATTATTTTATTTAATGCATAAATGAAGAAGCAAACCTTCAAGTTTTTCCTTAAAACTTTGTACATTACAACTCTCCTTGAATGTATCAACTGTGATCCCATTATACCTATCATTTTCACCAATAAATGTGGCCTGTGATGGTTTACTTGCATATTTGCATACACCAATTACCCTTAAAACAAGAAAACCCAGAATAAACTATATGCCTATATAAAGTTCTAAATGTCATATAAACTTAAATAATATTAGGCAAATAAAGACATATCCATAACTGATACAAACACTCCCAGTAAATTCCTTCCTTGTCCTTAGAACAATAGTCAGAGGCAAGCAACAGATCTTAATTTTTAACTTATATGAATGATGTTCAAAAATGTTGTTTAATGGAACTTATTTTGAATTTATATAAAAACTATGTCATAATATATTTTATTTCAACTTTTAAAAAGGATAGTTCATGTAATATTAATTATAAACTAATAATAAAACTACACTATAAAGCAACTAAAAGAAAATAAAACATTATATATAAACTACAATAGGTCTAGCCCGACCCTACCAATGTCACTGGGCAGAGTGCCTAGAAGGCTGGTAGCATTACTCCTCTAAATACACACACTAATCTTTTGAGAGAGGTAAGCTCCAGCCTTCTGGTCACCTGTGGTTTTGACCAGCTGTTTTTTTAATATGTATGTGTGTTTCTCTATCTAACCAGAACTGATCATGGACTTGGAAGTAATTTGGATAACTCTATAGGTATTTGATACATGAATTTTAAGTAGTCACACTTATATCTTCTGCAACCCCTACAGTCCAGAGTTCTTTAAATATTTTTTTTTTCTTAAACATAACCTCACTTATTTTTGCACTTATATCATAGGTCCAAAGATAAACAATCCAATCTAAGTTCAAAAGAAAGTGAGTAATCAAGAAAAAACGAATCAAAATAACCATTACCCATAATTACATTTACTTTGAAACCAATTTAAAAAAAAATGGATTTGTTCTGCAATGTATTTAAAAATTGTTACCATTAATAAGACGTCGTTCCTATATTTTACTATTCATTCACTTGCCCTACCATCGGTTGAATTTTGACATTAGATGTATGGAGCTTATGTCAAATTTTAACCGATAGTAAGGCAAATGAACGGTCGGTAAGATATAGAAACCCGCCATAAGTCAATTCATTGACACACTAAAAAGCAACTTACTAGTGTCTGCTAAACGGATGAATAAAACAAATGTTGAGAAACATTTGTTTTATTCATCCGAACAACACATAAGGCATCACAACTGTTTGTGTATATAAAATATAGTAAATGGTTACCAGTCGATTCTGTCTAAACCTAACCTAAATCACGATTCTAATCACTGGTCGCGACCTTTCACTACTCATCACAATAATATGAATGTAAAAATAGGTGAGGTTATGCTTATCAAAAAACAAAAATTTCAAGACCTCCAGATGACAGGGGTAAATATATCTGTGAAGGGCCATCATTTAGGGAGGTATCTGTGGAATCACCCTCTACTTGGATAAAGTAGTACTGCCCTGCTTCCCAGGGTTCGAACCAAGTTGGAGCACCACAGTGAGAAAGTCGACTGCCAATAGGCATAAATACTGAGTTGTTCTAAATAAGTGCACTCTTTCACCAGAGACGCAGGTAGGTTTGTTCGAACTCCTCTTTAATCGGAGGAGAGTCGATTTGCCAGTTGATACAAGTCTCACGCACACACAAAGCAGGTGGCACTAGGCGCTGCTTTAGGTCTTCTCCTTTATCCGGACCTGTGCGTGTCGCTAGAAAACATTCCCCTGCATTAACAAAAAAAAGGGGGTAAGTATACCTCCCCCTCCGCCCAGCCACTACTTAAAATTTATGTATTGTATATTTGAGTAGCAGCCTTCAATTCTTATTACATACATACATACATACAAAGCTTCACGCCAGTTCCCTTGCAGGGTGGGCACGAACAACAGAGCGCCATTCAGGCTTGTTCTTACACACCTCACTCGCTTCTTTGACATTCATAGCTCTTGTCATGCACGCTCGTCTGTTCTTGAGGCTCCTGACATCACCTGCTAGTATACGATCAATTTGATCATGGAAGGTGTGTCGTGGCCTTCCACGACTTCTACATCCATCCACTTTTGCATTGTATATCTGTTTTGTCATTCTTTCATCATGCATTCTTATTAGTTATTGTAAATGCAAATAAAACGTAAGTCTTACCTTCGAGATAAACAAAGTAAACTATTAGAAGAAATTATGGAACGAGAAATTAAAAGGTTATACATCTTGTGCTATAATATTCGATTTGCTTTACTAATGTTGATTAACGAAGTACAAATGAACAGTTCCATAAGTTATAAAAATAATAATTTTATATAAAATTCCTAACCTATAATAATCAGTTAATAACCACAAACTACGTTTTGTAGTAGTAGTAGTTGTATTCGCCACAAAGGCAGGCAAAGGAATCTTTAGTCCATACAGCCAATTCTGATGTTTAAGTCTTCGTATAATAGTCGCGCAGTTGTATTGTAGGCTACAACTAACGCCGTTCAACGGAGTTCTTGTGAAAATTCAAAAGGCCACATTTCACTATACAGTTCACATTTCTCACAAAACACATAATTGCTACTCAAAAACTATCAATATCCTACAACTATTGTTCATTTTAGAGTAATTTTACACATTTTTAGAAAATAAAACTGCACAGCACAACGTCTCCTTTCAGTTCCCGCCAAAAACTCCTACGTTTTGAGTTTGACACTTAAGAAACTGCAAGTCTATGGAACGTAACTTTATGGCTACGTTCCACTAGGGACTCAGAACGACCATGTTTTTTTCTTCTTCAATGGCTTCCGCGTTTAGCGTTGAGCCAACGACAAATGCTGAGCTTATTCAACGTATTCAATTTCATAATATAGAAGACGAGACAGTTTTAGATATACTTTTGGGCAACATTAAAACGAGGAAACATTTATACAAAATTAAATAAACCGCGAAAGAAAAGGGATTTGGAAAAGGAGAGATTCAGAGAAGGAATCATAGATAATACTGTAAATATTATATTATATTTAAAATAATATATGTTTAAAAAGCTAGAAGTGTAACTATATATAAAGAAAAAATAATAATATTAATGTCATTATTTACAATAAACATACCTAATAAACGATAATTTAAAGGAATTTCGGGTTCAACCTACTTATAAAATGTGCCTTTATTATGAGAGGAAACAGACCAAACCTTATTCCACGAACTACGTAGGTAGATTTTAGGCAGGGCTGTAAGTCATGGTCGTCGGCGGTCCGGCGGCGGTCATGAGCGTAAATTTTATAATAAGCCCTATCACCACATTCGATTGCGTCACTGGCAAGCCTATCAGCTCTCTCGTTTCCCAGTATGCCTCTGTGACTTGGTATCCATGCAAAATAATAGAATAACCCTTGTAAATACATTTTTTAATCAAATTCCGGGTTTCTACAATTAATGGACTAACAAGTTTAGTTTTAAAAAGATATTTATTTAAAGACTGAAGAGCGCTCATTGAGTCTGAAAAGATAATTGCATTTTTTAATTTTAAAAGGAGGACATATTCTACCGCTATATACAACCATAAACATTCAACTGTGAAAACTGAACTTTCAGGAGGTAGTTTGACCTTTTGAACTATATCATACTGTGAGTGATACATCCCAACGCCCACTACACCAGATGTGGAACGTTTGGACGCATCACTAAAAATATGATGCCAGTTGTTAGTCACTATTGAGGAGTTTTTGGCGGGAACTGAAAGGGACGTTGTGCTGTGCAGTTTTATTTTCTAAAAATGTGTAAAATTACTCTAAAATGAACAATAGTTGTAGGATATTGATAGTTTTCGAGTAGTAATTATGTGTTTTGTGACAAATGTGAACTGTATAGTCAAATGTGGCCTTTTGAGTTTTCACAAGAACTCCGTTGAATGGCGTTAGTTGTAGCCTACAGTTCAGCTGTGCTACACATAGGTTTAAGAAAATGAAGAAACTAAATTGAATCTAAGATCTGGCTTAAAAGCCTAGCTGCCAAGCCATAAAATCCAAAAAAAATAACAGAATAATAATAATACCAGACTCATTATCAGTATATCAATCTAATTCATTATTATTTATTATCTGATAAGCACAGAGTACTTTATATATACGGGTAGATAAGTTTATCAGTAGCGAAGACTGGCAAAGAGACACTAAGTTATAATCAGTAGTATGAACATGTGTTCTGTGAGTATGAATGACGTCAATGTTAACTGATTAAAAATTGGTAAAATCAAGGCTGAAAGCATTCAGATATAACATAATTATATGATCTATAAAGGTGAAAGTGTTGGAGCCATAACCCCCAAACAAAGAAGAAGAGATTTAAAATGGTGCAAATTCATATTTTTTTTTTATAAATATTGTTACATACCCGAGTTGTTATTTCCCAGTACCTACTAATACATAATTTTCGTCAGAAGATTCCGGACTTTTCTATGTAATAAAACTTCAATTTTTAAGACTATCAGTCATCAATATTGAATCTGCTTCTCAACATTAGCTCACAAAAAAATGTCACGCACGTTTGAAGGTAATGTAGATAGATACAATGGCATTACAGTGGACTCTCAGAAAGAGCAATGCAACATTGATGAATTTGAAACTATTTTAAAAGGTACTTACATTTCAATTTCTTATATTTTTATTTATATAAAAACTATTAATTTTCAAATAACCCCATCATGCACTTTTACCTCAATTTCAGATTCTCTTAATGTATGGACTGCTGAAGCACGAAGATGTATATGGTTTAAAGTTAATATTATGGATGCAGCTTGGGTACCTCTACTTGCTAAAGTAAACTTACTTAATTACCTTAAATAGTATAAGGAGATAAAAAGCAATATATCAAGCATTTATTTGTTCAATAATAAGAGATCATTTACATTGCCAATAGTTGGTATGATTTTTTTTTTACTGTAAGATGGTGAGAAGTATTTCTATTTCATTATCAGACTAATTGTATTATATGAACTTACTTCTTCTTTAAAGTATAGTTTAGATAAATAATTTTTCAAGAAAAGTATGACTGTTTCTTCAAATTTGAACAAAAGATGCTTATTAGTATGAAAAATGTAAGGTAAAAGTTATGAATAAAAGAGGAACACTGGGTAGCTAATTATCATAGCCTTGAATTTAATAATTTTGTTTGATTTTACGTTAGGAGGGTTTCAACTTTCATCATTCTAGAGATAATTTTGTTATGATGTACAAATGGCTACCAAAGGATAGCTTATGCAACCTACCACCAGCATGCCATACTAACATCGGGGTTGGAGGAATGGTATTAAATGACAAAAATGAAATATTGGTAGTAACAGAGAAACACATTGAATATAAGCATTGGAAGCTACCAGGAGGATATGTAGAGAGAGGTATTTGTAAATAATTATTAAATATTAAGCCTTTCCTCTTGGCTTTAGGCTTAAGATAAAAATAGACTAGAATCTATACTTATAAAATATATTACAAATGTGTAAGTTTGTTGTTTAATCAAATCAGAATGGTGGAATGGATCTGGTTGAAATTTGGCACAGAGATAAATTATAGTCTATGTTTTATCTGGGAGAAGGTATGGTTCCCATGGGATAATCTTAATGCGAGCAAAGCCACAGACAAAACCTAATACCTATGCAAGTACTAGATTTCATGAAAATAATTTCAGTGATGAAGATATGGAATGTAAAATTCTACATACTGTATGGGTGGGAACATTAATTTATTTCTTATACCATCAATGTGAAACATTTATTTATTAACTTAGAAACATCTTACATTTGTCACCAATAAGATAGTGTGGCACACATAATACATTATATATACATATTCAATCATACATCTTATATGCATATATTTTTGGCAATTAATCATTAAATTCTCTTATCCTATATTTTAAATAGAAGTTTTCCTTTTCTAGGTGAAGACATAAAAGATGCTGCAGTAAGAGAAGTCAAAGAGGAGACAGGAATTGATGCAACATTTGATTCCATGATTACTATGAGACACACACATAACATGATGTTTGGAAACTCTGACATCTATGTTGTAGTCTTACTAAGGGCCACATCCGATGCAATAACTAAATCCGAAGCTGAAATACTAGCGTGCAAATGGATGGACATAAATGAATTTCTAAATAACCCACAAGTACATGAATTTAATAGATTCCTTGTTCAACAATATCTTGATTTGAAAAGTAGAAAATTAAAGATGAATTTACATAAAAAGTTACTGACAATAGCAAAGTTCTCAAGAGAAATTACTTCATTGGTTTTAGAAGATGAATAATAATATAATATACTAAACATAACAGTGTGATAGAATATTACCTTTGATTTTAAGAATATTATATTTTATTGGGTTATGTTGATTAAGGTTAAGTTATAGCGTATAAGTCATGTTTGCTCTCATTTTTTCTTGATGAGTATACATACTACTGGACATTAATCACATATATTTTATATTATGGGTTTAAGTTTCCGCAATTTAAAAGATAATTTATAATTACCACAGGATTACTACCAGATTTTAAGTATATCTGTTCAATTGAATGGATGTAAGAAGGGAAAGTTTCAAATTTATCTAACTTGGAACTAAAGTAAGATTTTGCAAGAATGTAATTTTAACCAGTTCATATCATAAGTAAGGAATAAAATAGCATTTAGAAACAAAAAATTATGGACAATCACTTTATGTTGGTAGATGGTATTGGTATATTATTATGATTATTTTATTAATTTGCGAAGTTGTTAAAAATAAATTATTTCGTTACACTTTAGTTTTATTTCAAAAACATGAAAAAGAACAATAAAAATACACATATTCAAACTAATTTTATTATAATTTACTTTTAACACACTAAAACAATATTGTTGGCGAGTTTATTTATACAGTACATGAATATTTAATATATGTTATAAAATGAAATATAAGACTGCCATTGATTCTAAAAGCCAAATAGTGATTCAATATGCAAATAAACCATTATATGGGACAATAAAATCTTAAAATTGAATAAAAATACTCATCCACCAAAGCAGTTACCTGTTTGTATAATAATAACATATTCAAATAACATGTTATACTATAGCACACGTAAGCCTTGGGCTCCCTGGCCACTAGCCATTTCCACCAGCTACAAAATATTACACATAGGCTGTAATTTGCCTGTGTTATTGGACTGTGTCAAATTTTAATTCAATCTAGAAAGACCATGAAGCATATTTAAACTTTGGGCTAGGAACTAATAACTTTACCTACGACGCTGTTGGTATGATAGAACAAAACCTTATCCTATTATAATAGTGTCAACAAAAATACAAAATATCTAAAAACAACTTACTAGAAAACTACTACTGACTTATCTGTTATTATTTTAAAATGGTAATAAAATTTAATGTGAAACGTATACCGCACTGAATTAAATAAATTAAGTTTAAAAGCTAAAACTTATCGATTCATTGTCAATAGAAACAAAGTATGTTATTTAAGAATCGATCATTAATAATTATAATTGTGAAAAAAGTTTGTTCTCTATATATCTGTATGTTCTCTATATATCTGTATATTCTCTATATATTTGTATACCTATAGAACAAACTTTTTTGTTTTGAACATAATGTGGTAACCATATTTTTAGTTTAAAGTAAACCAATAAACATGAATATGAACACCTAAGATCAGTCTTAGGAACTACTAGTTTTAAGTTGACACATTATTTTTAGTTAGATAACCCAATTATTAGATGTGATTATAAAGTCACACAATGATGTAAAAGAATGGGGTAGTAGTTATAAAAGTGAATTCCCAAGTTTTATTCAGTGCGGCAGAAAACTTTATTGGTTATAAAATCGATGAAGACTGTTGCACACGAAGGTTCCGTACAAGCTCAATTAAAGAAAGTTTTCATTGAAGTTTTCTATAAATTATGAGTGGAACCCATTGCCAATATCATATATTTTTTTAATTCATGTAATAGTTCATCAGTTGTCAGTATGGGCGACGTGTGTACTTGTTTAATACTTTCTTAAAAACTAGTTAAATAGTGAACAAATTGTTTCTACCAATAGTTCCAAAGAACATAGACAAACACACAGGCAAGTAATATTATTGATTACATTTTAACATTGAATGTACGAAACCTTAAATATGTTAAACTATTAATAACATTGTATTTGTGAGCAAAATAAAAGCAAACCAAAATAAGGTGTTAAAACCTAGTAATCTGCAAACTGAAAGAATCTAATCTAGATCTGGTGCTGGAGCGCTTTGGTCCAAATAGTCTTCATCATCTGAACTGTCTACATCTCCTATTATGGATTTTAGGAGACCCCCGAAAGGTGTATTTGAATTCCTATTTATTTGAGGAATTTCTATACCAAACCATACACGCCCAATATTGTCTAAGTACTCTGAATAAAATGGATCCCGTTTTATGCTCTTTGCATATATTTCCCTTAGTAACTTGAACTGAGTAGCATGTTTCCTGCAATCACAAGTTATTTATTAACTACTTTTAACATATAAGAGATTATGGTGTTATAAAAAATGTAAAATTCAAAATAATCTAATCTATCTTCTTTGTCTAATCTGCAAATTATGTTCATGCATAAATCAAATTAATCCAGATATTAAATGAAGGCACTACATTGTATCACTTTCTACATCATTCAACTGAACAAAATGAAAATTGGTATATAGAACAAATATTTGAACACAGAAATATTTGCATAGTATCCATTTTGCTGTAACTCACTATTAGATTTACACACTATAATTTTACTTAACCAGAAGAACAGGTGTTTTAAAGTAAGTGTACCCCATATTACTTTCATACACCTATAACAATGATCTGCGTGATTGATGGCAATGACAACCATCCTTACACAATTCAAACTTCGCGCAAATGAGATCATGGGCATACCTAGTACTTATCTAAAATAACAAACAATCTGAGATACAGATATTTATACTGATCTGCAGTGGCATAATAATATGTTTTTTTACTTATTTTAGCATTTCAAAAGACATTTAAATTTTATATGAAACAGAAGATACATACATAACTTCACGCCAGTTCCCTTGCGGGGTAGGCAGAAAATCTATTATTATTATTATTATAATGTACGTCTTTGTAGACCATGGGCCATAAAAATGGCCCGGACTTTTGGAGGACTTGCGTGGGGCCATGGGAAGACCAACACGTAGAGGCCCTTTGACAAATTTGACGTAAATGTGGCGTGACACTGACCGGCGATTATCCCTGTCTACACCATATAGTAATGCACCCAAGGACAAGCCCCGGCCAGTGTAGAACTATTGTGGGAAATGAGGACAAAAAGTACCGGGCTATTGTGGTGAACTGCTAATGGTACTAGGGGTCTGGGAATATGGGGACTATGGCGTCTGCCCGTCGCAATGTTCAGGGAACATGGAAAATTGGGCAGACGGTGACTCGCCACTCCCTGCATGGGCCCCAAAAAATGCCATAAAGACAGGGGCAACATGGGTGTGAGTGGCTAAGGGGTGTAGAGAGATGGGCTGCAGGTTCACCGAAGCTACTTCCGACGTTAGGCCATTTATCACTTCCACCCCTGGAGCTTGAGTCTTAGCTCTAGCGATCTCCACTCCGTGCCGGCTGGTTAAGGCAAGCAGTCAGGTACGAGGTGTCGCTACTCACCTAAGGCTTCGCCACAAAGCCCCCCTGCGGGATTATTATTAATATTATAAACAGAAGATATATTTAATAAACTACTTACTCTTCAATAGCAAACATCAAGAACCACAGGAAATTTAACAATGGTGTCAAATATGGTGGTTTGCGTTTATTGTTTCTTATTTTGGGATGTGATGACACATACTTATAAAATGCATCAAGAGCCATTTGCAGGTTTTTAAGACCTAAAATCTGCAGAACCGCCTGTGCTATAAACATGTCAATTTCCGACTTCAGCCCTTTGGTTGTGTGCATTTCAATTAACATATTAGCATAAGCAACACCATCATTTGAATGTAAGAAATGTCTATGAGCCGATGTAAATTTCTTTTGTTTCCAATACACTTCAGCCACTCTCTGCAAAGGTACAAAAATATACTGTCAAATTTTGTTTAAAGTTGAAAAATAATTATAATAAAACTGTCAGTGAACTGATCACCCAATTTTATATACACTCAATAATCTATACTCTCATAGACTACTAACCCTTGTGTATGTGGGACATTCAGAAAGATTTGTGAAAATAAAATAAAATGTTCTATAAGTAAATATTTTTAATTAAATCTTTTCAAAGTACTCTTCATCAACCTCTTTTTAAAGTTTCATACGTCTGAACCAGTTTTCGAAACACTTTTTCCAGTCGCAAACACCTCATTTACAGCTTGCTCGAACGCTGACAACGCATCTTCCGGCGACAACAATTGTTTCTTTTCGGGAATAAAAAAAGGTAAGGAGGGTGATCCAGATGTTTGAACGGCTGCTGTCCAGGAAGTCCCTCGTTTTGAGTGCGGTATGGGCGGGCGCGTTGTCGTGGTCGAGCAGTAGCTCGCGGAGCCCTGTGTTTGGTTGCATGTTGCTCATAATAGAGAAAACTTCTGCCAAGCATTTGGTACCATTCGACGTTGATGCTTTTTTGGTTCCGTAAAGGAATGGACACCAAGTAGCCAGTCAAATTGAAACTCATGATTACAATCTCCCCCCCCCCCCCCCCTCCCGCTTCTAGATCACTTACTTCACTTTGGTAGGCACTGATTCATTTTGAAACACCCAAACCGTTGACAGGCTCTTCTGGCGCTTCGTTTCTAGATCTTATTCATAAATTCAGAACTCATCACCTGTAATGATACTGTAAACACGCCGAAACAAGCCTGCTTCAAATTTGTTTATCATATCATGGCACCATTCCACCCGGGCCTGCTTCTGAGCATTGGTGAGGTTGTGCGGTACATAGCGTTAAACTATCCTCCTCGTGTAAAGATGCACATGTAGAATCTCGTGAAGGCTTCCCGATCCAATCTGCAGTATATGTATGTGCTGAATCTCTTGATTTATAACTGGCCTATTGTTTTCGAATAATTTTTTAATTGCTAGCACATTTTCTTCCATAACAGCCATCAAAGGGTGACCACATCTTTCTTCATCCCCCAAAGTAAGTTGACTGTTCTTGAATTTGTTGTACCAACGATACACTGTTGCCTTAGAAGGGCCTTCATCCGTGAATGCCATTTGAAGTCAGTCTATCGTATGATTCGTCAGGTTTCAGATGACAAAATGTTCCCAGCGCAGATCCATTTTTCAAAGAGACACGATAATTTAAATTAGCTCACAAACAATGTGAAGGGAAATTTTGGAAATTGAATCATACCTATGTTTAATTATAAATAATGATATTTTCAAAATAGATTATAACTGGCCAGTCTCTCATACATAAAAACTTTTTTTCGCAATACTTTCTGAGTGATCTGGTATGTTATGCCCAGTTCCCTGCTCCCTGCCATAGAAGTGAGCATAATGTAAATGAGAGCTATCATCTGAGAATGTCTTCACTGGAAGGCACATTCTATATTTAACTACTTTCTCAACTGACATAGCAACTGGACGCATAAACACTACTATACTCATAAAAAAAACTACATTTGACAATTTGGAATCAAAACTAATTTAGCCTATTCCAGTGAATTAGTGGTCTAAATGCTGGTTTACCTAGTTTATAGGAATGCAAAAATGCCAAATGCATTTCAAAATTACACTACTTGTCATCAACAGGATTTAGAATTCTTTCGAGCTACCACATTCAACTATGTTCTATTTTCAAGGGTTCATTTTCAGGGGAATTCTGCTTACTATAAGTATCTAAAATCCAGATACAACTTTTTCACAATTTGCAATTCATTAAAGGACCACCCCCATGTTGTAAACATCTATATCTAGAGGTATCAGCTTTCCATTACATGAGACATCTGCCAATTTGACTGCTTCAATGTAATGAAGAGATTTATGTGAAAAAGAAAGTACTGACTGAATGATTGACAAAAGTGAAGGTAGGTCAGATGAGATAAATGGATTGTGTGTGAATAGATTTTTAATGCAATAAATCATGTATGACAGGACAATCTGGAAGAAAACACAATTACATATTATACAGACTCTAAAAAATTGAGAGTGAAAGAAAAAATAGGCAAAATAATATATTAAATTACCTTATGTAAAAGTGGATGTCCTTTTTTATTATTATCCATGGACCATTTCACAGCATTGGTTAAAAACATTTCCCTCTCAGGAATACCAGGATTCATCATTTCAAACAAATCCCCAATTTTATTAATCCATTCTTCGTTTGGTTTCGTTTCAGACTTAGTCAAAACGTCTATGAATAATAACGCCAAGTCTGTTCCACTGCCCTGCTGATCATATTGAAGTAGTAATGTCGCACCCTTGTTTAGCAAATTCAGTAAATCAGTATATTTTCTCTGACTCAAATATCTGTAAAGTAGATATAATTCATTAAATGTATGTAAATTTTATGGACATAGTGGTTAAAAGATTTGGTGGTAGGTAGATACCTGAAATACAGAGTTCTATACATTTGGTGTGCCTCATAGTATTGACCGGAATTGACAGACATTTCCAACTTTTCAAGAACTCTTAAAGCTCCACGTTCTCCACGTGCAGCCATTTTTCCACAATAAATTACTTTATCCAAATTCGTCTGCAAATTTACGCTGAGAGTAGATTTACGCCATTATCAAATTGCCAAAAACAACCTTTTATATTTTTCTTATTCTGAACTGTCAAAATTGATATCATCATTTATAAGTTGCGTTCAAAAATGATCATTCATTTATTACAATGGATGGTATTCTCGTCTTATTTTCTTAGATTTATTAAAGAGCCCGTTCACTTACACGAATTTGATTTCAGTCTTCCGTGTAATGTAGGACTGTGAATGTTGTTGCAGCCTGCATAATGGCCTGCAACACCGAGCAGGATGTCTTTCGGGTCCTGCAAGCTCCGCTCCCGTTTACAGTCTGCCACGCAAAACGGTCAGTGGCTTGGTGTCCTGCGTGGCGAACTGCTTTGTTGCAACCAGGAGTGTGAATGAACAACGCCGGACTGCGCAGTATTGGCAACGTAGGCGATTTATCGGTAATCAGAGTGAGAATAGGGAACATGTTTGTTATTATTCTTTAATACATCGTTTTATCATAGTAAAAAATAGAAATATTGTTGGAAATGTCCAAATTATTATTTGTTTATATTTAAAATCTCGAATAAATTTGAGCCATTGGTCGTTATGGTCGCCGCGAAAACGTCATTATTTTCGATAACGCATCGCTCACAATGATGTAGAGTTGGCTTTTTTTTTTTTTTGAGGCGAGGGAAAATGCTTAACCGATTTACGCACAAACTGGGTCGTTGCTAGGGGAACGACACGCGTCGGTCGGGGGCGATAACACTGCAGCAATAGTATGCTCTTGGCAGCGCTCCGTCCGCGATCGACGTCACAGAATAGTGTGGAAGACTCCGAGCGTTGCTGCACGGGCGAGCAACCCCAATACCCACTAAAAACCCCCTCCTCCCTGACGAACCTGCGCTTTGAATGTGTTGGAAAGGTTGAGATTTAGAACATAGTTACGCCCAGCCGATCCAGCGCAATAAAGTGCCTGGAGTGTGCCCTGGGAGAACACACCCCACTTCGTTGTGCGGGGGTAGAAGGTCCTTTGCTCTTCCTAGCAAGCTAAAGGCCCCCCGCGGTAAACGGAACCTAACTCAGGGAGGGAAGTAATGCGCGTACCTGCCTCTCCGGGTGCCAGCTGAAGGCCGGCGACCTCGAGATGACGCATTGGCACGCGCTGCAGGACTTCTCTCCCTGTCTCGTTCTGCGGCCTCCTTGAGTGACATTACTGTCTCGCAAAAAGTAACCGCAGCCCCCCAATTGTCGCTGCTCTGCAGCATGGCCTTGACCAAGTCGCAGAGCGAGTCGACTGGACCTACGTGCGTCTCAAGTTCGAAACGACACAGATACTTATCGAAACATCCGTGTCCGGTAAGTATCTGTGTCGTCCTGAAGGTCAGGGTGCCGCTGGTGCGGTTGACCCATTCCGTCTGATCATGGAGGCGCTTCCTGATTGCCTCGATTTCGACCTGACAGAAGGTCAGGCCTCTAGCTAGGGCATCCTGCCGGGTGCGGCGCACCACTGTCAGGACGTCCGCCTGGAGATGCCAGGGCGGATCGCCTGCCAGGAGGGTGGCCGCCGTCCGCGACACTGTGCGATACCCCCGTATGGTCCTCACGGCCAGAACCTGCTGCGCCCGATGCAGCAGGGTTCTGTTGTGGCGGTGAAGTGCAATGGACCAGACGGGTGCACCGTACAGTGCCATACTCCTCAGGATGCCAGAGTAAAGTTTCCGCGTCGCACCTCCCGGGCCCCCTACGTTGGGAAGCAGCCTCGAGAGTGCGCCCGCGGATTTGACGAGTTTGGGAACTAGCTGCTCAAAGTGCGCTTTGAACAGCCATTTCCCATCGAGAACTAGCCCCAGATGTTTCATCTGGGGCCCTACTCTAATGGCCACCCCTTGGACCGAAACGGTCAAGTCCGCGGGGGGATTACGAAATTTCCTATGGAACATGATGGCCTCCGTTTTCGCGGGGGAGACCCTCAAGCCCAGCCTAGCTATTCGATCTACGACAATCGCCAACCCGGCGTTGGCGACGTCCACGGATTCCGCAAATGACGCAGCGCGTGCCGTGAGTAGGGTGTCGTCCGCAAAGCAGATCAGCCCTACCCCGGGCAGGACCGGAACCCGAAGGATCCAGTCATAACCTACGTTCCAAAGAATCGGCCCGAGGACCGACCCCTGTGGAACGCCGCACGCGACGCGTCGCCGGCCTAACTCGGGATTGCCGGACTCACCGCCCTCCCAAAGGATATGTCGATCCTGCAGGTACGCGCCCAACAGCCTCGTGAGGTACGGGGGGACTCCATGCGCGCGGAGCCCCTCCCTGATCGTCTCATGGGGGAGGCTGTTAAAGGTGTTCGCTATGTCTAGCGACACCGCAAGAACGACATCCTTCGCTTGGACGGCTTCGTCCGTTAACGTTCGCAGCGTCTCGAAGGCGTCCATCGTGGAGCGCCTCCGCCGAAACCCGAACTGCGTTTCTGAAAGCCCCGGCTCCACAGCGTCGAGATGCTTCACGAGCCGCTCCGCCAAGATCTTTTCGAAGACCTTAGCGACCTCGTTCAGCAGCACTATGGGCCTGAAGGCGGACGGATCGTTGGGAGGCCGACCTCCCTTGGGAATCAGGCACAAACGACCCTCCTTCCATTGCGACGGGAACCGACCTGCGCGAATACAGGCTTCGAACAGTTCCCGCAGCTGGCCGCGTAGATGTTTAGCGGCCAGGAAGAGGAGTCGACCTGGAACCCCGTCGGGTCCCGGTGCCGTCTTCCTGCCCCGGAGCCGGTCCAGGGCAACGTCTAGTTCCCCCTCGGAGATGGAGTGAGGCTCCTCGTCCGTGGGGGTGTCGGGAACGGGTGGACCCATACTGGGGGGAGTAAAGTTTCCCGGATCCGGGAAGAGCCCGTCGATAACCGACCGGAGCACCTCGGGTTCGAGCGTTTCCGTGACCGTGGATGTGCAAGGCCGCAACGTGTTGCGGGCCCCACGGTACGGACGCCCCCAAGGGTCCCGATCGAGCGTCTCGAGGAGCTCGGCCCGAGCCCGGGCTTTCGCTTGCAGTATTGCAATCGAAAGGGCCTTTCTGGCCTCCCTAAACTCGCCCACGAGTCCATTTTCCGCGACGTAGTCCGGAGGACGGCGCGCCCTGCAGCGTTTGAGCCTGTGGCTGATGATGCGAACTGCCTTTCGCATCTCGCCCAGCTCCTCGGTCCACCAGTGGACCTGCTTGCACGGAGGCTGCTGCTTGGAGACGTGAGGCATCGCCGCGTCGCAAACCCTCGTCAGGGTCTTGCGCATGTGCTCTGCTTGCGACTCCAGGTTCGCGAATTCGGCTGGGTAGGCCCAGCTTTCCGTGAGTGCCCACTCCTCGGCCTGCTCCGGATCGAGCTTGGTAAGGGCCCAACGCGGGAGGAGAGGGGGGCGATGAACAGGGCTCGGACCGGAGGAGGGGGTAAGCTCAAATCTGATGTACCGATGATCAGAGAGCGACTCCACCTCCTCCAGCACCCTCCATCCGACAACTCTGCGGGCGGCCGCATGAGTGGCGAATGACAGGTCGATGACCGATCCACCCCGCGCGCGCACGCAGGTCTGGACCGATCCCTGGTTCAATATGGTCAGGCCGGATTGAAGAGCCCATTCCTCAACCGCCCGGCCCCTAGGTTCCGTGAACGCATTTCCCCAGGAACAGTGCTTTGCGTTAAAGTCGCCCATCACGAAAATCGTTTTAGGCAACAGTCTGCCTATGGCAGCCCTGATGGCGTCCAAGCGAAGCTCGAACTCCGCCAGGGGGCGGTTACGTGAAAAGTAAACGCCTATGACGACGATACTCCCACTCTCCGCCACCGCATAGCCCTTTCCTCTTTCGAGACATGTAAGCGGTGTGCCAGATCCGGCTCTGGCCACCACCGCTACCACGTCGTCGAGGTCGCCCACCCAATTGCCGCAAGGCGGCACGTAATAAGGTTCGCTTATTACGGCCAAGTTCGCTTGCCACTCCGCCATCGCCTGCAGGCACAAGTCCTGAGCGGTGGGGGAGTGGTTTACGTTCGCCTGAAATAGTACTGTTACGGGCGTACTAGGCATTGGAGGTGTCCATTGCGCGTACTCCCGATGCACCCGTACGTTGTTTCGTCCTCGGATGGACGAATTTGCCCTTTACGTAGGGAGGCTGGCAGAACCTCGCTAACGTGGGGTGGGCAGCGTTGAGTCCCCCCGCCGCGCACGCCGCGCAGTGGGGGTTCCGAGCCGTGCAGTCTGGCATCTTGTGTCCGCTCTTACCGCAGCGGAGACACAAGTTAGTCCGGTCCGGGCACGTGTCCGGACAGGTCTGAGTGCCATGGCCGACGTTGTAACACCGGTAACAACGTATCGGTCTGGCTTCCAGTGCCTCCACCCTCGCCGAGGTGAAGCCTACCACGAGGTAGCCCAGCTCGACGATAGCTTTGGCAGCAGCGACGGGGCACATCACGTACGATGCGCCCAAACCGCCCGGTCCTGCACCGATGTGCTTCGTGCGCACGTCGTCACGCCGGCAATTGCCGGCGCGCGCGATCGCGTCACGCAGCCCATCGATCGTGACTGATTCGTCCAGCCCAGAGACGTAAAGCTCCCCACGCTTTACGGGGCGGACGACCTCAGCCATCCCTACAAGGGCTCCGCGCAGAGCCTCGGCGACGCGGTCCGCCTTGGCCGCGCTCTCGGGTCCCGGCTGGAACTCGAGGAGACGCGCGTCCCTGACGGTCCGCACCACCTTCAGCCCCTCGCGGAGGCCCATGGCCGCGTTGTCGACCACCGTCGAGGCCTTTGCAAAGACCTCGCGATAACCGACACCCTTCGCGGCCGCTGCCGGCAGCAGTTTAATGATAACTGCGGCCGACTTCGGCTCGCGGAATACGACCGCAGGCTTTGCAGCCTGTTTCCGCTGTTGCTGCCCCCGCCCCGTCGGCAGGGGAGCAGCTTGCGCCTGGGGGAGGGGAGGGGGCCCGTCGGCCCTCGCCCCTTTACCCTTTTTTCGCTTGACGACCGTGGTCCACGCCCCCCCCTCCGGGATGTAGAGCTGGCTTGAAGTGAGCATTGACAACATA
Source organism: Dendrolimus kikuchii (assembly GCA_019925095.2). Lineage (NCBI taxonomy): Eukaryota > Metazoa > Arthropoda > Insecta > Lepidoptera > Lasiocampidae > Dendrolimus > Dendrolimus kikuchii. The sequence goes on along the minus strand of CM034398.1, from coordinate 11,196,627 downwards.
GCATTAATTATCTCTATCGATACATTGACAAAGGTTCAATTTTCAAATCAACCATTTTTTTTTTTTTTGGTTTTGAGGCGAGGGAAAATGCTTAACCGATTTACGCACAAACTGGGTCGTTGCTAGGGGAACGACACGCGTCGGTCGGGGGCGATAACACTGCAGCAATAGTATGCTCTTGGCAGCGCTCCGTCCGCGATCGACGTCACAGAATAGTGTGGAAGACTCCGAGCGTTGCTGCACGGGCGAGCAACCCCAATACCCACTAAAAACCCCCTCCTCCCTGACGACCCTGCGCTTTGAATGTGTTGGAAAGGCTGAGATTTAGAACATAGTTACGCCCAGCCGATCCAGCGCAATAAAGTGCCTGGAGTGTGCCCTGGGAGAACACACCCCACTTCGTTGTGCGGGGGTAGAAGGTCCTTTGCTCTTCCTAGCAAGCTAAAGGCCCCCAAATCAACCATACTGCAACCAATGACATTTGTGTATTTCGTTGTTAACGACATCAACGCTCTATAATACGCTCCACTTGAGTTTTTGAGCGTTATAAACTACAAAGGTAAGGCGCCCTTTGTTGATAATTTGAAATGAAAAATGACATAAGGTTCTATTTGATCAATAGCGTTGGGTTTTGTGATTTTAAATATCCCGCGCATTTTTAACACTTTATTAATGAAAACCTGTAAATTAAAGGAAATAAATAAAAAATAAATAAACGTGTGCGTCTCGGGACGCCCAACAGAAGTGATAACTTAAACTAATCTAAGGAAGCCAGACAGACTGGCGCCGTAACGCGTTACGTAACGAACCGGTTTAGCCTCCCATAAGAAGTTATCACTTCAAAACGTTACTCCTACAGTTCTACAGCAATAAAGACATCTTATAAAAATCAGCATAATACATACATGTACATGTTTGCTATAAAGTATAGCTAGGAGGATATTGATATTAATAGGACGGGGGAGATCAGGAGGAAGAATATCATTTAGGGGTGTAGATAATTTTAGGCAGTAAAAAAATATAGGTTCTAGATTCCCTTTGTCAAGGCCGCATTCACAAAGAGAATGATCATGTAGTTATCCTGATTTTGTCTAAGAAGACTGGAGTATATGTGACCAAGTCTCAACCAAATAATGGCAGATGTAATTTTTAGAGAGATTACGGAAACAGAAGAACCAAGGAGAATGACCCAAGTGGAGTTGAAGTTGTCCATAATGTTTGCCGGTGGGCTGAGCGGACTGTTGCCAGGAATCAACCAAGGACTTGAACATTTGGAATCCAAGCTTAGACTAAAAGACTATTAAATATAATGTTAAATACAATTTTCAAACTATAAGTTTTTAAACTCGGATAGGATTTACTATCTTCTTATAGGTTCATAGACTAAGCGTAAGCGCGTTCATTCATACCATGCGTAGTTCAGTTCGTCCGGTTAGTCGTTCGGCTTGGCGTAGGTAGAAAACGTGCATTGTGTGTGAGGTGAAGAATACGTTAATATTCGGTCCTATATCTCACCGACCGTTTATTTGAATTACCATAGGGTAAAATTTAACATAAGCTAGCAAGAAATATTAAAATTTAACCGATACTAAGGCACGTAAATAGATAGTAAAGATATAGGCACCGGTCATAAATGAGTTTAGTTTGTGGCACGCTAGTTTTCACTGTCCGGAAAAATATCATCTTCGCTTCCTAATCTACCTTTTGAAATGTCATCTACTACAAACTACAATGCATGTAGCTCATAAGTAGTTAAATATAGTTGTAGAAATAAGTTGATCCATGAAAATAAATAAATAATATTCTGTTATAAGTAATAATGGTAAATTATTTGGTATGTACAATACAATGCAGATATCTCAATTAGGTAGGTAGGTATATAGTTAAACAAACACCGTAAACTATATATACGAAAGGTAAATCCCGATGAATAATAAATAGAATAAGGATTTACGTAGGTGTAAAGAAAAGACATTGTACTGGGAGGACTTCTGGCCCCCGAGAAAAGATTATTTTATTCATGTATGTAGGAGTTCGGGATACCAAACTAAATACGTGAGGTGTTTAATACTAGTAATATTAATGAAAAATCATAGTGAAAATTTCCTGTCATAATATTTAACATAAATACACGACATATAAAGAATTCATATTTTATCGATTTCATGGATCCAAATACATTTGAGGATCTAAAACATTTGATGGATCTGAAACATCGCAAATATACATTCTCCAAGTGGCGGATTTACCAAAAGTCTACTAGTTTAGAAGCGGCAATTTTGGGAGGTAAAACTTTGTCTTACTGAAATTAAAAGATTCATATTTATATACCTAACTGATTATTAGGCATAGTAAGCGTAGTCGTGTTTGCCTGCGGCAAGAACAAACACATCCGATCCTTTAGTTCACAATATAATACGTCCATGGTTCACAGTCATAATACACAGGGGAAAAGGTGGTGTAGTTCTACACCACCTTAAGACGATAATGCACAATTAATAAAGTCATATTTCCATTGTCAAAAACTAGTAATTAGTATGATCGTGTACTAGGGTATCTAAATGTAAATCCGCCATTGGACACTTCTTCCATCGGAAATCGTTTCAATTTTGAATCCTTTGGATCAATACTCCAGAAAAGCTAAGACCTTTTGTCGAGATTTATAAATATTAACGGTTTCAATTAATATTGAATTAGAGTAAGTTTGTAGGCTTCTTTAAGGCCCTTAAAGAACATACAAACTCATTTACATTACTCTAACTGACTCTTAACTCAATATGAATAACTGTTACACGTTTCACCGACCTGGGTATGCTTTGTTGCCTCTATACTTGGGGCGATATTCATGCCAATGTTATGAGAGCATTTCAAAAATAGTGATGCATTTCGGGCCTAGGCGATTAAAATGGGCAATTAAGAATATTCTTATACGTCTAGTCTATTGCTGGATCAAAATGAAGCCAGTGCAACGCTTTGGAAGTGAGCCAAAGGATCCCGAGTAATAAGTAAGAATCCTTTATTATCAGCCAAATTCCTTTTGCGTCTCATTTTAGCTGTTTATATCAAAAAACTTGTAAATGTTTGTTCTTTGTTCTTCTTCATACATGAGGCTTGTGTGCATTGCGTTGTGCCCAATTGGCTTAATTGATTCCGTGATTTTTTTATGCAATAGAAATACTTTGTAATGATTGAAGTTACTATTGTTACTTTAATCATAATAAAACTACGTTTTAACGGTTTTAAGCGCGGTAATTTATTGTAATTTTATTATTCCGACGTTTCGGCCACTTTCCTGTGGCCGTATTTTAATCGTTACAATTAATAATTAATATATGTTTCATTAAACTTATATTAGCAATATTAAATACACTGATCGGTATAAAACTGCTAATGAAAACTGTTTATAGTATAGTAGTTCTTAGTTGTTACTTGTATTAGCAATTCTGTCTTAATAAGAGCAAATACATATTACTTCGTCTTGTTCTTTAAAAAGAAATATAGAGATATAGTAAAATAGTTATAACCAATGGCAAGCAAGTATTCCTTGCTTGCTTGCTACTGTCCAAGATATTGTTTAACCTACGTTTTACTATTTACTAAATACTTTTATAAATATCTATAACAAGGATTTATAAGTTACTGGACATTTTACAGTTCGCACATATAATAATATAATTGACGGTAGTATTAGATATTTTATAGTAAAACGCGACAGCGAAATGAGGTGGACACCGTTGTTTTACTTACCGTCCGACGTTATCTTCTTCAATGAGTAAGTCATTAATATATGTGCATTTAACACCAACAGTGATGTAAATACTTTTTACATATTAATATACTAATTATGTCTTCTTATAACATATAATAAGTTGGGGAAAAAGTCTTTTCGGATATAGTATGTATGAACTTGTAATAAGATCTCTTTGGCTATACCATTTGTATCTGGCTGATTTTGGTATCATTAAAAAGTTTTAATTTTAAAGAAGACAATTCCAAATTCAAATTAGGAAAATGTGTGATTTTCATTTGTTTTTCTTATTGTTAAAACGAGTGAATCTAATGAAGAAATTCGATACATTTTAAAATTTTACTACAAAAAAGGTAAAAATGCAACACAAGCCACGAAAAAAATTTGTGATGTTTATGGAACTAATGCAGTATCTGTGAGGGTAGCGCAAATTTGGTTTAAGCGTTTTCAATCCGGAAATTTTGATATCAAAGATGCACGTCGCTCTGGTCGCCCTGTTACGGACAAAATTGATGCCATTTTTGAAAAAGTGGAGCAAAATCGGCATATTAGTAGTTACGATGTAGCTGGAGAACTGGGAATTGACCACAAAACGGTTTTGGCGCATTTGAAAAAAGCTGGGTACACAAAAAAGCTCGATATTTGGGTGCCTCATGAGCTCACTCAAAGAAACCTAATGAACCGTGTACTCATTTGTGATTCTTTACTACGACGTAATGAAACCGAACCATTTTTGAAGAAGCTGATAACTGGTGACGAAAAGTGGATCACGTACGACAAGAACGTGCGAAAAAGATCGTGGTCAAAGGCCGGTCAGGCTTCACAGACTGTGGCGAAACTCGGGTTAACTCGCAACAAGGTGATGCTGTGTGTATGGTGGGATTGGAAGGGCATTATTCATTATGAGCTGTTACCGCCAGGCAGGGCCATCGATTCTGAACTGTACTGCGAACAACTGATGAAATTAAAGCAAAAAGTTGAGAGAAAGCGGCCGGAATTAATCAACAGAAGGGGTGTGGTTTTTCAACATGATAACGCTAGACTTCACACATCTTTAGCCACTCAGCAAAAATTACGAGAGTTTGGCTGGGAGGTGTTAATGCATCCACCGTATAGTCCTGACCTTGCACCTTCAGATTTTCACCGGTTTCGGTCTCTGCAGAATTCCTTAGGCAGTGTCAGGTTAACATCACGAGAGGACTGCCAAAACCACTTGTCGCAGTTTTTTGATCAGAACCCCCAAAATTTTTATAGCAATGGGGTCACGTCCCTACCTACAAGATGGCAAAAAGTTACCCAACAAAATGGCACTTACATACTTTAGTCAAATGTAAATAAACGTTATAAAAAAACCTTTTGAATTTTTATATAAAATGCGAAGAAACTGTTTCCCCAACCTAATATATTTGAGATGATATAAGAATCATTTAAAATTGTAATTTAACAACTGCGAAGCATGGGATGACTGATGGGGTAGTTGGAAGTCATCGGGCCAGGTTGGGCAAAATTTTTACATCATCTTTATCGAATATTATCTAATGTCCATTATTCTAATCTATGTCTAATCTATTATCATCTCTTACTTCTAATGTTACGAAATAAGAATTTATGAATATATTTAAGACGTCTCAACGTCGCTAACACTTGTTAGTTATTCTTTTTCAATATTTGAATACATAAGTCTGAGAACCTCCAACAACATCATAACATTTTTTGAGTTATTATAATGACATTGTTTGTAGGACATTTAATTATATTTATTATTCTAATTTTTCTATGCCTAACTGGCCAAACATGATGTACATTTACTTTTATACCATCATGCATACTCTGATATGTAAATACTCATCTTTAAGAAATAAATAAACTGACTTTGACTTTACTTTCTTTAATATTCCTATACGTTTTCATAATTTACTCTAAAGCCGTGATAGCTTAGTGGTTAACGCACTCGCGTCCTTAACTAAAATTACGCGGGTTCCAACTGGGAAAAGAAGGCAGGTTAGGCAAGTTTTGGGATCTAATATGTGTTGGCATCCTAAATTTATGCCAAACAATATATATTTATAGGAGATCATGATGAATATGAAGCTACAGTTGTAGTAATTACTCGTATAATAATGTTATAATTTAATAGATTATGTTAGGTATCACGAAATAATAGCTATTTTAAGGCAGATTTTTATTGATCTGTTGCAGTGAATAATAAAGATTAGTTAGTGAATACGATACGGTTATATTCACTAAACGTTTTAGTGGCAGTTGTAACGGGTATTAACATTTTTATATATATATATATATATATATATATATATATATATATATATATATATATATATATATATATATATATATATATATATATATATATATAAATGGCGATACGCATGAGAGACAAGACGGTGGTCCAACACCTAATGGAGGGCCAATAATCCCCCTCCTAAACCATCCATCATCATCAACACCAACTGAAAATTTTTCATGTCACAACAATTAAACAATAAATTATGACACCACACAAAGTCACAAACACATAACTAACAATAAAACTTATACACATACTTAAACCAACGCGCACTACCATCGCATTGCATTACACGCACACTTCACAAACAAACCAAGACACACAAAGAGCCTAAAAATTAATAACCCAGGCACAGAAAAGAAAAAACAACACACATGGCACTAGATAGGACTATATATAAGTATAGATATAAGGCCAACACTGCACATGCACTTCCTCACAACACCAGCATGTAACAGATACACTCTACATTAGTATAAAATATTATACTAATACTAATATATTTAGTATTAAAATTAGAATAAATTAATATAATAAGTTATTCTTAAGGTACACCATAACATAAAAATCACTAAATTAATGTCACACACAGTAACAAAAATATAAAAAAACGGATATTAACAAGTTACTGGACATTTTAGATTACGAACATTTAATTGACGGTACTTTCGAGTACTTTATAATATACTAGCTGCGCCCGCGACGTCGTCCGCGTGGAATTTGTTTTCATAACCCTCCGATTTTGAAACATTTTTAATTGCTGCTCCGCTCCTATTGGTCTTAGCGTAATGATATATAGCCTATAGCCTTCCTCGATAAATGGGCTATCCAACACTGAAAGAATTTTTTAAATCAGATCAGTAGTTCCTGAGATTAGCGCGTTTAAACAAACAAACAAACTTTTCAGCTTTAAATATTAGTATAAGATATAAGCGGTGCATGAGGCGAGGCAGCCATAGTTCAACCATTCGGCAGGCGCTGCAGTAAACTGAATAAGTGACGAATTTATATTATCTTTAAATGGTTATGTATGGCAAAATCCTTGTGTGATATTTATGTTTAATTTTGAGATGATATAAAGACTTTCGAAATAGTAAAGTTAATAACTGCGCGGCATGGGGTTACCATATGGGGAGTTGGAGGTCACTGGACCAGGTTGGGCCAGGAATGTAAACTCTGTTCCGCGCGCGCTCATCTCTCTTCCCGTGGGGCGCGTTACAGACCAGCCCCACGCACGGATCAGACCTAGAAGTAGCCAGGGGACACGTCCCCTGGCATAGGAAGAGGCCCGGTGAGGGGGGCCCACGCCTGCCAGGGCACGCGGAGTTGGGAAGCCCGCATTCACGTAGCCCTGGCATAAGGCGCAGGACGGAACACCCAGCGGTTTTAGTGGGTATCCCTAACTGGGGCGTGGCAATAGCGTGGCACCGGTTCTGACCGGGCACGCTAGTGCCACCCCCGATCTGGCGAATCCCACACACTCACACGGGTCACGAACATCCCCCCAGGCTTCTGTGCCTGTCGCGGCTTAGTCCTCAAACGGATTTCCCCTGGCCAAAAAAAAAAAAAGGAATGTAAACTCACAACACTAGTCTTTACACACATTTTAACTACTAACTAACTTTAAACTAATTAGTGACTGTACTGACTTTCTGGAATTTTTAAACTTTTATATTTTTGATACTTCTCGACATTTTTCAATATTTTTTTACCGCTCCGTAGTCAAATAACACGATTAATAACGGACGTTCACCACTTCTATCAATTCGTTCACTCCACTATGACATGCGCATTCCAATTTATTTTTTTGTTGCAATCTGTTTATTTGATCCAGGGAAGAAGCTGTTAAAAGTACCTACCTATACATATATAATGCCGGTTTCTGTTGTTATTCAATAAGATATGTTTTGATGTTCTTACATCAACATTCTAAGATCAACGTCAAGTAAATATGCAAAGTTATTATCGATTTCAGCCAGTGTAGCTAATTATCAAGCTCTCGTGAACAAAATTAAATTATATGAAATTGCCGTCTCATAACATTAAGTACCTACTTTTAGGAAGTGACTAAGCGTTATCCTTATGCCTACTTGGTAATTTTGGGGTGAAGTTGCGTTTACCAGTTACGTGTAGCTTATTATATCTGTTCAGACTTAACATTTATCGAATAATTTAGGGAACCTAATAAAAATATTTCCATTTTTCTAAATACTCTTTCACTTTTTTGAGTAAAAAGACATGTTTGTGAATTTCGGAACAGTGCTGGCGTATAATTATGTACTATAAACACGGAGCTATATATTGTGTACGTATTAATATTTGTAACATGTACTTAGTATTTTTGTGAGATTTTATCTTTGGAGCCGGCCAACGCAGTTTGCAGTTTTGTATTCATATGTACCTAGATAGGCGAGACTGTGTGCATTTTCATTAAATGTCTCCGCGGCGTTCAAAATAGCAATTACTTGCGGCTAGTCATCCATACCATGGAGACGGCGGCGCTTGGTAGAGCAATTAGGTGGATACCGTCGTATTGTACCGATGCTGGCTGCGACGACGCGACGTGTTATACTATATGTAGGTCAGAGTTGACGCTGCGACAAATTGAGCCACTTATCTGTTTACACTGAGGCCTGTAGTAATTGGAACCGTGACGTATATACTATTTATTTTTCTATCTATGAATTATATTGTATACTGTACACAGTTGAACAGAAACATCTTTACATATATACACACACACGCATTATATGTATTTGTTTTTATGTACTTAAGTCAAATAGAGCTACTACCCAAACTCTAGTACCTACTAATATAAATTTGTGAAAGTCAATTTGTTGTTATGTTTAAAATACATAGGTAGGTATACTATTTCCATTTCTTTATTTTCTCGATGACAGTTTTAATTTGATAGTTGTAGTGTTGTGACCAAATAAGTAATGATATCGATCGCATATATTTATTATGTTTTGAACAAAGACAAATACAACAAATCATTCAAATATATTTTTTCAAGCTGGGAACACTCAATGGCCTACCGCCATTTTGTGTTTGTTTTAATCTGTCACTCGTAACAAGACGGTCGTGCTATATAGTCACTACATTTCTGTTCGCTGAGTTTTTTCACATTATCCATACGAAATGTAATATTAGTTAATAAATTTGTACAAAATTATCCGGCAATAGTTTAGTCTCTTACACTTTGTAAAAAAATATCGGGTCTGTTATTGTGTTATCGTTTATCGATAGCTCCATCCCTATCAGTTTTCCGACTCTGCTATGATCTTGTACGTGCGTAAGCGTCATATTTTTATTAAATAATGTATACATAATGTAAAAAAGACGCTCGTTCAAGTTTCCACAGGAGCTGTCATCGAGAAAATAAAGAAATAGAAATAGTATAGTTAGGTACATTACTATTATTTCTTGAACAGTCTTTACGGACTTCAGAATGAAAAGATTATCATACAAAATTGATATGCATTTCGAGACGATTTGGTTTTAACTATGGGTAATATTAGGTTGGGGAAAAAGTTTCTTCGCATTTTATATAAAAATTCAAAAGGTTTTTTTATAAAGTTTATTTACATTTGACTAAAGTATGGAGGTGCCATTTTGTTGGATAACTTTTTGCCATCTAGTAGGTAGGAACGTGACCCCATTGCTATAAAAATTTTGGGGGTTCTGATCAAAAAACTGCGACAAGTGGTTTTGGCAGTCCTCTCGTGATGTTAACCTGACACTGCCTAAGGAATTCTGCAGAGACCGAAACCGGTGAAAATCTGAAGGTGCAAGGTCAGGACTATACGGTGGATGCATTAACACCTCCCAGCCAAACTCTCGTAATTTTTGCTGAGTGGCTAAAGATGTGTGAGGTCTAGCGTTATCATGGTGAAAAACCACACCCCTTCTGTTGATTAATTCCGGCCGCTTTCTCTCAACTTTTTGGTTTAATCTCATCAGTTGTTCGCAGTACAGTTCAGAATCGATGGTCCTGCCTGGCGGTAACAGCTCATAATGAATAATGCCCTTCCACTTCCACCATATACACAGCATCACCTTGTTGCGAGTTAACCCGGGTTTCGCCACAGTCTGTGAAACCTGACCGGCCTTTGACCACGATCTTTTTCGCACGTTCTTGTCGTACGTGATCCACTTTTCATCACCAGTTATCAGCTTCTTCAAAAATTCGGTTTCATTACGTCGTAATAAAGAATCACAAATGAGTACACGGTTAATTAGGTTTCTTTCAGTGAGCTCATGAGGCACCCAAATATCGATCTTTTTTGTGTACCCAGCTTTTTTCAAATGCGTCAAAACCGTTTTGTGGTCAACTCCCAGTTCTCCAGCTACATCGTAACTACTAATATGCCGATCTTGCTCCACTTTTTCAAAAATGTGCTTTATGGTTAATCGAAGACTTACGGTCTTATTCATGTTTAGTTTGAATAAGTTTAAAGGTGAGTGTGTTTATGGTTCTTAAAGAAGCCATCAAACTTACTCTAACTCAATATGAATAAGACCGCTAGATTTTGGCTGAGGTTTGGCTTGGAGGTTATTCTAAACTTTGATTATTCACAGATAGGTACTCAACATACGTTTAAAAAGAAGTATATGGGCAAATTTCATACAGGATACTTCCAATGAGATAAATATCCGAACTTTCTGCGGATTGAGCTGCATTTAACGCCCTAGTACGAGTATGTTGTTATAGTTTCATTTCTTGTACATACTTGCCGAAAAACTAAATTTATTGTCTTCGATGAATGATACTTCAGCCATTTATCTTATACCGAACATCGTATCCCCGATGCGGGCCCCGCTCCACCCTCGCGGCGTTCGGGTCGCCCGACCCGCCCGCCGGCCAAGCTACTCAGTTAATCCTGCAACCTTGTGACGTACGCATGTATGTAGGAACTCACGCGCCGGCCTGCGCGCCGCGCGTTCGGGGTTCGTTCAGTAGGTTTATTCATTAAAACAAGTTTACCAATCAAGCTTTATTATTTCAAGTGCCCGCTATAATAATTGGCAGCCCAACGTGTGGCACGAAATATAGTGTTTTAAAACAGTTTTAGTGTGTTCTAGTTATAAACTTTGCGATACCTGTGTGTGCCGATACGTTTGTTCCGCGTTTGTTCTGAGTTAGTACTCAACGCGACGTTTAGGTGGCTATCGTAAGTCTAGAACTAAACTGTAGGTTCGTGATTTAGTACCTAATGACCTAACGTGTTCTGAATAGGTTTCTATAGGACTTGTGAGTGAAATACACGTTCGTACGAGTGTGAGTGCTCGACGTGTTTGGACTTGTTTGAACTTGTTCGGACTCATTCGTTTTTATTCAAACTTGTTCGTACTTTTGCATACTTGTTTATAACTTAAGTTAGTACTTTGAATAAACCTAGGTACCCTAAAACGGTTCAAATGTTTATTTGTGTTTGTTTTACGTGACATTTTGATTTAAATTTAATTTATTGTTTTATATAAAGTGACTATAAGTATAAAGAACTAGAAATTAGTGTTTATTTTCATATATGTAAGTACATACGTACGATGGTTCCGTAAGTACTTTTGGACTTATTTATACAGGACTGTACTTACCTACTAGTTGGAATAATTTTGGAAGAATAATTTTATACAAAGACTTTTTTTTTTCGTTAATTGGAACATTGTGTTTTGTGTACAGACAGTGTTGTTTTCCAATTTAAGACTTTTAGTGTCAGACTGTTTTGAACTTAGAACTTTATTTTCAAGTTATCTTTTATAGTTGAAGTTATTGTTTATTTAGGCTACGATGAACAATTATTTTGTGTTGAACTATATTGTGTTTTCCGTTTGTCTTGGTGATCGGACAATTTATCACCGTGGAAACATAGAGTTTTCCGATTAGGCATTATGGTGCTTACACGGTCTGGTGCAACCAGTGACGGGATGGATCAGCATATACCCTCTGTGGATAGGGGTATCGCTGGAGAGTCTGAGACTCTCTTGTCCGCGTCCGGCGTGGCTCATGTGCCGCCGGGCGCGCCTCCACCGCCTACTGCGGGCCCTAGCGGGGCCTCCACCTCTGCTGCGCCGTTTGCGCAGTCGCCGGCGCCGTCTGTTCAACCGGGAACTCCAATAGTTATGACGGATCAACACTTGGCGTATCTTTTGTCTTTGATACGCGCTCCAGCTTCACCGCCTGCGCCTGTTACGAGTGCCTTGTCTGGTAACTTTGCAAATTGCTCATCGCGCTTCGACGGTGCAAAAGGGAGCGACGTTTTAGCTTTTGTCGACGCTATAGAAATATATAAGGAATGCGTCGGTATAGAAGATCACATAGCCTTGCGAGGCTTACCAATGCTTTTGTCTGGTCTTGCAGCAACCTGGTGGCAAGGTGTGAAAGCATCTGTTAATAGTTGGCCTGATGCCATAGAATTATTAAAGCAAACTTATGGTCCTCGTTTGCCGCCACACAGGGTTTACCGGAAAATATTTGAACGGGAACAAGGCGATGAGCCTACCGATATTTTCGTCTGCAAAATAAGAGCATTGTTAGCACAGTTGCCGTCGACTGCTATCTCTCAGGAAGCTCAGCTCGACATGGTGTATGGGCTACTGCATAAGAGAATAAGGGAGAAGATATGTCGTAAATCTTTTATGTCTTTCTCTGAGCTATTGGAACAGGCCCGTTCTATTGAAGATATTTTAGATGAAGGCCGTAGCTCTCAGCAGTCACAGCTTAGAAAGAATAAGGAATCAGTGACTCCGATTGTAGACACAGCATATCCAGCAGTACCAGCTTCGTCCAGTAAAGCAAGTAGAGCTCGTTGCTATTATTGTAAGCAATTCGGCCATTTGAAAGAGGAGTGCCCGAAGCTGTTATCTAAGAAGTCGTTTCCTGGTAACGTTAAGAAAGAAGAAGACAGTTTGACACCTTCAGTAACATGCTTTGGATGCGGCACGCCTGGTGTTATACGAGCTAATTGCTCTACTTGTAAGAATAAACAGGAATCGTCTGCTTCTTTTTCCGCTTTCCAGTCAATTGCCGCTATTGGAAGCGAGGTCATTGACCCGCGTCAGAGACCCGTAGTGGAATTGGAGATTTATGGTGCTCGTGGAAGTGCGTTGTTTGATACTGGTGCAAAGCAATCGGTTGCTAGTGAAAGTTTACGTGCACATTTAGTGAAACACGGTCATAAGTTCGATAAAACGTGTACTAGTGTTAAGTTAGCTGATGGTTCATGTAAAAATCTTGTAGTAGATGTAGCTAAGGTGGATGTAAGGGTGCCGCAGGGGCCTGTCGTTCCCACTCTTTTTATCATTTTGCCTGGTGCAACTGATACCTTGTTAGGTATGAATTTTTTATTAGACGCAGGTGTGGTACTTGACTTTAAAAATTCTCGTTATACTTTTAGTCATATACCGCGATATTTTACGATGAGATTTGAACCAGAGGTAGGTTCCCATTTTGGGTCGGATCAACGTCAACGGCTCTCGGAACTCCTGAATGATCAAGAGGACATTTTTACTCCAGGGGGAGCGCCAACTTCTTTTGCGCTGCATCGTATAGATACGGGCGATGCTACGCGAATCACTAATCAACAGCGTCGGAGGAAGATTTACGCCGACAGGGGGCGTCAACCCGCACCAAGCTACAAAATTGGTGATTTAGTTTTGGTTTCGGCCCACGTTTCCAGTAATGTTGACAAAGGGGTTACTAGTAAGTTTACGCCCAGACGACTGGGACCGTTCAAAATAGCTGAGTTAGTTAGTCCTACCACCTATAAAGTAGTAGATAATAATGGAAACACTACTAAGTACCACGCTAGTGCTCTCACTTTATATCAAGGAGATTCTGCCGTAATTCAGAGTAGGAGGAGGGGTAGGCCTTCCAAAGCCAAGTCCTCTCCCGGGGTGTCCGAGGACTTGGAGGGGGAGACTATAGCGCGGCAAGTATGTAAAAGCGCTGGAAGTATACGTGTTGGGAACATCGTATCCCCGATGCGGGCCCCCGCTCCACCCTCGCGGCGTTCGGGTCGCCCGACCCGCCCGCCGGCCAAGCTACTCAGTTAATCCTGCAACCTTGTGACGTACGCATGTATGTAGGAACTCACGCGCCGGCCTGCGCGCCGCGCGTTCGGGGTTCGTTCAGTAGGTTTATTCATTAAAACAAGTTTACCAATCAAGGTCTGATAGCAACAGGCAGCGCGTTCCAAAGCTGTTACAGCCTTGACGGTAAAAGAATCGTTATAGAAAGTTGAATTATGCGCAGAGGTGTTCAGTCTAAGTTTAGTGCAACGGCGTAAATTGTGAAAGCAAGAAAAAAAAATCAAAGCGTTCTTTAAAGTGATCAAGGGTACAGGAGGATTAGGAGTAACAAGTAAAATGCTGTAGAGAAAAGAAAGCGTAAAGCGTAGGCCAAATATGACCCTTATGCAGAAATTTTGAAGGCGCTCAAATTTATTAAGTTCTTCTTAAGTTACATCTACATAGCCTATCGTCACCATAATCAAGGATAGGGAATAATAGGGACTCTGCTAGCTTAACTTTAGTGGCAATGGGCAAGAAGTTCCTCAACTTTCCAAGAGACTTGGACGAGAAAAATAGTCATTGACTTAATTCGGTGATATGAAGTCGCCAAGACAGCTTACTGTGAAATATAATATCAAGGTTTTTTACCCTATTAGTAAAAGGAATAAATGATCCGTCAAAAGTTTTGCTAGATATGATACTCCAGTTGACCTTATTCAGCGTCCGTGAACTACCGGTGTAGAAAGCTCGTGTTTTGGCAGGGTTCACATCTAGCCCAAATGACTTACCCCAGTGAAGAATGCGTTCTAAATCTGAGCTAATGGTTAAAATTGCTTTATCCAGTTACTAATCGGTTGAGGAGATGCAATTGACAATTGACGTGTTTCTTTACATATACAATGTACTCTATAGACGTGTTCTGCAATTCCGTCTGTCAGCTGGTTGAAGTAGCCACTCCGCTTCTACGCGCATGTCGAATTGAATTTGTGCAGCCAGATTGAAGTTGAAACGGTTTTGGGCGTTATATAGATTTCCAAGAGGGAAAATTGAGTTGAAAAATAATATTTAAAAAATTTATATATGTACAAAAAATCTAAAGATTCTATTTAAATATTAATAACTAGGACTGTCCCTAGGGTTTGGTTCGAAACAACTCGTATCGCAGGAAGAGTCTTTTAAGATAAAATTTATTTTAATCGTGTAGTTACGGAGACACTTTTCCATCTTATAAAACTTCAAAGCCTCTATAAATATAATGTAATAATTTGGAAATGGCAAATTGTTTCTTGTTTAATGTTTAAATCTATACTAATATTATAATGAAGAAAGATTTGTAATTTTGTATGTTTGTAACGAATAAACTTGAAAACTACTGGATCGATTTCAAAAATTCTTTCACCATTCGCATACTACATTATTCCTGATTAATTTAGGCTATATAAACATTAGGGATTCCTACGAAAGCTTCAATAATGTAACCCTTCAATCTAAACAAAGTACTTGGCGCTGGAATCGGGTTCTACGATTTTGATGAAATTGAATGTGGGTTTGAGTGGGTGTCCGGGAGTGGTAGTAGGTTTTACGATATGGATGAAATTTTATGTGTGTTTAGTTAAGAAAAAGAATACTAATTCCGGCGGCCGGGCGGCCTGCCGTAAGAGGCGACAAAAAAAACCGACAGTCAGGACAAAAAAAACTCGTCTAGAGTATGCCGCCATAACAACTTTGAATTGTGTTCCGACACCAGAGGTCAGAAGTGATAAATGTCCACTGTTGTCGTAATTTATATGTACAGAATCTTAAACAAAAATACATACATACATACATACATAACTTCACGCCAGTTCCCTTGCGGGGTAGGCACGAACAATACAAACAAAAATATTGCCATAAATACTCCTTATCTCAAAAACTACTAATGTGTAATGTGAAATTACTTTAAATAATGTGTAATGTAAAATTACTTTCACATTAATTTATACAAAATCGTTTAAGTTAGCCGAATGGGAAACAGTTTTTACGACTTTCGAAGTGAATATTTCACCACTTGATCACATAAAACCATCACGTCGTTATTATTTTTAACTAAAGCTTTCCTCGCGACTAAGCCGTGGATCAAACAAGCCCTAGGCCTAGGAGGTAGCTCTGTCTTACTTACATAAAAATTAAATTAGGTGTTTTATACATATATATACACATTTAGTGAAAAATTATCGAAATCCGTTGCATGGTTTCTGAAGAGTTAGCGGATATCCAGACAGATAGACGGATGCGGAAAGCGCCATTGTTTTATACTGTGTAAAATAACTTGTCTAACGATATTCCTTTTAGTTAAGTGTATGGTAGCCACCCCTAATTTTTATTTTGTTCCACAATCTTGTTACTATAATATAAACAACAATATCAGCCCATAAATGTCCCACTGTTGGGCTTGGGCCTCCCATTATAGGGGGAACGGATATTATACCCGCCACGATTATCCATGGCGGCTTGGCAGGGTTGACACATCGGTTATCTCGGTTGCAGGTTGCATCACAATGTTTTCCTGCACCGTAGTTAGCACGTGGTAATTGTTACAATATGTGCATATTAGATCAGAAAACTGACTAAGTGGTGCATGCGTTCCGGCCAGGATCGAACCCGCGCCCTTTGAGTTTGGGACGCGTGCGTTAGCCATTACGCTACCACGACTTACTCGTTCGTTACTGCTTTGAGCTAAATTTCACTCATATTGACTCAGTAGCGTTTGAGACAAATGGCTGGCTGTGATGTGACACCACATAGATTAAACCATTTTATAAGGGTTCCTGTTTAACCAAAATTACTATGGACCCCAAGAAGGTCTTGTTCCATTTGTAAACATACAAGGAAGTAAAGGCGGCTTTGAGCAACTTGAACAAATATAGTCTCAATAAGATTTACGTAAAATAAGTGTGTTTTCGGGTCTACCGAAACGGATTGAGTAAAGGGCACAAGTATACAAATGTTGCCATGCATGTTAGCAGCAACGAAGTAACTTTGAGCTCGCAATACAGGCTTATCTCATATCGGTTATAGCTAAAATTTCTTACGGATTTATGTTGCTATTATATGTTGATGTCGAAAGGTTTTCGTCGATGTGTGTTTCAACTTATCCATAAATTATATTTATAAGTAACTAAGTATAAAAGCGATTTTATTTGGTTGCTTGTTTATTTGTTAATTCCTTCTTCAAGGTATTGGGAATGAATCGATTTTAGCATGGGAATACTATCAACGACAATCGCCTAGTAAATACTATAAATATTACGTTATAACTATAAACTAGTACAGTGAAGGAAACTTAACTTATTTTGTTCTCTACCTATAATCGCTTAAGACTATAAGTAGAACACAGAGCCTAGGTCGTCGAAGTCAATGGATAAGATTTCTAGAAGGCTGGTCACGTTATCTCGCTGGATCGCCATACATGCATAATTTATGGAGCAACGTATGCCCAAAATACGTCGCCCTGAAATAATGAATGATTTAAAGTTTTTTTTGTTTTGTTTTTTGGCTGGTAATATGGATTCCTAATACTAATAACGTATTACACGCAAACGTGTTCCTTTAATTTAATTTATACTATAATCTAAAACACCAGTTTCTTACACATTTACAATTATAAATATACCTACATTTATCCTTCAAAAAATGAAAGTTTAAATGCGATAATTCAAATAACGCAAATCATCGTGGCTAAGACATACTTCCGGTCTATAATAATATTAAGTAATAATAATAAATAAAATTACATGTACCTGCAGGGGGTTTTGTGGCGAAGTCTTAGGTGAGTAGCGACACCTCGGATCTGACTCCGGGGGCCAATTCAAGTCCCCCACCTCCGTGCTTGCCTTAGCCAGCCGGCACGGAGTGGAGATCGCTAGAGTTAAGACTCAAGCTCCAGGAGGGAAAGTGATAAATGGCATAACGTCGGAAGTAGCTTCGGTGAACCTGCAGCCCACCTCTCGACACACCTTAGTCCCTCACACCCATGTTGCCCCTCGTCATTTTTAGGACCCATGTAGTGAGTGGCGAGTCACCGTCCGCCCATTTTTACCATGTGCTTTGAACATTGCGACAGGCAGATCTGTAACTCCACTAGCAGTTCATCGCAATAGGCCGGTACCTTTTGTTCTCATTCCGTACAATAGTCCTACATTTACCGGGACAATCACCGGTGTCAAGCCACATTTAATTTAAATTTGTCAAGGGGCCTCTACGTGTTGTCTTCCCATAGCCCCAGGAATCCTTCCAAAAGTCCGGGCCATTTTATGGGCCGTGATCTGCAGAGACATACATGTAATAAAATTATATAGATAGTAAAAACTAATTAAATAATACTACTTCAAAATGCGAGGAGACTGTTTAGTAGCGCTACCTTGTTAAGTAAGATTTAGGAGCATTTCAAAGTACCTAAGTCTTTTACTGAGCGATTATACTTCTATCGCATATATCTTGTGTCTTTAAATTCTAAGTTTGAATAGTTTGTTACAATTAAAAGAGAATACAACAATGCCTTAATCATAAAAATGTCTCAAAGCAAAGTAAGACTTTTATAAATGACTTCCTAAATAAGCAATTGCTTAAAATATTAAGAGACGCTTATAGTAAGGCCAAAATAATCGAACTTAAATGTTTACAATTTTCACATCAATAAGGATAAACAGTAAATAAATCAACCGTTTACTTCTTCCGCCAGGGATAAAAAGCAATACTTTCAAGTGTATATACGAAGAGCATTGCCCGTTTGACTTTAATATTGATTGGTGAATGCGTAACTGAACCATCAAATGTAGAGCTACGTATATTCGGTTGCGCAAGTGTGCATAACTACGACAATTCTAAGCATTCGAATTATTCCTATAGTGTAAGCAAATAAAGGTATAATTTAACTTTTCTTGTTTCGTAATGAGTTATAAAAATATACTCCGGGATACTAACATCTATGCTGTTCTAACAATATTAATACACATTTATTATTATATCAGAACTAGCCATTGACTCTTCGGGTGATCAGAGGGCTGGATCCTACCTCGGACAACGAATTAGTATGGCGATCCAGCGCCAGCCAGCCAGCCTTCTGGTAACCTTACCTATTACTTCGATGACCTAGGTTTAATCTTCTACTTATAGTCTATATACTACTTATAGTAGTAACTTAATATACTTTTTATCCCGATGAATGACGTCGTTTCCGTGGGATAGACAGAAATAGCGAAAAAGATGACGCTGCGATCGCATCCTTTTTTGGAACCTACTGATGACGTGATTGAAACTGGACATAGGGCGGGCTTATAACTCGATAACACTTAGGATACGTTATATGATGTTTAGTAACGTCGTTTCTTTAAAATATACGGATTAGCAAAATAGGTGGCGCTGCATTTGCGATGTAGATAACTACCTATCGCTGTAATTCAATAACAAATACGTTGTCAGGTTGCCCCTATGTCATTCATTACGTATTAGCTACTTCAAATCAGGTTGGCTGAGACTTTTCTTTATGTTTTGCTGTGCAGTTGTGTACACTATATTGAGTTAGTTTATTTAGTAGTCTGTGGTTTCTTTGTGTTGATCAAGAAACCAAAGTATTGAAGGTTTATGTATATAAAAGACCTAGTTATTTTTTTATGTACGTAACATAGAGCTATTTACTACCTAGGGGTTTTCACGCGGCGTAGCCTCAGAGAAAACTCTAAATTTTAAAATAAATAAAATGTTTTGCGAATCTTATTACTGCTTACTACTGCCGCAGTCAGACTCCGATTCGAATAATGGTCCATTATCCGAATATAAGCGCAACATTTTATGCTCTCTCTTAGCACAGCACAGGTAGGTCTGCATTGCACGACTTTTCATACAAAATCAGGCGTTGCGCAGATTTATACATATAACATCTGTAACTGACTTTCGGGCTATTTATTTTGCCGGAGTAATGTCGTATAGGTATGGTATAAACTTTCAAATCAGAATAAAAATATATGTATAAAGCCTTTAGCTATTAAAGCATAAGTTATTACAAAAATAAAGATATATTGTACATAAGTATAATGGTGTTTGAAAGAGAAGAAACCAGAACGAATGCAAGGATAATGGTCGATGATGTTATGCTGGAGCAAGTGAATGAGTTTGTATATCTTGGATGTGCTTTTAGCAGGGATGGAAGGTACACCGCTGATATAGAAAGAAGAGTGAATTTGGGGAATAGTTTAAATGGAGCGTTAGGTAAACTTCTAGGCGCTAAGAACCTCAGCCAGAAGGCCCAGCTCGCCGTACACAACGCGGTGCTGGTACCTACGCTCACGTATGGAAGCGAGAGTTGGGTATGGAAGAAAGAGCATGAAAGTAGAGTAAACGCGGTCGAGATGCGAGCACTGCGCAAAATCTGCGGAGTGACGCTCGCGGACCGCGTTCGTAATACCGAAGTAAGAAAGAGAGTTGGTCTGAAAGAGAGTGTCGGGGTGAAGGTAAGGAAAGGAATGCTCCGGTGGTTCGGGCATGTGGAAAGAATGCATGATGAAAGAATGACTAAACAGATATACAATGCAAAAGTGGATGGATGCAGAAGTCGTGGAAGGCCACGACACACCTTCCATGATCAAATTGATCGTGTACTAGCAGAAGGTGATGTCAGGAGCCTTAAGAACAGACGAGCTTGCATGACAAGAGTTATGAATGTCAAAGAGGCAAGTGAGGTGTGTAAGAATAAGCCTAAATGGCACTCTGTTGTTCGTGCCTACCCCGCGAGGGAACTGGCGTGAAGTTATGTATGTATGTATGTATGTATAAGTATAATACTTCTGTAAGTGACTTGAAATGTTAGAGTAGTTTGTTTCACTTTAAGAATAGCATAATATTAAAGTAAATGTGCCTTAAGGTGCAATTCCAACGGACGCGGCAGGCAGAAGACGGCAGCAGCAAACGGCCGACAGCAAATATTGTCGGGCTTGATTTGCCGTCGTAAGGATTCCGCAGGCGCAGGAAACCTACAGCTTTACGGTCGTATTTTCGCGATACAGTCCGTAATGAATAATCAACTGCTGATTTTTTTATTGCTAGAAGAATAAGCAGACAATGACCTTATTATTGTATTATTACTGAAGCAGAAAACCCATTATGCCATTGTACTTATACAGAGTGGGAAAAGGCTTTTTTGAATCTTTGCTAAATAGACCTGACGCGCAGCAATTGAAGTCGAATGTCGGAATTAGTTACATACAAATTAATACTGCAAAGTAATTATGTCTGCCGTTGCAGCATTTGCTGTTGCTGTCTGCCGCTGCCGTCTGCTGCCTGCCGCATTCGTCGGAATTACACCTGTAGTGATTCAGCGTCGAGTCGCGTCTCCATGAGATGACATCTCGTTATCTTGAGCGCTCTCCCGATACAATACATATTCAGTGGGCACATTAGCGGCTCTGTAACGATACACTTTCCCTAGTGCTACTTAATAGACAGTGCACACTGACTTGCTAATTCCGACAACATTCTTACGACTGTAGTACTAATAATTTGAATAAAAACTAATGTTTATTTATCCTTACTTCCTTTAATGCATAACCATTTATTTGTATGTATATAAAAACTAGCCAAGAGTATGTTAGTCAAAGTATAGTAAACGAGACTAGAAATATCCATCTATTTTGACTATTGGTTATAAAGTCCTTAAAAGCATTTAATTGCATATAATTGACATCTCAAATTCACTCCTCACATATTCTCAAAATAATTAATTCTCTTTGAAAAAATGCCTTAGTTATATTTTTTTATATGATTAATACACCTAATTATTTATATTTTCAGTATAGTATTTTGTAGCAGCATATAGTACATTCAGGTAGATTAAGGCCCGGTTCCTATATTTTATCGATTGTTCATTTGCCCTACCATCGGTTAAAATTTGACGTTAGCTACATACAAGTAATTTCAAAATTCAATCGATGGTAAGATAAGTTAATGAATAGTAAGATGCAGGAACCATGTGTCACTTTTCTGTGAAATTGTAAACATACTGATCCATTAATTTTCATAAAAAATAACTAAAGATGTTACATAGGCAGACTAGATGGAGAGTAAGATGGATGGACATGATGATTTTTAAGGCTTCGGTTTTTGCCAAAACAGCTATATTAACCCTCAAAATGTTTTTATATACACTCCTCTTGCATTTTCGCATCGTTTATCCGATTGAAATGAATTTTTTACAGTTGCGCTAGTCAGTCAAAATAATGGTCGCATGGGTTATTTGGAATAAAACAATTTGCGAAAAAATTTGAATAATTACTGCAAATTATGCCGACTGGACTTGGGCATTTAATATATAAATGTAAAGCTAAGTTTGTTTAGATACTTATCTTTATTTGTTGTTCATAACCTTCTTATTGAAATGATAAGTAAAGTGGACTTTGATGATACGTAATGTGCGTAGATTAGGCAAATAAAGTCGCGTGATTTCGCTTCAGTAATAAACTAAAGTAAAAGTTAATCTGTTCACCGCCTTTTTGGTGTCATAAAATGAGAATGTAATGTTTTCAGCGTATAACAGACATAATATTTTTTTATACAAAGAAAGTGCAAAAGTTTCCGTTGAATACAGAATCAAAGTTTACCCATGCAGAGCTGTTTGAACCTTATATAGATTTAAAGAAATATAGATAACAGAATATACAATATGCTATGTAAGTAAGATATACAGATATATGGCAAATCAAAGGAAAGATAAGTATATTAAAAATTTCAATAATATCAACCTTCTGCAAGTAGGTATATCTATAGAAACATGGTATATAAATACTATTCAAGATAATATTTGGCTAGTTTTGTCTAAAAATATGTTTTAAGTAATATAATGTTAAAAAACAAAAGAAGACCTGGCGTCTATAGTCGTAGGAATTAGGTTTTTACAGTACAGGTACCTTTTCACATGTCGGTTTTTAACTTTATAGACTTATGACATTTTATTTTAGCAAGTGTCCACATCCCTATTAATCTATTAGCATGAAAATATGTGTAGTTTTGATGACTGTGTGAAACGTAGGATACATTATCTTCAGGGAAATCATATTATATTCGGATTCGTAGTTTACACAAATAAATTCTCGTGGTTATGATAATAAGGAATGCTGATGTTGAATTTGATAAATGTTAAGAATTTCGTTTGCTCATCCCAATTTGTTAGCATAATCTTTGACACGACAAAAAGCGTGGCGTTGCAAAAAACATTTTCAATTTATTTATCACTTTGTTTTATTTGCATTGTATATTCTTAAGCTCTTCTTTAACAGTAACTGGGGGAATAATTTAAAAAGATTGTAGACAGAGAGCGAACGTTTTTAGGTGTAAGGAGAGGCAATAATTCGCCGCCATGCGTCAGCTAGCGGTCGCGGTCACCGATGTGCCAGTGTCCTAATGTTGACAGATGGCGTAGGTAAATCAGCCGATTCATATTTTTCGCACCGTTACTCTCTCCAGGTAATTATGTCACGTTGCAATAGAGGTTATTTATTTTTCGGTTCGCAGTAGAAATAGGTTTTCAGTTTTTTTTTATATAATCTTGTATTTTTTTTCTAAGTCTGTCTATTATAATAGCAATGATCTAATAAAACGCATGTAACTTTAAGAAAGTTCGCACAATAAAAGTACATTCATAGTGATTGTACTTTTATCCACATCACCACGGTGGTGTGGATAAAAGACACAACATACCACAAGACCACAAATCATTAAACAAAACATACCATTAAAAAAACAAAAATTTTGTTATAGATATTTAGAACATACTTTTGAAAATACTGTTAAGAATATTTCTTTATTAACTATTTATAATATATTAGGATATGCCCGCGACTTTATCCATCCTTGACTTGAAATTCCCGCGGGATTCCCGGGATAAAAAATATTACACATTTTATTACACAAAATTTGCTATCGATCAATGAAAAAATCACATTGAAATTCGATTTTTTTTATCTGACCATTTTACATATTTAGTAGACATACAATTAACACGTTCCGAACCCGAGTTGGTGCGAGTAAACTAAAGGAAGCACTTTTAAGTAGAACCTAAAAGTCTCAGTTCGCTTGCCGACTCGTCCGTCCCGTCAGTCCGCAAAACAAAGTCTAGTGTGACGAACGCCAATAGTTCAAATTCCCTACTTTTTAGAAATACCTACTCTCTTTACTTGCAACATTATTTGTGCCTCTGCCTGCGTGTGAGCGAAAATAATTCGGTAGTTGACAATTATGAGAAACAGGTTTATATTGTGCCTTATGGTCTATTTTAGCCAAAATATTAATATTTCAGTAAAAAAAACAACATAACATATTCTATTTTGCAATTTTATAAATATTTTGACATTTCGTCACAAAAACACGACATGCTGTCATGGCGTCTCGCATGACGTCACAGTGTGCAAAACAAACATTGGTTTGGTCGAAGTGTTATCAAAATTTTAAGAAATAAATATTAAAAGATGGCTAATAATTATTACAAGCACTGTATAGAACCGCAATGTATCAGTACAACGATAAAAACACCACAGAAACTGTTTTTTACGTGCCTAAGGGATAAACAAATAAGGAGAAAGTGGCTACATTTTTGTGAAGATCATTTTAATGTAAGGGTTTATCAGCCTTATTTATAACTCTACGCTACCAAATGATATGGAAAATTACGTATAACATCAAACAATGGGGTCTGTATCACAGTTACGTTTAAAATCAGGCTGGTTACCTAATAAATTTGATTGCAAGCCAGATAGAAGAAAACGAACTTGCTAGTTTATTTTTTTTAAATACAATCACAGGTTCTTACATTAATAGTGGTCTCTAATAATAATATTGTCTATTTATTTTCAGTTTTACCCCAGGAAGAAGTTTTACAAGGTCTTAGGACAGCAAATAAATCTGTTTAAGTACTGATAACACATAAATATAGAAGTAAAGCTACTCAATCCAGTATTAAGCTAATGGACCAGACAGCATCACCAGTAGTCTTCACAAAAGTCAGTTTCTACATCTCCATTTTAAGTGAAATATTCTGTGAAATCATTAAGGCCATCTAAATCCAGTATAAGCAAAGTTTCAAAGAAATTAATAATGGAAGAAGACACTTTCACACTCTGTCCTTATACACTTCATCCGTTATTCACAGAGTCCTCACTGTCACTATTCAACTCAACAAATCCAGATCAAATCTTTCATACAAATCAAAAATATGTAAACAAATGTCCTTTCTATGAACAATTTTATTTCATAGATGATAAGTCCACTAATGGCTGGTTCCTATATCTTATCAACATTTCATTTACCTTACCATCACTTAAAACTTAACATAAGCTCCATACAAATAATGTCAAAATTCAACTGATAGTGAGTGAGTGAATGGTAAGATATAAGAATTGGCTTTAAGTATTCATGAGCTAACCTAGATACCCTTCAGCATCGTACCCTTGGAATTATTATACAAACCTAATTAAAAATATCAAGTTCTTCAATTTTATAACTAATTTTATATATTAAATATCAAAATTCAATTACTCAAAATTTTGATTTAGGTCTGAATAATTTTAAGGGTGCAATGTAGTCTAGTTAATTTATAAGATTGCCTCATTAAATAAAACTCCAAAATCATTTTGTGTTTTATTTTATTATAAAATGATGAGATCAGAACCTACCTAGTGGTTATTTTATATGCTTTAATAAAGTATTGGATACACATGGCATTTCCAAAATGGTAACAAACTGTCAGTAATAAGATTATTAACATTCATAAATGATTGCTACACAGAAAGTTTAAAATTTTTATTAGAAAAATCAGGATCCGCTACACAAAATACACATTTCCATAGCAGTCAAATACATTTATATTTATAATTAAGCATAATATTTGTTTGTAGGCTTCCCACCTTTAATATAATTTGAATATGGTTTGTACTGTAGAGACATTTAATTTCTACTGTCCAATTTTTACAGGTACTATCCGGTGAACCAGCAATCATTGGATATTGTTGACTTAATATGAGACCACATTTCTTAATTTTTTTTATGAAGTTTCAGCTCCAAATTTCTTCTACTTACTTCAAAAGCCTAGGATGCTGTTATCCATCCATAACTTAATTCATGCTAAAGACTGCTTTTAAACTGCTCCCGTGTTTCCTCTCAATTTTTTTTAATGACAGCATCTGATATTACTACATTTCTTAAAAATGACAACATATTTCTTTGTATTTTAAAACAAGTTGATACATTAAAGCGCTGGCTGTATCACTGAGAACAGAATTATGTTGATATTTAAATATTGCACAATCCTCAAGTTTTATTTTTTGTCCTTCTAAAAACTTATGAGTACATTTGAATTTGATGGTAAATTATGGCTACTACTACATATTTTAAACTGGTTCACAGTTGTTATAGGTTCGATTTTTTCCAATAACAATCTGTAAAAATGCATGCTGGTACTTCACTTCTGCGATGACGATAATTTCGATAGCACTATGCTCTGGGCATATTTTACACTTTACAATACAGGAGTTTGCCATCACGTTTCAATTGCACATAACTTATGGCGTCATCTCCATAAGATGCTCCCGATGATCTACAAAAGAAATTTCACCATTAGCATCATCACTTACCGATATTAAAATTATCATAACCTCAAAAATAATTATGAATTTAATTAATTAAAAACACTTTACTATATCTTAATCATAATTTTATCACTAGGTGCTATTGTTTAATGTTATACGCTTACACAGAAGTTTAATATTACGGAATTCTGCAGAGCACAAATTGGTTAGTTGTAAAAAACGCACCCAGCATAACAACATCGATTTTTGGCAAATTACTGATAGTTCCTTTTATAATATCTGCGTCTATTATAACTAGTTGTTGTAGTCGTATGAACACAGTGTATAACAATGGGAATACTATTATTTTACAGCAAAATTACTGGAAAACAATGAAATTTTCAATGAGAATTCATTAACAACTTGTTGTGTTTTGCACACTATGACGTCACGCGCTCTGATTGGCGTTCATTGTCACGTCACTATTGGCTGCAATATAACAATTTTATTTCTCAAAAATATAAATTAATATTTATTATTTTAATTAAAATAATTTATTTTTGACATGTTTAGATCGTAATCTACGATATATATTAAAATCTGCCTATATTTTTCATACTGTCAACTACCCAATTACATGGCGCTCACGCACACATCGATTGGTTTCGTGCTTCAACTCGGAATGTAGCTATAATACTTAATTTTGTAGGGAACGATCTCTCTAGGTATTATTACTCTTTAGAATTTTATAATATTATTATAGACTAGTGTCTCATTCGAAGCTTTGTTAGTTGTATTATGTATTTATATAGAATTAAAAGATATTTTATTAGACTCATTGAAAGGTAGCCTTTGATGATCACAAATGACAGTTAGAAAATAAGAGGAAAATATTATATATAAATAAAAGAAACAGAGAAAAATGGTTAATTTAATGTTTGTAGGCTTCTTTAAGGTTATTAAAGAAGTCTACAAACTAATTCTAACTCAATATGAATAAGACCGTAAGTAACTAAATCTATAGTTAGGGACTTTTCTGACGCTCTAACTTAGTAAATACTGGTTGATAACTACAAGTACAATTACAACACAGAAAAAGTTTCCGCGGTTCATATCAATGTAGAATATTGACGTACTTCCTCTTTTCGAGAGTACGTGCGAATTCTAGAAATCTGAGTATGAAAGCACAAATAACATCCCCAGTAGATCATCAAAACACGTTAGAAAACTTTTCTCACCGAGTAACAAATCAAACCGCGAACTATGCAAAAAAACTTATAATAAATCACGCCATGGAAAACTATTCATAAAGCTTGTTGGGAACACAAGCTATAAATTTATAAAGATTATTTGTCTAGTAAATAATTATTTTAGCAACCGAATTACGATGGATAATTTGTATTTTAGAATTATTATATGTACTAAAGTATATTTGTATCTATAATATTATAAAATTCTAAACATGCCGTGTTGCACATTGAAGCTATTTAAAAACCCAACAGAAATAGATTATATAAACGAAGGATTTCTTGTCTGTTTGCCTGTACGTTCGGGATTCACGTAAAAACAAGTAGGCTGATTTCGATGCGATTTTCGCTAATCGGCAGCAAATTCTTAGACATATTTTGCGCTACTTTTATCCCGGGAAGTTTTCTGGGAATGACTCAAAATGTCCATATTGAAAAATAAATCAAATTCCAATGTGATTTTTTCACTGATCGATAGCAAATTTCATGTAATAAAATGTATAGTATAAAATATCCCGGGAATCCTCCGGGAATTTTCCCGGGAGCGGTTTGTAGTTGTTCAGGTACATAAAAATTAGTTTATTCCCACACACTTTTCACTAAAAATAAAGCTTACATTCTTTTTGAAATGCTGTAGTACTTTGTGTATCAGGAATCTCACGGGAATTTCAAGTCGAGCGTGGACGAAGTCGGTGAGCACATTCTAGTACTAATATATATTTTGTTTTTATTCAATTAAACAGTTCATGTGAGTAAGTACCTTCCTATCCTGCGTACTATTAAATAATAAAATATGTAGTTAGAGAGACTATACTTATTTATATTGTTTAATTGATTTTTTTGGAATAACTTGAAGGTTGATATTTGCTGTACAGATTTAAAAAACACATATTTTTTGTTTAAAATGAAAAGTTGGATATTAATTGTTTTTATGCAAGAATCTGTATATGCGAAGAAAATCTCAACTGTTTAGTGAGAAAAGACTTTTGAACTCCATTGTGTGATATAGGTAACTACTAAACGAACTAAGTCCATAGGCCGTTGCAACTATAACGTCATAAGAGCATTCCATGCGGTTTTGCTCACGTAAGATGAACCTTATATTAAGTGGAAACTACTTTATTTCCAAACGTTGGTGTTATTGTGGATCATTTCCTACTTGCTTAGATTACATAGTCGATAAACAGCTGTACAGCTTCTGGTCTTATATGTATATCTACTTATGGTCAAGTATAAAACTAGGAAGCAATTGAATAGTTCAGCCACGCGCGTATTTATATCGCTAGCGATTGAATGGTTTAGCGAGGCTCCAGGATGGCTGGGCCCAAAACGCCTGTCGGCATCGCATCGGGCATAGGGGCTCTTCTGCATGCCACACCGACCGTTTTATAACTTGTTCCGGACTCAGTGTCGTGTTCACAACCACTTAAGTTTACTTATATCCTTTGGGGTATAATTTATTTAAAGCTGAGCTATTTTGATGCTAATTATTTTAAACATCCTAGACCTAAAGATAAAATGGATCCCTTAGGGCTCACTCTAGTGATTGTTACTCATTTTTACAAGATTTTGAATGAATATAGAAACTTAACATGATGATCTAGATCATAAATTATAATCAATTAATATATACATATTTATATTTAGTAAACTAAACTCCATAAATGGGTCAGTTCAGTTCTCAGTATCTCTACCGATAGAGATATAAAGACAGTTCCTGTATATTGTATGCTCTTTGTCCATAATTATTCATTAGCGCCTAATAAATCTTCCGGAAAATTCATCAAACTGAATTCAGTATATTATATTCTAGCACATTTTACTTTGTTGCCAACATAACCACGATCTTATTATTGTATTGCAGGACTAAGCAAGGGGGTACTCTCAACTGTAGGGACGCTCCACTAAGTGTATAAAGCAGCCTTTGAACAATTTTATTCACGTTGCAACTTCGAGCTCAATAAACATAAATGTAATGTTACTTTTTCTTCCATTTGATTTTATTCAATAACTAGAGTTGTCTATGCGGATATGGCGCTACACAACCTCCAGGTGTGCCACATTTGGGCAGAACAGCATCGAGGCTTCGTCGCCTCTACCGGACCTGACCTCTCGCTCCCGGCCGCGATTCGCATCCTTCCTCTTTTTGCGAGCGAGTCTTGCTTGCAAAGGAGGAGACGGAGCGAGAACGTGAGCGTACCTCTTTGCTCTGCTGGGTGGGTCCTTGGGAAAAAGGTTTTCACCCGCCGTTACGCCGTCTAGATGGGAGGTCGCCGCGTTCCGCACGCGCCGACCTCTCCTCCCGTGGGGCGGGTTACAAACCGCACCACGCGTAAAGACTTTGAAGATGGCGAGAGATAAAAAAAACTCTGGTAATGGATAAGGCCGATGGGCCACCGACTGCCAGGGCTAGCGGAGGAGAGCATAAGGTGAAGGACGGAACACCGAGGGATTTTAGTGGGTATCTGTGACTGTGGTGTGGCAATAGCACTTCTAGTTCTGACTAGCTCCGATGCCACCCCGATCTGGCGGATCTCACACACAGGCCGCGATTTTTCCGTCTTGCGGGCCTATGGTCCTTAATCGGATATCCCCTCTTTAAAAAAAAAAAGGTTGATTACGCGCCTTCGCTTTCCCAAAAGCATACTACTATCTTCAATAATCTGATAAATAGCATTAAAAATATGTAATTGTGTACACGAATATGTATAATATATAAATATACTAATCCTTGTACATGTTGTACAAGAACTAGTACACCTATAACTATTCAACGGATCTTGTGCACTTCAATATTCTTTTAAAGTAAGTATTTTTAAACTATCTCCTCAACTTTTTTCAGATTTTTTCACTCAAAACAACCTAGTTCAAAGGTTAAAGGGTCACACTTTTTACGACTTTGCAAGATAATTGAATCAAAGAGAATTTTATTAAAAACATTAACATAAGTGTATCAAGAAGAATCCTAGTATCGCAAACAACTGCTGTTATAATCTCCTACCTATTGATAACTTAAATAATGCGTGTGTAAACTGAATAACTGGATACCTACTAAATGAAAGATAAGTTTATCCATCAGTTATGTGGAGACAGTTATTAAGTACTTACTACATATTTTTGAAAAATATAATCCGTAAAGACCCAATACTTTTTGAGAAATATCACTGTGATCGGCAAAGCAAAACAGACATGACGGTTGTATAAGATAGCTAGGGAACTAAATGAGCTAAATGAAAACACTTTCTTGTTCATCGTCAATTTAATTGTATGCATTTAAACACAAAATTGAAAGACCGTACCTTTATTACCGACAGTGATCTCGTTCACGCAAACCCTGCTTAAAGAGTATGTATGTATGTATATAGGTACCTACTGAGATTACTATTAATCATAAAATAATAATAAAATAAATATATGTAAATGATATGATATACAACACTAAAATAAAATGTGAATAATACTCGAATTAACACAGGATCAAATATTTCCTTAATAACTTATCAATTAATAAAATCTGACTACTATCTCGGTTACGCTTGAGATGGGATCTGAAATCTCTTTGAGGCGTTCGGGCTGAACTCGTAAACTTTTGCAGATAAAACTCAACCACAAGAATCGGAAGCTATTCGAATATTTTACTTTTTGTTTTTATATATTCGACAGTTGGGTTTTTCCTGCAGTCGTATATCTAATTTGATTAAGGTTGTCTGACAGCTTTATTATTTAAATATAAGCAGCCAGGGATGAGAACATACAGTCATATTTATACTACCTATATAAAATAAATATTGACAGTAGTAATTATACAACGAAGCAGCACGAGAAATTGAACCGCTTATCAGGGAGTTTGGTGAATCCTTATGTATTTCTGACAAAGGATAAAACGCAAACGATGTCGTGTAAAAAGATCTAGTTAAAAAACAAACATAAATCTTAAACAACATTCTCAAAAAGGTAATTGTAATATACTTCTACATGTATAATATCGCATTTATGAAAAAACCTGGCTAAATTTTAAGTGGATTATGAAGACCCTGATCCGTATGCTAAATCGGTAAACCTCTCTGAAATTATAATGAAATATAGCATACGTAAGATTATTATTACCCGACGCGGCTGTAAGTTAAAAATAAGTAGGGTTTCGGTAAAATATTGATATTGATCAACCAATTCCTTAAATTTCCCGATTCAATGCGATCTGAATATGAAAAGTATGTTATGAAATCCATAAGTAATACTCCACTTTCACAATTGTAATACTCGTATACTACTTATTTCATCTTCTCTTCTTGAAGACACAATCTTGAAATAATATTAATTGTATTACTTATGATTTACTTGTTATAAGTAACGCAATAAATCGTCGAGTTGTGAAACATAAAAATGTAACGACTAGTATTGTAATGGAGATGCATTTGAGAGCCAATGCGGGCGAGTGCAGACGGGGTGGTGAGGTCGGTAGTCGGTAGTGGTCTCGACGTGTGTGTGTGGGAGTCTGGATGGTTGGGGGCGGCGTGGGGTACGCGCGAGAGTGCAGGTGCACCTGGGCGGCGGCCGGCGGCGGCGCCCGGCGCCCACACCCGGCGGCCCCACGTGCCCGGGCTCAGTCGCTAGTGAGCCGCCGCCGTAGCCATCGCCCGCACTCGCCGCGCCGTCGTGCCTCCAGCGAGGCCCGCGCCCGCCGCCGCCGCGCCGACAGCGACAGGTGGCGCCGACGCCCGCCGCCTGCGCGCTCCGCAGCTAGCTCGCCTCGACCAGCTCGCTGCCTTACTATAATACATTTTATGCCACAGAATTAAACATGCAACTTTAATCATTCCTACGTACAATTCATTTATTAATTTACAGTGTAGTGAAATAGTTGTAAATCTGAAAATGCGCAGCGGCTATAAAACGTGAAAATAATTGAAAAATGCATTTGAATCGACACGCTGTTTGAAATTACTGATTCCGGTGAAACTATGTAAGTATGAGGACAGATTTTCGTAATAACTTTTGTGTTGTGTTACAAGCTGTGTTAAAAGCGTTTGTGTAAGAAGTGAATTTTGAAATTTTGGTACCGATGTATACTGTATCCTGAAATGAAAATAATTTTCATGATTTATAAATACTACTTGCTTATGCCTAATATTAAACACATTAATGCTTTAATAATGACATGTATATATATATATATATATATATATATATATATATATATATATATATATATATATATATATACTAGTTGTCCTGGCAGACGTTCTGCCCTGAAGAAATAAGATTTAGAACCCGATTGCAGCGCCACCTACCGGGTCCAAATGCAAGCTACCCTATCTTTCAAGTCTGATCAAACTGCACACGGTGTGCAAATTTGATTAAAATCGGTCAAGTAGCTTAGGAGTCCATCGCGGACAAACAACGTGACACGTAATTTATATATTTTAAGATATTAATAAAGTTAACAATAGCTATTTATAAAAGAGCTTTCGCAAATTACAGGGACTTAAGTAATGAAGAAAAACATACACGTCACACTGTTCAAATGCTTTTGAACTTTCTATCCTGTGGTTGCTTTTACATCCCTGAGCTCCCGGGGACGCGATTCTTACAATATTTTTATATTGTGGTTTATTAGTGTTACATATTTGTCGCTTTCGGTATTAAGACACTAACAAATACACATACACACACAAACACGTTAACATCTATTTTAAAAATAATTTACTTTGATAGATTAAAATTGTAAGTCAATCACACACATACTTGGTGTCTCGCAATACAGGCCAATCCTAGTGCGGGAACCTATGTAAACATTATCTCTGTATCAATTTTTTGAAAATAAATTGATTTTGATTATGTTTTTTTACTGACTATGGGGTCTCAAGGCACACCTCTAATGAGACCTATCAAGGCATTGATAGAACTTGCTTTTCCAATAAAAGCTGACCTGTACGGTAACCTATTAAGCGGGTAATAGATGTGCGAGCAAGTACGCGTATTTTATTTTCAGTATACCGTTGTGTATTGACATAAATAGAACACACGTATCTATCAAACATCCATAGAACGAGTAGTTTCTGCAAAAAATGTCTGTGATAACTATTTATTTTAAAGGGGTTCTGATTTTGCCAAAATATCTTCGTAATCTTAAAAAGCCTTTAACGAATATGAGAAATATGAATCCGCAAGAGTAAAATGTTAGATTTTATAGCAACACAACATTATTATATTATTGATTTGTTTTTGTTAATGGTTATAGAGTTCCGTAGCTATATAATTTGCTCCGTCCATCTGTCCGTTTGAGTATGAATGACACAGCCCTTTTTCTCGCAGACTGTTAGTTCTGCATGGGTGATATTTGGATGCCGCC
Organism: Dendrolimus kikuchii; assembly: GCA_019925095.2. NCBI lineage: Eukaryota > Metazoa > Arthropoda > Insecta > Lepidoptera > Lasiocampidae > Dendrolimus > Dendrolimus kikuchii. The sequence goes on along the minus strand of CM034398.1, from coordinate 11,162,375 downwards.
ATATGATAGCTGTAGTGGAATCGCAAAAAAGGGATGGCCGCCGTACGTTAAACTCTGGGTTGAATAAAAATGTTTTAGTACACATGACGTGCGGGATATCGTTAGACAGGTCTTAAAAACCCAATGAAGCTATTTAATAAAGGTAAGCGCTTCTAAAGTCGTAAAAATATGTCTTCCCTCCGTCTTTGTAACTGTATTTGGAAGATTTAGAAAAACTACAAATAAACTTTAAAAACACGTACTTACAATGAAAATTAATTTAAAAATAAAGTAGTTTCTATTACAGATTTTTTTTTAGGGTTTTGTAGTCAAGCGACAAAAAATGACATGTGCCGTCAGTATCGAACCACGTAAACTTGGTCGAGTTTTTATTTCAATATAAGGCATTGATTATTTTATGAATATTTAGCCCTGATTATATAAATAAACCATAAAAAAGCATGTTTATTTAAAAAGAAGAAGTAAAAATAAAGAAGTGAGATCCTGATATTTCTTAAACAAAAAAAAATACAAACCCGATTTGCAATATATTATGTCAGTCCACAGACGCTCCGAATTATTACCACGTTGATTTATAACGCCCTTTAATTTAAAGCCCTCTATTCATTATTAATACCTTTCCTTAGTTAGAGGGGTAGAATAAAGGCTAGGAGGGCGGAATCCATTCATTTTTTTAATGAGCGTTCTGATCGTTATGGGCATAGTTTCGGATTACAGAAATCGAATTAGACTCCTAATATTAAATTTAGCATCTATTAGATATATTTTAGTTCTTTTAAGAGCCGATTTTTCAATAATCAAACAAAAGTTAACCATTCAATAAATTGTAACCTGACTGAGAGCTGCTTTTTCAATCATCAGATAAAAGTTATCAGGCGAATAAATTATAACCCGAGTAAATTTAAAAGTAAACCATTGAATTGTGAACAAACACACGAAAGTGACATTTTTAATTTTTCCGTCTTATGATTTATTCCATGAAAATTTTTTATCTGGTGATTGTAAAATCAACCCTTAATGTGAAACTGAAACAGCATAACTGTTTTGTTTACGCTACTGTAATTGTATTTCATTCGATGAATAACTTTTATTTGACGATGAAAAATCGGACTTGATATAATTATCTTTAGAAAATTATGCATAAACTAGGATATGCCCGCGACTTCGTTCACACTTGACTTGAAATTCCCGGAACACAAAGTATCGCAGCATTTAAAAAATAAAGTAAGCTATCGTTTTAGTGTAAACTGTGTCCGAATAAGCTAATTTTTATGCACCCGAATGACTTCAAACCGTTCCCGGGAAAATTCCTGCGGGATTCCCGGGATAAAAAGTAGCGCAGATTTTCATTCTAAAAGTTAGCTGTCAATCAACGGAAACCGCAACGAAATCGGCCCAGTAGTTTTTACATAAATCTCGAATAAACAGATAAGAAATCTTTAAAAAAATGCATCGTCTTCTCTGTCGCTTACATAGTACTAGGATTTACCCCGCGCCTGCGCTGCGGGTCAACCTAGTTATTATGCGTGCCTCTTGTTTAAAGAGCAGGCGTTAATACAGGTTATATTGTAATAAGTTTTTATGTTAGTGCTATTTGCACTTTTCATTTTATATCGCAAACTATCCTATCTCCCGGTATGAAAAGTATTTATGTCCATTTTCGGTATTAAAACTACATTTAAACAAAATTACAGTTAATCCAGTATGCTTAGTAGTTTACCGTGAAAGCTCAACAGATAAACATATTGAGTTACTATCGCATTTTTATAGACGATGAATTTTTATATCTATAAACTTGAGAAATGATTGGTCACATACAATCTTTCATCCTCTATTTCAAACCGTCCTAGTTTTATTTATCTATTCCCGGTCTACGAAACATACATAAATGACAAAAATTACCAAAATGGCAAATCATAAAAAAAACCTATCCTACTTTCTGGGATTACCTTTACATAAATCTATCCCAAAATCTATACCATGTTCCGGGATGAAAAGTATCCCTTGCCCACCCTCGGTATTAAAATTATACTATATTATGCGATATGTGATATGGGAATTTAAAAATAAATTCTGGCCAGCCACATTAGGGCCCACAGCCGGCGAAATTGAGGGGTCGCCGTTACTGAAATCGGTAAGGAGGACTATATATATATATATATATTAAAATTATACCAAATTTTAGCCAAATCGGTCCTATAGTTTTTGCGTGAAATCTTAATAAAAAGAGAGGCAAATATATTTTTTTCCCGGATAATATCCCATTTTTCTTAATATAAAGTAGCCTATATTTAGCCGCGCTTCAATCTACAGACAGGCCATGATTAGCATTTTATAATATTATACATATTAAGCCGTCCATTAATACGTTTCTTTACAGGGGCCAGAATGGAGACAACAAGGGCGAAATCCATTCATTTTTAGAGCACCGTAGTAATTTTAGCAAGAACGGAACCTTTATGTAATCGTCTTTTCTCTTTTATTTGTCGGTCCATCCGTCTGTCTGTGTATATCACAGTTATTTTTCCTGTAAACTACTTGTCCTATGTGGATAAAATTTGTTACGATGGTGTAGTCTACGTAGCAAAGACATAGTGAAATCGGGAAAAAAATAAAGACTAGAGATGGCTGCCATACCTGTAACAGCCTCGAAAGCTTTTTTTCCTAAATAAATAGCCTTGAGGGAGGGATATTCTGTAATGACTTTTAAGTGGGACATATAATTATATCAACATTTAATTAAAACTACCTTTTAATGACTGACTGATTGTCATTTTTGAATTTCTAATATTTAATTATTATAAAATTACACATAACGAATACAATGCAAGAAAACTTAACTTATTTGTATTGTATTCTACTCATAGTCCCTCAAGACTATAAGTAGAATACTGAGCCTAGATCACCGTCTTCTATGGGTAAGGTGCCCAGAAGGCTGGCTACGTTTCCTCGCTGTATCGCCATACTGATCCGTTGGCCGAGGTAAGCACCAGCCCTCTGATCACCTGAAGAGTCAATGAGTCGTTTCGATAAATTTAATATAATTGTTCAAATTGTTATTGTGGATATTTGTGTCTGAAATAAATAAATAAAAAATAAATTTATTTAATGGTTTTAAGCACGGCATTTATTTGATTTTTATGTTTATTACAACGTTTTGGCCACTTTTCAGTAGCCGTGATCTACCGTGATAAATTAAAAAAAATTAAAACCATTAAAACGTAATTTTAATTATGTCTACTAGGCCCGAAAACATAAGGAAATTCTATTTTTAAAATTAAATTACGAATTAACATTCTAAAAGTCAACTGAGGTTGTAGAATATTGAAAATACTTTGGTTTGAGGAATATTCGATAGTGTTTGAGTTATGGGGTATATTTGATTAAATACTTTTTATGGTTCCGTGGCCAAATGACGAAAACGTGAACGACTGATACTTCTACAAAACCCTTCATATTTCCTGGACTGTCACGTACTAGGCTGATTTTCTGAAAACATAATTGCATAATAAAATATCACTCTTTAAACAGTGAAAATAAATATTGTGTAACGATTTCCATTGATTGATTTCAGTTACTCGTTGATAAGTTTCGGACGACCAATTTTGGTCACTTTTGTCATGAAGTTTCAATTTCGTAGCACCTGTTTCTGATTTAACGTCTATTTACGTTCAATTGCTAGTTCTGAAATTCGCTATATTGGTTAGACACCAAAATAGTATTTTAACTAACAACTTATACTATGAGAAAATTGATGTTATTTTTGACTTGTGTTATTCACGTTGAATCAAATAGTGTAGTAGGTTTATCATAATTATGTAGTATCTATAATGACATTTTATTTGAAATGACCTTTTATTACTTTCGAGGGCGCTTTTACTGTTTTTCGAAAATGAGCCATGTCTTCGCCATAGGCCTATATCCTTATTGTTTGACCAAGGAAACTTCGTTTAAGGACTGCTCCCCGTGGGGGAAACGTGACGGGGGAGTGTGGGAGGTACCGCTTGGCGTCATAACAGTATATCCTGAGAATTTCCATGCCCACCCGAATCGAGGATACTCACAAAATCCACTGGCGTTCTTTCCTTCGTCTTATGCCAGGGCCAAGTGAACTGAGTGACCAATCCTCGGGTACTGGGAGGTGGTGGACCATCGGCCTCTTCCACTGCCGGGGGCAACCCAGCATCTTCCCTCTCTTACTGCATGAGCCGGTTTATTGTCCCAGATCCCCAACTCAACTAGGAGTTCAACTTAATAGTCTAGTCCTCTTTGCTCCTAAAATATTATACTTTTGCTCCTACAATAGTCCTACACTGAACAGGGCTTATCTTTAGGGTATTCCTGTAAAGCATACAGGATAATCGATTGTCAGTATCACACTATATTTAGATTAAGTTGTCGAAACGGGGGCACCTACGGGTTGGTTTCTCATCTTCTGAACTGTCTTAAACGCTTCCTTTTTCTGCTTCGCCGATATATGGCATGATATTATTGTGTGAATTTCCAATTCTAAAGTCCATCATTCATGCTTTTTATACATTCATACGCTTTATCAATAATTGCAATACACCAAATTTCATAATAACCGGTTTACTTAAATTGCTAATTATTTTTCAGCTGATACAACCTAAATATAAACATAGGATAATTTTTATCCCGAAAAATGTTCAGGATAACAATTATCCGTTGTTTATCCCGGTTATTGACAGTACGAATTACATACCCAATCGAATGATAACCAGTTCATCCTGATGTAAACATCTAAATATATTCACTTTCACATATAAATTAGTACCTATAATAAATAACAAAGTATTTTCTTGTAACAGCAAATTCGGGCAGAAGATTTTTTTTTATATGAATAAGGTATTTAGAAAGAAATACCTTATTAATATTACCATCTAATCTAAAAAGATTAATAAGTAATTTAAATATAACCTAAATTAACTAAAAATATTCTGACTAAGAAAGTGTCCATTAACACTTTTCCTAATGTCTCTATTAAGGCGAAGACACTTTGTTCATGTGTTCTTTATTAATAGCTAGCACATTACACTACACTTTTGTTTTGTTTATAGCACTAGTTCAAATGGTTTTGTCCTTTTGAGAGTTCTCGTTATGTCCGTGTTGTCGAGGAGCTGGATCGCCTCGACATTCACGTGATGATGAAGCCGATGCTCGTGGGCTTCCGCGTACTTCCTAATGATGCTGTTGACAAACTCCTTTTTCAAGTCCCGATGGAGGTCGCTCGATCTAACGTACCATGGCGCATTTACAATTCCTTTCAGTACTTTATTTTGGAAGCGTTGTATGATTTTTACATTACTTGGTTTGGTACAGCCCCACAATTCGCGTTTCTTTTTGACGTGAGCTTTCCAGCGCAGTTTAGCGTCAAGAGTCATACCTAAGTACTTTGCCGTGTTTTCATACGATACTACGATGTTATTTACGTATATCGGGTGATAATTTGCCATTTTGTTAGAGAAGATGTAATCAATATTTATTTCTGGTCTATATGTGTCATATTGAATTGTATGTAAAAGAATTCATATGCAATATATACGAGTATATATAAAAATATTCGTCGATAAATATCATACGAAGGCTAAAAAGTTGAATTATTACTGTGGTTTGCAAATATTGACTGATAGATAGATTAACATTTTATTGCTCACCAAAATAACAGACACAATACATTAATTACAATATTTTTAGGTAGAACAATAGACGGCGTTATTGCTTAGAGAGTTCTCTTCCAGAAAACCTAACTTATAGGATACTAGAGTTTTACCCGTAGCTACGCCGCGTGAAAACCCCTAGTTGGTAGCTCTATGTTACTTACATAAAAAATTAATTTACTGTTTCTTGTTAAATTCACTATAATAACAAAGAAACTAAATCCATATAGTATAACACAACTGCCCAGCAAAACTGCAGGCGACTCGAAGCCAACCTAATTTGAAGTAATATAATCAAAGACATGTTGTTTATAACAACGTAGGCATTTGTTAGTGAATTGAAAAAAATACGATTGCAGCACCATCTATTTTGCTAATCCATTTATTTTAAGGAAACAACGTCCTTTATCGGATAAAAGGTATCCTAGGTGTTAACTCGGGTTATAAGCCAGCAATATGTCGAGTTTCATTCATATGCGTTCAGTAGTTTCCATAAAAGATGCGATTACAGCACCGTCTTTTTCGCTATTTTCATCTATCCCACGGAAACGACGTCATTTATCGGTATGTTTTTTATTGCATAAGTTCAATAGACAGGCAGATGGCCCACCTGATGGAAAGCGGTTACCGTCACCTATGGACATTTGCAACACCAAAGGCGCAACTAATTTGCTGCCGCTCTCTAAAGGGAGACTGGAACCTGGCCACTAATGCCGGAAAAAATTCAAGGTTATTATGGCGGTACACTTTAGAGCAGGTGAGGTAGTCGGGTAAATATCCCACCATCTGGCTGTGGGTTGTTTTTGTCGCCTCTTACAACAGGCCGCCCAGACGCAGGAAATTGTATTCTTTCTCCGTTCCTGCACGGATAAAAAGTATCCTAAGATACGCCCCGGGATATGAGCTAGCTCTGTGTCGAGTTCTATTTAAATCCGTTCAGTAGTTTTCACGTGATGTTCTAACAAACAGACAAACAAAAAATTTAAAAATTGTATTTTCGGAATCTGCTGGTCCGAAGTAGCCCCCCTTATTCTATTCACATTTTTAAACGCATTGTACAAACTCGAGCCATTTACAGATTTATTATAGTATAGATTCTAGGCTAATCTGGCGATGTAGGTGGTGCATAAATTCAGATGTTTACAGACTTTTAAAATGTATACATACATACTTATGTATCACAGGATCACTATCTATAAAAATCCGAGGTGACGATCCCTTAGAAGTGAATATAAACGAAATTAAATTAAATATTAAAATAAAACAAATTGCGGGTAGACATAATTCTATTCTATTCTTGCTGGTGCTGATATTACTCAACGTTATTACTGAACGTTGATACTCATTACTCATTGATGTTTGACGATGACACTTAAGTGATTCTGTGATCAAACCTATTGAAAAGCAAAATTAATGTCAGATTAAACAAAGAAAATAAAAAAATAGCGCTTCATCCTCGTAGCAGTGATAGAATAGAATATATTTATTGCGTAATGCATGTACAGAGATGTTGCAATTTTTATAGGATTAATTGCATTCTGCCCATAATTGGGCGTGCAAATTTATTATTACAATATAGACTTAAATAAAACAAATTATATTTATTAGTCATCATTCTCCGTTTTTATTTAGTTTTAGTTTTATATAGTATAGTTTGTAATTTATTTTTAAGTTTATAATTATTGTAATTTTAAGCAAATTACAATAATTATAAACGTAAAATAAATTTTTAGTCATCAAAAACATCTACAAGCAATAAATAATACATCTAAATAATAAAATGTCTACCATTACAGCATTTCAAATATATTTATGTCAAAATGTATGTTAAAACCTAATTTTAATTATGATCTGCAAACATTGTTAGTACGTAGCTATTTCTTTTAATTTATTAATTTACTTACTTTCTTTTTAATTTATTTAACATATTTACGATAAATTATTATATTAACAATTATGAACATATTATTATTAACATAAATTAGCATAATCGTAAATATTTTATATACACAGGCTAGATTTTTCAAGTGGGTCTTCGCGGCCAAATCCTAAACTACACGAAATATCGAAAGACACTCAAAGGAATCTCGAGGCTAACTTTGACGAAAACTTAAGTGGTATCATTCGAGTTTTGAAAAATTAATTTATTTTTCATCATCATTCATCATCAATTAATTTATTTTTCTCTTGTCAGGAATCAAATCGCCTGATTTTCAAAAAATAAATTCACTTGTATTATACCAATTCACAGTGTAGTTTCTAAGGATCAATTTCGATGAAGGAATGTCAAACGCGGCAAACCAAAGGAAAGGGTTGATTTTGAACAAAATGTTCATTTTTAAAATTTTATATTCCTATTTATCTATAAAAAATACGATAGTAACTCGATATGTCTATCTGTTAAGCTTTCACGGAAAAACTACTAGGAGTACTGTAGTAGTAGTAGTTTTTCTGTAATTTTGTTTAAATGTAGTTTTCAATACCGAAAATGTTGTAAATACTGGTTTGTTATATTTGTTATTTTATATTTAAATATTTTTCGTAGCATCATAGCAACCTTTGTTACCTGTCTTTACAAAATAACTCTTCAATAAAACGTACATGAAGAAGACCATTTTTTATTTTCAACAGAAAATGGACATAAAAATACTTTTCATGTCGAAAGATGGGATAGTTTGCGATATAAAATTAAGTGAATCTTCCGGGTACAAATAGCACCAACATAATTTTGTACAATGTAACCTATATTAACACCTAACCATGGGTTAACTCGCGGCGCAGCCGCGGGGTATACTCTAGTATTTATATATTTTAAAAATTCACCTGTATATAAATAATATACATAATAATAACAACAGCCCCTCAATGTCCCACTTCTGAGCTCGGGCCTTCCCCTATAGAGGGACTGACAATATACCCTCCACGCTTGTCAAGGCGGCTTGGCAGGTTTGACACATCGGTTATCTCGATATGCAGGTTTCATCACGATATTTCTTTCACCGTTATTACGCTTACCACGGAATATTTTATATATAAAGGCATTTATTATATGCAATGTCTTTTTAAATTTAATTTATTAATTCGGCCTTTTTACATAATATATTAAAGTACATATAAGTACAAGTACGTATTATAGTTGGACGGATGACCACTCAAAATGGCAGTTTCCATGTTAGTAACCTCACTATCTGATTCATAGATGTTACATGTAAGGAGTAAAACCAATTTGAAACTCCATGAATAGTAATGTAATGCAAGTACGCTCTGGGATGTCATTCGTAGCGCATCTATTAACAATCCCGTTTCCAAAACTATTGTGATAATATAGGTACCTATTCAATTCTAACTTTTTCAAGAGTAAGTTCTATCAAGTAAAAAAAATTGAAAGTTTTTTCGAGTTTGTGAACAGCGGACGCAGATGATTATGATATAGAAAATGTTCTCTTTTTCCAGTAACTAACATGATAATGAATCAGCTAGTATGTAACGTAGGTGTGTGTTTAATTGGTGTGTGCTGAATTTAAAAGTAAACGTTTATTTTAGTTTGTAAATAATAATTAAATTAACACTTGATGTACTCGCCAAACGCGAACAAATTGGACTTGACTTTAGGTATATTCATATCTTCTGAATCCTGCAAAATATCGAAATTAAAGTTACAGGAAAATAAAATTAAAATTCTTCTTCAACATCACCAGTTTTTAAATTATGCCATTTATTTCAAGATCACAGACAAACTTTTTAATTCTATTTTTTTTTCAATCAATCAGTATCTTTATTTGCAAGAATGTAGTTTATACAGGTGTTATACAATTGTAGACGCACAGCCCATTCTACCACATAATGGTGTACTAAATGAACTAAAGATTAAAATTATAATAAAATAAAAATTATAATTTACATAAGTATTCTAATTAAAAAAAAGATTATTATTATTATTAGAATAGAACTATAGACGAATAGGTTGTCTTTGTTAATTTTTCATGATTTAGCAATTATTTGATACAATTGGTTAGACTATTTCTCTAGTTGACAAAAGGAAAGTAATAATTCTTTATTTCCTATTTAACACATTGTGAAACTTAAGCCTAGCCTCTTACTCAGTGGTGTTACATTGAGTAAGAGGCTGGTGCCTGAATTAAGTTCTAAATAAACCTGCGAGCAGTAGTGGGTATAGGTTACTGGAGCAACCCGGGGGGTATGAAAACCACTACATTTAATGCATATGTTTTTTAGAGACTATAAATGAGTTATTTTTATCAGAGCATAAATGCTAACGAAATATGGTTCGAAATTTAGGCTGAACTAGATGCAACGAATGCTTTTTTAACTTTTTATTTGTTTTCAATTGTTGTCTAGCTAGTGGCAAATTGTATTTTGCCATCAGCCACAATTACTCCTCTCTTCTAAAATGTTAATACGAGACCTAAAATAATCTGTATAATAATTGAAGCAATTTTCTTCTGAGTACGGGACAGCGTAAATTTTTTGACATAACCTAGCAAAAATTATTTCATATCGTTGTAAGCGAATAAAAGATGAAATATATTACATAGCGGCTTTTTCAGGCTTACATTACTAATTTTACAAAAACTAAACCCTTATGAAATTGTTTGTTCATCTCTTTGTATGACAAAGTAATGTTTCTCAAAATTTATGTATACAATATACATATTGTGTAGACAATGAATCATGTCAGGAAATGTAGGCTTATGTAAACTATATGCCGTTACATTAAGCTACTGCAAAATCGTAAAAAAAATGCCCTCATTGTTACTTTAATTTTTTAAAACATAAAATGGAAAATTTTTGAAAAATATAATCGATACATCTTAGAAACACTTTAAACGAAAAGAAGATGAGGAATTTTGGGCCAAAGAAATATATTGAGTTTTTTATTGAGGCTTTAAAATAACGCTACATTTTTCTATAACAAAATGGGAAACATCGGCCATAAATTCTATCTGGAAGACGAAAAATCTTAGAAATAAGGTCACAAATAAAAAAGTTATCGATTTATGTGAATAACTTCAACAATTAATATGGTTTTCATACCGCACTACTAATTCGCTCAAAATAATTAAACCCACTACAATTATAAAAATATCAACATAATAAAAAGAAATCATAAAATCACTCTCATATTTTTATAATCAGAGCCCAAGAATACATTAAATATCCGTCTCCTTTGGCTTGAACGCGTTCCATTGATTACTTTTTGAGATATGGGGTAATTTCCATTAAATGATTTATTAGGGCTCCGTAGCCAAAGGCTGAAAACAATGGACGTTTGTAACCTTTACGGAACCCTAACTATAATTCGAGGATTGCTACGCACTTGCCCAATTTTTTCTAAATATTACCGTTCTAGCGTAGCATATCATTAATTAATGCTGGTAACATAATGAAAGTCGGTTATATAGTCAACCTGTTGATTGTGACAATAAACATGGCACGGGACGGTTTATTATTGTCTCAAACTGAATAAATCAGGCTATAGAGCAAACAGTTAATTATATTGCCAATAACGCTGGTACGCTTGTATTAACCCCGGATTGACAATGCATTTTCATTGCCTTTTAACAAGAGTAGTATATATAATATTATGTGATTATACCATACTAATACTAAATTGAAAGCAATTTTTAAAACTGTATTTAAACTATGAAAGGAGATGTTGTGCTGTGCAGTTTTATTTTCTAAAAATGTGTAAAATTACTCTAAAATGAACAATAGTTGTAGATTATTGATAGTTTTTGAGTAGTAATTATGTGTTTTTGTGAGAAATGTTAAATGCGGCCTTTCGAGTTGTCACAAGAACTCCGTTGAATGGCTTTAGTTGATAACTTACAGTTCAGCTGAGCTATACATAGGCTTAAGAAAATGAAGAAACCATATTGTAATCTAAGATCTGGCTCAAAGGTCTAGCTGCCAAGCCATAAACCTAAATAATAATAAACATAGAGATGAGTCGAAGCCAACCTGATTTGAAGTAATACAATGATTGACTTGTTTTCTGTGACAACGTATTTATTAGCGAATTGAAAAAACGCGATTGCAGCGCCAGGAAAATTCGTCTTTTATCGGGATAAAATGTATCCTTAGTGTTAACTTGGGTTATATACCAACACTATATCGAGTTTCATTCATATATGTTACGTAGTTTTGCTAAAAAGATCCTAAGTAACGCTCAGTGATATAACCTAGCTCTATACCGAGTTTCATTTAAGTCGATTTAGTAATTTTCACGTGATGCTCTAACAGACAGACAAAAATCCTAAAAATTGCATTTTCTGTATCTTCTGGTCCGAATTGTCCCTACTGATTTTTTTCACATTTTAAACTCATTGTACAGACTCGAACCATTTACAGATTTATTATATGATAGATAGAAATAATAAGCAAATATTATTATTAGACATCGGATTATATGCACTATCAAAATGGCAAAATATGCACTAAAAAGGGGCGAATTATGCACAAAATATGCACAATCAATAAACCATTTATTATTAGATTAATTAGAATTTAAGTTTATTTTTACATTATATTTATATATTAAACATATCTTAATATTAGTTATAAATTATTATTATAATAATTTACTTATTATAATTCTTGTGACAGTAAACAATAACATATTTTTCCAGGTTTTCTGCAGCAAACTTGTGACGCTTGTCACTTAATATTAATTTATAGGCTGAAAATGACCTTTCGACATCACCGGACAGAACTTGAAATTTGGCGCCATTTCTATAGAGACTTCTTCAGGTAGAGTTTGTCCGATGCCGTTGATAAATGCGTCAATTTTCTTTATTCTTTCAAGACCGGGGTTTTTATACAAAACTGCATTTAATTTGCCACAAACCTTTTGCGATAGTGAACTCGGAAGGGCGTTACTCTGTTCAATCATTTTTTCGTCGTGTCGTCGGCATAATACAAGACGCTTAACACGTACAACTACCGAAATAAGCACTGTCAATGAAAAAGTACCAAAATATGCAATAACGCTATCAAAATAGATTTATATGCATTGGCATATGCAAACATGCAAATGCATATAATCCGATGTCTAATTATTATGTAATCGTTGACGCGCAATACCTACTGTTATTCGAATAAAAAGACGTTATGTATATCATGAGGATATTTTTTCTCTGCGCAGATGTAAAAGCTTTTGTATGTGAAGCAAATAATTCACTTACACAGGAATTCCCCGACATCATTCGAATGAATGTTTTGGCAAGCGTGACCCTTGTCAGGGCAGGCGCGACGGCCTCGGCTGACTGTCGCCGAGACAGATAGACCGGACGCTGCAGCACCCCATCCTCACTATTTCAACTACAACCCACAGCTCGGCCAGACGCAGACAAATTAATAGGTGCCAAGCAAACGGCCTTTAAAAATGAACAACCTGTTGTGCTGCCACCTCAATTTGTTAATTTTGCTTTGTTCAGCGCCAATGGACGACTGTGCTTTGAAATGCTTTCATTTTCAACTTGAACTACCCACACGGCTCCGATTGCTCGTTTTAGATTCATATTCCGCGAAAACGAATTCATTTTCCGCTAAAAAAGAATTCGGTATGATAATCATTTCAGAGACTATCAAAAGAACAAAGAAATATACGAACAAAGTTACTTTCATGTAATATAAGTATTTATTAGTAATTTGCAATAATAGAAGGATAATTATAAACTATAGTATTAATAAGTATGATTAAATATTATATTAATGTGTAATAAGTATTGGTGTGGTTAATTAAATATAACCATATAAATTTTATGCAGTAAAATATTATAGTAACATTAAAGAAGAAAACTGAAACAAAAGGTTAATTTGGATTCAGAAATAATATTTTAATATAATTAAACTATTACTAAACTGAGGTGTGTAAGAATAAGCCTAAATGGCGCTCTGTTGTTCGTGCCTACCCCGCAAGTGAACTGGCGTGAAGTTATGTATGTATGTATGTATGTAAACTATTACTAATCCTGTACAATGACTTTATAAATAATTACAATAAAAGAAGTGTAAGTAAAATACTGCGTCTAGGTCACCGTCTTCCAAGGTAAGGTGCCCAGCAGCTGGGCTTTCTAACTTGTTTCATGGCCTGACGGCCTAACCAGATAGAGACCTCAATAAATTTTCAATATTGAATAACTTTCAGCAATGCCCAGAGAAAGTTGTATAAAACCGGTATTATTCATGAATAAGAGAGTGTGTGAAGTACCGGGATCAATAAAATCCACATTTTACAACTGAATTTTTAATTTAAGTTTTCTTTAGTGTAGTCCAAAAAGTCTGCAGTTGCTTTGCTCTTGACTCAGAATTTTCCTTCATTTTCTAAAAACAAATAGAATACTAGCTCTGCACGCGGCATCGTTCGCGCAGTACTTTAGACTTTGTATCCATAGCTTCTGAATCATGAAAGATAATTATTAAAATGAAAAGATGTTATATGACAGATACAATTATAAAAACGGTAATTTAGGATAAAGCATATAATATAGCAGGTTTTCAGGATAAGAACTAAAACTAATTTTCAGAGCTGCTTTTACATCAATTATAACATTCATTTAGCAATCTCACACACATTGATTATAATGTATGGTATATAGGTAATAGAGAGTTTAGAAAACTGTAAATAATCATACTATTATGATTATTTGGTAGTTTTAGAATATTTAGAGTGAAAAATATTCCGAGAGATTTGAAAATGGATAATGTTATAGACTTCGATGTGCTCTTTACGAATGTCAATTTTGCCACCTTGTATCGTGCTACTGACGCCGCCATAGTGGGGAAAAGGTGTCAAATAGCAGTTTTTTGACAATTTCTTCTTTCCAACTCATTTTACGATAAAAACGTCAAGTGCAAAATAAACTAGAGAAAAATTACCATAATTTATGTTACAACACTTTATTCAAATTAATAGTTTTGGCGTACGAACGACGCAAAGTGTATTTAAATATGTGTTTTAACTTAAAAAAATCATTACCACACTAATTCAGGTAGAAGGACTACCTTATTATTGACAAAAACACTATTATAATATATAAAAACCTTAATTGTTTACTATAACAGATAATTATTTTTTGCAATTTTTTCTATATTTTTAGCCCTAACTTTTTTGTTTCTATACCAATTTTAATCATTCATCAAGATATTCCCCGAAATCAAATAGAAAAAGTGTAATTATTGAGTTATTGTTAGGTTTATACGTTTTTTTATTTCTAGACTGATTTGGATCAATTTTTGCATTGAACTCAATGTAGCTTTAAGATAATTCCATATAAATTTTATTGGTATTGGACCGTGGACTTCAAAATTAGAGTAGGAAATACCTCAAAATGAAATGGAAAATATTTAGTGATTGAGGTATTGCTAGGATTGTTACGTTTTTCCCCTTAGATAAAATGACAAGTAATTTGTTTTATTACATAAATTAATCTACAATATGAAAGAAAAACCTAAAATTAAAAACTAGAACTAAATAAAAAAAGAGGGCATAATTAGAGATAATTACTTTTTTGTTTTTGAACCGATTGTAATCATTCTTTTTGCATTAGGTTAAGTATAAATTGAAAGTGGTTCCATATAAGTTTCATTTGGATTAGAGTTTAGACTCCGAAAATATAGCTGAGAATTCCTCCAAATGAAATATTAAATGCGTAGTAACTAAAATATTGTTAGGTTTATGACAAGCCTAAAACTAGTAGGTACCTAATTATAATAAAAGACATGCTGAACTGGACTGAACTTGGACTAGAATGGCGTGCAATTTTTTATAACAGTTATGGTTTTATAACGATTATTTATCAAAAATTTTTGTAGTATATATTTGTGTCTTAGATTGCGTTTGCCATTACTGCCTTTTATAAAGAAACTTTTAGACAATTTTAGAATACCAAACTAAAGCTTTTCACAAGGTTATGGCTTGTTGGCTTTCACTTCGAGATTTACTTCTTTCGCCTTAATTGACTAGACTATATACGAAAAACACTTATTGGTGTAAATGAATCTAGAGTTTGCGGCGCTCGTACGCTAAAACTGTTGATTTTACAAAAAAATTGTTAGTACACATATTGCAGGAAAATTTCTGTAGGTTACTTTTGTATTTGATGTTTTTATTATAAAATAAGTTGAAAAGGAGATATTGTCAAAAAACTGCTGTTGGGTGCCATATTTCCACTATGGAGGCGCCAGCGGCAACGATAAGAGGTGGCAAAATTAACATTCAGGAAGAGCAAATCGAAATCTATAAAATTATCTATTTTCAAAACTCCCAGAAAACTTTCCAGTTAACCCCTCTTTTTCGCCCCAAATTACTGTGTTATAAAGGATGTAAGGTTACTTACTGTACAGTTTGGGTAGTAAAAATGTTTTTACTGGCGTCCTAGTATTGTAATAAACTATTATTCATTTTGTCTTTACTCCAGTTACATCTCACACTACATTAACGTCATATATTGTAAAACATTTATCATCATTACAAGGAATACTGTCTTGATAGCTTTGTGGTATGAATACTTTGTATCCATGAAAACGTATGACAAACAAGATGTACAAGGAAAACTAAAGGAAACGAGCACAAAAAGAATCTCTATTATCCTTATCATTTTACGTGACAACAATCTTTGTCTTTCGTTTTGCGTGACAGCGACGAGGGCATATCTCCATTTTTAGAGGGTGTTTACAACATGGTGCCGCTACTTGTTTTATCGATTCATCGGTATTTGGAGAGATTTTTGTTCTTATCTTATTGTGGCTAGGTTTAATACTTATTTTTAACTAGTTGTCTCCGCAACTTTTTCGTGCGGGATTTTAACTTCATATACCGAAAATGTCTGAATTCTGTATGAAACATACGAATTTTACACAAATCTATTAATGCTTGTCTTAACCCCTGATATTTTCATTGAAATCCGTGTAGCCATTTCGAAGCCTATCGGCAAACGGAACTACTATAAACGATCGCAAACAAACGCAGGATTTTCATTAAAATATTTTTTTATTTGTAATTAAAATGGATAAAAGGTCGTATAATATATATATATATATATATATATATATATATATATATATATATATATATATATATATATATATATATATATATATATATATATATATATATATATATATATATATATATATACAATGATGAAAACATGTTTTGCCATACACCTAGCATAGCATACAATTTTTTCTTAAAAACTAATATTATATGTAATTACAATAATTATTTTATTCATTTGCGATAATATTACGATAATTATATTTATGTTAAAATTCATTTTATTTATTGATAATAGATTCCAGGTAAACGAAAATACGTTTATATTCCCTATACCTAAAAGGATATGCCACTTTCAGAGCATTATCTAAATAGGTGTATTTATTACTCAAATATAAATAATCATATCATGTATTATGCCTACCACCATCGCTATTATAATTCCAATTCATTCTTGGGGTTGTTTGGAAAATATAGTTTTTTAACAATAAGACGGTCTTTTGCGCAGAATTAGATATAGTTTTAGGATCTTATTCATATTGATAACATTGATAAGTTGTAGTTTTTTTAAGAACCTTAAAAATAAGATCTAAGAATTAAGAACCTTAATAAGACCGTAAGTCTGAACTTCATTGTAGTGTGGCTGTACAATAGTTATCTATCTATCTATAGGTTTTGTGTCCCTTTGTTATAGATCAACGTAAGAATAAAGGGTGCACCGAGGCGTGTCGGTGAGCGTGCTCGGCGGAGGCATGTCGCGGCGATGACGCTGCGCGCCGTGCGCGGCATGTCCTGCTGACATGGCACGCAGCCGCTCCGCCCTCCTTACGCTGGCAGCAATCGCAGCACTCGCCGGTGAAACTCATTTACTTATCATTCTTCATATTCTCATAAGTAAATTTATATTATTTGCAACTATTATACACTATTTGCAGGCTGTTTGTTTCCCTTTGGAACTCTTTGCCCGTAGATGTCAGACAAGCTCAATCATATGCCATGTGTAAAAAGTCCGACAAAAACCATTACCTTAATTTGTAATAAAATATATGTTATTCCATTCTCCTTAACTTTGCCTTTCACTGTCCACGTTGTGCTGTTCTTACTTTATATTTATGTTATTTCTTTAAATTTAATTATATTATGAAGACATAAGTTATTAAAAGTATTCTCAAGTCAGGATGCCTGGAATAGATCGCTTTAATCGATAAGGCCGCCTTTTATTTCGCCGTAAAGTATTGTGATTTTTCTTTTTATGATTATTTCGGTGAACAATAAAGTGTTATCTATCTATCTATTCTCGAACATATCAAGCATGTTCAATTAATTAACTTTTAAACTGACTTTAAACTTCTATGCAACGCTAGTATTCACAGAATAATCCTACTGAAAAAAAACTCCTACTAGAGAATACTTTAATTGTATTTTATTTATGCCGGATTTGTTCCAACTTGGACATAAGATAAGTTTCAATTTAATTTATCTTCAACAAAAAAAATTTTTTTTTTAAACCGAGAGTTCGGTAAGTATGAGATCTGTTGTCAACTAAGTTACATAAAATCAAATAGATGGCGCCATACTTTAAATCCCACCCATTCTTTGATTAATAGTATGTAAACGTTAATCAATATCGTTAGTAAACGTTAGTCAATCTAATACCTATATGTAAATAAAATTAATTGTAGAAATGTATGTATGCGCATAACTTGAGAATGACTTTACCGATTTTGATGACATTTTTTGTGTGTTTGAGTGGGTCCCGCATGGTTTAGATTCATAATTGGAACCGGTAGGATGCACTAGGATCAGGTCCTATATTTTTATTTTTTCAACAGCTGTCGGGACCGCTAGTTAACCATAGTTTTCACACACATTCCACAGCTGGCCTCGGTCTCCGCATTTTTAGAATAACGGGTAGTACACCTGTTTATCGCCTGCCCAAAGTGGATTGGCGGGTTATAAAAAATAATAGTAATTTCTAATTAATTAGGGAATTAAAATTCATGTGGAGTACTCCATGTATTTGTAATTCTAATCTCCAATAATGAGCTCGTCTTTGCACAAGCTTTTGCATTTCTAGCAGCTTTTATGTGCGTGAAATACTATTATAATAAATTGTAAAAGTCCTATACGTCCTTGGCAAAAGAGGAATTCTGGAGTGTCAACAAAGGATTGATATGCGTGCTAATGAGCTCACAATAACGAATGGAAAACACCACGCGAAGTGGAAAAGAAAAACTAGCTGATGGATACCAGACCTCTAATACGGACGCTCGCAACGCAATCGGTTATAACGAGGAACAGGCCACGGGCTTATCCGTTTCAAGCTACGGACGATATATTACACAGGAAGCTTGTCCATGCCAGATTGACGGGCTTCCACAACTCCTAGAATAATTCACGCTCACTATTAGAACGAGATTATTGTGACAACGCAGAACTAAGAACAATAATTGGCATTAGTTATTATTCTGAGGAGCAGAATAGCTATCAAAGCGGCGACTACGCTTTATTAGCATTGGAACTCGCACAATTGAAATGCGACATAGATACACATACATAATTCCGCTTGGAAATATTTTTGCGATTGTAGTAATGTAAGGTTATTTCTAAATAAATTCAGTAAGTATAATTGCTTATCATAATTGTGTACAATGATTGATTTATTGAGAGCAAATACATTGTAATTACGTTAAAGGTCAGGGTTTATTTTGGTTTCAATCATTGTGTGTTTTATTCTACAACAAACACAAAAACGTTCCCAAGCAGTCTTATGTTTGTATTTATATTACCTACCTACTACGCTTTGGTCAATAAGTAGCAATATTATTTCATTTTCACTTTATGAAATGTATATACATTTCATATATGAGGATTCGAAGAATGTTTTATTACAGCTATCAAAGTAAATGTAACTTTTAGCACCAAATTAAGTTTTCGTACGAGGATAAATGTATAAATTTATGCTGTTTGGGCAATTTTATGATAACTAAACATTGGCAATACATTTTCTCGGTACGAAATAAGTCTATAGTATCAAACACACAGACCACGACTTTAAATGCGAGTAACTAACTAATGTCCTTTAAAATAAAATGTGAAATTAAACTGTTTATTCAGTAAAATCTCAAGTCAGGGTCATCCTTTACATAATCCACCCAAGAAATGTAATCTACTCTTATATTCATTACTTTTCCAGTTTAATATCATAAATAAGTTTTGTCATATTACGGTTTGCACCCTACCTCATTACACGCCTATACTTAATCCTCAGTCTTTCAATTCCCCAGTTATACTGGTAATTTATGAATGTATAAATACTTTTTTATCACTTAGTTACATATCTTAATCATATTATAATGAAGTATCTGCAGGACGAACTTGCTTAATAAGGCGCCGATGACACAGGCTTTGCGAACATTGAACAATATATGTCAACAAATTGACATTTTTATCTGTACTGTGGCTGAATTCCCAAGGACTGCATACTATATTATATGTTATGACGATTGAATATGTACATATATTATACATACGTGGTATAAAACAACAAATGTTGTGTACCACGTGCTATCGTGTTTGTGACAACTGTGATGATAGCGATGTTTTTAAGTTAATAAACAAATAAATGTTGACAATGTCGGGTGACAAGTGAAACTACCAAGTATATTTATTAATACGAATACAAATTTATAATTATATTAACTTCAGGATTTTGTTTTGCTACACAACAGTGCCAGTCCTACTTTATTTTCCTATTTCACTACATAACTTATAGTGGTTAATAGAATACACTTTCCTGCCAAATTTAATCAAAACGTGCCCATAGATTCACAGTAAAATGGCCGTGGTATACACAAACAAACAGAGAATGGCACGAACGGACAAGACGAAATTATAATAGTTCGGTTTTTGCGATTTGGCTACGAAACCCTATAAAAAAATTGCAACTTTTAGAGAGTTAATTAATCTAATAGCGTAGTACAATCATACAATCCATATATTTTTTTATAATCAAGCCTGATTTTGTATGAAAATGCATTTATCATAGACTGGTGCAAAATGTCAATGTGGTTTGGTTTGTACAGGGTGTTGTGTGTGCGCGCCACAAGGCAGTGTGCAGGGCGGCGTGCAGGGCGGCGCGCAGGTGCCGCCAGGGGTGCCGCACTCCACAGCGCCTCCCGGCGTCGGCGGCGTCCGAAGGTGCGTCCCGATTATCCTACTTATTCCTTATTTAATGCCCTACTTAATGTGACACAGATGGCTAAAGTTCTTCACGAATAAGGAGAGCTCGACATGGGCGATTTGCCGCTTAATGTGACATAACGACTGAGTTTCTAGATGATGACTAAGGAAAACAACAAATCTGGTAACGTATTACTTGCTAGACTAAAATAATATCACAATGTCAAATAAATGAACTATATAACAGTTGAAAACAATTTGGACACGGCTTGTGATGCACAAAGTATTTAAGCAGTGCGGTTTTATCAAACGTATTTACTTTTATTTTGTACCAACATTCGCAACTCACATTAATGTATTTTAAGATGCACCCAATATAGTTAATTTCAGCGAACTGTTTATTTCAAATTCATGTGGAACAAATTGTCCTTGTAGTCTTATTCAGTTTGTATTACCACGCACAGCGGAAAATAGTATCCGTATTAGTCAATTATCATCGAAATATAATTTTCAATCATACAAAAAAGTGAAAACACCTTATTCCTGGATTTACCTTTTTTTAAATTATTTTTAACATGTGATATTTATATATTGTAAAAATATTTATCAAATTATTTTCTTTCTGTAATATCGTTTGAGTTCTAATTGGATAATTAATTAAAGAATATACGTTACATGTTGTACTATTTTATTATCTGCAACAAAACGGGTGCGACGAGATGATGTAAGTAATTTATCAATTAGAAATGTAATAGCAGACTTTTTTACGGTAATTTAGGTGCCACGACCAAAGCCATCGACTACAGCCGATGGATGATTTGTTTTGTTGCATGATACTTGTAATATTATTAAGGCGTAATTAATACTTATATGCACGTTCACTCACCAGTAGCGTAACTTCAGACACTGTGGGGCCATCATGTACCTATAGGTATTTTGTGATTCAGGTTCCTATATATTAATTGACAAAGTTCAATGAGTATTTATACAACATTAAATTGTAATGCACTTTGAAAACAGTTGAATTAGTATTTTATAATTACATAACAAAAGGAGATTTCTAGTTGAAATATATTTCAATTTATAATTTTATTACACAAACCATAATACAAATATTTGCGAAATTGAATTGTTTAAAAATGGTAAAAAGTTCAAAATTATTTTATCACTCAGTTATACAATTATCAAAATAAATCTGGTTTGTCATTATATTGTATTTTGACTTTAATATTTGTATAAAATTAATTCCGCTTTAAAACATGTTTTACATATTTTATTACTAATTAAGTACATTTCACATTAGTTACATTTTGCATTCGCATGAATCACTTTACTTGCACGAACCGCAGTTGTAATATCCTATTGACGGAAACTCAACAATTCAATTTCGCTTTTTTGCTACAGACCTTATCAATGTCCAATATACAGGACAAGGAGCTTCAGCACTACGAATTGGCTTCCAGCCAGCTTTATGAATAAATATTCGTCAGATGCCTGCGTAATAGTGTACGGAGTTCTTTTATCTTGATGTAGATGTTTCAAACTCTTAAACAAACTATTCACGTGCGAGGTTGCCAAAATGCTACTAGTGCTGTGCAGAGATATTATTTAATTATGTATTTAGTTTTAAGTAGTGACTTATGCGTTGTTTTTGTGCAGATTCAGCCAATATTCCAGAGGGCGCGGGTATCGAGACTGGCGTACGCGGGGAGACCCTACACTCATCAATTCTCTGTGGCGCAGTCGACAGCCACTTGGCATCCGGAAACAGCTGGGTTAGCTTGAATCCACTCATAAACATAGTCTGTAAATGGTTCGAGTTTGTACATTGCGCTTAAAAATGTGAAAAAAATCAGGGGGGATAATCCAGTAGATTTCGAAAATGTGATTTTTAGAATTTTTGTGTTTTTGTCTCTTTGAGCATTACCTGAAAACTACTAACGGATTTAAATGAAACTCCCTGGTCGCATCTTAGGATACTTTTTATCCCGATCATTTATGTTGTTTCCGTTGGACAGACGAAAATAGCGAAAAAGATGGCGCTGCGATCGCACCTTTTTTGGAAACTACTGAATGTATATGAATAAAACTCGGCATAGTGCTAGCTTACAACCCGAGATAACCCTTAGGATACTTTTTATCCCGATAAATAATGTCGTTTCCATGGAATAAACGGATTAGCAAAATAGATGGCGCTGTAATCGCATTTTTCAATGCACTGATAATTACCTGCGTTGTTATAAATAACATCTTATTCATTGTATTACCTACTTCAAATAAGTTTGGCATCATCTCATCTGTACGTTTTGCTTGGCAGTTGTCTAGGCTATATGGGCTTAGTTTCTTTGTTATGATTATTATACATATATTATGTAAAAAACCGAATTAAGTTTTTGTGTAAGTAAAATAAAGCTACTATCTAGGGTTTGACACGCTGCACAGCCGCGGGGCAAACTCTAGTATAGTGTAAAATAGCGTTTCCACCATCAGTTAGATAATTTTTAAGGTAGGTTTATATATACTAGCTTTTGCCCACGGCTTCGCTCGCAGTTTATAAAAACCTACTTAAGTTGTTATGTAAGTAAAGTAGAGAAACTCTTCAGTGTTTGACCCGCGGCGTAGCTGCAGGGAAATCTCTAGTATGTAAATAATTGTAACATGTGTCATCTACTCAATTGCTAATAGTATTGTTCCATAATTATTGCTCAGGAAACGCCGAGGTGTACATAGTGTTGGCGCTGTTGATCGGTTTCGTGACGGTGGTGGTGGGGTGCTGGCTGTCGGACAACTGCTGGTCCCCAGAGCCGGAGGACGTGCTAGCCGGCGGGTGACCCGTGGCGGCGGGCGCGTGCACGCACGTGTAGCGCCCGCCCTCCGCGGCTGCGGACCGGGACAGCCCGTCGGGAGCAGGCTCGCTGTCGCCGGTGCTACCGCCGCCGGCCCCGCCGCCGCGCGCCCCAGCACTCCTCCACGCCGCCACCAACCTCTGCCGCGGCGCTTGCCTCACCCTCCCCTGTGACAATAGGCAGCGACCACCGGTTTTTTGACCGGAACCAATGCAGCACTCCTGCCGTGTGCATGAAAAGACTAACGGGAATCATATTCCGACTATAGCTAACGGTGGAGTGACTGAAAACGAGTACATTCACAACTAGTGTTGCGTTATTGATGAGAGTTTTGGCGACATTGTTTATTTGTGAAGTGAGTTATGCGAGTATGAGATACGACTTCTTTTGTGAAATGGTGATAATCTGCAGGTTTTTATAAATAATAAGAGCTTCGAAATAATTTTTATGTATCTATTAATAACTTTGTTTACTCGTAATGTGCATGTGAGGATGAAACTGGTACTGCACTCTGTACCCGGTAGCCGATAGTTGCAATAGTCGGACGTCCCGCGTTAGTGAGTAAGGGGATTCTTGCCCGATCCGAAGTCCTCCTAGGCTACGCTTTGACGTTTGCTCTAATTTGAAACTCATCTGACGTAATCTTACCTAAGGCGTGGTGCAGCCGTGTTTTCTATCTGCACCACTTTACTATTTTTTCTAAAAGTATGTGCCTTGAAATGCTTTTCTTGACTTGTAGTTAGAAGCGTATTTTGAACCGTTTAGAAGAATTTCTTCTCTCTGTCTGTACGGACAAGTAATCCCATAAGTGCAATACACATCATTACCGTGCCTTTACCGTTCTATAGACTTTGAGAGGGACGTAATTTACAATAGGTTTTAAAAAGCGCTTTCCTTGCAAGAGGATCACCTACCAACGATTCATTTTGTATTTTTGTACAACGTCCAGCTTTTTTTATTGTTATTTTACGGTACTTAGACGCAGTGGATAGTGGTAGAGGATCGAGAGATAGGACCAAAAGTCAAAACATAACTTGTGTCAATTGAAATTAATACATTTTCGGAATACCATCTCAATAGGTTAAGTATCGACACGAGAGACAACGACACGCATATAATGTTATTGCCATCTAAAATAGCAATTATTTTTTTGGTATTTTATGTTGAGTACTTGCATTGTACAACAATGTATTTCCGTCATTCCAAACACAATCCGAAGGAATTAAATCGAAGATGTTTCATTATTTACCTAATCATGTCGTAATGAAAACGAACTAGACAAACCGCACAAAAAGCATATTTAGAATTATTGTAATAAACCAAAAACAACGAGTTTTAATATTATGATATAAGGCGTTTAGCAAATCACGTCATTAACAGACTCATTTAATATTATAGCAATAAATTAAGATTTTCCTCGAACAAGCGTTTGCTGATTTAGATGGTTTAGCTACAAAATTAGTAATTGTACAGACTAACTCCTTCATAAATTTCGAAACCTGTATCTGTTATTTAGGATCAAAATTATTGCTCTGTAACTTCCAGAAAATACTACTAAACTTAGTATTTTCTTAAGTTTTCGCGACAAGTACACATAATTAAAAGTACGTTTTAACGGTTTTAAGTGCGGTATTTTATTTGATTCTTATTTCGACGTTTCGGCCTTTTTTCGGTAGCCGTGATCACGGAGATGTCAAATGTCAGTGAGTAATGTTAAAGTTATTATTTATCCTATCTGCAAGTTGTTCAGCTTAATTATTTAATTTTAAATTTGATTAATGTTTATTTACTCTATGGGAGCCTAATCTAATTTACGAAATATTGGCCGAAAGGTTAAAATAAAAATCAAACAAAATTCAGCACTAAAAAACCATTAAAATGTAGTTTTAATTATACTGGGTACTATAAACTTAGTTATTTCTGTACTAAACATAGAAGTTAAAAAAATTAAATATATTTTATATCACTATGATTCCCATGTGTTATAATATAATAATTCTGATACAAAAATGGAATAATAATTCACAATCAGATTTCAGTCATTTACTCGAAGCATTTTCGACATATAGGTCAATTTCATAGTTTCATCTTACGAAAAATATATTCGAATTTAAAAGAAAGTTATAGAAGATGTTAAATAAGTTTAGAAGGCATATGGATTTTTTTTTGCTTTTCTTCCTTAAACCTGTGTGATATTTTTTGTTATTTAGTATTATGTAATAAACTATGTGTCTAGTACTATAAAATGTCTTATGTACAGTTTGTATTTTGTAATTACAGGACTTAGGCAAGTTTTAGATAACCTATAGCAGTAAAGTATAGGAATCCATGCGCTTTTAGTAAAAAAAAGTTTCTAAATATACACAATAGACTAACCATTTGATACGATTAAATAAATTAATGAAATAACTTTATTGAAGTATAGAAACACACTTCAGCTATGCATGCTCTTTTAAAACCTAGCGACTGACATCGATTCCTAATTGAATATTTTTCCATTAACTTGCTAGGCATTTGCTGAAGTATTGTGTTTGCTAATGTGAAAACTGTATCAGAATTTGATATTGCACCCAATAAGTTAATAAATAATTTTATCCGTGCAGGAACGGAGAAAGAATACAATTTCCTGCGGCCGGGCGGCCTGTCGTAAGAGGCGACAAAACAACCCACAGCCAGGTGGTAGGGCATTTGCCCGACTGGATGGCTACCACCCCTGGTCTAAAGTATGTCGCCATAACAACCTTGAGTTGTGTTCCGGCATCAGTGACCAGGTTCCAGTTTCCCTTAAGAGAGCAGCAGCGCATTTGTAGCACCTTTGATGTTGCAAATGTCCATAGGCGATGGTAATCGCTTTCCATCGAGTGGGCCGTCTGCCTGTCTGCTGAACTCCAGCAATAAAAAAAAAATTGTTCTGGAATGGCATGTAGTTAATGTTCATGATATTTTTGGGTTGTGATGTAAAATCCTTTGTGAAGCATTTGCTAGGTTTTAAAATTGTATAGCCGACATTCTTAGGTAATAACAAAGAATTCGTTGCACTTCAAAAATATAAAATGTGCCTCAATCACAACACCGACCTCGGGACAATTATGTAAGTAGGTATAATAATAAATTACAGGACACATAATAAACATTAAATTAAATTCGATGAACGGTACCAATTTCATTACATATTGACGATTGTTTTCATATTGCTGAGCTATTTTCACATTGTATTAAAACAAAAATTATTATATTTCTCAATCGTGTACCTTTAAAATGTGCGATTATATGGACGCTTAGTAGATTAAAATTTTGTTATACGTTGCTAAAGTATATTAATATTTATTATTCGACACGTACATAGTCATATTTGTATTATTATAATAAAATTGTGCGTACTGTTTATACTTTCGATGTTATATTACGAGTATAAGTCATGTCACGCCGTAATAAGTTAAACGATTCATTAAAATAGAATATTTGTTATAATGTTAAGAAACCCGACTGAATAGTCAAAATTTTTAAGCATTGTATAAATCGTAATTAGGCGGTAGATGTTTGTAGTGCCATTTTATCCAAGCGATAGGGTGAGCCGGGGATGAAAAAGCTTAAAACGGGAAAAACTACACTGTATATAGCCCTTGTCTAACTGTATGGGTCACTCTTAACCAGTCACAGATGGCGGGCATTACTTGATCTCGATGTTATACAAAATCAGTAAATACACAATAGGACGATCTGTTCTGCAAGTAACTGGCGCTAAATTTGGCGAAGTCTATATACTATATGAGTCTACATGCGAATTATAAGTCCATTTGGTCCTGGAGTTAAAATAATATGTTACTAAATAGATTGTAAAATTACAGAACATAAAGTGAATATTTAAAAACGGATTTACAATCGTATACACATATTATACATTAACTTTCTAAAATTCAATATAAAATTTACTTTGTCTTTTAACTTGGCCTTCTAATAATACCCACAATTGTATTTTGAAGGCTCTAAAGTTATAATTGAGATATATCCTCTTTTAAAGCGTACCTAATTCAATTAAAATAACATGTTTACTTTTAACTGTCTCTTGTAAGTTCAATAGTGACAATGAAAGCATCCATTTTTTAAGTAATGTAGGATGTAAATTGTTGTACGTATGGGGGAGAACAACTGATGAAACAAAAACTGGATATTATACATCTTTAAAATTAATTTATTTGAATGAGTGCTTTGTTCTGAACTATTGTCTTAAAATAACGACAAAATAGATTTTGGAAATGTTTGTGTTAAGTTTATGTCATCATATTCGAAAGTCTGGTTGGCTTGGTGATTTAGGAATTGAGAGAACTCGTAAGCTCAAAATATGTACTTAGCCATAACATAATGTATTAAGTCATTATTTGTCACGAATGAATTAAAATAAATGTAATTAATACCTCACGAACAGTTTCATTTTCATACGTTTGTAGATTTGTTGGCATATCTATGTCATTAGTCGTCTGTAAACAGAAGAAACGTTCTGTAAAAGAGACTTTTAACGTGCGAACTGTTTTCATAGAAAATATAGGGCATGAAGCTCGTCGAGCAACTGAGAGGTGACATAGAAAGGCTTTTCGTACAACAAACACTTCTCTATATCATAGCTATGTGTTCACATCCTAACACTCATCTGTGTTATTAAAGATCTCATACTCCTTGAAAGGCATCCGAAGCAAGATTTACTAAGTAGGTTTTTATGCTTAGAATCAATTTGCAAACAAAAGTGGAAAACTAGGTTTTTCCCGCGACTTCGTCCACGATGGACATGTAACAAAAATTATAGTTATTTTGCCAATATTTAAAATCAAAGGGTATTTCCAGCAGGGCAAAAAATTTTCCAATATTAAAGTACATAAATCATGAAATTTTCCATAATAACCTGGGATAAGAAATGTTACTAAAGACAATACAGAACTACATTACATAAATGACTGCATGGTAAATTAGACTCGCCCTATTTGTTAAGTGCCTTGCTTGATCCTTAACACAAAACGTAATAAACGTGTACGTAACAAAACATTCATCTTATAAATATGTAAAAACAACACATCATACTATAATCCGTTGACAAGAATGTGTCGTGTCTACAACGAACTCATTATAAAGAACAATAAATTAGATATATTTAATACAGAAATGGTAATTTCTATGCCGAAAGATCACAGCTCCACTTGTTTGATAATTTGTGTTTAATGCTTTTTTTTCTTCGTCTATTAGTCTTCTCCTTAGAATACATAACTAAAACTAATAATGTCTTACAATGAAGTATTTATTACATTATTATTACCTACTGATACTATTTACATAATTGTGTTTACGCCAATATAACTCTAACACTGATGTGTCAGCACGCTTGGATTCCAATCTAGAGCTAATAATTTACAAACTCTATTATATTAATGAATTATTGATTATTATCTGTTGCGTTGTTTAAATAAATAATTGTTCAAATAATAAAAGATGGGAAATATTCATAACCCAAGTAGTTCAATCTTTGTGTGTGTCCTTCCCATTTTTTAACTATATCTATATATATAGTGAATGGATGCAGAAGTCGTGGAAGGCCACGACACACCTTCCATGATCAAATTGATCGTGTACTAGCAGAAGGTGATGTCAGGAGCCTTAAAAATAGACGAGCGTGCATGACAAGAGTTATGAATGTCAAAGAAGCAAGTGAGGTGTGTAAGAATAAGCCTAAATGGCGCTCTGTTGTTCGTGCCTACCCCGCAAGGGAACTGGCGTAAAGTTATGTATGTATGTATATATATAGCTCTGGAAAAATTCAAAGTGGAAGAACTTGTTTGTCTATTATTACGCTTTATTATGATTTTTTCAATTTATTTATATAACATAAACATAATCAACTTTTATCATTTTATTTTATCATTATACCAATTTAATATGAAAATGCACTGCTTAAATTTTTACAAAATAATAAAAATAAAAATAATAAAAATAGCAAAGACGAAATATATATGAATTTGGGGAAAATGGGAAATATGGGACTCAATGCATATGCAGATTCTTATCAAATGTCTTGCGAAAGCTCGCATTCTAGCGAGATACGAGTCGTTGACCTAATGTCTGAGCTCTGCAGGGAAAAATAATTTTTCATCTCATTGTTTATCTCTATACCTAATGTTAGCAAATGAGAATTGTCTATCTTCCTACGGCAAAAAGTCTCAACTTATATTATGTCTTCTTCCCCTTCTGCTGGAACGGTTTAATATTATTTTTTCCACAAAGTAGCCATCAAGATTGCCGCGCTGTCAAATTTTTGTCTATTTCAATAAAAACAGAGATAATTCAAAAACTACCTAACGAATTTACTTTAATTAAAAAGTTATTATATATTCAATTAAACTTATATAATTATTAATCGATTCTGTGATAATCTATGCTTATATTGGATACAAACAGGGCTTTCCATTAGTAGCTCACAACGCCCAAAATGCTCCGTTAGCCATTCCACAAGGCAACCGCAGTCGTTGTGGTCGTGGCGAATACGTCACTAATGACGTCATCATTTTAGATCACACAACGCTCACAACGACCCATGTCAAGAGGTGGGTCGAATAGCCGTTTAGTGAAACGGCTATTCGACCCACAAACAATGCTAAACCTGGTTACAACAAGTTTACTCCTGATATTTTTAGATGCGGGAATAAATTTACAGTTGTATTTTAACCTTTCCATCATTTGGCAACAACTGTTATACATAAAATAAAAAAACTTCGTTTAAAAAAACCGACTTCAAAAACTAAAAAGTATAAAATAATTTATTTCTAAATATATTATTATTAATATATATTATCTAAAACATCTTAAAGTCGGTGCTTAGTAATTTTCAAAAAAATATGGTAATTTTTATGTTTTACTTTGCACCGACTTCAAGATGTTTTATTTTATAGCCTTAGAAATAATTTTTACAATCACTTAGCCAGTGCTATTCTAATAATATATATATATATATATATATATATATATACAACTTAATTTATAAAAGATAAAAACTACAAATAGTAATTAGGTCCCAAATCACCGTCAGTTGGGAACGTTCCCAAAACGCTGGCCGCATTACCACGTTGTTTGGCAACGCTTATGCGTTGTTTTATGTAGATGTTTTAGATAATATATATTAATAATAATAGCTTTAGAAATAAATTATTTTATACTTTTTAGTTTTTTAGTTTTTGAAGTCGGTTTCTTTAAACGAAGTTTTTTTTATTTTTTTGTTACTTTTTAGTGTCTAGCTATGTATGGGTAGACCTACGAAAGGTGCCGCGCTCCTTAAAAAATATAGGTCCCAAGAAACGGGAACAAAAAAATGTTTGTAAAATGAAAACTACTGGGCCAAACTATGTTAAATTTTTAGGAGACCAAATGGCAACTATTCCGCATCAAACTAAACAAGAATCACGTAAATCGGATCATAAATCTCAGCGTAATCGGTGTACATATGGAACGGAATGGAAAATTTTTCATAAAAAATGTTCATAAAATGAAAACTACCAGGCCAAAGTATGTAAAATTTTTAGGGGACCAAATGGCAGTTATTTTGCGTCGAACAAAAAAAGAATCACGTAAATCGGATAATAACTCTCAGAGTAATCGGTGTACATATGAAACGCAATGGAATTTTTTTCATAAAAAATGTTCATAAAATGAAAACTACTGGGCCAAACTATGTCAAATTTTTAGGGGACCAAATGGCAGCTATTTCGCGTCAAACAAAAAAAGAATCATGTAAATCGGATCATAAATCTCGGAATAATCGGTGAACATACATAAAAATAAAAAATAATAAAAAAAAAGATCTCGACGAATTGAGAACCTCCTCCTTTTTTTGAAGTCGGTTAAAAATAGCTTGTGTAACATATCAAAATTACCAGTATTACTTTTATGTAGGTGTATGTGCCTTTTAAGAAATTCGAACGTACATTAAAATGGTATTTCCATAGCAAGGCGTCCTCCGATAAATGATTAATGTCATTTTATAAAGTCAGAGGTCAATGTTCTTATAAATCGTAATCACAAACCTTTAATTTTAAAGGTCAAAATTAACATTTTTACTTATCATAAATAAAATACACAATTTTGTTTTCTCTCACTTTGCTTCATGAGTAAAATGAACGGTATAAATACTTTAATATTTATACGTGTGAAGTGTAAACCCTAAGAGCAAAAGTACAAAAAATATGATTACAGTTTTAATTGACTTCATCAAAAGCTTTTGGAAATAAAAAGGAATACGGCCAACGTTCGCATACCGTTGGAGTTGTACTACATGCTATTAGCTTTTGCGTAGCGCGTAGCAATTGTAACGAAGTACTCGGTTCCAATTCGGCGTGGGTGCACTTGCGTAGACTGTTACGTATTTTTACTAAAGGAAATTTATTAACAGTTTTAAAATAAAAATGCCACCGCCTATGTACGTATTGTTATAGTATACACAGAATTCAATTATAATTATTGTAGACTACAATTTGCCCTGCGGCTACGACGCGTGTCAAACTCCAGGAAATTGCTTTATTTTGCTTATATAAAAACAAATCAGTTTTTTACATATAATTATAACAAAAACATAGAATGGAATCGAAGCCAAGCTGATTTGAAATAATACAATGAATGACATGTTGTTTATGAAAACATAGGTGTTTGTCAGAGAATTGAGAAAATGCGATTGCAGCGCTATTTATTTTGCTAATCCGTCTATTGTAAGGTAAAGACTTCATTTATTGGGATAAAATATATCCTAAGTCATCACTATGTCGAGTTTCATTCGAATACCTTGACTAGTTTCCAAAAATATGCGCTCGCAGCGCCATCTTTCTGACTATTTTCGCCTATCCCTTTATAACAATATCATTTATCGTGATAAAAAGTATCCTATGTTACAAACCCGGGGTATAAGCTAGCCCTGTTTCGAGTTTTATTTAAATCCATTCAGCAGGTTTCACATGATGCTCCAACAAATAAACAGCCCGACACAAATTCTAAAAATTGTATTTTTGGAATCTGGTAGTCCTAATTAGTCATCCTGATTTTATTTACATTTCTAAACACATTGTACAAACTCGCACCATTTACAGATTTATTACAGTACTAGAGTTTACCTCTAGTTCCTGCTTCTTGTTTAAAGAGCAGGCGTTAATACAGGCTACATTGTACAAAATTTTTATGTTAGTGCCATTTGCACCCGAAAAATTCACTTAATTTTATATCGCAAACTATCCGATCTCCTGGCATGAGCATATATGTCCATTTTCGGCATTAAAACTACATTTAAACAAAATTACAATAAAAACAATCCAGTATTCCCAGTGTTTTCCGAAAATTTAACAGAAAGACATATCGAGTTACGATCGCATTTTTATAGACGATGAATTTTTATATCTATGAACTTGAGAAATGATTGGTCTCATCCAAACTTTCATCCTCTATTTCAAACCGTCCTAGTTTTATTTATCTATCCCCCGTCAATGAAAACTAAAAAAACAACAAAAAGGACAGAAACAGCAAAAAGGACAATAAGGACAAAAAGGACAAAAAGAACAAAAGGAGAAAAAGATCAAAATGGACAAAAAGGGCAAAAAGAGCTAAAAGAGCGAAATTGTCAAAAAGGACAAAAAGATCAAAAGAGCAAAACGGACAAAAAGAGCAAAAATAGCAAAAGAGAAAAATGGACAAAAGATCAAAAAGAGGAAAAAATAGCAAAAGAGGAAAATGGACAAAAAGATCAAAAAGGACAATAAGAGCAAAAAAGCCAAATGGACGAAAAGGACAAAAAGATCAAAAAGGACAAAAAGGGCAAAAAGGACAGAAAGAGCAAAAAGGTCAAAAAAGCTAAAAGGACCAAAAGAGCAAAAAGGAGAAAAAGAGCAAAACGGACTAAAAGAACAAAATAACCAAAATGACGAAAATGGCAAATCACAAAACCAACCGAAACCTATCCCACTTCTGGGATAACCTATACATAAATCTATCCCATTATCCGGGATGAAAAATATCCCTTGTCAACCCTCGGTATGAAAATTACATACATACCGATTTTCAGCCAAATCGGTCCAGTAGTTTTTCCGTAAAAGCATAACAAACAAACAGACAAATATATTTTTATCCCGGAAACTATCCCATCTTTCGGGGGATAAAAGTATCCTATGTTCATCTTCGGCATTGTAAATATATATATATATATATATATATATATATATATATATATATATATATATATATATATATATATATATATATATATATATATATATATATGTCAAAGAGGCAAGTGAGGTGTGTAAGAATAAGCCTGAATGGCACTCTGTTGTTCGTGCCTACCCCGCAAGGGAACTGGAGTGAAGTTATGTATGTATGTATGTACATTAATTAATTCATTAGCCAAGAGTAATAATTATGTTCATGACTACAATATAGTAGCGTTAGTATAAACAAATTCCACGTTTTAACGGTTTTTGGTATTTATTTGTTTCGACGTTTCGCGCGCTTAAAACCTTTGAACGTAGTTATAATTAAGTGTGTGTATTAGTGACATCTTAAAAATATCCTAATCTCTAAAAATTCTGTCAAGTCTTAATAATTGGAATAATTTTAGTGAAAATCGTGTACTGTATAGATATTTCAACTTCATGAATTTTATGCATATACAAAGTAAAAAAGCCGGCGCAAGCGAGGCTAAATAGATAAAATGTGTATTGTAAACCAATCGATGCATAATAAGTACAGTAGGTACAATATAAAGGTCTGTCGCACCGTTGCTCTAGAAATACCTTCACGTTAAAAAAGAATAAAGGTCGAGGTATAATCTGGGCCAAACGAAGCCAGGCTATAAACGCGATGGCCCATATCGGCGCGCTATATCCGTCGCGCGTCGTGGCTAAGGGACGCCTCGGCGCCTCATCACAGCTCAAACACACATCAACTTTTGACGGATAACATGCTTCCAAAAAATAAACCAGTTCATATAGATCAAGCAAATTGCCTTAAACCTAACTAATATAGCATATTATGTTTGTAAATTTGGAGTAAAGTACCAAATCTATAAAATTCTACTATAACAGGTTGGCTCACAGAATTACGGAATTTAAAATGATACTTTTCAAGTCGTATTGCCAGTCTTTTACTCGAGCGGCCTGTCGATGGACTAAGCGAAACGAGCCATCAGCGCCCTACAAGTACAGTATAATAATGCTTTCAGAATTCTGTTGGGGTTGCCGCGGTACTGTAGTGCGTCAGGAATATTTGTGGAGGCTCGCTCAGGTGGCTTTAAGGCAATTGTCTGCTAGAATTCCGCTTCCATGCTTTCCTTCTTAGCCTTCTGAAGGCTATTGCGGTTAGACTTAACTGCACTTTCCAAAGACAATGAATTTGAATAGTCATTGGAATAAAAGAAGCAGTTTAGATTAATAACTTATGTTAAATTTGATTTTTTACTAACACTACTAAGTTTAGACATCTAATTCTGTAACTAACACTAACTATATTATATGAATCCCGGTCTGAAATTAAGTTTGTTTTATTTTTATTCGTGTATGTCGCTCAAGACTACGGTCCATAAAAATGGCCCGGACTTTTCGAGGGCTGGCGTGGGTCCATAGGAAAGCAAACACGTAGAGGCCTTTTGACAAATTTGATGTAAATGTGGCGTTACACTAAGCGGCAATTATCCATGTCTACGCCATATAGTAATGCACCCAAGAACAAGACCCGGTCAGTGTAGGACTATTGTAGGAAATGAGTACAAAAGGCACCGGGCTGTTTGGATGAAATGTTACTGGAACTAGGGGTCTGGGTCTAAGGGGACTATAGCGTCTGCCCGTCGCAATGTTCGGGGAATATGGATAATATGGGCAGACGGTGACTCGCCACTCCCTGCATGGGCCCCAAAATTGCCGTACAAATTAGGTAAAATAAAATTAGCTTAGGGGTGTCGAGAGGTAGGCTGCAAGTTCACTGGAGCTACTTCCGACGTTATGCCATTTATGACTTCCACCCTGAAGCTTGAGTCTTAACTCTAGCCACCTTCACTCTGTGCCGGCTGGCTAAGGCAAGCATGGGGACGGGTACGACATATCGCTACTCACTTAATAATGCGCCACAATTTCGTACTTCTCCACATATACGCGAATACATTAACATGACCATAGTCACACAAACACACACAGGCAAATTACTTAGTTAATCTAAGAAACGGCAAGTGCAGGATCCGTGGAGGGGCCAAACGTCTACAGTTTTCGTCATGTAGCTACTAAATTAAAAAAAAATACATTTAATCAAAAATGGCCGACATTACAACAACAGATCTTGTTAAAACAACTTTTCACTTTAACATTTTTAAGGTTTCCGCTTATTTATTAAAAAAAAATTCACTATATATATCTAGATATAAAGTGGAAGCTGATACAATTTTTACGGCTTTAAGAGCGCCTCAGTAAAGGTGTGTATGATGTCATTCGTACGACTTGTGTAAGGTCATCAATAAATGCTAGATGAGAAAAACGGAGGATCGTTACATTTGCCGCTAACTTGGAGGACGTTTGTTCAGCAATGAACAACAGTTAGCTGATGATTATAGTTCCAAAGTTTACTTAAACGAAGCCACATGGAAAGCTCTAGTAATACTCTTGTAGTTTGGAATTGAAACATTGGGTCCATGAGACCATCGGCAATGAGTTTCCATAAAGACATTTGTAAGAAACTCTGACACTACCCTTAATCAGAAGGCTGGCTCATTTTCGCTCATATCAAATCAACATTGCCGTACAGCGGGCAATGCAGACATCTTTCTTGACACCTTTCCCGCTAGCAGTGATCTGCTACATAATCTATAACTTTAGTTTTCATTTATTTCCAATTACATTATATTTTCTTTCTTGTATATTCGAATAAATAATAATAATATATGCTGAAATAAAAATTGAAAAGGAACAAATGACTAAACTTCATTGTGATATAAAATGCTAGACTCCATTGCTCAATGCTAAACTCCAAGTTACGTATATATTTGTAAGGAATATTGCTGTTTGCTTAATTTAAATATTTTTCAGTTATGTTTACAGTAGGTATTCGTGGGGAAAGACTTAAGGAATCCTTTCTCATAAAATGATAATTCAACACGTGTTAGAAGCGTTATGTTAAATCCTGCTATGGATGAAACACGACATATGTTATGTGATTTTAACTCCTATATTTTTGCTCATAAAGCTTAATATAATGGAAGACAGGTGTCGGCACGAATATTCATATTTTGTACCATACAGTTATTAACAATTCGTGAAGCCTGTCTGTCCATCCAACCTTTGCAATTTTAAGCCATTTTATAGAAGCGAATTTTCATTTCCAGGAGGCTACTGTTAGAATTTTCATTAGCCAACATTTCACCAGTGTAAATATTAAAAGAGAAAATGAACGTCTATATTAGTTTATTTTTTTAATTTTAACTCGAAGACAAAGTATGGGTATCTCTTTGTTTAGAATTTCTAATCTCTAAAACTTTATTAAATTGTATAGATGGGAAAATTGTAGGTAGTTGGCGATCAGTTAATAGAAGATCCATTTTTCGATCTATTTATGAGATGCCGATTAGATTAATATTAAATGA
Source organism: Dendrolimus kikuchii (assembly GCA_019925095.2). Taxonomy (NCBI): domain Eukaryota; kingdom Metazoa; phylum Arthropoda; class Insecta; order Lepidoptera; family Lasiocampidae; genus Dendrolimus; species Dendrolimus kikuchii. The sequence continues at coordinate 11,125,013 of CM034398.1, read as the reverse complement.
ATTAACTTTAAACATTCAAAATTCACCAAGTGCGTGTCAGATTGTATATATATATATATATATATATATATATATATATGGATCTTGTTCAAAAGTCTTTTTTAGTTTTTTTGAAAAAATCCCTTGCATACTTTATAAATTTACAATTCCTTATAGACACTTTTTACGACTTTTTAAGCAAATATCTCCCTACCCGTTTGATTTCAATAAAAAGATGATTTGGAAACAACATTATGAAGAAAAAGTTGTTATAACATATTATAACAACTTTTTAAAAATAGAATACGCCTATTCACACGAAAAATATTAGTCCCTCAGTAACAGGTACAAATATAAAAGCCATCCCTAGATTTCTATAATATCTTATTTAACACACCAATGTTTCGTAATACTACCACACACATAATCTTCCTGCCAAATTTCATTCCTATACATATTAACAGGGCCATCTTAAGTGTATTGGGCGCTGGGGTGCTAAAGTCAATGTGCGCTTAGTTACCTCTGGGTAAAGACGGCCCTGTCTATTAATTTCTCGCAAAAACGCTTCAGTTGTTTTGTTTAACAATATACATTATGTATGTTTAGCTACCGATTTTTTTGTACTTCTTATTTGTAATATGTTATAATGGGTGTGGAATAAAGATTTTATTATTAATAATTCTTTTGTGTTTCTCACAGAGATATATGAAAAAGGAGCTTAATAATGAGAATTGAAAAAATAAAATATATGTACGTACTTATAGCACAGATCTTTATATTGAAATGCTAATTTACTCGTTACACATATTAGTCATGTGAATTTTACTTCTGAAAGCATATTTAAACAGCGAAACATACTGGTAGAATCTCTATTAATATTATAAATCCGAAAGTAACCCTGTCTGTCTGTCTGTTCCGTTTTCACGGAAAAACTACTGGACCGATTTGGCTGAAACTCAGTATATATATATATATATATATTATTTCGATTCCGAGGATGAACATAGGATACTTTTTATCCCGAAAAATGGGATAGTTTCCGGGATAAAAATATATTTGTCTGTTTGTTTGTTATGCTTTTACGGACAAACTACTGGACCGATTTGGCTGAAAATCGGTATATATGTAATTTTCATACAGAGAGTGGACAAGGGATTTTTTCATCCCGGATAATGGGATATATTTATGTAAAGGTTATCCCAAAAGTGTGATAGGTTTTGGTTGGTTTTGTGATTTGCCATTTTTGTTATTTTGTCCTTTTTGTCCGTTTTGCTCTTTTTATCCTTTTTGCTTTTTTGACCATTTTTCCTTTCTGTCCTTTTTGATCTTTTTTTGTCCTTTTTGTCCATTTGGCTCTTTTGCTCTTTTTGTCCATTTTGAACTTTTTGTCCATTTTGCTCTTTTTTCTCTTTTTTTCTCTTTTTGTCCATTTTTCTCTTGCTCTTTTTTGCCCTTTTTGTCCATTTTGCTCTTTTTATGTTTTTACTCTTTTGGTCCATTTTGGTCTTTTTGATCTTTTTGTCCATTTTAATCTTTTTTCTCTTTTTTGTCTCTTTGGTACATTTTCCTCTTTTTCTGTTTTTGCTCTTTTTATGTTTCTGCTCTTTTTGTCCTTTTTGCTCTTTTTGATCTTTTTGTCCATTTTGCTCTTTTTGAACTTTTTGTCCATTTTGCTCTTTTTTGGCCTTTTTGTCCATTTTGCTCTTTTTGTTTTTGCTCTTTTTGTCCATTTTGCTCTTTTGCTCTTTTTGATCTTATTGTCCATTTTGCTCTTTTTGAACTTTTTGTCCATTTTGCTCTTTTTTGACCTTTTTGTCCATTTTGCTCTTTTGCTCTTTTTGCCCTTTTTGTCCATTTTGCTCTTTCTGTTTTTGCTCTTTGGCTCTTTTTGTTCTTTTAGCTCTTTTTGTCCTTTTTGATTTTTTTTCCTTTTGCTGTTTTTGTCACTTTTGTGGTTTTCATTGACGGGGGATAGATAAATAAAACTAGGACGGTTTGAAATAGAGGATGAAAGTTTGGATAAGACCAATCATTTCTCAAGTTCATAGATATAAAAATTCATCGTCTATAAAAATGCGATAGTAACTCAATATGTCTTTCTGTCAAGTTTTAGGAAAACACTGGGAATGCTGGATTGTTTTTATTGTAATTTTGTTTAAATGTAGTTTTAATGCCGAAAATGGACATATATACTCATGCCAGGAGATCGGATAGTTTGCGATATAAAATTAAGTGAATTTTTCGGGTGCAAATGGCACTAACATAAAAATGTTGTACAATGTAACGTGTATTAACGCCTGCTCTTTAAACAAGAAGCAGGAACTAGAGGTTAACCCGCGGCGTAGCCGCGGGGTAAACTCTAGTTACTTATAAACACGGTATCCTAATTATGCTCTTGGGAGCTTATCTCAGTAACACGAATATTATCCATACTTCCATCAAATATACAAATGTAATAGTAACAAAGTTTACATATTTAGATATGTTTATGTTCTGAAAAATGAAATAGTTTATGCAAAATCTAACAAAGTACAGTTCAATGTATCGATGAGTTTTTTTTGACAGATGTACAGACAGTTCCCAGTGATGATGTTTTGTGCTTATTTTTGAATTTTTGACAAAGATATGTACAGTATAAAACAAAATCGCTTTCGGCGTTTGTCTGTCTGTATATCCGCTAACTCCTCCTATACCACTCCACGGATTTTTAAGCCATTTTCACCATTAGTTACATAATTTTTAAGAGAGAGAGAGAGAGAGAGGTATATATATATATATATATATATATATATATATATATATATTTGTAATGGGGTGATTAAAAAAAACTTTTTTTTTCAGACCCATACTCAAAAGTTTCTGTTACCTACCAAAATAGGCCTTGTAAAATATGAGCCCGTAATACTAATATTAAAGATGTCTTCATCGCACTTTTCGATTTCCCATAAGAATAACACAGGAAAAATTGGTTCTTTTCTTCTGATTTTTGTATGTAATGAACAATAGGTGTACTAAAATTTTTGTAGAGAATAGAACGCTCTACAAAAAAGGTATGACATTATTTTTTGATAAGTCTACTCAGTCAAAAGTTATACGAGTCAAAGTCAAATTCACCATCAATTAACCTGTTTCCGGGATTTTTTTGTTGTGAATGATTTACAATGCCCAGATTTAAAAAAACTAATTTCAATGCGATTTCTTCACTGAAAGATAAAAGATAGCAAATTTTATGTAATAAAATGTGTGATATTTTTGTCCCGGGAATTTCATAACAGTTACGGGGGCTTTCTCCGTATATTTATAAGTAACAAAATAGATGACTATCTTAATAGTAAAGCCGAAAGGGATTTGTCACGATTCGCCAAAACTTTAACCAATAACTGCCAAGTTTCTCTTCGAAAGAAGTGCTAAAGCGGAAACTAATATTTCAGTCACGTTACGAGTTACGATAAATAAGGTCACATCGAACTAATAATTCAGTAATCCTGCACTGGAACTACCAGATTCGGTATTGATTAATTAAAACACATCTTTTATAGCAGGAAAGTGATCTCATGAACAAATATTTAAGGGATTATATAGAAATTTACAGTATTATTACAACTAAGCCCCCGGTAATTCACTGATGTTGCGGAATGATTTAGGCGAAAATAAAAAAAATGTTAAAAGAGTAGAGATAAAAATTTGTCTAAATGAACGTCAGGCCGTAGGCATATTAGAAGTTTCTGTAGAGATAAATAATAAACGTTAAATATTTAGTTTTTGTGATTTTGCTGTAGAACCCCAAACACTCGTTTATTTGTAAATCCCCCATTTTACTTTAGTGTTTTTAAAGTAATATAGTAAAAGAAAACTTAACTTATTTCTATTGTACCCATAGTCCCTCAAGACTATAAGTAGAATACTGAGCCTAGATCACCGTCTTCTATGGTTAAGGTGCTCAGAAGGCATTTTAAAATTAAATCATTATTAGTTTTGTCGGATTTTTCCAGCTTAAAAATTAGAGTGACTATTTACGAATTTGGAAGCGAATATCACATAATATTCTCTTAAGTTTTCGCGACTAGTATACATAATAAAACTATGTTTTAACGATTTTACTACTACTGCTACTACTGAAAAATAACTAAAACGTCTGAATAATAAAAATCAAATAAATTACCGCGCTTAAACCCGTTAAAACGTAGTTTTATTACGAATATCATATGTTGATCATTTAAAAAATCATCTAACTATATTAATATTACAAAATTCTAAACATGCCCTGTCTATACATTGAAGCTATTTAAAAACCAACTGGAAGGAACTATATAAACGACAGAGAACACTGCATTTTTTAGATTTCTTGATCGGTTTGTCTGTTTGTTCGAAATTCACGTAAAAACTACTAGGCCGATTTCGATGCGGTTTTCGCTGGTCAACAGCAAATTCCTAGACTTAAAATTTTGCGATACTTTTTTATCCTGGGAATCCCGCGGGAATTTTTCTGGGAATGATTTAAAATGGCCAGATTAAAAAAAAATCGAACTCAAATGCGATTTTTTCACTGATCGATAGCAAGTTCTAGTAAGAAAATGTGTGATACTTTTTATCCCGGGAATCACGGTTAAATTTCAAGTCAACCTTGGACGAAGTCGCGGGCATATCCTTGTTAAAAATATAATTATGATTCTTAAAGAGGCGTATCCTACACGCCTATGTAAACTGGAAAATAACATAGATATAGGCGACCAGCCCTAATCTTTATTTTTCACAATAACTTAACGCCATATTTTATACAGAGAACCCAGTAATCAGCAGGGGCTAACAGCAGTATGCCGATAACGGATACTGAAAAACATCGTCTACGTAGCCAGCAATTATCCAGACAACATGGAGAACTTATGGTCATTGGGAAAGTTGAAAGCAAGAGGTCTAGTGGTAGCTTTCCAAAGGTGAATCGATGGATTTACCAGGTTGTTGACCAGCTGAACACATCAATAAGTTGGGCCCTCCACCGTGCTCAAAATCGATCTCCATAGAGGAGAGCAATAGTTCACTGTCATAAAAGTCACGATGCTCGGCAGTGAGAGAACGACCTACGAGAAGAGACCTGGTAACAGTGGTTACTGAAAAAAATGGCTGAGAAAGACATAAAGTTTAAACGAATTTCGTGTCTGCAAAGGTAGGTACGCTAGGCTACGTAACCCCAAAAAAGGTGGGTAAGTGAAATGATTTCAAGCGCATACTTACTCATAGTACTTGAAAGCTAACAATTTAGCACTAATCTGTGTTAAAACTTTGAGGAGCCCAGCTTCAAATGCTTCTTTTTAACTTCTTTATTTATATTATAATATTTACGTGAAATATACCTAAATAACTCTTAGACCCGTTGTCCACGGAAGCGTATGATCGGAGACGCAAAGGCGTATTTACACGCTCGGTGTATCTACGGCTACTTACTGTTTACGTACAAGCTATGACACTGTTACCATAATGCGGCGTAAGCGTAGCGTACGTGCCTCTACATGCTTCATGAAGCCTGTCCTGTATACTATACGACGAATTAGATCTAGCACAATTGCACGCAGTTATTAAAACTTTTTTTTTGAATAAATGCCGATGTACGAAAAAGTTAAATATTGAGTTTTACACTTAAAACCATTTCAATTATGGCCAATTCCGCATATACACACCGTCGAAACCCAGGTTGGTTTCAACACAACATTCATCCTGCCGCCTGCGCTTTTTTAGTTGTCATTTTTTCCTGCGGCAGTGAAAATGTCCGTAATGCGCCCGTGATTACGTTTTTACATACCATACCAGAGGGATTGGAGATTAAACAAATACAACATTCTATTACGATAAATTGATATCATCCACCATCTTTTACGGCGTCGCTTTTTCTTCTGAAGGTATTATATAAATTTATACAATGTGACTATAGAAAACACATAATTATCATCTAATTATGTTCAATTGTATACAAAGCGCTGAAGCTGCAACTATTTCGACGTCTGGCACAGCCTGCAAACGAGTGCGGTGTGATTACAGGAACACAAATGAATATAAACACTCACTGCGACAATTGTCACAGAAGTATTTTAAAACAGGGGCAATGGTTATTCAACCAATGCATTCGCAAATGAGAGGTTGAAACTGTTACTAGATTGCACAAGTTGAAGGAGCTACTCATTATATCCGTCGTTCGACACGCCACATGGAAGATGGCCCTTACCAACTACCATCACAACACGAGAACATAGTTATGTAATTTGTCTTAAATTTCAAAACAACAAAAACAAGTTTTGTGTCTACTACTTCGTAGCAGCAACTAACTTTGAATAGTCTGCTTTGTCGCTGCGCACCGGTCTTCTTAATGGAAAAACTTTATACACTGTAGATAATTAATTACTGTTGGTAACATTATTAAAATGGCAATATCCACATCAAACAATAATAGTCATTTAAGAACTTTAGTAATTAATTAATCTCAGGATGTTGATAGTTATAGTTTTATTCCATTTGGGATATTAGAGGTTTGATTTATTAGTAACTTACGGGTTCGTTTATCCTATATTAAATTTAAGCACTATACATATTTATGTAATTTTTGTTATACAGACTTTTTTGCTTTAAAGGGCCGGTTAACTCAAACTTGTTATATCTACAGAACATGCGCGAGACACGCAAAATCGTACAAATAATTCCAATATATTATTAAATATATTATTTTAAATTTTCACAAACTATGTTAACGTGCTCAGTAGTTACTTAAAAATTGTATTTATTTTCTGAAAAAATTGTAAACACAGAATATTAGAATAACTCTTAAGGATACATACAAGTACGTAATACCTTATACTTACGCCATAAAATTCAGAAAACGTTCGGCGATAACGTACAGTAACATATTCTTACACATTGTAACTTTTATCTTCTTCAAACGTATTACCTACTTGATATCTTGTGCCTTCGCAAAGGGTTCTCCGTATGGAATTTAGACAATTTGAACGAATTTTAAAACAGCCCACATTTACGCAACGCGGAAATGTGAGTACTAAGCTGGCAAAATGCCAACGAAATTCTATGAGTCAAATGCGCAGTTCTAGCTTGCTCAACCTGTAAAACTGAGATGTAAAAACTTGCATAGAAATGATAAATTAATAAACAAACCAAAGTAGAAGTCTGTTACAAAAATCACATTACATAAGTCTTTGACAAATCCTAATTGCAGCTGGAGCATTGGCTTCGGAGCCTAGGCTCCGCTTTCCTACCCTTCAATTCTATTTGCACGGTCGTTGGTAACCCTCATTAAATAAATAAAATCTTTATTTCATAGCCAACATAATTATTTTTACTTGTAAAAGGTACAAAAAAGACAAAATTGTACAAAGAAAAATGAAGCTGTACAGTCAAGTAGTAGATATTCGCGGGCTTCATAACATATAGGCGTATATGCAAAAATGCTATTTTTTTGTTATTTGCTAAAAACTATGCATGTTACAATTTAGAAAATCTTACCAGTATGCAAGTGTACCTAAAAAAAAGGGTATTCCAAATTTCAGCCTTATACAATCAACTAGTTTAATTTTCATAATATTTTCTTAAGTTTTCGCGACTTGTATACATAATATAGTATAGTTTAATTTTATTCTCAATTTTGACCCTTGTGTAAAACTGCACTTTTGTCTATACGCCCATTTATTATGAAGCCATCGATATTGTGAGTGCATTGGAACTAGCTGAGCTATCATCCCTGTGTTTACCTTTTTAGGGTTCTGCAGTCACTTCGACACGAAATATTTTTCATCCGTCAGTTATAATTATGTATCGCGCCCACTTCTAATTTTAATATTCTCCAAAGCTTGCTACATACGCTATTGTATAGCGACGTATTAAATACACTTTCCAGATCTCATCTAGACACCTAGTAGTTTCTGAGAGATATAAGGGTCTCAATATTCCTAAATTGGTTACGGAACCGTTCAATGTAATAAAATTGATTGTCTATTTCTGTTTGCTATACATAGGCCCAGCTCAGTCACGTAGTTGTTGAGTCGTTACGGTCGACGACAAACTTTGAATTAGATAATGTAGGGTTTGCCAAAGTTAGTTCGGTTTATATCTAATCATTGATTAGTCCTATTTATTAAGGCTAAAAATAAATGCACTGTTACACTCAACTACTACTACTCAACTATCCGTGCAGGAACGGAGAAAGAATACAATTTCCTGCGGCCCGGCGGCCTGTCGTAAGAGGCGACTAAACAACCCACAGCCAGGTGGTAGAGTATTTGCTCGACTGGATGGCGACCACCCCTGGTCTAGAGTATGCCGCCATAACAACCTTGTGTTGTGTTCCGGCATTAGTGACCAGGTTCCAGTCTCCTTTAAGAGAGCAGCAGCGCATTTGTAGCACCTTTGTTGTTGCAAATGTCCATAGGCGATGGTAACCGCTTTCCATCTAGTGGGCCGTCTGCCTGTCTGCTGAACTCCTGCAATAAAAAAATAAATAAAAAAAAAACTCAAACAGAAATTGTGTTATTACCAACATGGGATATAGTAATATGAAGTGGCAATGGACCAGTCATAGTGGCCGCAAGACTTGTAACCGACGGATCAAATGAAGCTGGATTGAAGATCCTTGTCGGTAGACTAATAGCGTATGTAAGGATGCCGGTAGGAACTGGATGAAAAAAGGGGATATGGTGCCTACGTCTAGCAGTGGACAACGGTTGTCCGACGACGACACTGGATTATTCGTGCAGAAACAAAGTTCTTGCGTTTTGTAGGTTGTATGTAAATTTTAATTTCTATTTCGATCGGCCTATATAAATTAGGATAACGGAAGGCATATCCGCCACGCTTCTACAAGCCAGATTGGCGGCAATCGCACCTGGGTACTCCAAATTTGCAGGGTTAGCTCACGATGTCCTGACAATAAATGATAATTAACATGCACAGTAGATAACAAAAACTGTTTTAGCTGTACGTACCCCTGGCCAAGAGTAAGATCCGACAAAAGCTAAAAAAATATAATAGAACTAGCTACCCGGAAAAGCTTCAATCGATATGCCGACAGCAGCGCTACCTACCGAGTCCAATTGTGAACCAACTCAGAAACCTTTGGCTCATGCACAACAACTTTGCTAAAGATCATCACATGATCAATATAGTTTCCTATTCTACAAAGGACAGACAGACAAACATTCATTTTTATATATAAAGAAGATAATCAGTAATTTAAGCTTGCTGTTTTTTTTTAATTTCTTGTAAATTCTTCATATTTTATTGCTCAGATGCCAACTGTGTAATAAAACTTACAGTGTTATATTACAACATGACTCGGCGTTTAAAGTTTATATAGGTATAGGGGTACACTTTTGCCTCGGAGCATTCAGTTGTAATTTTACATCTCTCTCATGTTTTCCACATTGCCATTTAATAATGTCAGTCAACATAAATCTCACAGCTGGGATCGGGTCTCCCCGTTTTTAGAACGAATATACGGTATACCAACTACGCTTATGTTAGGGGAATTGGCCTTTGACACACCGATTATCACACTGGAGATTTTGTCACAATATTTTATTTTACAGTTAGCACGAATCATCGAACTTCTATATAAATAATATTGAATCATTAAGTCCGTGATTTCAAAACAAATGCCAAAACTTAGTAAAAATTGTCACTTATATAGTACAACTGTCATTTAGGTATATGTCATTGTCCACACAGTGAAGAGGTGACCACAACAGTGACGTTTAAAAAAAATTTAGTTAAGTCACATGTAGGGGACCCGTATTACCCCCATGTATATTTTACCAAAATTTTTAGTTATCGAGTCATCATTAATTTTTTGTGCTTTTTGAGAAATTTCGACCGCATCGGCATCAAATATTTTTTACTTAATTTTTTCATATGGTTATTTGGAAACTTCTTATGTAATTAAGTCCTTATAAATTTTACCTTTACACATAAAACAATCAACACCCTAACATCAACACAAGATACAAAAACTATACTTTAAAGTGAAATAAAATGAGTAGAGCAAATGAGACCCCAATTTCCAATCTTAAATTAAAAATAAAATAAGGCAACTCCATAGTTCCGGGAGTTTCATCATTTCATTTTTTATCTTCATTTTTTATTTGATTCATAGTAGTATTCATGGCAAAAAGGGTAATGCGTGCAACTCAATAAAGTTTTTCAAGAACAATCTGCTTATAAAAAAATTCTAACAAAAAAGAAACCGACTTCAAGAGTAACTTTTGCTTTTTAGTTATTCTTAAAGTCGGTTTCTTTTTTATTTTACAATTTTAAGTTACATATAGAGTATTCCTAATAAGGTAGCTTCTCGAATGCGGAAACGACAGCTGATGAAACGGAAGCGTATTTACAAAACGTTGTTGAGCCCAGCTGGAAAGTAAATTATGTAGAAACTTACTTTAGAACCTCTAATAAGTGCCGTCAAATTTAAATTAATGAAGTATCGCTAGGACATGCTGGTCAGTTAATAAATGTATATCAGTTGGTTCTGGTACTCGCCGGCCGCCACCGAAACGCGGCTGGTACATTTTGGTTCACAGACAACCAATTGCTCGCAACCCATTCTTCTCTATTATTTTAAAATTCCGATTGGTGTAAGTGCTTGAGGAAAATTGTTTAATGAAATTATTACGCCCATTGTCTGATTTCACCAGGCAGCATTTTCGTTTGAATCTCAACTCCGTACGTCGACGTTTTCTAAATAAGACAGACTCAGAACTCAATTTACGCGGTTGTGCTGTTTATCGTTATCAATTTCCATTGTATGATTTCCCAGTCCTAGTCGAGTCTAGTACAGGATGTTATTGATCTTAATTATACTAATTTTTGGGTTTGTCATAATCCTAACAATATTTTTTAATACGTTTTCTATTTGATTTTGAGTAATTTTCTACTATATCTTCGGAACCTCGGGCTCCAATAGCAATTAAATTGATACAGACAGTACTATTCTGGAGCTATACTAAATCCAATGCAAGAATAATAATCAAAATCGGTTTAAAAACTAAAAAGTTATGAATGACATACCTCAAAAACTACAAATTTTTACCTGATTATGACGAATTTTTTGCTACATCTTCGAAATTCAAAGTCCAATAATAATGAAATTTATACCAGATTGCTATAAAAATACGAATGGAACGCAAGAGAGATCATAAAAATTGTTTCAGCAACAACAAATTAATGGCTGAACATAGATAAAAAAAACAATTTACACGATGAATTGAGAAGCTCCTCCTTTTTTGAAGTCAGTTAAAAACTAAACTTGAGCGACTCTAGAATTTTTGGATCCATTTCACATTTAGTTTACGTAAATATGATCACATATCCGAATTTTGCACTAAGCTCACGTGGCTACCTATCCGCCTTCGGCGGAATACGCATATCCTGTCACTTCTGTACAATGTATTCTTTAGTCCCAAGTCTTCTCCTTATCTTAAGGAACGTTTCCAATTGTTCAATGTGAATCAGGATAAATTCCTCATCAGTGTCATGGTCATGGTTAATGTCAATGGTCATCAGTGACCATGAGACTAGAAACACCGCTTAATACAACCATGTTTTATAACGGATCAGTTAGTGTTCAAGCTGATAAATTATGGAACATGCTTCCATTGGAAATGAGACAAGCCAAATCAATATTCTTTTTCAATAGACTGTTTAATGATTACTACCTACCTTGAAGTATAATGTATATTTATGTTTATATGTATATACCTATGTTTATGTTATATTGGTATGCTTTATGTATGTATATAATAATATTTATATATATTTTTAAATATTTTTTTGGAATATTGTGTAACAAAACCCTGCCCTAGCTTTTGTGCCATTTTTCTCTCTCCATCACAAGGTTGCCTAGAAGAGATCGCTGCCAGCGATAAAGCCACCATTTGTACTTAATTCTAAGCTATTATTGTGTATCGTTTCATAAATTTTATTCTACGAACTCTAATTCAAATTATTCATATAAAATAAAATAATTAAAAATGTCTAGTTTACCGGCAAGATTATTACTATTCTTGTTGAATATTACCATTTTCTAATATCAACTTAAGGAAAGTCGAAATAGCCCAAATTTATTTATTTATTATTAAGTTTTTAACCTGAAATTTTTCCGCTCAGTAAGTTTGAAGGCCGGCTAAAGCAAAAAATGTCCACTTAAGGGTAACTATTTTTGTATTCTTTTGAAAGCTTAAACTCTTCCGCCAATTTTTAAAGATGTTACGGAACTATGGAGTTGCCTTATTCAATTTTTAATTTGAAATTAAAAATTCCCAAATAAATATAAAAAAATGTGTGCTAGGACACATAGTAGAAGTGAAACTTCAACGGACAAGTGGAAAAACCAATGGCAACAAAATTTTAACTTGAAGTTTTACGGGCAGGTTTTCAAATTGGACAAGTACATTAACAATCTGCCCGTAAAACTTCAAGTTAAAATTTTGTTGCCTTTGGTTTTTCCACCTGTCCGTTGCGATTAGTTTTTCCACTTTTCCGTTAAAGTTTCACTTCTACTATGTGTCCCAGCACACATTTCGATTTTTCTCAGGTTTACCTACTGCAAATTATGTTTTTGTTAGGTTAGGTACATTTTAATGGATGCATTTTTTATTTAAACTTTTTTATTTTATCAAACAAAAAATCTGAATTCGATCCCAAACCAAAAAACGCATCCATAGCCTACTCAAAAATATGCCGCTCCTCCACGCGGCCGTAACGCTTTTTCGTGATAGAAAAATCCTAAGATCCCGTCTATATAGAAGTTTCACTTCAAAAATTTCGGTCGGGGTCGAAATTTCCCAAAAATCACTAAATAATTAATAATTCGAAAACAAAAAATTTGGCAAAACATACATGGGGATAATTAAGGTACCCGTTCATGTAAACTAACTAAATTTCTCTTTTGAACGTCCATTGTTCTGGTCACCATATATATCACGAATTGCCTCTGTTGAACCCAATTGTATAATCAGCCTATTAGATATGTTGCGGCGGCGCTGGATTTGATGATAACAATGGACTGTCAACTTTGTACAGAAGGAAGTTTTGCGCAATTTAAGTGGGAATGTGAGATTGAGCACGCACGTATCTGATTAATGGGCATGAAATGCAGCTGCTCCTTTGCTCATCAGTACACTTCACTGTTTGATGTAATGAAACAGTGGCTTCTTGACTCCTTTTATTCCACCTCACCAGTTGTATTATGTTGCGAGATAGTTTATTTTAATGTATTTAAATAAGCAATTAAGCGATGGGGTTAAAATTATTTATAGTGTATTTATTTACAGCGTATATTGTTTAATTAAATGTTTACCTATATTTAATTTACCTATATATTATGCGCGCGTTGCGACGCGGAGTGGTATTATTAGCGGTATCAATTTATTTTAAATTACATTTTTACAATAGTGGGGCGTATTTAATTTATTTTATTATGATGACATGACATAAATGACTGATTGGCGTGCGTGTGAAAAAGGGAACACGCCGTCGGATTTAAAGGAAGAATTAAAATTAATAGAAGGAAGTTTGTTTAGGCCGAAAGAAGGTTACTTCGCGGTACCAAGATATTTTCAATTCAAACATAGAATTCGGGTTATTATTTACAATAAATCTCCGAACTTTAATATGTATGTATATTAATTTTAAATCAACACTAAAAAATTACACTATTCTTAAATCATACTAATAAAATTATTTACTACATTAAAGATCTAAAAACAATCAATATTGTATATGTTATTAGATACATATTTAGATATATCTTGGCGTAATACTACTTTAAATAATATATGTAGGTCTGTAAATTGCTTGTGCTTTAAACTGCCTGACTACGGCATTAATTCTCCTACGGCTTCTTTAAAGTGTAGCTTCATCATTATTTACCGAGAAAATACGTTAGTAATTTATTTATATGTATAAGAGTACGTATGTAAGTAGTAGTACAAAAGTAGTAACAGTAGTATGTAAATAGTTAGTAGCTTGAGTGTCGGCACTGTCGGCCAATCGTCTGTCTCGACTGTGCTCTCTATCTCATACAGTATGAATGTAGTAAACTGAACAATAGTAGTCATGCAAAATGCAAGCTTGCGCCACAGCCCTGCCCCGCCGGCCTCCGCCTCGGGGTGAACTACTTGCCGATGAGATGAAACTTAGGTTCCCTATTACACGTACTACCTCACACCTACGACTTACCGCATTTCACTTGTACGTATGTATTTTTAAAAAACACTGCAGGATTCTTTTATTTTTACATACATACATACATAACTTCACGCCAGTTCCCTCGCGGGGTAGGCTCTTTTATTTTTGTAGGCAATAATGTAATTTCTTTCCCTAGAAGCAATCCAAGAGAGTTAATAATTGATGTTTTTAACGTAACAGTCGAGAATGGTCATTAAAAATTACGATCAAAACACGAGCGCGGCTAATGAGAAGAACGATGTTCTTGTGAAGTTTTGATATATTTCGTGTGGGTGCAAAAATCGGAATGCCAATATTTTGTGTAAACGAGATAATGTCAGAGTGCACTCAGATAGATATTCATGTTCATATTACATTGTACAAAATTTGTACCTAAATTTAAAAAAAAATTGAGGCTTATTTTTCATTATAATCTGACGTTTCGACCACTTATCAGTAGATTAGCCTTGATCATAAAATAACTTATGATTTATAATATAAGTAATTGAGATTATTAGAGACGATTTCCCGAGGTTCATGTTGCATTTTGTCCTATGAATAATTTCTATCTGGTGATTGAAAAATCGGTCCATAATGTGTATGTAGTAGTTTTGTATACTTAATTTGTACTTATAAAGTGAAGCATCGTCTGAGTAAAGAATATGCGAAACAAAAGTTCAAACGCAACCCTAATTATGCCTAACAGACGCGAAAATACTAAATAGGTTCGTACCTACTTTAAACGTTTTTTACTGCCTAGCAATTAATTATTAGTTCCTGATTGTCAGGGTCTGTCTTGAATGCGATTTGTAATGTACGAGTTCATTAAAATTAATACCCGTAACATTTATAGATCTAATATTTGTAATTTGGACTTTATCATGTCACTTGACTTGAGGATTAGCTATTCGATCAACGTACTTTACGTTTGGTATTCCGCAACGGTCATATTTGGTTGCGGAGTGACGCTATTAATTCTTTTACAAATAGCAATATCGTGTAATCCTGGTAGAAGCATTCGTAACAGATTTCGATGACGTGGGTTAGAATTTTGAGAAGGTTGTACCAATTCGGCATTTTTTATGATCTGGTGCTCGTCCATATTGTACGCCTAGCTGTGCCCGTCACTTTGTTTACGTGTTTGATCTATAATATAATTTATATGTGATGAACCATCAAAGATATCCAAATGAAATATAACGTAATTGTAAGGCAGATCTACTCTTTCGGTTCCTAAAATTGTTATCGTAATCCTTATAGCCATTACGGAGTCTATTCGGGAGAAACATTCAGACAGACAATAATTCTAATAACTCTAGTGCGTAAGCGTAGAGCGTATAAGAGTTCAACTCTAGTGCGTACCTCTTTTGTAAAAAGCAAGTGTTCATACAGGTTACATTGTATTCAATTTTTATGTTAGTGCTATTTGCTCCCGAAAGATTCACTTCATTTTGTATCGCAAACTATCCCATTTCGCTATTAAAACCACATATTATACTATATTTAGTAATTAAACCCTACTCAAACTTTAAAATAAAATATTATGAAATGTGTGCATATAACGTTTATTTGTTGGATATGACTGTATTATGTAGTAGCCTAATACGAAACAGGGTCAATGCGGGTTTGGTGAAAGACCTTTGTGCCTACGCGAATTTGTGTGAGCAAACACAAGCGGAATCTAATTTACTGAAACTGTAACATTTGCATTCCTCTAGAATTAGTACCAAAAAAGTGAATTAATCTTATTGTGTATTACTATATCAGCCTTTTAAGTTATAATATTACAATAACTGGTAAAGTAAAAGTAGAGTTAGAGATAAAAGTAAAAGAGATTGAAAAAATCAATGTTGTACCTACTATAAACCTGCAAGCCCTATTATATTGTTTTTGTTGTTTATTTACAATTACTGTATACAAGTTAATTATACAAAAGACTGTTCAACTGTTAACGGTGAAATATAATTTATTCAGTGACTACAATTATCTATCCCGCTCTAATGGACAGATTGTTTAGTTATACAGGTAGCCAGAACAGTGACGTTCAAAAGAAAATTTTTCTTAGTTTACATGAAAGGATACCCGAAAGACCCCTATGACTGTTTTACCAAGAATCTTAGTTTCAGAGATATTCATTTTTTAGTGATTTTTGAGAAATTTCGACCGCATTCGAAATCGCACTTTATTTTATCCCAATCAATCAAATCAGTCAATCGTTAAACATTGATTGCGTTCAAGTGCGGTGCGGTCAAATCATCGGCACAATTTGGCGTTTAATTAATTTATGAAAAAATAGTTTTGTTCATTTTGTTCAAAAGCAAACCTTTCCATTGGTTGGCCGTTTGACATTCCTTCACAGAAATTGATCCTTACAAGTTACACTATGATTTGGTACAGTTTTTTTTATGCTATTTACGTACAATACTGGGTCCTTTGCAAGGGATTAGACCATAGTTGATCATGAAGGCTTTCCCCTTTGATAAGGGGCAATCCGAACAATAATCAAGCCCGCTTGTGTGGAGACTCAGAGAAGTTGCACGGGCAACAACCACTTCCCACTAAAACCACCCTCCTCCCATGTGCCCCGCGCTTTTTATGTAGGAAAGGCTGAAACTTAGAACGTAGTTACGCCCAATCCGATCCAGCGCAATGATTTGGTATAGTAATAGAAGTGTGGTTATCTTTTCAAAATCGGCCGATTCGATTCCTGACAAGGTAACTGATTTTTCAAAAATTTAATGATACCACTTTAGTTTTCGTCAAAATCGGCCTCGAGACTCCTTTGAGTGGTTTTCGCTATTTTAGCACAGACTAAAATTTGGCCCGGAGGGCCCTGTTAAAAAACTCATTTGTATATCTACAATTTCTCTACGTCATCTTCTTTAGCTGGTTTATCCTCATTTTGCTGCTTAACCGTATTCGAACGACGATTAACGGCGGTCCAAGACCCAAGATTTATAAACGATACATAGACCGAAATGATAGATAACAATTTCAGCTTTAAGCAAATTCATTGAAGTTTTAAGTTTAGCTGTTAAACTAAAGTTAAGCCTAGTAAGTAGGGTCATCTTTATCTATACTATCTTTAGATAGTATAAAACAAAGTCGCTTTCTCGTCTGTCTGTATATCCACAACTTCTAAAGCCCGCAACGGATTTATAAGCATATATATATACTAGCTTTTGCCCGCTGTTTCGCTCGCAATATATATAGACCTAATTAATAATTAATTTAACTAAAACATAGCTACTCGGTAGGGTTTGGCCGACGGCGTAGACCCGAGGAAATCTCTAGTAGTTATAGAAATGTTAGCATCTATATGTTTGTAGCCATAAAACTAGAAACGTAGTCAATTATTTTTTTTTATATATTGTTACATTTTAATAGTAGTGTTTAAAATCTAGGGAAATGGCACTGCAGTGTATCAAATTCTACACCGTTAGCTTTAATTCTCGTTTCAATTATAAATCTAGGTAAATAAATCTATCTATACTCGCTAGAATAATTTTATTTATTTGTTTAATAATTATTAGTATTACACTGGACCAAAATGAAGCGTGGCTAGGTTTAGGTGTCAACTTATACCTATATATATAAAAATTCCCTGTCACAGTGTTTGACCGCGATGAACTCCGAAACTACTCAATCGATTTTAATGACGTTTTCATTTTGCTGTATTTGTACCAACTTAGGACATAGGATAGGATTCATTTTAATTTATAATATTTTTTTATTGCTACGTTTTCAAACCGAGGTTTAAGGTCGGTAAGTGTGAATTATGTTGTCAAAATAGGCATCAAATGGATAGCGCCATACTTTAAGTCTCACCCTTTCTTTCACAATTGGAACCGGTAAGTGGCGCTGGTATCGGGGTCTATAATTATCCTAATTTCCTGGACCGATTTTGATGATTTTATTTTTGTGTGTTTGAGTGGGTCCCCGGATGGGTTAGATTCACAATTGAAACCGATAGGTGGCACTAGAATCGGGTTTTAGATTTTATTTTTTCAGGGCAGGACAACGTCTGTCGAGCCCGCTAGTATATTATAATAACGAAGAGTAGTGTGGAAAAAATTGACCACAGCCAAAAAACTGGCCATTTTAAGACTTTACTTACAATGTATGTCGTTTTAGACCAAGTACGAAAAGAATGGCCTGGACTTGCGTTAATGGAGAGCTTGCGTGGAACGAACAAAGGCCACGTAGAGGCCTTTTCCACTATTTAATCGAAGTGTCGCGTGACATTAACCGGCGATTATTACTGTACGCACCGTATAGAAATGCACCTAAAGACAAGCCCTAGTCAACGTGGGACTATTGTAGGAAATGGGAGCAAAAAGGAGTGTGTTATTGTGGTGAGTTGTTAAAAGAGCTGGGGATTTGCGACTATGGGGTATGCATTATTATGTGCAATAAAGAAGATGGATACCCTTTCATACATTCTTGGACCCAGATTGTAAAAATATAAGAATGATCTTAAGATTTATTTTTATTATATTGATATTTTTTATCATTGTACTGGTCTCAGCTATTTTGCATAAATTAACCATGTGGTGTAGGTAAGTATTTTCACATTATTAGTTGTTGAAATTCATTCATATAAATCGATTATGGTAATCGATAACTTATTTTATTTTTGATACTATTTTTATAACTAACTAACTCCGTTGGCTCAGCGACCCAAAGTGAGTCAATTTTTATTATTATTTTTATTATACTATTTTTATAAGGAAAAATATTTTATTCAGGACAAAAACAAAGTCAATATAAATAGAAATAGAAAGACAGTAGAAACAAAGTAGGTAAGATCTAAATTGCACCCAGTCTCAGCATAATGCTAGCCAATAAGGACCAGATTCTTCCGCCTGGGACCTGAAAATGAAGTCACGGTGAGCAATTCAACACATACTAGTATAACAACATAATATATATAATGCAGTTTCATAATATTAAAAGAATTGCAGACAACCGATTTGGCTGAAACTCGGTACATATATAATTTGAATACCGAGCGTGCCCAAGGGAACATTTTGAATTATGTAATAAACCATAAATTTAAATAACACGTACGTAATGAAAGAAAAAGAGATGTAATGAGTCTAAATGTGTCTTAAAAAGACGTTATATTTTTCTATTTAATACAAAATTCTATCTGGAAAACGATAAATCTGAAACATATATATATATACTTCTATACTTCTTTATATATATATATATATATAAGAACAATTTTAACACCTCTAATTATCTGTTCATCTTTAATCATTTTTCATCTTTATTATCGCAATGTTAAATCACGGTTGCGTTCGGAGCATCTGCTTCGAAGCTCGGTGTACACATTGATCTCTTTATATAATTTTTCACCACAGCTTTTGCCATAGCAACCTTTCTCACAAATTTTTGCATGTAATATTTTATTAATTTATTATATAATTAAGTGAAAGCGCCAGTGAATAGTGACATTGGAGGAAGATAAATTATACCTTCGGAATTTTGTCATAATATTCCTAGATACCGAATATATCTGTCAGAATTCAACACTAATTAAGATTGCTGTTTCTTTAAATGGGATTTTGGACAACATTAATAGATAAAATGCTTTTTAGCTTCCGAAGCCATGTCAAAAATATCACCTATACCTATAATTGTGTATGGACTGAGACGCACTTTATTATCGTACAATTTTCATTGAACATACATTTTATTAGAGCATTTCCTGACGACATATTTGCACTGTGAATTGTTAAACTTTTAAACAAAAACGGATTACTCAGATATACTAGATTATACCAAATAGTCCTGTCTTCTCTACATCTGACGTCAGATATAAAATTAAAACCACAGTAAGCCACTGTAAAACAAAGTGACTTGAATTTCTTTATGATACCATTACTCTGAGACAGAATTGCAACGCCTAGAATCCAATTTACACCGACCAGACGAAATGAGATAAAAAAGGAGCTTTGGGAAATGGAACTTTACGAGGACCTGATAAACCTAGCACTGTTAAGTCGGGATTGATTTAATATATTGGGAGAGCCTTGGGTTTAAGCTCCAAATCAGATGTAAAGTAACATTCTCACCATTTTTTAAAGGATAAATTTACCTACATCAAAAAAGTATTTATTACATTCATTTTATGGCTAACTTCGATTTAAGTATACTGTCTTTCAAAATTAATGTAAAATTTAGAAAAGTATTTGCTAGTTTACGCACAGTGAAAAATTCTATAGAGATCATGAACGCTTGCGTTTTTATTTTTTTATGGTACCCTAACAAAACATTTATTAAAAAATACTGAAAATAATTTACTTAAAAATGATTTAACAGATTGTATTCAATCCAATTTTAGTTCTAATAAACCTTGATTTCTTTAGAATTCATTCATTCATTCCCAAAGTTCAAATCTGTATAATATCTGTTCATAAAAATAAATTCGTTTTTTAATCTATAATGCCAATAGCCTTAAAGTTAACTGATTATAATAAACAAGATAAGCAGCAGATAAGAACGAATTATTATTTTGCTGTTCATATTATTTGGCTAGGAATCTTAGAAATAGTTAGTTTTCGGCTCTTTCAAAAAGTCAGTTACAAATTTTATGCTATCAACTTACCTCAGATGTGTGACAATAATTGCAGTGTAGAGCCTAACTACGATAGTGCCCATGGATTGTAAGGTGAATAGCGCCGCACTGGCGTAAGCATTCGGGGCCAGATTGACGAGAATTCCTGAGAGTCCGCATATACCTGTCGCTGCAATCCCCATATTACGACCACCAGTTCTATTCACGATCTGAAAATAATTAAGAGATTAAGAGAGCTAATAAATAGCTGGCTTTAGTGTCATGCAAAAAAAGTGGTGCACCACCTATTTATAATAGTTTCACGAGGTAGACGTGCGTCGCATTGAAAAATGGCGGTGTAGCGCCGTGCTGGATATCTTCAGTCAGCAGCGGCGTGGAGCCGGTGGCGTGCGAATTTCAGACGTAGTAGATTTTAGGTACTGCATTAAAAAAAAGAAATAGTCACAAACAAAACTCGGGCATTTAAGTGTGAGCTGAAAACTGGGAATTCTGCCTATTTAGGCAAAATTCAAACAAGCGACCACTACCTTTGTTCTTTTCAGACTTATAATCTATCTATTCTGTCATGCTAACAATTTAACAAACGTTTTTGAGAGTACCGTCAATTCTAAATACTTAAACTGCCTATAAATATAAAAACACTGTCCATTTTTTTCAATTCTCAACCTACGAGTTAATAGCTACAGTACACGACGCGCTCAAGCGGCGGCGGCGCGCCGGATGAACGAACTTTACATTCGATAAACAATAACATACTTATGTGTATGTACGAGTAAAGTTACCTAAGAGATGTCTATTATACCCAAATAATTAATTTGTTCTACTACTCTGTTTTAGACCCCTGGAATATCGAACTTTTTTTCGTAAAATTATGTGAACAATAAAAAATATTATTTATAAAAGAAATCTGTGTTTTAGTCTAAAACATATTATTTATTATCAGTTTTATTTCGGTCCAAATTGGACCTATGTTTAATCAATGGTCTTATTGACTCTCTAATCTGTGCAGCAAAATGTAAGACTCGTATCTCATTCTCTCGCACGGTTTACCCTATAGATTTATGTGTTCATGTCTTTTTAGTGTCGCTTTTTCGTTCCATCGAGTTTCAAATCACAAATATTCTAAGGAAATTTGACTACAAAAAATCTTTTCGGTTGAATGCTTCATTATATTTCACAGGAAACGTAACCAGTGGCAAAATTCGTGATTCTACCATTGCTCAGCATTGGGCGCGAAACATGATGAGAGGAACTAAAAAGTTCACGACAAAGTCGGATGTGTCGCCGACATTCCAGGTTTTAAAATCTTTAGATATATGTAGTACTTAAATATGTACTTACACAAAACTATAATTAATCAGTTCAGCGAAAAGACTATATATATATGTATATCCAAAAAATTGTCTCACCTAGGATTAATTATGGGAAGATATAATAAAATAAAATAATAAAAAATAATCATTTATAAATATAAAATTAACAGTTATATTTATAGCAGTAGTAATAGTTCTTACTTTTCATTGTAGATTTTTTTGACAGTTTGTTTTCTTATTTGAATTCTTCTTCTTTCACAATTAATTTAATTAAATTTTCTTGTATTACGGCTTTATTATTTTCATTCTTTATATGTTTCTTATATTTTATATTTATAGAATTTTTATCACCTATTTGCTTAATGCATTTAGTATAATTAAATAGAAATAATAACTCTTACATCTGGCGATGCATCTAGATGAGCTCGAATAATACCACAAAGGGTAAAATTGGCGGCTTCCCCAGTTTCAATTATCCCAATAAATTGATTCATTATTATCGGCAACCACTCGCTGAAAGCCCTCCTCCTCCGAATCAAAATAATAAATCACAAAACATTCTTATCTTTGGAAACAATAAATTCGGTAAACCGTTATTATTTTTATAATTATTAAATCTGTAATCTGATATTCAAGTTTACAAATAATTTATATATTTTCAGGGTTTCGTAATTATTATCACAAAAATGGTAACTTTATAAAAGCATCTTTGTAGGTCACAGATATTTTTCTCAGAAACTATTGCGTGCATATGGATGAAAGATAAGAAAGTGTAGTCTATATAACACTACACAACAGTGTAATAAAATCCCGCATCAAGTAAAACAGATGTAGCCGCCAATGCCGCCATACATATAACAAGGCTTAAGTTTTTCTCAATGTGCAACGTAGTCGTGTGAGGTATAAAATAGCATAACAAGGAAGTTACTGATGACATAGCTACCAAATAAATATGTATAGACCCTGTTTAGACCAATAATTTAAGCTACCGTTATTGCTCTGAAGTAATAGCAAATAAAACGTTTATAAGCAGAGCACTTGGTGGTAATACACATTTTTTAGCAATTTTCGCATAA
Organism: Dendrolimus kikuchii; assembly: GCA_019925095.2. Classification (NCBI taxonomy): domain Eukaryota; kingdom Metazoa; phylum Arthropoda; class Insecta; order Lepidoptera; family Lasiocampidae; genus Dendrolimus; species Dendrolimus kikuchii. The sequence continues at coordinate 11,101,842 of CM034398.1, read as the reverse complement.
TAGCTCGATGGAGCCTCAGCCAAGTACAATATAAAAGATAGAAGACATTTAACCTGCTGTTGGAATACAAGCAATGCTATTGCTATTGAAGTATTTTTCAACAATGGATTTTGGAACAGTGGCACCACTTGATCCTTCAATGAGTTTGAAACTCGAGATTTGTATTCTGATGACTCGGCAACAAGACCCTGTACCTAATAATAAATTGAATTTATATATGTAAACCTATTTTCCTTAAATGCAAATAATCTTTCTATTTAGAGTCTAGTGATGGTCACAAGCGGGACAAGACGTGTGTAGGGAGGTAGTTTATAATAGTAAGACCCACACACGTATTTCTAATTATTTAAAGATTTATAGGTAAAAAGTATTATTGTGATATTATTGTATTGTAAAAAGTGATATTAATCTAATATACAGTACATACAGTGTTATCTAGTGTTTTAAACTCTAATTAAATATCGAATTTCATCAAAGACACTACATACAAGAATAATCATAACCTTATACTACTGCAATCAAAAATAGTGAAATTTAACATAACTACTAGTGATTTTTTTCCATCTGCTGTTATATTACATTTGATATACGAGAAAATGCCATCCGAGAGATGTGGTAGTTGCCGCAAATTTATTTCCCCAGTAGAAGGCATTAGATGTCCCAAATGTAATTTATTACAGCATAGGAGCTGTGTTGATTGTAGAAGAGGGGAGGCAAGGGATAACAGAGACGATACTCCAGTGCAGAACAGATTGCTAATAACAAACAAAGATACGTCTGACACTAGCTTGTCTGTCAACAATCCTACGCACACCGTGCAGCTTGAAAATATCGCCCCGGACTGTACTAATAGGGAAATTATGGAAGAGATACGGGCTATGCGCCGCGAAATGCGTAATTTACAACACGATATCTCTGATATGAAAATCGAAATACGCACTTGTTTGGTTCGCGTCGATGGATTTGAAGCTCGGTTGGAGGCTTTGGAGAAGCGTGTCTCTTAACAAAATGAATCACCTACTGAGATTAGTACAGTAATAACTCAGCTCAGGTCAGACTTAAATGATCGCGACCAAGACATACTAGCTAATGATGTGGAGATAAGGAACATTCCCGAGGAGAAGGATGAAAACCCCACACAATTAGTCATCGCAGTTGCAGCGGGATTAGGCGTAAACTTAGAAAACCGGGATATCGTAAGTGCAGAAAGATTTGGTGGTCGCTTTCTTAACATCGATGAAGAAGAAACCTTGGAGCCGCGTTCCCGTGCCCTCATAGTCCGTTTAGCACGACGAGACCTGCGCGATGACCTTTTACAAAAGGCTCGAACCCGACATACCACTGACGTGGGGAATGTTTATTATATTGGTTCTTCTGGAAAGTCCCAGCGATTCTTTATAAATGAACGTCTGACCAAATTCAACAGGCAATTATTTTGGCTGGCGCGAGAAGTGGGGCGCAAGAATAACTGGCAGTTCATCTGGACCAGGCGTGGCCGCATCCTTGCCCGGCGCAAGCCAGGCGACCCCGTTGTTAGGATTAGAGTTAAAAATGACATTATAGAAAACATCGGTCCTATTACGGATACTATATAATAATATATTTTTGAACACACTTGCTCATAAAGAGGCTCTATGGTCACCGCAATTAGGCACAGAATGACACCCATTATCAAACTGTGAGTAAAAAACATTATAACTCACTAGTGAGTTATAGATATTTTTTTTAAATTTTATTGGTTGAGTTGCTTTGTTCTTAAAAAAGATTTTATTCAAAAAAAAAGATCGTGTTCTATAGAACAAATAAATTAATGTTCCTATTGCTCGCTCATTTCATGCAACTTCTTATTTAAATAGATAATTTTAACTCGTACGTGTTTAATAAATAAAACTTTCACTCATATATAACTTTTTTTTATCTACTAAATAAAATGAGTTTTTGTTGTTATTTTATTCACAAGTGTGTTGAAAAACGTCGTATGATACACGTGTGTATTGATGATTACCGTCCTCGGCTTTCTTAAGACCCTCGCCTACGGCTCGAGTCTCAATGGCGCCTCGGCGGTAATCACCAATGTTACACACTAGTACCATAATGTACTATTTCAACACACTTGCTCATAAAGTGGCTCTATGGTCACCGCAATTAGGCACAGAATGACACCCATTATCAAACTGTGAGTAAAAAACATTATAACTCACTAGTGAGTTATAGATATTTTTTTTAAATTTTATTGGTTGAGTTGCTTTGTTCTTAAAAAAGTTTTTATTCAAAAAAAAAAGATCGTGTTCTATAGAACAAATAAATTAATATTCCTATTGCTCGCTCATTTCATGCAACTTCTTATTTAAATAGATAATTTTAACTCGTACGTGTTTAATAAATAAAACTTTCACTCATATATAACTTTTTTTTATCTACTAAATAAAATGAGTTTTTGTTGTTATTTTATTCACAAGTGTGTTGAAAAACGTCGTATGATACACGTGTGTATTGATGATTACCGTCCTCGGCTCTCTTAAGACCCTCGCCTACGGCTCGAGTCTCAATGGCGCCTCGGCGGTAATCACCAATGTTACACACTAGTACCATAATGTACTATTATTTTATTAACTTAATTTTGTTAAGTTATACGAGTTGTAGTAGGCAATGGGCAACAATCAGGATTATGTTCTAAAATATGTTTATTTACCAGGCTTTCTAATCGTGAAATGTTAAGTACTATATACTAATTGTTAATATATAATATATTTTAATTACATTTTATTATGTACATACATACATACATAATAACTTCACGCCAGTTCCCTTGCGGGGAAGTAAGTACACCTATAAATAAGCTACAAATATACATTCACTAAGTTCTAATTTTACATATTATATTTGTATATATTCTTAATACTTATTAACACATTATAACAACTTCTAGTTAAGGATTAAAAATATTTTTGTTTAATAGCTAAGCTCAGTAAAATATATTCCACTTTGTTCATCATTATTTTGTCATCATTATCTGTATATACATGTAAATACGTAACTTTAATTAATTACATACACAATTATAGATATATCTATGTATATAAAAACACTGTGCGTACAATACTATCACTATCTATTTTTCATTCTCATTAATATGAATATTTTGATTTATATATTTATTTATTTTTGTGTTGAAATTTCTTCCAGTACATACATACGGCTGTGACTAAATTAAATGATTATTTTTATACGGGTCTCTAGATAATATGTGTAGACTCCGGGGTGGGCACTGAAAATCAGTGCTGTGGCGGAATATATTCCGACACAGCAATATACTGAGTGCCAACCTCCTTTGCAGAATTGCGGCATGCTTATATACCTATAAAAATATATTGTTTCATTTATTTTTCTATTTTGTCTGTGTCGCATTTGGCAAATAAACGTTTTCTTTCTTTCTTTCTATTTCAAAAATATTTAATCCTTTTAGTTAAAGTATTGTATGGTTAATTTATATTCGAAAAATTCCATTGTAGAAAATATAAAATATGCTTTGATTATTTATGTACAAAAATTAGGTTGGTAATACATATTATACAATATAAAGTTGTTACTTTAAAACTACGCTTTAAAAATATTTGATTTTTTCCTCAATCTCTCTATTTCTCTTTCACTATGCATATACAATTAAATATAATAACTACCTTTTTTACATAGAGATATAGTACTTACTAGCTCAAGGCTTTTTTATTACTTTAAATTAAATACCTACACAGATAGATAGACGAAAAGTCCATTGACTGGAAATCATTTCAAAGCCCATTCATTTCCTAAAGGTGAAGTATAAACGTAATTCTTCTAAGATTTTATTAAAAAATGGATATTATAAAATTAAATCTTACCTCGAATTTTTCACTAGATCGCAGATTATTAATTCTGTGTATTCTTGTTAATATTTCCAAGGCACGTTTCTCGTCTCCTCTTGCAAAAACAAACTTAGGACTTTCGTGTACAAAATATACCCAAAGTGCTGTCGACACTCTTGGTATTGAGTACACGACGACTACAGTTCGCCAAGAGTTCCAGTAAACGTCCAGCGCAGGAAGATAATATGAAAAACTTTGCAGAATTGTAGGAATAGCCAACACCAAAACAATAATTACGTATACAAAATTGTCAAAGCAGCTTGCTTTTGAAGGATTAACTGACAAATATTTTTATTACATTAAAATATATTTCCTTATTGCTTTTATACGTGTTTAATTTAATTATAGACCAGACCACTGTCAGAGAGACGCATCCCAAAAGGGTAGCAGTATAACAATGCTGTTTCAGTGTGCGGACTATAAGCAAGTCCTCTACGGATAGCTTCAGCCAATGTTTCAACTCCAAACAGCACAATCACAATAGTGACCTTTTTTTAAAATTCTGTAATTGCGCCACTTGAAGACTTCAATAGACGAGCTCTGCTTCAGTTATAAACAAGTTAAAACGTTTCTTTTCATGTTTTTTCATTTTATCTGTGCAGGAACGGAGAAAGAATACAATTTCCTGCGGCCGGGTGGCCTGTCGTAAGAGGCGACTAAACAACCTAAAGCCAGGTGGTAGGGTATTTGTCCGTCTGGGTAACTACCACCCCTGGTCTAGATTATGCCGCCATAAAAACCTTGGGTATTCATTCTGTAACTGCCATTATGCCTTGTGATAATTCAAAAACACTTGTTACGAACAGAATAAGTAAATTCTTCTTAAGCATTGGTTCACTTTCGCTGAGTATAGTCTTAGTCATCGAATATAAACCGGGTGATCTGAAACATTATAAAACACAATAAAGCGTTTAATACCTACATAATATACAGAAGTTCACGAATTTGAAGGTCCGTGTATTTGAGCGTCAGCCGCTGGAAACTTATTACAGACTAATCGGGTGGTGAAATGTACCAGCGAGTATTGCAGATGCGATGCAGCACATACAATGCCTGGACTTATGGCTCGACAAACTTATTTGCCGTATGTTACCTTAAGTACACGAATCGCCGAACCATAATAAGTACGCGTACTAGTTCGCACGTCTAATGTCCGCTTACAGGTCGCTGGAAGACGAGATCCCTGGTTACAAAAGATTCAATTCAGACAATACCAGTTATTGTGATCTAGTTAGTTTTCTTACCACTCATCATTCTGCTTAGCGTTTGTTCGTTAATTTTGTTTTAGTACTATTATAGTTTCCTGAATACACCTAAAATGACACTGCCGTGGAAATTATAGGATGTTTAGAAGGAACATGATAGATAAGCACCTACTATTATTATTTAAAGAAAAACGTGCCACAGAAAATATTTTTTTATTTTATACATTTCAATTTATTTATGTAATGTAAATTTATTCGTATGTCGTTCAAGACTAGGGGACCATAAAAAAACAATCTAAATGTGGCGTGAACTACTACATTGAGAGAAATGGGTTTAAAAAAGGACTGGTCTATTGAGATGAACTGCTGATGGAGCTAGAGATCTAAGACGTTGGGGGACTAGAACACCTGCTCGTTACGATTCTCAAAGAGCACGTATAATAAAAATATTTATAACTTTTACTTCTGACACTACTTTATTGGAAGGGCGATGGTGTTTTCTTGGTGATCTATATATAATAAATAGCTAAATTTTCCAGGCGAAAAGTAAAGGTATATTACAAATAAACATTCAAACAATGAATGAATGAAAAGAATTGACTCGGTCCTAAACAGCGAGTTGATTGGAATCTCGGTGAGAGTCGAAGGGTCGAACTTAATCAACGTGATTACCCAGTTGCTTTGTTTATGGTTTGAATCTAGAGGTTCGCCTATTTTCTGGCCCTTCTCTTAAATACTTTTATGTGTCGGGGAGTAACAAAACTGAGAACAAGCACGTATCGTAATTTGTAACCCTTTAGGGCTGGTTTTATATTCAATACATATAAAGGTTCCTAATACGTAAATAAGAATTATTTAATTATAGAAAAAAAGATGTAGTAACTTAGTCCGACATTAACCAGCGCAGTGTTTCATTCCAATAACGTGAGTTCAAGACCTAGTTGTAGTACGCTTCAATTAGTTTCTCTAACTTAATATTCATATTGTGATAATGACGTGTAGATGATAAGGAACGTAGTACCGTGATGAAGCTTAAAATTGAGTTAGTCGGTAGGTATGTAAAACCCTCCAATCCACCAATGGGATGACGGGTATACTATCTATTACCCGAAAACGTAGGACAGCTGTAGGACCAATGTATTAATTATTATTATTGTATGTCTTTCAAGATCACGGGCCATAAAAATGGCGCGGACTTTTGAAGGGCTTGCGAGGGGCCATGGGAAGGTCAACACGTGGCCTCTACGTTCTACCTTGACAAATTTAATGTAAATGTGGCGTGACACTGACCGGCGATTATCCCTGTCTACACTATATAATAATGCACCCAAGGACCAGCCCCGGCCAGTGTAGCACTATTGTGGGAAATGAGGACAAAAAGTACCGGGCTATTGTGGTGAACTGCTAATGGTACTAGGGGTCTGGGAATACGGGCACTATGGCGTCTGCCCATCGCAAAGTTCAGGGAACATGGAAAATGGGCAGACGGTGACTCGCCACTCCCTGCATGGGCCCCAAAAAATGTCATAGAAGACGGGGGCAACATGGGTGTGAGTGGCTAAGGGGTGTATAGAGGTGGGCTGCAGGTTCCCCTAAGCTACTTCTGACGTGATGCCATTTATCACTTCCACCCCTGGAGCTTGAGTCTTAGCTCTAGCGATCTCCACTCCGTGCCGGCTAGCTAAGGCAAGCACGGAGGTGGGGGCCTTGCCTGGGCCCCCGGAGTCAGGTACGAGGTGTCGCTACTCACCTAAGGCTTCGCCACAAAGTCCCCCTGCGGGTTAATATTTATAATAATTATTTATTTAAACAAATATAAGATACCGTTTTTTATTATCTGAAATATAGATATTTTTTGTATAAAATGTTACTTAATACAAAATGCATCTGCATGATATAATAGCGTTTATAGGTAAAAATTAATTTATTTAGTTGATAATTACACACACTAAAGAATATTAAAAGAAAAATAGAACTAAATACTAAAACTAAACTATAGTATAAAAACAAACCTAAAATTAAAAACTAGAACTAAATAAAAAATTATAGATAAAATATTGGTCCCAAACCGCTGTCGCTTACCGGGAACGTTCCCAAAAAGCTGGCGGCGTTACCACGTTGAATAGCAATACTTAGCCTTTAAGCAAAATAGACGCCAGCCTTTTGGTCGCGTGAGAGGTCTATTAAACGGTCGGCGACATCTCGATAAAGTTTTAGAGCCGTAGGTCCCCACGGACCCAGAGTTTTCACTCCAAACGCCGCAGACGTGTAACTTTTTCTGATAGCAGCGTACTTGCGGCGCTTGAGGGCGTCCTGTTTGGCTGCAGCAGAACCGGCGGTAGCGGACGTACTTGAAAGATGAAACGCCGCCAGAGTGTCAACGCAAGTAGCATCCCACACTAAGGGGCGGCTCATCTTCCAAGGTACTAACGTCATCCCATCCGATCTCCTACCATCGTCGCGGCACAAGCCGTTTGGTTCCAGAACGGCAGGTACCCCGGCGGTGACAAGAGCCCGGCGGATAATGTCGTTAAGTGCCGCGTGACGAGAAATTCTACCGGCGCTTCTGCTGCAAAATAATCCATCGTGTCCTAATCGATCCACCTTATCCCCGCATTGACAGAGGTGAGAGACCACACAGGTTGCCCCCAGACGAATGCTGGCGCAGATTCTGAAGGTAGTATCATCTAAAAGTGTGCCAAAATTCGCCGAGGGCAGTACCTGTAGCCAGAGACCTGAATCCCAACGTGAGACAGCTAAAAGGCGAGCACGCTCAGCCTGCCCCGTACAAGAAGAAAATAGTTTCTGATACGTTATAAGGCTGAGCGGCTCGTCCCAAAGCTTCTGGCGCTTTAGGTTCACAGTTAAATTTTGATTCGGGCAGGCCAGCGACCACGCATTTTTAGCGTCAGCCAAACACGGGACCTCATAAAGGCCAAGAAGGCGGGTAACGCTATGTCTGAAATTTTCCGTATTCCCAGGCCGCTGAGCCTTATAGGAAGGGTGGCCTGGGTCCACGAGCGTTCATCAAAAGGGACGTTGAATAGTGATAAGATTGATAGCCTAATAGTATGAACTAAATGTAGATATTGCCACAGCGGACAGCAACGAAGTACGTATGTAAAATTTGGAACAAATAAACAGTGTCTGATAATGAAATATGCATAATGTATATTAATATTTTTTAAATTAGCAGTTTTTGAAAGAAAATTTTGGATTTTGGAATCAACAAAGGATGCGAAAGAGTCATCGAAGACAGGGCACCCCAGAAGGGTTAGATTACTTTGATTAACAATTTTAAAATTTAGACCTAAACTTTGAAACACAGATTTTATGTTGTCAATATTGTTTAACTTGTTGGATATATAAATATCACATTTAGATAGATTTAAGACCAGACCGATATTAGCGAACTCTTCTAACAGGAACTGAAAGTCATTTTTAATTGTCTCAATGTCCCACCTAGGGTGCCATCGTCTAAGTACAACACATTAAATTTTGAATTTAGTTTATCAATGATGAGATGGGTTGCGAGGGAAAACAAGGCCGGCCCAAGAGGGTCACCCTGCTTGTCAGCAAGTTGACACCCCGTTGCCGAAATTATTTGTGTGCCTTGATACATTAAATTTGTAATCTTGTTATAACACTGGGAAGTAAAATTATAGATTTTTGGAAATTTTTCATAAACTCGTGTAGGCAGGGTGTCCCTATCTACCGGATTAAAAGCATAATATAAGCATAAGACATAAATTCGCACCATATAGCGTTGGTAAAACTTCACTTGTCACAGAGGCCGAGAGCATTAAATTCATCAAGTCTGTTAAATCCTTCAAGAGCGTCTCACCTGCGCCTCCGGTAGACCCACTCAACAGATCCTTAAGGTGTTGCGGAGTGAGGTCATCTAGGCCGCCAGCTGAACGGCCTCTAAAAGACATAACAGACTGGAGAACAGCCCTCGGCTCGATGTCTAAGTTTTCATCCTGTGTTTTCCTGCTTGGGACAGTCTTTGAAGGTGGATGTTTGTCAATCAAAGTGTCCAATGTGGTCTCATTGTTGGGAGCAACGGTATCGCTGGAGAACAAAATTTGTGTTGCACCTTTAATATCTCCGTCTGAGATTTTGGATTCGACGAAGCGGCGTAGCCGACTTAAAGAATCCTTGCAGTCTTGTGTATTATTGTAATTTCTTAGTGTTTTCGGTTCCGGAACGCTTATGCGTCTTTTTTTTAACTTTAGATGTGAGATTTCCGGATTTATCATCTATTTGACAAATGTTATACGAGAGTAATAAAAGGTTTTCCCAGGATTGCAGGTTATTATTTAATATCACATTTTTTATTAATTTTGAAAAAGTTTGGCATACTGATATACGGGCACCGCGGGGAATTCTTTTAATTAAGGGGACTGAATTTTTAAGATTACTGAGATATTGACAAAGAGGAAGTGGAGTTTAAAAAATTTGGATCGGGATCTGTTTGTATGACAGGCAACGAGTTGGATAGATTTGTCTCTTTATGTGCGGTTACATATTTTCGCACGTTACATAAATTTGTAAAATTACTTACAAAAAAGCTACTACGAACTGCAACGCTATCATCATTAACCAGTTCACTGAGAGACTGGCGAAGACGTTAACTGTAGCCGCACTTAGCAGCGACACTAGAAGCACACTCTGCCGACCCCTTGTGTCTGCTAAGTACCCCCATATCGCGCTGTCGAGTATTGAACCTAAGGAAAATGAAAATTAAATGTGATAAGGAATACTGGATGAAGTCAAATAAAACATTTTGTTTACATTCTACATTTGAAATAAAATACAAAATATTATTCTATACCCTCTTCTCATTTGTAAAGTAATATCTATATATATTAATACGTAAAGCAAAAACACAGCAAAAACTTTGTACTTCTTTTTACGAAAATTGCGTGGATGGAGGACTATGAAATTTCGGACACTTATAGTTTATACATATAGAGAAGGAGTGCAGAATGCTAAAATGTTTTTTTTTAATTATGCATAAAAATACATTTAAATCAATAAAAAATATTACACACACTACCATGTATTGACACACACACGCATATATACTCTTTTGTTTATTGTTAAAGTCAAATTAATAGTGTAGCCTTGGCGAAATCTGTGATTATAGAAGTATATATAGTCTTTGATAATAGAACCTTAATAATGTTCAAACTTATAATTTAATTAATTATTATGCTCGAATTTCGACCACGGGCGACCACTGGTATGCATTAGGTTGGGGAAAAAGTTTCTTCGCATTTTATATAAAAATTCAAAAGGTTTTTTTATAAAGTTTATTTACATTTGACTAAAGTATGTAGGTGCCATTTTGTTGGATAACTTTTTGCCATCTTGTAGGTAGGGACGTGATCCCATTGCTATAAAAATTTTGGGGCTTCTGATCAAAAAACTGCGACAAGTGGTTTTGGCAGTTCTCTCGTGATGTTAACCTGACACTGCCTAAGGAATTCTGCAGAGACCGAAACAGGTGAAAATCTGAAGGTTCAAGGTCAGGACTATACGGCGGATGCATTAACACCTCCCTGCCAAACTCTCGTAATTTCTGCTGAGTGGCTAAACATGTGTGAGGTCTAGCGTTATCATGGTGAAAAACCACACCCCTTCTGTTGATTAATTCCGGCCGCTTTGTCTCAACTTTTGCTTTAATCTCATCAGTTGTTCGCAGTACAGTTCAGAATCGATGGTCATGCCTGGCGATAACAGCTCATAATGAATAATGCCCTTCCAATCCAACCATACACACAGCATCACCTTGTTGCGAGTTAACCCGGGTTTCGCCACAGTCTGTGAAGCCTGACCGGCCTTTGACCACGATCTTTTTCGCACGTTCTTGTCGTACTTGATCCACTTTTCATCACCAGTTATCAGCTTCTTCAAAAATGGTTCGGTTTCATTACGTCGTAATAAAGAATCACAAATGAGTACACGGTTCATTAGATTTCTTTCAGTGAGCTCATGAGGCACCCAAATATCGAGCTTTTTTGTGTACCCAGCTTTTTTCAAATGCGCAAAACCGTTTTGTGGTCAATTCCCAGTTCTCCAGCTACATCGTAACTACTAATATGCCGATCTTGCTCCACTTTGTCAAAAATGGCATCAATTTTGTCCGTAACAGGGCGACCAGAGCTACGTGCATCTTTGATATCAACATTTCCGGATTTAAAACGCTTAAACCAAATTTGCGTTTATATTAGGTCCATAAACATCACAAATTTTTTACGCGGCTTCTTTTGCATTCTTACCTTTTTTTGTAGTAAAATTTTAAAATGTATCGGATTTTTTCATTAGATTCGCTCATTTTAACAATAAGAAAAACAAATGAAAATCACACATTTTCCTAGTTTGAATTTGGAATTGTCTTCTTTAAAATTAAAACTTTTTAATGATACCAAAACCAGCCAGATGCAAATGGTATAGCCAAAGAGATCTTATTACAAGTTCATACATACTATATGCGAAAAGACTTTTTCCCCAAACTATTATAATATAATTTAAAAGTCACCTACCATAACGTCTTACTATAATTTGATAAACGTAAAGGAACGTCTCAAGGTGTACAAAAAAGACGACTGAATGACGGTGGGCAGAAAAAGATCATTTTTAGGCTGGCTCATTGATGAGACTGCGTATTTAACTGCTAGATATTTTGAAAACTATTATTCTATTATCTTAGTTACTAAATACAAGCTAAATTCGTAAATATTATTTATATTCTTGTTAAAATAAGTGCTTACTATTCCCATACTGGGTAAGTTGTGTAAATAGATATTTTTTCTCTTTATAGTAGTTTAAAGAACGGTTAGGAGTGATTTGAAATTGTATTAAAATATTTAGTAGTTTCAATAGCCTATGTAGTTTTATATGTAATATAGTGTATGTAGTAGTGTTTTTTTGAGCCCTTAATAGCTTATTTGTTACATAGAATTCTTCTATCTTGTTTTATATAATGCAGAAACCCGTTATAAATGTAAGCATGCTATTTTAACCATTACATTAGATATTTCTGTATTATTGCTTTCCTTATATTGTACGCTTGGATTGTCTCAACGCCTAGAAAAGCCACTTAGTGGCTAGCCACAAGTCCCAATCTCTTCCTGTAGATGACCTGGCTTTGTTGCTGACAATCCAAGTGGCTAAGAAGAGCATAGTAAAACATTCGCTGAGCTCGACTTGATTGCGGTTTCAGGAATTTGGTTGGTAGTAATCTCCTCCCACTCTCTCCAAAATCTACTCCGTCGATGTGCCTGATCCTCGTGTATTAGGAGCTGCGAATAAGGACTGCCATGCTATCCAGCATACTGCAAGGATTCTTAGGGGAGTGCGGTACCTATTCTAAGACTAGCCAGGGAAACTGATTTTTGTTTGGCAAGAACCCACTTGTTACCCTCTTATTTTCTTTAAAAAAAATAGTCATAAATAAAGTCATTTCCTTATTCTTGTTTTGATCGCGTTTTATTTATTTTAAAATAAAACGTGACACGTGGCACCCGTTTTCATTCAGTAGAAAACATAAAGGAGAATTCGCGACGAGAACTAAACTCAATTCCGGAAAAAGCATTTAAAAAATGTTTTGATGGTTTGATTGGCAGTCCCCGCAAACTCACCCGCGTGGTGATGGAAAATCGTTATATTTTGGATAATTCACACTATATCTTTATAAATTATAGCCTATGTGTTATTCTGATGTGTAAGGTATATTATTGTAAATTTTCTTCAAATTCCATTCAGTAATTTTTGCGTGAAAGAGTAACAAACATACATCCTACATTCTTATTTATAGTAGGATTTCAAATAGGACGGTATGGCTGACATATCCATAAAACGTAACTTTAGCCTTACCGTAAACTTACCTACGAAATTAATTTTAATTATATAAAAACCCTGTTATTGTTTAGTAATAACTTTATATCATCAGCATAAAATTATCTCTGGCCCTTAACGATATAATCATTTTTCTAAACCAAAAACTTTGGTTTTTAGAGGTCGAATAAATTTACCGTGAACGACAAATTAAAACCATGTCTTGGTGCTTTGTTAGCCACATAAAGATATATTATATGATCTAAGGTTAGCCACTACGACGCGCCCCCACTTGAACGTCTATCCAAACTACACTCCAGACTGATATTAGCACTTCCAGGATTATTGATCAATGCTCGTAGTTTAGCCGCGAAGTTTTACGTTTTGTATAAATTATTTAATATTACTAGCTCAGCTTTGCATTTTCAAAACCTAGTAACTGACATTGTCTGTAAATGAATGTTTGTGAATTTATTGTTGTATTAATCATGTATTAGTATTGTGCTTGTCAACACATGTAAAAACTGTATCAAAATACATCTTTCCCAATAAGCTTAATAAATACTTTTGAAATGGTATATTTAAAGTTCATAATTTTTTTTCGTATGGCGGAAAATTTCTTGGAATGCACTTGCTAGATTTTCAATTGCAAAGCCGAGTTGTTCCTGCAACTTCGTTCAAACCAGATTTCGACTTTATACTCTTATCGTCTGCGCCTGTAAATATCGAAAAGAAATGTAATTTAAGATGAAATTTCTGTTTATTCATGCCTAAATTTTTCATCGATATCGATTTGTCGTCTCGTAACCTATTGAAGGCAAACAGACTCTCAAATAAACTAACTGTCTAGGCTCCTCCCTGGCTGGTAGGGGATATCTTGTAATAATTAGTGGACTGTTCTAATTGTATGAGCTTTATTTCGACTACGGTACAGATATTATACGCGACAAAGGAAACGATGTGTGGTTTTACTATATGCGTAAGCGTCGCCGGACGGTGTAAGGCGGACTGAGCGTGTGTTGCAGTATTGGCGGCTCCCCTCCTAGCAGAGTAGAACCGGTTAAGCTCCAACACTAACATTTTAAATAAGTAATTTATAATTAGGCATCAATAGCAATTTTTACTTATACCGTAGCATTTATTTGGATATCAAAGACTGACACATACATTTTATTGGTGCAGAAGACCTTATAGTAACAATACAAGTTAGAATACTTTTTAAGAGGATAAATCTCTTTGCGGACACCCCGCTGCGCGGTGTATGGTAGCGGGAGTAGTGTGAGACTCGCCGATGTGAATTTGATGGCTGCTAGAATATTCACCACCAAGCGGTGTTCCTCTTGTAGCTATAAACCGGGGCCACGGCACTAAGGCAGTGCCAACTTTGAGACTCCGGCCAACATGGGTGAGCTCAATCCTATGGGCAGGACTCTAAGGGCTTAATCGAGGATAGAAAGGAGCTCACGTGGAACACCGACGTGCTCCCGTCTCTACGATAACACAGATAGCCACCCAAACCCAGAGAGGGCCACCGAGCACCATTTACGAGGCCTACTAAGCTGCAGAAGTAACAAGCACAAAGCCGACACTGATTGGCTAACTTGAGTTGCTGCAAAAGCATCACCTTGCGGGAAAGGCTCCAGCGGCTCCAAACCCCGTTACCGGTGGGTAGTTACCCACCATGTTGCAGCAGTTCAATACCTCGAGGCTCCAACCTTCTCAACCAGATAAAGACGAAAAAGACCTTAGAAGACGGCAAGTTCGATGGCAACAAAACTTTTTCATTATAAATAGTTATACATCTTTGCAAACGGAATCATTAGCATCTGTAAATAATTTATTCAACATCGTAACAAGAAATACAAACTCTATTCTTATGTTTTGAATAAATTATGAATCTAGCAACGAACGAGTCGTAGTCTTGCACACGAGTTAGGTACCTTTATGTTTTCTTAAAACTTTATTGAAATATTTTACAGCCAGTGGTGTTTCAGGATGCTATTCGATAAGAGTGATAAAACCTCAGAAAAAGCATACTAAGATTACAATCGCCCAGAAAAATTGTTTGAAAACTTCCGAAATCCTACATGGCGGCATATATTAATTCTTTTTTCGCCTTAAAACTTTTTAGTATTCTAAATATATTTTAGACCAAATCAATAAAAAATTTAAAACTATCAAGTA
The DNA here is from genome assembly GCA_019925095.2 of Dendrolimus kikuchii. Classification (NCBI taxonomy): domain Eukaryota; kingdom Metazoa; phylum Arthropoda; class Insecta; order Lepidoptera; family Lasiocampidae; genus Dendrolimus; species Dendrolimus kikuchii. The sequence continues at coordinate 11,086,709 of CM034398.1, read as the reverse complement.
TTCCATTTCTTTAATTCTAAAAAGCATGTTTCACATAAAATAAAATTGAAATGTCTAATCAAAGAACGTTTTAGAATTTTTATTTTTTCTGGAAGTTTAATGACATTAGACGCCAAAATAGAACAACAGATTTCAGTCAACATTTTAGGGATTTAAACAGTGAATACATATTAAACAGACCTTAATTTTTTTTGATATTTAATTTCGATATCTTGTAGAGTTAAGAACATATGAATATAAAGTCCTAGTTCCGAGCGAACAAAGTTGCAGGCACTGCTAAATATAAATAAAACCATTCTAGAAACTTCAAATATTGTACACTAGTCGCAGCTGTGGGCAGAATCAAAGCGTTAATATAGTATGGACCAGTATCACTAGGGGCCATCCGTTGTCACGTGAATTCATTTAGGACTCTCAAGAGACATCTACGGACCACAATATCGATATATTGCCGTACGAAATATGTATTACCTACACCAACTCGACTTTACGTACCAATTTTGCCCGCTGAATTTAATCAAACATTTTTTTCTTCTAACTCTCTTTCGATTTCACTCCGAAATATTAAGGGACGATTAAATTAAAGGGTAATTATAATTTATGACACATAAATGAGGTTCCCAGGTGGCTACGTTAAAAATTCAGGCTTTGTATATTTTGAGACAAAAAGCTTTTAAGTTTTAGATTGTTTATCCTTGGTTGCTAATGTAACTAAAAAGATAGAATAATATTCAATTTCATGTTCAATACCTTTATAAATTTTGTGACTTTTTTAACAATTATGTATTTATATAAGTAAGTCTAGATTTACTGGAAAATAATCTGGCAAATTTTGGCGAAAATAATCATTTTTTATTCATTTGTACATTTCGTCATAATTACTATAACCACAACAGTGCCTGGCACAAATTCTGGATAATCTGACCCTAGAGCGAACACTGTCAACTTAAACTAAAACATGTTCAAATCATGCTCAAGCATGAGCTGCGTACTGTGGTATCTAAAATACATAAAAATGCATGGCCCATTTACTACATAGCGTTAGCTACTTCAATATATAAACCTTTACCATTTCATATTTTACCATAAATAATATGAGCCCATAAAAGCTCCTAAGCTTGGACCTTCCTATTTTAGGGAAATGCGTGGTATAGTTGTTACGCTTGTCTAAGGCGGATTGAAAGTTTACATATATTATCACCTCACTAGGCTTTCTTAAGCACAAGGCATTGCCGCGAGATGAAGTATGCTGATGCTTGGACCGGTTTAGCACTCCACATTAGATCAGAAACATTACGTAAGCAGTGCATACTGTCTACCAGAATTCAAACCCATGTTAAGAGAATTAGACTTGTTGTATCTCAGCGACTGAACTATCACTAGTTTATTTTACTAAATTAAAAATCACCTAGTAAAAATTTATATTGTAATACGGTCACGTTATTTTCCTAATCGTCATGTCCCAATACACAGGAGGGGTAAAGCGAACATGGTTAATTTTAAATATTTTCACCTACATATAAAAGGCGATAATATAAAGTCTACAGAAGACGCTTGTAAACCACCACACACTTCTGTATAAATAAAGTACGCGCCGGAAAACTAAACAAACCAAGGGGATGTCTAAATATTAAACACGCAAATGTTTTCACGAAACGCTTTCACGGTGAACTACGCTTGTGGGTGGTTCCCTACATTTATTCACTACGGGATTTTGTAGCAAGCACGTGTCTCGTTTTCCTCGTGGAAACTTATTGGTAACTACCGAGTCCTAACTCTGGAAAACCTATTGTGATGTAATTATTATGTTAAGAACAGTTAAAAAAAACATTTTTTTACGAAATTCTAAAGAAGCATTTATTCAGAAATACCCCATATCATTAGAAGTACTCAAGGGATCTCTTGAATCTAATAAGGGTTGAAAGTATTTTCAAGCGCTGCTAGCATGTTTTATCTCAAAATTTTCGACCTTGTAGTAAAAAGTTAACATTTTATACATCTTTGTTACCTGCTCATTGCCAAAGGCACTACGGCTCAAGATTTATAGCAGCTATTTCTTTATACCTCATATAATTCACGCACAGAAGGTTTGCGATGATCATTCCTCCTACTTTCTTATTTTATGTTGATTTTGGACGGATCAACCAAAATGAATCAATTGAAAATATCGGCATGAACTAAACGATCACTCGCGGATCGCAATCGTGAGCTAAGAGGGATGGTTGTCGCCAAACCTTCTACGCATCTAATAAAATTTATGCTTTTAATATAATCTTAAAAAGATGTTAAAACATAAGGATATTTTATTGTCTACAGGAAAAGTAGAATTTTGTTTGAATAACCATATATGTAGCTAGATTATAATAAGAATTGTCAAGGAGTTACTGTTCTGTTTAGTTTTAATATAATATGTAAAACCTACAAATGTATGCCTCAAACGGTCGTGGTGCATATAAAATCTTGTAATCGAAACAACTAAACTTAATCTTAGGTTTATGCCGTAATGCCTACCAAGTGCGGAACAGGTAAATGTAATGTAATAAAATATAATATAAAAAACATGTAAGCGTAAAACCTTATAAAACTCCGTTTTTCAAAAAAATAAACCATTTAGACTTTGTGAGTATGCCGTCCTTTCACCAGCACTGGGGGTGCTTATGTATAGGCTGATTTTAATCTTTTTAATTTCCAAATGTTCGATCATAAAGAATAGGTATTCGCCGTGGAGGGAACGCGTCACCCACAGGCAATCACTACAGTCCTACATTGAATATTTTACGTTGACCCACTACATGCTCACCATTGTAATTACTTAAATTAAAAAACGCAAACGTCTATAAATTATATATTCATAAATAATAAAATATATATAATAAATTTGAGTTTTCCCTGCTACTTTAAAATCCGTTGCGTGGTTTAGAAGGAGTTAACGGATATATATTAGACAGACGCGGAAAGCGACTTTGTTTTATACTATGTAAAGGAGATCTGTTCACAAACGCACATGTTGAGATGAAGAAGAGAGTACATTAATTTGCTGGTTGTATAGTTGGGGAATTATTATTTCGAGATGAAATTCATATGCAGTCTGTACACCGGGAGGATACCGCGGTGAAGGTGTGTTCTATTCGCCGGACTTTAAATGAGCGGGAAGACCCACTTAAACTAATATTCTCTTGGCGTCCGTTTTCTGAGATGTAGGTTCGCTATCGCATGCCCTCCGGCCTGTATGGATGATGGCCAGCCCGTGTTTCAGCCGCAGAACTGTACATCTCCGACTTCTTCGACTGCACAGGGTGAGTGGGAAGCGCGCAGAAGAGCTACGCGCCTCTTCTCTTTAGCCGTTATGTGCGGGAGAGTTGATGTTCCACTTTCAATCAACACGGCCGTAGTTTACGGCGGCTGGAGGTTATAATTGACGACTCTCCTTCGCCCCTGAGACTTTAATGGGAATGAAGCGACCTGGTCTACTTCCTGTTCCGCTCTACCGCATACCGGTTAAGTTGATGGAGCATGCGATACTTGCGCAGTTATTCTTCTTCTTTCGACAAAAAGGCTGGTCTGTATTTGAGGCAACGCGGCCAACGTTTTGAGAACGTTTCCAACTGTCGATGATGTAGGACTCATGTATTATTTAAAAAAATATATGAAGCTATTATTGGTTTAAAGTCTATTTCGGCTGCGACTTAACAATCTGATACACAAATTGTAAGTTGTGGGTAGGCGTAGTGGGTAGGGAGGAGGTATACTTTACCCCTACTACAACCCCTAAGGTCCGGAGCTCTTAATTATTTTTTTTTTATAAACATAACCTCACTTATTTTTGTTGTAAAATTGTGTCACTTTTTAACCGACTTCAAAAAAAGGAGGATGTTCTCAATTCGTCGGGATCTTTTTTTTTTATTTACGTTCACCGATTACTCCGAGATTTATGATCCGATTTACGTGATTCTTATTTAGTTTGATGCGTAATAGTTGCCATTTGGTCTCCTAAAAATTTAACATAGTTTGGCCCAGTAGTTTTCATTTTACGAAGATGTTTTTGTTTCCGTTTCTTGGGACCTATATTTTAAGCAGCGTGGCACCTTTCGTAGGTCTACCCCATACATAGCTAGACACTAAAAAGTAACAAAAAATAAAAAAACTTCGTCAAAAAATACCGACTTCAAAAACTAAAAAACTATAAAGTATAAAGGAACTTATTTCTAAAGCTATTATTATTAATATATATTATCTAAAACATCTTGAAGTCGGTGCAAAGTAAAACATAAAAATTACTATATTTTGAAAATTACTAAGCACCGAGGAAAAGGAAAAGGAATGCTCCGGTGGTTCGGGCATGTGGAAAGAATGCATGATGAAAGAATGACTAAACAGATATACAATGCAAAAGTGGATGGATGCAGAAGTCGTGGAAGGCCACGACATACCTTCCATGATCAAATTGATCGTGTACTAGCAGAAGGTGATGTCAGGAGCCTTAAGAACAGACGAGCTTGCATGACAAGAGTTATGAATGTCAAAGAGGCAAGTGAGGTGTGTAAGAATAAGCCTAAATGGCACTCTGTTGTTCGTGCCTACCCCGCAAGGGAACTGCCGTGAAGTTATGTATGTATGTATGTATGTACTAAGCACCGACTTTAAGATGTTTTAGATAATATATATTAATAATAATAGCTTTAGAAATAAGTTATTTTATACTTTTTAGTTTTTTAGTTTTTGAAGTCGGTTTTGTTAAACGAAGTTTTATGATAATAACAAACCGTGATTTGACTTTATGAATGTACTCACGAATTAAATAATTGTAATTAAATTAATGTCGAAATAAAGTTTTAAATTTAATTGAGGCATACAACTACAAAATTCATGCTAGACATATAGGTAATCGATTGGTTAAAAGTGACAGTGTTTACTGTCCTTATGTTTTTAATGGCTTGGCTTGTTAGCCAACCTTGTTAGGTTTGATGATAAAAAAAATAATCGGTATGTCAATAATACTTATCGATTTTTTATTAAGAAATTCGAAATCTTGGGCTATTAATTAATATATTGTTTCATAAAATTTTCGGAAATCGACATATTTCTATAAAAAGTAAAATATTGACAAATATTTTGCAATTCTTGTTGTCGCCGTTTTATTCCTTTTCAGTTAAGTGAATGTGCTTTTAAAGTTAATTAAGTTATATAGGCACCATATTTTATTTAAAGAGATCCCTTACCTGATAATAGAGCTGAGCGAGCGAAGCAAGCGTGACGCGCCAGCGGCCGGCGAATACTAGGACCGACTGGTCACAATTTTTTTTATACACACAAACAGTTACGACGCCTTAAAAGTCTCGTATGAAACATTTGTTTTATTTATCAATTTAGTGGACGACTAGCAAGTTGGTTTTAAATATGACAATGAATCAATATATTAATGATATCAATTTTTAAATACATTGCTGAACATTTTTTTTTAATATAGGTTAAATATAAATTAATGCGATTACGTAAAAAAAACATCGTCTTTATTGGTCGCCATTTTCCACACTATTCCGTGACGTCGATCGCGGACGGAGCACTGCCAAGAGCATACTATTGCTGCAGAGTTATCGCCCCCGACCGACGCGTGTCGTTCCCCTAGCAACGACCCAGTTTGTGCGTAAATCGGTTAAGCATTTTCCCTCGCCCCAAAAAAAAAAAAAAAAGGTGGACAATCCAAGAAGCTTACACACAAGCATGTGTATAAGCTTCTTGGGACAATCTCAATGTTCAAAAATATGTTGTTTTTTTTTTTGGATTTCATTGCTTGGCAGCTAGGCCTTTAAACCAGATCTTAGATTCAAAGTAGCTTTTCATTTTCTTAAACCTATGTGTAGCACAGTTGAACTGTAGATTATTCAACGGAGTTCTTGTGACAACTTAAAAGGCCACATTTGAATTTACAGTTCACATTTCTCACAAAACACGTAATTACTACTCAAAAACTATCAATATCCTACAACTATTGTTCAGTTTAGAGTAATTTTACACATTTTTAGAAAATGAAACTGCACAGCACAACATCTCCTTTCAGTTCCCGCCAAAAACTTCAAAAATATGTTATTATTTATTTAAGTTTGTGGCTTGGCAGCTAGGCTTTTAAGTCAGATCTTAGTTTCAACATAGTTTCTTCATTTCCTTAAGTCTATGTGTAGCACAGCTGAACTGTAGGTAATCAGCTAGTGCCATTCAACGGAGTTCTTGTGACAACTCAAAAGGCCACATTTGACTATGCAGTTCACATTTCTCACAAAACACATAATTACTACTCAAAAACTATCAATATCCTACAACTATTGTTCATTTTAGAGTAATTTTACACATTTTTAGAAAATAAAACTGCACAACGTTTTTGTCTAACATACATCGGAGCCGAAATATGTGAAAAAATTGAACCAATTAAAACATACATTATTTTTTATTACATTTTGGGTTTTCATGCACAAAACTTTTTAATCTGCGATTTATTCGTTAGTAGTATTAGGGTAATAGTTCACTTTAATTAGATATGTTATATTATTTCAAAAGCCATGCACAAAAACATGAATCTTGCAACAAATAACCTTGCATAAAACTGATACCGTAAAACGGGGTCGATAGGCACGTTTCGTAATTTTGGATTCGATTATCTTTAATTATTTTTATGTCTGAATAAACGCTTACATTATTTTCAAATGAGTCTTATTGTTAATTTTATCATTTTATAATAATTTCATTGGTTTTACTCATGCATTTAGAAATAAATTGATAAAATATAAAGGGGTTTGTTCGGAGGTGGTGGCATGATTTTTTTATGAGCGGCCACTTTTTTAGCTATTGCTATTTAATAATTCTATACTTGAGATACAAGACTATTAAAAAAACTTGGTCCTGAGTTACATCGGAGCCGAGCTATTTAAGATCAAAATCGTGCTGCGTGAACTTAAGGTATCAGTTTGATGCAAGGTTATTTGCTGCAAGATTCATGTTTTTGTGCATGGCTTTTGAAATAATATAACATATCTAATTAAAGTGAACTATTACCCTAATTGAATATGTTTGTTATTAGAACATAGGTACTTATACACATAATAAAAAGTAGTTGTTCTTGTAATTACATTTAATACACAAAACTTTTTTACAATTATATTTATTAATCCACTAATTAGGTCTTATATATCTATAATCACACGCGAGAAAAGAAAACTAAATAAAACGCTCACTATAATGACATTAAATGTGCACTTTATTTAGTTTTCGATATCGGGTTCTTCATACGCTTCGTTCTCTACATCATGCCTGATTATTGTATCTAGGAACTGAGTAGGAGAAGACAAATGGTTTTGGTGCCTACCCCATCCCAAATACCACACGATTGACATGACATGGGAACAACAACCTAATGTACGTTTTCCAACAATGCAAGAGCAATAATGACCTAAAATAGCATCCCGACCCTGAAGCCCTCGTTCTAACAAAATATAGACATAGTAAGTTCGGCTCGATACATGCCTGGATTGGATTCTTCCTCTCAAAAGCCATGGATTGTTACAATCTAAGTTAACGTTTGTGAAATATTCCAGGTTGGGTTCTTTAAATATTTCAATTATATAGGTTCTGTTTTTTATGTGTTCACCATAATAGCTACGTGCTTGCTCTACTTGATATGTGCCCAGGGCATAAATGATGAGGTCATCATTACTTAAAACTGGAAACTCATCTCCGCCAAGATCAGCGGCATTTATAGACTGAAAATGAGCCCGTCTTCTGTTTAGATTATTTTCTAACACATATTCACTTAAGCGATTTTGATTACCAAACCTTAATCTTACTTGGTCGATAATTTCGCTGACTAGATAATGATCAGTCAAAGGCACACCAAATGCATTTAATAAAGCTCCGGCAATTTTAATTTCAACTAGCAAGTGGGGTGCTGCTAGATTAAAATATTGAGCGCGTAACTGGCGAAACTGATTTTTCAGTCTCCCATTAATCGTTTCGACAACCCAACGGCACATAGATACTTTTCTCGATTCATTCGCCTGTAAAACAGTGAGTTGATATTCCGTTTCATCTTTTGAGGCGGGCATGTATGTGCGGTACCCACAAGATTCTACTTCTTCGATGCTGTCTCGGAATCCCCTGTCTAAAATCAGGACATCGTCTTTATTAAAAAACCAATGAAAGGGGTCAATTTGGCTACGCATTATTTCAGAAAGGATAGTCGCATCGGATTTGGTAGCTTCATATAAACCATAAATATCAATAATATGACCGTCAGGGCAAACTACTAAGAATGGTTTAACTAAATGCCGGAATTTGTGCAGGCTATATGATTTTCTTTGGAAATAATAGTTACTGCTTTTTTGCAAATAAATATAAGTCCCATCAAGTATCACTATGGCTCTTCGTTCAGATAAAGGGGCTTCGGGATTTCCAAATAAAGCATTTGGGATAGATAAACAACGAGCTATCACATCATTTCTTGTTAAATGGTTATAACCCAGATGCTGCGGAACAAACTCCGCCATTAAATCCTGTCTCACTAAAGACATAGTTTTTTCAAACGTCTTCCTACTTGTTTTGAAAACTGCAGACAGTCGCTCATTCGATTCCCCAGTATGAAGTTTAGCCAAAACCGTTGCAAGGGCTGTTCCTGCTTTTTTTGTGTCGCCGTGTTATATTAGGCGTGCTTTGAAGAATTTGGTTGAACTGTTGTTTGGAAAAACCAATATAATATCGAAATACATTATCTTGAATCGAATCCAGTTTGTCAAAGTCTAGAAATATCTTACGTTTTCTTAAAATGTCCATCATATCTTTTATCATGGTCACCGAAAACCTGCTTAGCACACGGCGTGTATTATTCTCAATATCTTGCCATATAGAGTTGGAGTGTTCTTCACACACTCGTGATCCACGGGGAATATAAAATGTTTTTTCTTGAAGAATTATGGATCTCAAATCAACATGAATTCTGTGAAGATTCATATTATTACAACCAGTATAAATACACAATTGGGAATTAAACGGTGCTCGTGTATACCCAGTTATCTCAACCATTTGCACTCTATCTACTTGCACAGCTTGGTCTTGCACTAGAAGTTCATGTTGTTCTATGAAAACAGGTTCGTTATTAGAATCTTCTTGGATTGATTCATCTTGGCTCTGTTCTGTAGGTTGATTTTGTTCGGGACGGGTTGACAGTTGTTGTCCAGTTTGTTCATTATTTTGAAAATGCCGCTGAGCATGTTGGAAGCATGGCCGACATATTTGTTCATCTCCATTAAACTGCAAAATGAAATAGGTATATTGAGACAAGAGAGATTAAGGTGAGAGTTGTAGCGTTGGAGGTTCCGTAAGTTAGTGTAATCAACCATGACACGTTAATAATGACAGTAGTGTATAGCGTTCCTATGTGGTACCTATGTTTTACATTGGACAACTAAGACCACGTGCTAATATACTAATTTATGTTTTCAAATAAAAGGCAGCTGGCTTTCGGCGAAGTCTTTGGACCCTACAGCGGTTCTTTTATAACGTATTGTTTTTGATGTGACAATAAATCTTCCAAAAACTGTTTGCTTTACTCATTTCTAGAGCCTTTGTTTTGGCAGACTTTGCTATTGTGTCATAATGCGCAACCCGTGTAATTCTCTTATTGAGCTGCATCGGACAGCGGTACATATTTTTTCTTAAAACTACAGTTGTAAAAAGTATATTGCTTCCCAAAAATGCCCTTCTCGTTACCCCGCACTCATCTAATTGCTACACCTCTCTGTTCCCCGAGCCAAGACGAAGTAATGACACCAGCTCCAGAGATATTGTCATTGGGTTTTATGCACTATTTCTCAAATGCTCATCGGTGACTAATCATACGAGCCCGTATTCGGCGTCAGCAAGTCTATGATTGCTGTGGCGAACCGGTTATGAACTTTGAACGTTATCTAGTCTATTCGATTCGGAGTGATCAAAAAGACGCCGCCGGCACGCTATAAAACTCATAAAACATTAGGGTGTCTTATTGTTTGTTGTTTTGTAGTGAAAAAAAACCACCACCCAACTCAAGTATACCGACACAGGTCTCAAAATCATAGTTATGTAAAAAATAACACTGGATGCACTTAGCATAATATCTTTAGGAATAGTAAATAATGAATGACTCACCTGGTATATGTTATTAACTTCAGCACAATATGGTATCAAAAAAGAGTGGTTCTGCATAAATTCAACTGTTAAAGTTATCGACCTCCGACGAGTACCACCAATTCGGTTTAAACTTCTTCGACAACTGATACATGTAGAAACACTAATATTAACTTCATCCATGTTCAAAATTCAGATCATTGGGGATTAAAGTTAAGCGGTCCAGTTCAGAATTCCAGGCAACAAGAGAAGTATTATAAGTCACAGAGTCCAGAAAGAAAAGCGAGGTCGTTGATGTTAAACACAGGTAAACAACAAGTTTACAAGATTAAACACGCGTGCACTTAACTCAAAAGCCAAACGGCGAGTGACAGGCACAATGTCTGCCGCCGAATGGTACGTTGTAATTGGTCGATGCGCTCGGTACTCATGCGGCGTCCGATCGCGAACAATACTACTAACGAACAAACTGCAGATTAAACAGTTTTGTGCATGAAAACACAAAGTCAAATAAAAAATAATGTATGTTTTTATTGATTCAATTTTTTTCACATATTTCGGCTCCGATGTATGTTAGACAAAAACGTTAAAACAAAAAGTGATTTTATTACTGTATACTATCTACTGTATAAATGTAATCGCTGGCCGCAAACTTAAAAAGTCAAGCCACTTTTACCCAAACCCCAATGTGACTAATCACCCCATGACTTCTATTAACCACGTTTTACGGTACCTTAAGTTCACGCAGCACGATTTTGAACTTAAATAGCTCGGCTCCGATGTAACTTAGGACCAAGTTTTTTTAATAGTCTTGTATCTCAAGAATGCCAACCTTTTCTGTCAGAACTACTAAATAGCAATAGCTAAAAAAGTGGCCGCTCATAAAAAAAATCATGCCAACCTCCGAACAAATTTACCCAAACCCCTTTACCCACCACAGAACTTCTCGGGGGACGCGATCGTATGCTTTCTCAAGATCTATGAACACCATATGGAGATTTTTATGTACCTGTCTGTATTTTTCCATTAGTTGTCGTATTGAAAATATGGCATCTGTTGTACTACGACCAGGCATAAACCCAAACTGGGACAGCGTCACCTCCGTTTCCTTTCGTAGTCGGTCATCAATCACTTTCTCCCATGCTTTCATAGTATGTGACAGCAGCTTTATTCCTCTATAGTTATTACAGTCTTGGATGTCACCTTTTTGCTTGAATATGGGCATCAGATATGATTGGTGCCACTCCTGGGGTACAGTCTCTTCGATCATCAACTTATTAAAGAATAAAGCCAGCCACATCCTTCCATCCTCACCTAACATCTTCCATACTTCGATAGGGATACCATCTGGTCCCACTGCTTTACCATTCTTCATCTTTCGCAATACATCTTGCACTTCATCCATCCTTATTTTATTCACTAGCCCCATATTTCCTCTCAAGTCTTCTAGTTTATGATGCCACATATTTTCTTCATTCAGCAACTTATCAAAATATTTCATCCATCTCGCTTTTATACTGCAATCATCCGTCAAAACCTTTCCATCTTCGTCTTTTATACACCTGATGTGAGTCATGTCCTTGCTTTGATGATCTCTTTCTTTGGCAAGTCGGTACAACAGCTTTTGCCCTATGCTATTTTTTATGTTTTCGTATAGTTTATTCTGAACGCTAGCTTTTGCTGTAGCCACCGCCTGTTTTACTTGCTTATTTATTTGTTTGTATTTTTCTTTGGAGGACAGCTGGGACTCTATATCAGTTCCGCATAAATTTCGCTGCCATTCTTTAAAAGCATTCTTTTTTTCTTTTATTCTTCCCTGTATTTCCTCATTCCACCACCAAGTTTCTTTGCTAATCTTGGTAGCACCTTTCGTTACCCCAACCACATTAATCGTTTTTCTTATATAGTCTGCCATACTCTGCCAGCACTCATCTACTGTTTTATGGGACATCTCATTCATAGCACCCATCTCATCTTTCATTCTTGTGACAAACGCCTCTTTGAACTCCATCCTTTCTAACAACCACCACTTGATTTTTGGTTCTGGCTTGTGTATGTTAAAAACTCCCTTCAAAAATATGGTTGCAAAAGGATCACAGAGTATGTACTTTAATATAAAGCATCAAATTGGGGCTCTCTTGTAGCACCATGTAAACAACTCATTACACTTCACTCCATTTCTTCAATCTTTTAGCCTCTTATTTATACATACATACATAACTCACGCCAGTTCTCTTGCGGGGTAGGCGCGGACAACAGAGCGCCATTCAGGCTTATTTTTACACACCTCACTTGCTTCTTTGACATTCATATCTCTTGTCATGCACGCTCGTCTGTTCTTAAGGCTCCTTTTATTTATATTATATTATTATACCCACTCCAACGGCAGCAAGCAGGAAAGTTACAGGAGAAGTGAGCAGCGCATTAAGTAAACGCAATTTATTTGAACTTTGGATAAACAATCGCTCTGCGTACTTCCCTGGTCCCTTTCCTGTTTGTCTCCAGACAAGTTGGCATAATCTAAACAAAGGTTAGAGGGACTTACCTATAGAATGATAATAAGATAAACGAATTTGTTTTTTGTACACTAACGCCATTTTGGTGGATTTTTAAATTTTTCAGTTTTATCACCATTAAATTAATTAAACTAGTCGCACAAAAAAGTCCCGCAGCCTGCTGGCGATAAATCCATAAATAATGTATAATAAATACAAAATATTCCATATTACAAAAAATATTTCCTTGCTATTTTATGAAGCGCTACTGAAACAGTCTGGAGTTAATATAAAAACAGTAAGCATAATAATTATTGGAATTTTTTGGTACCTTGACAATTATTGCCAAACGATGTAATTCCTAGGCTCTATAGATCCAAATCCCTTGCCTATCATTGTGGCGAATACTAAAGGTGTGTATATATTACAAGTCGAGACTGATGGACATGGCTGAGAGGCGTGGCTTGTAACGTATCTGGATAAGGAAATTCCGTTGAAGTGTGTACAGTATAAGTCGTAAGTCGCGGCCGTGACCTTGAGCGTTCCGATGTCCTAAAGCAATCTGGAGAGAGTGTTACGGCTCTGGTGTGCAAATTGTTCGGACGCGTCCATCAGCCGCGCCTGCGGACGCCTTTCGTAATATGTTGGCCCCTTAAGAAATTGACAGTTATTGTTAATGTCAACTGTCAAATTGTTTTGGAGGTTATGTTCTTCCATGTGCATGTGCATGGTAATAGTACCTACGCGAGTTCTGAGTTTTGATTAGAGCAGTTTAGTTCTCAGAGTACATTAATTAATATATTAGGTTTAATAATAGCAATTAAAGAAATTGTTTACTTTTTGATAAAATGATTTCAGTAAAACCTCTAAGACCAAAAAAGACAAAATTGAATAAAAAACAGAAGCGCGTTAATATAACTAAAATTGAAAAATTGAAAAATCCCGATGTCAAACTGTCAATTAAAGTACCGGCAGACAGATCTATCAAAATTAAAGCAGAGACTGCATCTAATATTGTAACTGAAAAGAAAAAGGCAAAATATGTATTTCCGTCGAAAAGTATAACGGAGGACGTGGTAAATTCATGTCTCACTGCACTGCAACATGTGACAGTACAAAGTAAAAAGAAAAACACTATCTTTGAGGAAGAAACACCTATATTTATAGAAATTCACTGTATCAAAATTCAGAATTCGAAGGGTAATGTGAGATTGTAAGTGTTTACTATTTATATACTTAAATTTACAGAGGATACACCAGTCTTAACACTCTTAAACTGTTATTCAATTAGTTTTTTTAACATGAACGTTATTTATTATCCTAGTCATTAGGCAAAGACACTTAATTCAAACAGTCACTGTATATCTGTATTACAAAACAATCTGAAGATCATGGGTGACATGAAAGTATGGAATTTTAGATCGCCCACATAAGTTCAACTAAGATAAGTAGGATATCTATAGTCTGTATATATAAATACCGACTACATGCAATACCAATGTAAGCAGAACAAAGTATAGGTGTAAGGGGTGTCGAAGGTGTAACCAGTGACAAGGACAGTGGGTTAGGTTAGGTTATCTTTAGACCAAAGCCCACGAGCCGAGCGAGCGAAGCGAGCTGCCGCGGTAGGGGCCGGCGAGTGGCAGAACCAACTGGTTTCCATTTAATCGTTGATAATTTTGATAAAAGTTAAAGTCGGTTCTGCCACTCGCCGGCCGCTGTAGCGTTACGCTCGCTTATCGCTCGGCTCGTGGGCTTTGGTCTAAAGATAACCTAACCTAACCCACTGTCCTTGCCATAACCTTCGAACACCCCTCACACCTATATATTGTTTGTCTAACATTAGTATTGCATGTTGTCGTTAATTATATATACAAACTACAAAAATATAATAAAGATCTTAATCACAATAATGTGAAAAATCTAAAATTCCGTATTTTTATGTCATTCAAAACTATTTATTAGAGATGGGTATGCATGCAGATTATTACATGTTCCACCTAAACCTTCTTTCATGGCACACCTCACTCTAAATTCATTTGTTTTTAAATTAGTGAAAAAATATTTTGATCATGTCATACATGTTACATTTGCAGATTAATCCCAAAAGTAATTGTGTTTTTATTATAATTAGTAGGTAAGTCGTCACGCTAAAATTGAACATTATTTCTATCGATAAATGCACCCGTAATGTGGTGGTTTCTCTAAGTTATTATAATATGAGACTTCAGAAAAGCATTAACAGAATTGTGTCAAATAACTAGGTAGTACAAAGGCATAAGGAGGCTAGTCTGCTCATGGGCCTGCCTATTAGCATAAATTAAAATATTGAAGTCCAGAACTAATTTTACTTGTAAGTTTTAGACTGGTTCATAATTGAGATTTTTCTGTCTAGTATCATACCAAACAGCACAGTTGCTTCTACAGGGGAAGTGTGCCTCATTACACCAGATTTGAAGAAAGGACGGAAAATTGATCATGAACCTACAATTGATAAATGGGAAGAATTACTAAGGAAAAAAGATGTTACTGCTGTAAGTACATTCTTCTGACCTAATGTACACATTGTTACAAATAATAATAATGTTTTTGGAATCTGCTGCTAATGTTTCACTCTAAATTAAACCCCCTCATCTCAGAATGCCTTCTGGCAAAGGCCTTGTGGAGTTGATGGTATCAGTGTTGATGCTGTTACTCTCCAACACAGAATAACAATTGAGAATACAAGAGGAGTATTTATAACTGTATGTCTCAAGACCATGGGCCATAATAATGGCCCAGACTTTAGGAGGGCTTGCATGGGACCATAAGAAGGCTAACACATAGAGGCCCCTTGACAAATTTAATCTAATTGTGGCGTGACACTGACCGGCGATTATCCCTTTCGATACCATATAATAATGCACACAAGGCCAGTGTAGGACTATTGTGGGAAATGAGAACAAAAAGTACCGGGCTTTTCGGGTGAACTGCTAGTGGTACTAGGGGTCTGGGAATATGGGGATTATTATTATTATTATAAATTGCATTATAATACCTAACAAACTAGTTACAAAATGGTTAAATCTTTGTAAAGAAGGTATCACTGGCCAATTGTTCGACTAAGGTGTGTGTCCACAAGCTATACCGGCTGCAAAAACCCAGATGCTATGCTTGTGCATGTTCATTGACAGTTGTGTTTATGCGACACACTGAAAAGCTGGCGCAGTAGTTAAGTGTAATGGAAGGCCACAGCCATTTTCAGTATTGTTATAATGAATACATGCTGCTGGTGAAGGAAAACATATAAAAACCTGCATACTCAGATTAACAATATGTGAAACATGAGAATCGGCCTTCTTATACAAAACAAGTGTGGTAGAGCCTGTAACCCCTATTGTTACAAATTGATATTATAATTTAATAATGTTTTCTTTAACATTTTTAACTCCAGGTTAAAACCATTATCCCTATCAGACAACTCAAAGTTGAATATGACCAGTTTGAGTTAAAACGGAGATTATTAACACAGCATGACTTTATCATGGTTGATACAAGAGTTTTAAGTCATGTGTCCCATATACTAGGAAACATGTTTTTCAAAAAACATAACATGTTAATACCAGTAAGGTTGAATGAAGAAGGAGATTTGAAAAAATCCATTGATTTAGGATTACACACTGCTATTTTGAGACTCAGTGAGGGTGAAACATCAACCATTATTGTGGGCCATACTGGAATGTCACAAAAATGTCTTAAAGAAAATGTCCTGTCTATTGTGAATCAATTACATACAAGATTTCCAGGTGGAGAGGCAAATATAAGATCACTGTCATTGAAACTACCTTTGTCTATCTCTGTTCCCCTGTATCTCACTTTACGTAAGTATTGTCAACTATAGTTCACTCTAAACTTTTATAACTGCTCTTAGCAACAGATGGCAATACAAAAGTCTGTAAAGTGTGTAAGTCTACCCCAAATTTTATGGTTAATCTCTATTAGCAAAATATAACTGCATCAGCAATTACATAGATAGACACAATTGCATACAAAATTGAGAATTGAGCAGCCTTCGGCTACTAATATGTAGGACCAATAAAATTTGATCCAAATGACAAAATCTCAAAATGGAGTGTGGTAGTATTCAATATTGGTTAGTAAAAAATTATCAATAGACGGCTCTACTGTGCAGTTTACTCAAAAGACTTGTTTTTCTCAGTTTTCATTATTATTTTAGGTCCATCAAATCTTATAACAGCTCCTAAATTTGCACATAAAAGACCAAAACACTCCACAGTTTTGGAAGATGAACTGTCAACAATACCAGGTGCCAAAGTAAGGGTTGGTCCTGATGGGACTGTAAAGTTAATCAAACCTAAGGAAGTTGACAGGTAATATTATTTTTTATGTCTTAAAGAAAAGTTAAAAGAATATACTACAAGAATATTGTATTAAGAATGTTTGTGTAGTAAACTGACGGACTCATAAACTGCATCAAAGTTCAGGATTAATTTGAAATGATTTTTTTAAATAAGTATGCAAACTTTTTAGATTAAATTATATAAATATAGAGAGACTGGCTCTTAATCTCAAAAAAAAGGAAAATTTAAAAATAGAACTGCAGTAAAACAAATGAATACAGCTGGGAAAAGAAAATTACTCGATTTGCGTGTTATTTATAGCAAAGTTTTAAATTGATTCTCATTGATTTTTTATTCTTTTGTCAATTGAATTATTGTTACCAGCAGAATTGTTGTGTTAGTTTTTTTAACTCATCCAGAGTTTTTGAACCATAATATGGATACTTCGTCCGAACAAGCAGCTCAAATTGTAGCATTGGTGCGGGAGGGCTTGGATCAACGAACTATTGGTAGAAATTTAAATTTAAACCAGTATACGGTTTCTAGAATATACAGAAGGTTTGTGGAGACAAGATCTTACAGAAGGAGACGTGGTACAGGCAGGACTCGAGCAACCACCGGTCGTGATGACCGATTTATTGTTACAACTTCCCTGCGAAATTGTTTCCTCACGTCTGTTAACATCAAAACAGAGCTTAATGAAGTGCGTGGAGTAAACGTGAGTGCACGAACAATAAGAAGAAGGTTAAAGGAAGCGGATATCACCCCTTTTAGACCAGCAAATGGTCCAAAGTTGTCTGTAGCTCACAGACGAGCTCGCTTAAGATTTGCGCGTGATCACCTGAATTGGACTGAAGAGCAATGGACCTCCATATTGTTCACGGACGAGTGTAGGACATGTTTATATGGTGCAGATGGTCGCAGAAGAGTCTATCGTTGACGTGGGGAGCGATATGCTCAAAGTTGCATTGAGGAGCGTGTTCCTTTTGGAGGCGGTTCGTGTATGGTCTGGGGTGGCATATTGATGAACGAGCGAACAGAACTTGTATTCATAGACATGGTCCGTCAAAACGGTAATAGAGGGGGTTTGACTGCACATCGCTACATAACAGAGATCTTAGAAGATCACGTGGTGCCTTACATGGGATTCATAGGCGAAAATTTTACTTTAATGCAGGATAATGCCCGGCCGCACGCTGCTGCACAAGTTCGACAATATTGCGAAGAGGTTGGGATACGTACAATGAATTGGCCAGCACGCAGCCCGGATCTTAATCCCATTGAGCATGTTTGGGATAATTTAAAAAGAGCTGTATATGCGTGAAACCCTTTGCCCACGACAGTGGCAGCACTAAGAACAGCACTTTCAGAAGAATGGGACAATATTCCGCAAGATCTTTTAATAACCCTAATAAAATCTATGCGGAACCGATTAGAAGGAACCGATTAGAATCCGTAATAAGGGCACGTGGAGGTAATACGCCTTATTAAAACATAAATAAACCCTTGCATAAAGTTTGTGTCTATTGTTAAAACCAATTTTCCTTAAATTTCTGTTTTTTCTTCAAAAAAAGTCTTAAGGTCCTTTCCAGTACACAAACTTAAACTTAAGGATATGACGCCCTACGCTGTTTTAAAGTTCACGAACCAATCTAGAGGTTTCAATTTAAATCTGTATAGAAAGTTTGCATACTTGGTTAAAATATTTATTTCAAAGTCGTCTATTACTTTGATGCAGTTTATGAGTCCGTCAGTGTATATTCATTATGTTATATTCATGTCTTGTACGAAATTATATTTTTTATCGAGTTTTTGTTTATAATTTCATTATGACTAATATAAACTTGTATTATCAGAACATTTGTGGTATGCAAACGAAAACGTAAGTCTTTTTGGCGCAATGTATGTTTTGAATAATTATGATATTTTTCTTTTAACGGAGACCTGGCTGCTTGACAGCATACTTGGCGGTGATTTATTTGACAGTAGATACACAGTGTGGCGGCGAGATCACTGCTATTATTTAACAATACAGACTATGGGAGGCTGAGTTCTTTGTATAGTATGTCATCCAGAATAGTGCTCCTCGGCTGAGGATCAATGGGTCCCATTAACAATTAGTGAAACATAACATTTGTGTAGTTTATTTATCTATCAAAAAGAAGGATAAAATTTTTCAGACCAGTTGACAAATTTCTTAAATAATCTTTGTAATATAATAATTTAATATCCTAACTCTAAAATTCTTGTGGCTGGAGACTTTCACATGAGTTCTAGGTTAGGTGCGAAGTAAAGATACTAGATATTGTTTAGAAATGCCGAGTGTAGTTAGACTCATTGAATTTATCTATGAGCTTGCCTTGCATTCTTAGATCTACACCAGTTCAATAATGTCTGTAAATGCTTATGGTCGGCTATTTCATTTAATCTTATGTAATGATAATATGAATGTCAGAAATTGTACTGATCCATTGGTCCTGCTAGATTCTTAGCATAATGCATATCAAATATTGTTTTTGGCAAGCAAATTAAGAGGTTATTAATAACGAACTTTCAAACACTGACTGGACAAATTGTTTTTCAAACAAGTCTTTAGAAGGAACTATCACTATTGTCTACCAACGTTTAAATGAAATACGCGATAAGTATGTCCCGCAAAGAACTGTTATGACTAAACATTTTCCGCCGTGGTATACGCCGGCACTAAA
This sequence comes from Dendrolimus kikuchii, assembly GCA_019925095.2. Lineage (NCBI taxonomy): Eukaryota > Metazoa > Arthropoda > Insecta > Lepidoptera > Lasiocampidae > Dendrolimus > Dendrolimus kikuchii. Next base: position 11,067,017 of record CM034398.1, on the reverse strand, counting down.
GAAAGTTTTAAAAGGAAAATATAAACAAGAAAAACTAAGGTATGCTATTGAATGCCCACACACTAGATCTGCTTCGTAGGCGAGCCTTACTCTAGAAGGAAATGCTTATAAATCGTACATTTAAAAATTTTCACTCAGAAACAATCCAAAATTATTCTGTTCTCATTTCAAAAATACATGAAAAAACTAATATTCCCGTGAATATGAATCTCGATAATGAAGTAGCTACATCAGGTAGTGAAATATGTGATCTATTTGCTAATTATTTTCATTCTACATTTTGTCAACCTAGCACTTCATCTACTACTTTAAATAATTCAATTTTTTCTACAAATCTTGACACAAATATATCTACTGTAGAATTTAATTGTAGTATAATAACGCTCGGATGATGATGATGAGTTAAAAACAAACTAAAATCCCTGCACTATTATAAATCTGCTGGTCCAGATAACTTTCCTCCAGTGTTCTTTATTCGGTTTGCTAACAAATTATCTTATCCCTTATGTTATCTAATGAAAGAGTCTCTATGAACAGGTCATATTCCTAATATTTGGAAGTCAGCTTTTATCTCTCCAGTATACAAAAAAGGTCCTAAGCACCTGATCTCCAACTATTGTCCAATATCTAAACTCTGTGTTGTAGCTAAAGTATTTGGGAATTGTCTATGAACAACTTTATGATGCATTAAAAACTAGCTTTCCAATTTCTCATCATGGTCTATTAAAAAGAAGGTTGACTTTAAGTAACTTAATACTTTTTAATGAATTTATAATGGATACTATGGACAGTAGTTTTTTTTTTACAAGATATGTAATTCTGGTATAAGAGGCGATCTCTTAAGATGGTTTAGCTCCTATATTGACAATCACAGTCAATCCGTTGTTTTAGGAAATTACATATCCAGATGGATGCACTTCCAAGTGGAGTACCTCAAGGCTCATTGCCAGGTCCTTTACTGTTTTCAATATTTAGCTCCGATATAGACACCTGTTTCATGAATTCATCTATTTTAAATTTTGCCGATGATGTGAAAGTTTGCAAATCTTTGAATTGCGTAGATGATGCTATAGCATTACAAGAGGTTCTAGTTCTGTTGGATAATTACTGTTCACTAAATAGGCTAGATCTAAATACTGATAAATATTCGTGTATAACTTTCACAAGAACAAAGACACCTATATTATTTGACTACCTTTTAAAAGGGCAAAAGCTTCAATTAGTACAAGAAGTAAATGATCTCGGTGTTATACACGATTCAAAACTATTATTTGATAGGCATGTCACTGCTATTACTAATAAAGCTTCTAGAGCACTAGGGTTGCTTATGCGTTTCTCAAAAAATTTTACTCAGTCTAAAACTTTCAAAGTTCTATATTCTACATATATTCGATCTTAAGAATATCCTTGTCAAGTATGGAATACAAGACATGATGTATACATTAAACACATTGAACAAATACAAGTAACATTTCACTCCAAACTCCAAATTAAAAGATTTTACTAAGTAAGAATCACCTTTTTCTGAAACTCGCACAGTGTCGGGAAATTGCTGATTTAATGTTCCTAGCTCATATTGTAAACTCACATAAATTCGATTCTCCTGAATTACGTAACAAAATAGATATATATACATATATACGTCTCAACAATCTTTCCGTTATAGTCCCTATTTTGTTTTAAAATCGGTTGACATGAACTATCGCCAGAATAGTTTTCTGTATCGATCGTGTACTACCTATAATAAATTAATTCGGAGCTATGATTTGGATATAACGGGTACCTCGGTATCTGGTTTTAGGAACAAACTCAATTATCTATATTTTGAATTTTGTGTCATGAGCAGGTTTTTAACAGACGAGCGGGCATGACAAGAGTTATGAATGTCAAAGAAGCAAGTGAGGTGTGTAAGAATAAGCTTAAGTGGCGCTCTGTTGTTCGTGCCTACCCCGCAAGGGAACTGACGTGAAGTTATGTATGTATGTATGTATGAGCAGGTTTTTTTAGTATGTTAGATAAATTTTTCATGTTTAAATTACTATTTATTTTCTATGTGTTTTTAGTTTTCTGATCTCTGATTAGATATCTTAATTTATTTCTATCTGTGGTGACTTTTTATTAGCTCACTTGTGCTTGTGAATAGCTGATAGTCATCCAAAACTTGTAAAATAAAACAAAATAGAAGGAAATCAAGGGAACTATCCGATTTTCTTAATGCCTCTGCAACACCTGGGATAATGTTACTGTTAATAACTTTGTTATGCCAGTGTAACCAAAGGTTTAATGCGTTATTTGATATGCAATATTTTTAATGATGCTAAACATTGACAGATAACTCATGTATATACAGTAATGTAGCTAATTGTTAACACATTATTTTTCAATGCTATAAGTAAGTTGCATTTGATCACACTCACTAATATTAATGCAGGTGACTTATGAATAGTAATATTTTTTTCAAAGTGCAGTGTTTTTATTCTTGATTAATAATTTCTTGGAGTATCTGACATTAATAGTAGCAATATTTCACCATTTATTGACATTCATTATAAATTTTAAGACCTATATTAAAGCTGAAATTACATAGTTCACTTCTGTCTTTCTATGTAGACAGAAACCGGGGATACCAAATTAAAAAATAAATGAACTTAATCATTACATTATTCTTTAACTGTGTGATGCTTATTTGTTATTAAAATTGATTAATAATTTTATTAAGCAAACACGTAAAAAGTCACCAACATAAATAATTTTGATAAATGCATTAATTGCAGTTCCATTTTTTTTAAGCAGTTCTAAATTTCATTATTTTGTATTTCTAGCAATCAGTTTTACACAGCAGTATTTTATACTTTAAACATTTGTCTTTGAACATTACATTAAATAACATATACATACATACATACATACATACATAACTTCACGCCAGTTCCCTTGCGGGGTAGGCACGAACAACAGAGTGCCATTTAGGCTTATTCTTACACACCTCACTTGCCTCTTTGACATTCATAACTCTTGTCATGCAAGCTCATCTGTTCTTAAGGCTCCTGACATCACCTTCTGCTAGTACACGATCAATTTGATCATGGAAGGTGTGTCGTGGCCTTCCACGACTTCTGCATCCATAAATAACATATACACAGTTAAAAATGTCACTTGTTCATTTATGAAGTTGTTATGCCACATTTATATCCAAATTTTAAAATTTCTTTATAAGGCTGTGTTGACCAAACTGTCTGCGAAACCCTAACAACGCCATTTAGTTAAATCAGATACCTTCTAATTATTTAGTAATATTTGTGTTTTACATAAAATATATTGTTTCAGTATCAGTGAAGATGAAGAAAACTTTGAAAGTACAACAGAGCAAAGAAGTTAAATAATCAGAAGAAATAACGTGATTATTTTTATCAGATTACGATATATTAACATATTATAACGTATATTATAGAATAAATGTAATAAAAAAATTGTCGCTGATGTTTTAAGTTTTATTTCATATATAAATGCAGCGCCATCTTTTTGGGTATATCCGTCTATCTCACAAAAACAACGTCATTTATCGGGATAAAAATGCTAAATGTTGCCTGTGTCAGATTCCAAGATAAACAAAAATTCTGACAGTTGGCTTTCGAAATTTGCTGGTCCAATATAACTCCCTCATTTTTAAACTGATTTTACAAACTCGACACCACCAATAGAGTTATTACAATTATAGTATTAGTTTTATATATTACTAGGATATGCCCGCGACTTCGTCCACGTTTCATTTGAAATTACCGCGGGAATCCCGGGACACAAAGTACCGCAGTATTTAAAAAAAAGAGTATAAAGGTTTTACGTAAATCCCGAACAAATAGACACAAATATTTTAATTTTTTTAAATTAATGTTTATAATAGAATATTCCGGTTGGTTTTTTTTAATACTTCACTGTACAGACGGCATTTTTTTAATTTTGTAATATAGGTTTAGTATAGTAGATTAATACTACTTAATAAGTGTGTCAATGGTTATATCAGGCAATTTAATAAATATTGTTATTACCATCCAAATTGCATTTTCTTAAAAATTAATGAATGAAAAACTAGTTTTTCCTTATCCTAGTTCTAGTATCTTCCACTTTGTATTTTGACTATATTTTTTAGAAATTAGTATATACAAAGTAAAGGATGAATTTCAATGTAATTCTGGGATATAGAGCAGTTTCATTATGGTATGGTTTCAATTTATGAGTGGAAAACTACAAATATTTATATTGATCATATTTATTCTTATTTAGTGTTACAATCATTTTTGAAATATATTTTTTTTTCATACAAAAAAAATTAAACCATAATGAAATATGTCAATTGTAAAAAATAATATAATAAACAGTTAACTTTGATCTTCAATATTATCATAACATGCAGAGTTTATTTCAAAATTATCTGCTATCATCACAGCACTCGTTGATGACTTTGGAATGACAGTAACCTGCTTTTTTGTAGGCCATACTTTACGGAACTTTTTGAAATTCTTTAACTCTGAAATGGGAGCTTCTATGTACACTGGTTCTTTCTTCACAATTAAATCTTTGTTTACAGTAACAACTGTAATTCCCAGATCAAGCTCCTTCATTTTATCATCAAGATCATCATATTCCTTTTTTATTTGTTTCTTCATTGCATCAAAATTACAGTTCAGATTACTTTGCAGTTCTTTGAGTTTAACCCCTCTCATTGCAGATATCTCTTGTGGTGTTATCTCATTACCTTTATTTTCAATTTTAACAGGCCTGGATGGTTCTTCATTTATATCGGTATCAAACATCTTATGTTTTAATGCAGTAGTTTCACTGGATTTTTCATCCTGAAGGAAATTGAACAAATCATCTTCATTCCCGTCAAAGTCAACCTTTCTTTTCTGTGGTTTAGATAGATTAAGTTTCTTTCCTTTATTTTGAGTATCATTAGAAGTAACTGGTTCCAAAAAGTTGAACATATCATCATCAGATTTACTTGAAGTAGCTAACTTTTTGGATGGATTTGAAATTTCTGCATCACCATCATTTGCAAACTTTCTTTTGTTAATATTTTCAATTTCTATGCTCCTATTGTCAATTGCTTGCTTTTTATTTAAATTCATTTCCAAGTCACTACCATCAGCACTATATTTCCTCTTGCCTGATAAATTATCACTTGATATTAAACTCTCGTTTATAACAACATTTTTGTTTCCGCCCTGTATTACAGGTTCTTGAGACTCTGGAGCCAATATTTTTGTGGTCTTAGTATTTTGTGTAGATGCCTTCATAACTTCTGTTGAAAAGTTGAAATCAGGATTACAGTATTTGTCAGTAGAAGTGTAGAGTATGGCTAATCCAATTTCAGCATCTGCAATTACTCTCTTATCATTACTCTTCAGAAACTGGACAACTTCATCAATCTTATTTTTAAGTGTTTGTGTGTCTTGGGTACTTGATGCATTATATTGAATTACAATCACATCTCTTTTACAAACTACAGATGTACTGACTTCACTTTCTGTTATCAATACTGGCTCACCTGAGCAATTACTGAGAACGCCTTTATACATGTCATATTGTCGCTTAGAGAAGAATAATATTTTCTTACCCTTTAATAATGTCTGCCTCCTTTTATCTGGTAGAAAGGATACAGATTCTTTATTAAGGGTAGACTCAATAACTTCAGGTGTAAAGTTGTTGGGATCAGGCAAGGCTTTACTATTTTCAACAGCTTCAAGACATTTGTTCCAAAACTCTTGTGTAACAATGTATGAACCTTGCACTAAAGCTAAAACAACTTTAATTGTTAAAGTTATTGCTGGCATTGTTAAATATTGACAAGAATGATCCCATTCATTTTTCAATATCCCTCCTATCTTATTGAGGACTATCTTTAAATTTTGCATATTTTCTCCTTTTAAAGTAGATGTACATGTTGTAAGATCCTTCTCATTGACTTTCCAAACACTATTCAGCTTACCGAATCTTAAAACATCATTGTTTTTAAGCTGTATTTTGCTGTTGGCTTGTACTTTATGAGAAAAATCATTGACAAAAGTTCCGTAAGTAGACCCAAAATCTTGCAGAAGTAACGATGACCCATTAGTTGAAATAGTCAAAGATGCATGTTTTCGGCTCACGGAAGCGTCGTTTGTGATAGAGAAGTTGCATACTCCGGCTTCGGAACTTCTCCCGATGATAATGTCTTTGCTTTGTGGTATGATATAAACTATTCTTTCGTCTGCATCTGACGTTAGGTACCACATTTTAACAATGTTTACTGCCTTAGCATATATTATTTTACAACTGATATGATCTTTAAATGATTATAAAATCCCAAACATAGCATAACCTCACAAGTTAGAGGAAGCGGTAGAGACAGAATCAAAGTCACAGACTACATGACTACAATCAGCGCGATCCATCTGTAACTCAGAACGCCCAAAATGCTCCGTTAGCCGTTCCATCTGGCGACCGCGATCCTTATGGTCGTGGCGAAAATGTCACTAACGACGTGATAATTTTTAACCACGCAACGCTCACAACGATCCATATTAAGAGGGGGGTCGAATAACCGTTCCACTTAGTTTATGATTGTAACGCCCGCAACGAAGTGGTCGTTGTGAGCTACTGGTGGAACGCGTCCAGCGTAGGAGTGAGGCGTATATATCGGAACAGATACACGGAACAGGTTTCTCTATGAAAAAACTTTGCCCTATTATCTAAAGACCGAAACAACTGTTCCAACTGTTCTGCCTGTTCCAGCCTGTTCCATTATGTTCCATTCCACAGCAAACAGTCCGAAACGAAACAGTTTGGAACAAACTCTTTTCTCTTTTCACATACTGTAAACGAAAAAGATAGCAATAACATGCCTTAACCCTATTTCAATTCTATTTTGGTAATAATTGTAAATACATTCCGATACACGCAAAAAATTATGGTGTATAAATAATAAATGTACTGTTTATATATCATTTAAAATATGACATTATCTATAATTATTATGACATACTTTTAAAATTATTATTATTTATTAGACACGTGACAATATAGTGGTAAAAACATTTAACTGAGATGAAAGGCCTAGCATGAATCCGAACTATTCTAAACCTGATATCCTCTCTGAGTCTGTGACTCTGCAAGTCTGTCTGTAGTATGTAGTCAGTCTGTGATGCATTCCGATTTTTGTGTTTTGTTTCTTTGTTTGTTTTGATTATTTTCGTAAAAATAAACAAAATATTGTAAACAAATCAGTTAAATATTACTCCTTAAACCTGTTGCAACACAACAGTCTGTTATTTTAGAATAGGCTGTTATTTTGGAACAGGCTACTGGAACTGTTCTTTCATTGGAACAGGAACAGGTGGAACAGGTCTCTTATTTTACCTGTTACAGACCACCCCTAGTCCAGCGTTCCTCCAGTATCTCACAACACCCAAAATGCTCCGTCTACCGTTCCACAAAATGATCGCGGCCGTTATGGTCGTGACGAAAACGTCACTAATGACGGCATCATTTTCGAACACACAGCGCTCACAACGACTCATATCAAGAGGTGGGTCCAAGTGGGCGTTAACCGCAGAGTATTAATTCTCTCTATCTTTTGACATGGAAAAAGGCGTGATTTTTAAATCAATCAATAACATTTTTGTATTTCGTCGTCTATAACATAAACGCCCCATAATCCGTTCCTCTAGAGTTTATGAATGTAAGATCCGCAAGCAAGTCGAACGGGAAAAATCGCGGTCGTGAACGTGGTCGTTGTGAGTTCCGTCTGGAACGTAGCCTATAGGATATGAGCAGAAATAACCTACTACCTACAATATACAATGTAATTTTTGGAATTAAATAACGTAGTGATTACTTTTCCAGTAATTACTTACTCTGTGGAATGAACATGAACTGCAGGTCCTTAAGTCATCACGTGTACTCTGTGGGAACAAACAGTGTTGCCAACATCGCAGGGCCTGATGTCGTCGTTTCCACAGTGAAAGTAGCCTAATGTAGCCGAATTTTTAAGAAGAGGTCTTCAATTCGTCATATAAATATTTTATTTTACTTTTCTGCATGTTCAGTTAAAAGTTTTGGTTTTTGAATCGATTTTAATATTTTTTTCTGCGTTGGATATAGTATATCTTTAAAGTGGTTCTATATAAATTTCATTGCTACCAGACCTTATGTTCCGAAAATATAGCAGAAAATTCCTTTAAACCAAACAGAAAATGTATAGTTGTTTCAGCCGTAACTTTCTATTTTTGAATCGAATTAAAACATTCTTTTTGATGTATTCAGGTATAATATTTACTTAAGTTTTTGCGACTTGTATACATAATAAAACTACGTTTTAACAGTTTTAAGCGCGGCAATTTATTTGATTTTGGTTATTCCGACATTTCGGCCACTTTTAACTGGCCGTGGTCACGGAAGACAAAAATGTCAAGTGTCAACGACTAGTTTTATTATTCAAGTATACTTTCTTCCATGTAACATTCATGTTTGTGTTGTCCACAGGTTTACAGAAAACATTTAAAATATCAAAATTTGTGTTTTCAATAATTTATAAAAATTTGTACACCTGTCATTTCTAATTAAACTGTGACTTTGTCAAAATCAATGCCTAATGCGTTGGAGCCATTATACGCAAAAATAGAATAGAACAGGTATACTTTCTAGATGGTTGAATTTAAATTTTATTGGTATTAATATATTGAATTTCAAATGTACAGTAGAAAATTCCACAAAATGTAATAGAAAACGTGCAATAATTGAAATATTGGTAGTTGTTTTTTTTATTTCTTCTCCACCGGACGAACGAGATTTATCCGGCTTTTCGTATCTTTTTTTATATGACTTTTATACTTTTTTTTAAATTTTTTAATATACTGCTAGGTTTATGACATTCCTAAAAATAGTAAGTTTATAATTATGATCAACAACGCTAAATTAAAGAAAAACTTATATTTATTTGTGATTTGGTTAAATGGCTTGTCCGTGTTCCTAATAAGCAACCAGTCACCTTTCAGATTTTTTGCACTCCAAATCTCGCTCTAAGTAGTCTAAACGTACGTCGGTGGCACAGAGAACAAATAAGATTGTGGCGTAGCTATGCTAAAAGACAGGTTAGGTAAAAGACAGACTGGCTGTTTTTAACAAAATAGACAAGGCCATGTTTTTTTTACATAATAATAATATCAAGCCATAAATGTCCCACTGCTGAGCTCGGGCCTCCCATTGTAGGGGAACGGACAGTATATCCACCACGCTTGTCCAAGGCAGCTTGGCAGGTTTGACGCATCGGTTATCTCGATGTGCAGATTGCATCACGATGATTTCCTTCACCGTTGGTAGCACGTAGTACTTGTAACAATATGCACATTAGATCAGAAAACCGACTAAGTGGTGTATACGATCCAGTCAGGATCCAACCCACACCCTTTGAGTTCGGGACGCGTGCGATAGCCATTACCCTACCACGACCTTTTTTTTCATGCGCAGGGGAAAATATACATTTTGTACCATGCTAAGTCCCTCTCAGCTGTGGGGGTGAGACTGGGCGGAACCAACTACTCTGTTAAACCTAAACCTGCGTCCCATACCCGGCGCTTGTGTGGAAGAACATGAGATGACGAGCGAAACTACACCCCTGTCACCCCGGGATGCAGATTGACCCACTTCACCAACAGAGGTTGGACCCGTAGCAGCCCCACGATGCGCGGACCTCTACGATGGAATAATGGGAGGAGATTTTGTGCATACCTGTGTCTCCGGAGACCAATCTGGCGACGGCGACCAGGAAGCGCGTGTGCAGCTCTCTCCCTTATGTCAACACCTAAAAACTGCTAACCAAACTATCGGATGTGTACGTATTTAAACTGCGTCTTATAAACACGCACAGTCGTCTCCGACGCGGCTTCACTGATGGTAGCTCTCATTCGAGAAAATGCACTTTTTCACGGATATGTTGGTGTGTATTGAATTTTATAGTCAAAAAACATGTTTTTATTTTAATATAATATATTTTACGTTTTTACCCTACATTTAGAGCTTTTATTCTAAATAAATCCTAATCTCAGTCATGGTTTATGGATTGATTAGCTTCTATTAGACTATTAGACGTTCTATTAGACTCATAATGCCACGTTCACAACCGCGATTTTTCTCGTTCCACTTGCTTGCCGGCGTTAGAATCGTACACCCAAGTGGAACGGTTATTCGACCCACCTCTTGACATGGGTCGTTGTGTAGTCAAAAATGATGACGTCATTAGTGACGTTTGCGCCACGATTATAACGACCGCGGTCGCCTTATGGAACGGCTAACGGAGCATTTTGGGCGTTGTGAGCTTTTACTGGAACGCGCTGTAAGTAGCAGGTATCAGCCTCATTCTTAGCCGCGTCTGGTAAACTCTTTGGGCTTAAACAAGAAGCTTAAGCTTCTTGGACTTAAATGTCTCGTGAATATATAGTAGTATATATAGTATCCATAGTAGTTTGTGGTGAATATGACTCTGTGGTCTGTTTCCGTGCTGTTACTTAGCAACGTATTGTTGAGTAAACTTTGTAAAGTGTAAACTATGTATTGTAAACATGCAACATCGAAGCAAGAGTAATTCCTAATTATATAGTTATTTTAGATATATGTGGTTTAAAAAGTCTCAAATATGACTTTATACATTGATACAAAGCTTAATTTTAGCGATAACAACGCCATATCTTCAGTAGGATCTTGGCATCCTTCTTTACCACTATTAGCTATCGGTTCTTACAATCAAGAAAAAGGAGGATATGTTACAATATTTCTAGAAAATGTGAGTACATTGAAGTTCCTTTCAGTCTCCGTCATTCTAAAAATAACCATAGCTCCTAGTGGGATAATCATTCGACGTAACATCAATTTTGAAGTTAAATTGTCTTGTAGTGTCCATATTATATACTATAATATACTTACTGCCTGTCTACACTCTATAGTTACAATACTTGCATGTTCTGAAAGTAGCGGTATGTATTTATGATGTTCGAGCTTTATCTACGATAATTTTATGCTACTGCTTCATCTGGGATAATGTTGTAATTGTTGACTGTTTCACACAGATGTAACGATGGGCTTAATACGTTATTTGGAATGCGATTTTGTTATTAATAAGGATGTTAAATATTTATAGATGTAGCAATTCTTCTGTAATGGTGTTATTTTAATGCTATATAATATATAAGACATTTTGCCACAGTCTATAACCATAACATTATCGCAGATGAAGTTGAAGCATTATAGTTATTAAATATATATATATACAAGGTGGCCAGAACAGTGACATTCAGAAGAAAAATGAATTTAGTTTATATAAAAAGGTACCTAAATTACACCCATGTATGTTTTACCAACATTTTTAATTATCAAGTTAGTGATTTTATTTTTAAAAATTTACTGGAACGGTTTTAAATTTTTTTTTATTTTTTTTTGGTATTATTATTTGGGAGTTTTTTATGTAACTAAGTTCTTGTGAACTTTTAAAAACATAAAATAATTCAGCAACCTAACAGTTGTTGTTAGGGTGTTGATAATTTTAGCAGTTTTCCAGGAAATATTCTAGTGAAGAACAGCTTTTGGGATGTGCATTTCTTTAGAAGAAAATACCTTTGACAATCGGTTGTAAAATTATTTATTTATTTCACAATCAACTGTTTCAATTTATTTAATAATAAAGATAGAACTTAGAATTACAATGCAACATAAAAGTAAAGTCACAGACACTATTCTAGTGTGTGAGAAAGACCGTAATATTCTTTATTTGAGTCATAATATTCATGGAAAAAAGTTAATATCTGCAACTCAACTACTTAAGTTTTATAATTTTCATGGCAAAGGTTTGCTCAAAAGAAAATTATTTGTAAAAAATTAAAAATGTCTAGTTTAACAAAATTATAACTATTTTTGTTATATCCAACTGTAATTTTCTAATATTAATCAACTTAAAGAAACCCAAAATAGAAATTTATTTATTTTTACAGTAAAAGTAAAAAATAGTCTATTAAGGGTAACTTTTTTTATATTATTTTCAACATTATGACTGTTGCATAGTTTTGAAAGATACTCCAAAACTATGAAGGTACCTTTTTAAATTTTATATTTAAGATTGAAAATTTGAGTCTTATTCACTCAAACAAATTTCTTTCACTTTCAAGTACAATTTTTGTAACTTATATTGATGTTTATTAGGGTGCTGATTATTGTATGTGTAAAAGTACAATTCGTACTTAGCTACATATAAAAACTCCCAAATAATACTAATAACTGAAAAAACTAATAATAACACCAACAAAAATTAAATAATTTTTTTTTTAAATCCATTCTGGTCAATACTTCCCAAAAAATAAAAATAAATTAATAATTCGAAAACTAAAAATGTTGGTAAAATATACATGGGGGGTAATTCGGGTACCCCTTTAGGCCCCTGGCCATCCTGGATATTTATAATGTAGAATTTTTGTCCTGGAAAATGCTAGTGGTTGTGAAATAAGCTATTTCCACATCTAAAGCAAACTTTAACTACAATTCAATTTGTAAATAAAAACACTTATATTTGTCTTAAACTTCTTACAATGATTCACATTAATATATTATCAGGTTCTTGATGATGTAAATACATTGCCCTAAATTATTGGTGTTCATTTAATTTTCCATACGAAAATTCTTACAGGGCTGTCCTTTGGAAGGATGTAATTGGCCAATATTAGTTTCAAACCAAGTGACTGCCTTAGCTTGGCACCCAACCAGAAGACTATTAGTGGTTGGCTGGGATGGAGGGGAACTTTACATCTGGCTTGAATACTCATGGGCGAGACTGGAAGCACCCCACAATGCTGCATTAACAACAATTACCTTTAGCCTTGGAGGTGGTAGGCTGCTTGCTTCAGATGCAGCAGGATCTGTTTCAGGTTGGCAATCTGCTTCTGGTGCTCCATTGACTTCGTTTCACCATCAACTCGGTGATGTTATTACACATGTTGCATTTTGCACTCCAAGACCTAGCACAGAATCGTCAATAAGAGGTCTTGCTCGTGCTGCAGTAGCAGGTGATGAAAGTGCTTTGGATGCTTTAGCTGCCTGGAGGCCACGTACCACAGCCAAAGTAAGAGAAGGCACCCAACCAGATAATCATTCCTGTTATGCAGCTCAAGATAATGGTGTTATTTTGTATATAGATCCATCCGGAGCATGTTCTGAAGTATTAAATTCCCCAGGAAATATTGTATTCATTGGTATAATTAGTAACATTTACCTACTTGTTGCTTGGGAATCTGGGGGAGCTCTCAGCCTGACTAGGTTTATTATGGCAGATGATGGATCATTAACAACAGATACTCATGTTAGAATGGCAGCTAGAAGTGGTCAAAGTATAGTTCTAGCTGGCAATTTTTATGTAGCTCTGATTACTGGAGGTAACTTAATACGAGTTTGGGACAGTGACACGGGAGATAATGATGTCTTACCAAATGAAAAAGAAGAGACTGCACCCGGGGATATCTTCACAAGTATAAGTTATTGTAATTTAAGTGATACACTCTGCTGTGGGACTGCACAAGGTAATTTGCATCTATGGAGGCGAGACCATAGGAACAACTGGAAGTTAATCAGTAGCACATCTATAAAAGGTACTGTAAAAGATGTCAGATGGGGCTCTGAAGGTTTAATGAATCCACTACTACATGTAAATTGCATTACAAGTGCATATATTTTACGTGAACAACCTGTTTGCTGGGGATACTCACCTATCTTGTGCATGGTCCAAAAATCTGCCAATGAAATATCTATTACTAACAAGAGTAACATATCTTCTATACGAACATCTACAACTATACGAACTATGGCGTTTAAGGATCCATATGTTGTTATAGGAGATGGCAAGGAAGTGCAGGTACTATATTAATTTGTCACATGTATAGTGTGTGTGTGTATTGTTATAAGTGCTGGAAATAAACATAATTCCTTTTTTATATATATTGTAGGTTTGGATGAACAGTAAAGAAAATGAAGGTAAATTTTCATTAATTCGTACATTCACATGGAAAACTGATGTTCTCATAATATTTAATGATGTTTTAGTGGGTGTGGTTAACCCACACATAGAATGCTATTCGATATTGGGAACATGTTTAGGAATATTACCTAGTACTGAAGGTGAAGGAGAACCTATTGGAATTACAAACACAAATAAATATATTGTTATAGCTACAATGGATGGTACAATCAAATTAGCTGAAATAACTAAGAAAGGACTCAGAATGCCTTATCCACCTAAAAACTGTTATCAAAGTATTGAAAACTTTGGAGAAGTAATGCGAGCATCGGTGAATTGCAATGGGCGTTATATTTGCCTTAGTATTGCGAACGCCGGCTTGGCTCCCGATCCCAGACTTTACTTATGGGATGTAGCAAATGACATTTTAACAATTAGTCTACTTTCTGAAGTTAATACACCGCCATATCAAAGTGTACCTATAGCTATAATATGGGATACAAATGATCCTAGAATGGTTGCCGTTCACATGAGGTCAGCCGATTGTGATCGTGTACACTTATTTTTCTGTTCGGAGGGTAAACTTTTCGAATACAAGTCTTGGTACTCCTCATCTGAAGATTACTTCACATCCGACTTTATATTATGTTTATTATACTTTCCTTATGTTGTTATTTTATCCCATCAAAGCATTAAGACTATTCCAATGAAAGAATTTGAAGCATTTAACGATAATGATATTAATTATATTCGACAAATACTAGACTTTTTATTTTATATGACAACAGGGTTCTTAGAGAAAGCTGTTGTTGTGGGTACCAATATATTTGGCGGCCGAAGCGAAGTTATATGGGATAGCTTAGCTAAGGTTTGTGTAAATTTGAAACGCCCTGATGTTGGTTCTATATGCTTGGGCAAAATGGGTAACATTAAAGGAGCTCTTATGATGCGTAAAATTATGAGTGACAATGATATGGATATCACTTGCAAAGTCGGAGTCCTTGCTGTGTACCTTGGAATGGTAGACGAGGCGGAAAACTTATTTCGACAAGCACAAAGACCAGACTTAATAACGCGTCTTATATCAGCTAAAGAGGGTGGATTAGCTGAAATAAGTAATGGTAGCAATGAAGGTGAGAATATCCTACTTGTGAAGAGTGCTCAACATAAGTTAGCTAAAGTTCTATGGTCGAATGGCGAAACTGCGGCATCACTAAAGTTGTTTGAAAATGCTGGAACTCTTGTTCCACATGTGCCAAGAATGTTAATAGCTCAAGGTCAGGCACCCGTTTTAGCACAATATGTCGCAGATTCTAATGATTTCAATCTCATAACCTGGTGGGGTCATTATCTGGAAAGTATTGGAAATATAGATGGAGCTCTTGAAGCCTATGCACGGGCGGAGAACCACGGTGAGCAGACAAGACTTTTGTGCCATATGGATAAATTTCAAGAAGCAGAGGCATTGTGCCAAAAGAATCGCTCTGCTTTGTACCAAATGGCACGATATTTAGAAATGAAACCAGAAAAAACTGAGCAAGCGGTAAAGGTCAGTTCATGATGGTATAATATATCTAAGTTTTTTATTTACAATTTTGATTTTTATGTCTGTACTTATATGAAATAATTTTAGTTTTACATAAAAAGTGGTGTCGTGTCATCGGCGATCCGCGTTGCTGCCGAGGCTAGTGCATGGAATCTTGTTTGGCGAGCGGGTTCTTCATCTGCAGCCCATGCTCTACACGCCGCCTCTATTTTAGAGAATGCTGGACAAACAGAACAAGCTATTTCTTTATATCAAAAAGCAGGTAATAATTTGGTTATATCTGTTCCAATTATTTCTCTTTATGGCATTAAATGAATTAGCTTTTATTTATTTCATGAATAACACCTATTACACATGGCACTAGTTCTCTCTTTTCTTTCACCATATCCCAATTACTTGGGGTCGGCACAATATGTCTTTTCCTTCCACACTCTTCTATTCTGACATACCTCTTCTGTCACACCGCATATCATCATGTCATCCTTCACACAATCCATCCATCTTTTTTTTGGTCTACCTTTAAATTTGTACCCATCGATCTTGTAGTATAACATTCTTTTTGTCACGTGACTTTCATCCCTCCTCATTATATGCCCATACCAACTTAATCTTCTTCCTCTCAATTTTTCTGTCACAGGTGCAACTTTCAAAGATCCCCTTATGTACTCATTTCTCACCTTATCCATTCTTGTAACACCACACATCCATCTCAACATTCTCATCTCAGCTGAGTGGAGACATTTGTAGTTTAATTGTAACTAATAAGATTACAAACCTTACTAATAAGGTTTGTAATCTTATTAGTTAAGATAATATATATAGGTATAGACATAAGGCACACACTGCACATGCACTTCCTCACAACACCAGCATGTAACAGATACACTGTACATTAGTATAAGTTTAGTATTAAAATTAGAATAAATTAATATAATAAGTTATTCTTAAGGTTCACCACAACACAAACATGCATTCATTAATTGTCACACACAATAACAAAGTAACAAATAAGCGTGTACAATTTCCTAACTTCTTAAATTTAATTGTAAAAAAGGGTACGGAACTAGAGATTATGTGCGAAGTGTGCGGCGCACACAGGCGCCAAGGCAACAGGGGCGCCGCCATCGAAATTATTTTAGTTACACTTACACAACCACA
This sequence comes from Dendrolimus kikuchii, assembly GCA_019925095.2. Lineage (NCBI taxonomy): Eukaryota > Metazoa > Arthropoda > Insecta > Lepidoptera > Lasiocampidae > Dendrolimus > Dendrolimus kikuchii. Next base: position 11,050,287 of record CM034398.1, on the reverse strand, counting down.
TATTCTTTGTAGTGGAGTATCGATAAGTAAGTACGTACAATAGGCGCAACATATGCCTTGTAAATAACAAAACATATATTGCGCTTATACAAGTCTCCCAAGATAATATTCACGTTTGTGTTTTAATTTTACGCTTTGGGTTTTAGTTATAGTTAGTTTTAGTTTACATTAATTACAAGTTCAGCGTTAAAATCAAAAGAACCGCCGTGAGTTTGTTTTAATGAGTTTATGAACGCAACCCGATGGGATGCGTGCGACGCAAACGGGGTGGGGTCACGGGGATTCCCCGACTTTAAGGAACGAGAGAGCCAAAACAATTGAACAATCATTCAATCGGAAGTGTGTGCAAGGTGCGCATTGATTTTTTATAATAAGAATAAATTCTGGCATTAAAAACAATATATACTTTGTGCGTTACTGACTGTTTGAACGTGTTTTCACGATGAGTAGTAATCAAGTTTAAAAAAAAGAAATTATCTGGTTACCAGAAATTACTAAGGAAAAGAAAACGTGATAAAATCTATCTCAATGATAAAAATACAACTAAAATAAGTAAATATTTTACGGGTCTACCATCCACTTCCAAAGAATCATTAGAGACAGAAACCAGTTTTACCTATTTTGAAAAATATTATCTAAGTATATAAAATTGGAGAACATTCATTTCGGTCAACGGTCAAATTTAACAAATAAAAAAGTGATTAGTTGGAACATGAAGATTCGTAAAAAAAAAAGAGGCTCTTCATAGGTTTCGCACACAGGCGCTGTGGGGGGATCGGTGCGGCATTGGTCCGTAGTTGTTAATAAAAAAAAGAATAACACCTATTAGAAATATTATTAAAAAAGAAGTAAATTTTTCTATGATTCTAGGTAAAGTTCACATGGCTTTGAAGTTAGCCTTAAAATCTGGAGATATAAATACTGTAGTTGCAGTAGCAGATAGTTTGGGTGATAAAGTCAATCCCGAGGTTGCACTCACATTAGCTAATCATCTCCGTAATGCCAAACGTCACTCTCAGGCCGCCGCCTTACTTGCTACTGCTGGAAAGGTACCTATTTTATATTTTCAACAATAGTTTTCCCACACGATTTTACTCGCGTAATTTTAAAATCTGTCTCACAGAAAATATTTTTTTTGGGATAAAAAATATTCTATGATCGGGGATGGTCCATTATCGAAAGTATATACCTACCAATTTAAATGATAATTATATTTTTCCATTTCCATAACCGTGAAAAAAGAATACTTACATATTACCTATTTTGTTTTTTTTACGAGACACTTAAATTATATAAATTGTGTTTAGGTGCGTGCATGACAAGAGTTATGATTGTCAAAGAAGCAAGTGAGGTGTGTAAGAATATGTCTACCCCGCAAGGGAACTGGCTAGTTAATATAAAACATTTTCTACTTTAACATCTAGCTTTACGGCGTTAAGGAGTGGCAAATAAGATAAGCGCCTGGGACATCGCGCTCACGCGCAACAACTCGAGTAAAAAATCCACAAAGAACAAGGGCATCACAAAAATCTACCGCTCAGAGTCCAATGGCTAAGGCTAGTTAGGCTTGCTATGTCCCTCTTCTATACATTAAACGTCATTAGGTAAATAGTGTAATTTATTGCAAAACTCCTGTGTGATATACCAAAATTATCTTTTAAGGAAAACAATGTACGGATGACAAGTTGTTGTGACCCAATTATATTTAAACAAATGTGAAGGTGTTTAATCTAGTTTTTAATATTTCTCGTAAAAATTCTTACATATTGTGACAGTTCAGGATTTATCTTCCGAGCAAATCGAATAAAAATTTGCTAAAGTTGTCCTTTACAGACTTGTGATTAGCATAATAAAAATAATAGCATACAATATAGTCTTGCCATAAATATTGTAACAAAGAAATATTTTTTTTCTATTGCAAATAACATTTATAAGTATCACAGTGTGTTAGTTTAATACATAAATATAAAACAATTTAAAATATAAAAAGCTTATTCGAAGTGGTCTCCATTGGCTGCAATACAGTCCTTTAAACGCTGAGGCCAGTTATCAATAGGAAGCACGCACTCTTTCCATGGGAAATTTCTTCACTGCCAATCGTATGGATTGTTTTAGGGACTCCAAATTATCATGGCGTTTAGAGCAAGCCGTACTCTCTAAAACTGACCATAAATCATAATCCAGCGGATTAAGATCGGGACTAGACGATGACCAATCTTCAGCTCTGATGAAGTTCGAAACGTTCGTTTCCAACCAAAACTGCGTGGACCGAGCTTTATGACCCGGCGCCGAGTCTTGCTGTAAGGACCATTCTTGGTTATTGAACATGGTGTTGTTAAGGGGCTTAACTACCTTCTCAAGAATGGTATCTTGATACACTTGTGCCGATGTTTGGATACCTTTTTCACAAAAATATGGCTCAGTCGCTCCTTCATAGCTAACACCCCACCAAACCATCACTGAAGACGGATAATCCCCACGTTGCACTTTGTCGACTAATAGAGAAGCTTCCTTAGAGCTTTGAGCATAAATGCGGTCATTTTGTTTGTTAAAATGTTGCTCAATTGTAAAAATGTTCTCATCCGTAAACAAATTTTTTCTGTGACCTCCCTTTGCGTACCGCTTCAGTAGTTGTTTCGATTTTACCACCCTATTCTTTGTTAAATTATGAGTTAAGAAATGACCAGTGCGTCTCTTACAGGCTGCAAGCCCTAAGTCATGTTTTAAAATATGCGACATGGTCCTAGGTGATATCTTCATCTCCCGAGATAAAATCTTTTGCTTTCGGACAGGATTTCTTCGAATTCTTTCCCTTGCTGCTTTGACCACCTTTTTCGTACGAAGACTACGTGGAAAGCCAGATCTTTTTCTGTCACAAACAGAGGAGGTCTCATTGTACCTATTAATAGCCCGGTACACAAACAGTTGACTAATACCAAGCGTATGGAGAGTTTTAAAAATTGCATTTGGCTCCATACCTACTTTGTGTAATACCATCACAGCGATTCGGTTCTCTTTCTCACCCACTCCTATATATATTATCCTGAAAATATAGATGCCCGAGAAAATATTCAACCGTGCCTTCAAGGCTAAATCCTGAGTGTGACGCATGATGAATGTAACACGTTAAGATTCGCACAGCTCTATATTTTTAGTTACTTCCATTTCCCTTTACCTCACGGCATTGCTCCAGCGGCCGTGTTGGCGTGGCGCTTCTGACGTGACAACACACTAGCGCAGAAATCACGAGGAGCAGTCTAAGGTCGTGACTAGTGATTAGACCACCGAGTTAGGATAGACTAGCTTTAGACCAAAGTGCCAGAAAATAATTGGTCACCACTTATTCATTAATAACTATTTAAACGATGGTTACAAGTCCGTTGTAACACTTGCCTGTCGCTGCCGTTCAGCAGAATGATTGCAGACTAACTCGTCGCTGCGTTACCTACTCTATGTTTGATAATGCATGGTTTACTAAAAAAGAGATTTGATCAAATCACTTACTTTCTTTAGGGAATTCGCCCCACAGAGTTGTGATCCAATATTATTTCATAATTTCACTAAAATACTTCAGGGATTTGATCAAATCACTAATTTTCTTCAGAGAAATCACCCACAGAGTTATGATTGTAACATCTCGCGTGAATTGATCATCTCCCTTAGGGATTTGATCAAATCACAATTTTCGTAATTTCGCTGATATGAATACGGATAAGGCAATCGGCTTGCACTCCCGGGTATAGACGGCCCTGTGTACTCTATTACTATTCGAGCCTTCTTTGATCAAATGAAACTCTGTTTTATCCACTGCGGTTTTTCGAATAGAACGCATTTAAATATAATATTAATGTAGTATGAAGATGCACTGGATATTGTGGAACAATCGTCGACTCCACTAACGGAAGAATTGAGTGAACGGTTGGCGGCGCCGGCGGGCACGAGCGGCCGGGAAGCGCTTCTCAGGCGTCTCGCCGACGTGCTGGGCGCGAGGGGGCTCTACCATCATGCTGCTAAGAGACTCGCTCACGCTGGTGATAAAGTACGTTACTTTAATATCTTACAATTATTGTAAACAATACTACTCTACAAAATATCACCCACCACAATGTCTCGTTGGAAACTTCCATTTTATTTAACTAAGAACTTATAGCATTATATTTAATAATAGTATTTATAGTATACTAGAGTTTACCCCGCGGCTGCGCCGCGGGTCAACCTCTAGTGCGTATCTCTTGTTTAAAAAGCAAGTGGTACAGGTTACATTGTATTAAATTTGCCCCCAAAGGTTCACTTCATTTTATGTCGCAAACTATACCCCCCCGTCTATATGTAAACTACATAAATGACAAAACTTGACAAAAATGACAAAATAGATAACATGGTCCAAGTGGACCCAGTGGACCTAGTGGACCCAGTGGACCCAGTGGACCCAGTGGACAAAATCACAAAACCTGTCCTAGTTTCCGGGATAAACTTTACATAAATCTATCCCAAAATCTATCCCAGTATCCGGGATGAAAAGTATCCCTTGGCCACCCTCGTTATTCAAATTACATATATACCGAGTATCAGCCAAATCGGTCCAATAGTCTTTCCATAAAAGGATAACAAACAGAGAGACAAATATACTTTTATCCCGGAAACTATCCCATTTTCCGGGATAAAAAGTATCCTATGTTCATTCTCGGCATCGAAAATATATATATATACTGAGTTTCACCCAAATCAGTCCAGTAGTTTTTACGTGAAAACGGAACAGACAGACAGACAGACAGACAGAGTTACTTTCGCATTTATAATATTAATAGGGATTTGACTATAAGTGGAAGATACGTACGGTAAGTAAGGCCGGTAAGTAATCAGTAAGTAGTAACTAAGTATATTATATTAACAATATATGTGCCAAAATTTTACTTTGAAAATACCAGTTCTTTTTTATTGCGAAACTAACAAACAGACATATGGCGCACCTAATCACCGCCCGCTATAGACGTTTGCAACCTAGGGACGAAGCCAAAGCGTTGCCAACCTTTAGGATTGGATTGGATCGAAGGGATAAAAGGGATGGAATACGGAGACTAGGAGTGATAGGATAATGGAGGGAGAAGTGGGTCCGGCATTCTCATTCATTGTACGAAATACTCATAGTTTCATGCCGATATTCTGTGAAAGTGTGATATCAAGCCGGCCCTTAAGCTTAGTCGCACTACGCTAGTAATTTAGTCGAGTACCGAGTAGTTTAGTAACTAAAATACTCGCTACTGCCCAACGTTCAAGGCAATAAAGTAAATAAGTATTAAAGCGTGTCGTGTGACATCGGTTGACAACTTCGACGCTGCTGCTATTCGCCGTCATATATATGACTAGTACTTGCGCAAAGAAATTCCAACACTTCAAAAACTTGTTGTTTCTTTACGTGAATGTGTTTTGTTCCTTGGCCAAAAATCGTCATTAAGCTCGGTTTTGAAAGAAATTGGGTTTTCTTATAAAAAATCGGACAAACGTAAAATATTGATGGAGCGTCACGACGTTGCTATGGCTCGTTGCGAATTTTTGATCGAAGCCAAAAATATATCAGATTGGTCAAATGTTATTTTCACTGACGAGACTTGGTTAAATGCAAACCACGCAGTATCTAAGAACTGGACTGACGACACCGCCGCTTCCACTAGTTCAGTGCCAATGGGAAAAGGTGAACGCCTTATCATATGCCATGCAGGGTCTACGAAAAGATTCGTGTCAAATGCTTTACTGGCCTTTAAATCCAAGAAAACAGTGGACTACCACGTAGAAATGAACGCGGAGATTTACGAAGGATGGTTTGAAGAAACCGTGCAATCTCTGGAAGAACCGTCGATAATTATTATGGACAACGAACGCTACATATCACTCCAGACAAATTGATAAAATGCCTACGCAGACCAATAAAAAATAAGAGATAATTGACTGGCTCCAACGTCATGGCGAAAATGTGGATAATACTTTATTAAAAGTACAATTAGTGAATATTTTAAAATCGAAAAAAACCTCCCTAAAAGATATAATACCGACGAAATAGCTGCCGAATGTGGTCACTGGGTTCTTCCACTTCCGCCGTATCATTGTCAGTACAATGCTATAGAACTAATATGGGCACAAATTAAAACCCATCCCCCTTTTACGGCAAACAAGATGTTAGATTTATTAAAAAATGCATGTGCGGGAGTAACCGCCGAACACTGGGAAAAAATTGTGAGAAGAACCCAAAACATAGTGTCGGATTGGAAAATTCATGTGGCATTCGATAATATAGAAGTACAGGAACTTATAATAAATGTTGGGGAGAGCTCATCGAGTGACAGTGACGATTCATCAGATTTTGATTAAAATAAATAAATAAAGAATCAACATAATATAATTACATCTTGTAATGAAATATAATATTAGTTAATAAATTTGTACAAAATTATCCGGCAATAGTTTAGTTTCTTACACTTTGTAAACAAATATCGGGTCTGTTATCGTGTTACGTTTATCGATAGCTCCATCCATGTCAGTTTCTCTGACTCTGCTATGACCTTGCACGTGCGTAAGCGTCATATTTTTATTAAATAATGTATACATAATGTAAAAAAGACGCTCTTTCAAGTTTCCACAGCAGCTGTCATTGAGAAAATAAAGAAATGAAAATAGTATAAGAGCTACGAATTTTTCTTTATTTTTGTAATGTCGGGGCCTTAGATCATATAAACGTTTAGATCACGCATCAATTGCACAAAAACGACCCAAAAAAAGTGCACCAAATTTGGTGCACTGGCTTCTTACGCCTGTTAGTGTCATTTTGACTTCTTTACTGGTTGGAACTCTCGCAAAAAAAAAACATTATGCCATCCTGTGTCATTAAAATCTGTCGCAATTATTCTAAAAGAGGAAAGGATTTGGATAATATCTCATTTCATCGGTAAGTTTAACACTTTCCTCATAATTTCTTTATAAAAACATGAAATTTAATTTCGATATTTCAAAGGTTATCGAATTGATAAATGATGTCAGTTGAGAAGTGGGAGTTATTTGCCAAAATTTGGGAAATGTTGTTACGATATTTTTATATGAAATATGAATAATTGTAAAAATCTATAGAAAACAGATATACATGTAATGTTCGGGTGTCCGGTTTTCTTAAACCAGCTTATATTACGTTTTAGACTTCCTGCGGATCCAATTGTAGCCGGTTATTGGATAAAAGTAATCCGGAAATCGCAAGATGACCACTACTGGAATCCCAACAAAAGGTTGCTTGTGTGTTCCAGTCATTTCGAAGAAAAATAAATTTATATATTGAAAAAAGGTTTTAGAATTTAAAAAGGAGCTGTGCCATGTGTGTGCGTATTGAAATAGCAGTATTTATTCAATTATAAGATTAATATTAATAATGATTCATATATTTCAATAATATTTTTTCTTATTGGTTTTGGAAATGTACCGTTCACCATGAAATTCGACATTACAGACTTATTTTGATACTGCCATATGTATGTACTTGCGGTAACGGAAATAAACAATATACTTTTTAAAACAGAAAACATGAGATACTTGAATATTTGAAGTACACATGGGATATTTGAAGTATCATGCAAGCAAAGTTGAATTAACCAATTATATATTCTTGCAATGCCTGTTTTTGCTAGTAAATTTAGTTTTGTGTGAAGTGTCACAGTTTTGTAATATATTCAATAGTAATTTAGTGTATAATTTAAACATATATTTTGTATAGTTTCATTTTATGTCACCTAAAACATGTTAAGAATTTATGGGGATATGTTGTACTGACATTTTTAGTACATTATTGTGATAATTAAGATATTAATGTTGTCTGTATTCTGTTAGCTGCATCTCCATTATATCCTAATAAAGAAATAATGTAATATATTAATCTTTTCTTTCACCATATCCCAATTACTTGGGGTCGGCACAATATGCACCGCATATCATCATATCATCCTTCACACAATCCATCCATCTTTTTTTTGGTCTACCTTTAAATTTGTACCCATCGATCTTGTAGTATAACATTCTTTTTGTCACGTGACTTTCATCCCTCCTCATTATATGCCCATACCAACTTAATCTTCTTCCTCTCAATTTTTCTGTCACAGGTGCAACTTTCAAAGATCCCCTTATGTACTCATTTCTCACCTTATCCATTCTTGTAACACCACACATCCATCTCAACATTCTCATCTCAGCTGAGTGGAGACATTTGTAGTTTATCACTTTAGTGGCCCAACATTCCGACCCGTATAGCATGACTGGTCGTATGATAGATTTATATATTTGACCTTTTAGTTTCAGTGGCATTAGTTTGTCGCACGTCACACCGGTTACCTGTCTCCACTTCAGCCATGCTACATTTATTCTTCTCCTTACATCCCTCTCTATATCACAATTATTCTGCAGTAGTGAACCAAGGTATTTGAATTCGGGGTTACATGGTAGTGTGACTGATTGTAGTTTAAGAGGCACAGCACTAGAGGTCCCGCCGAAATCACAAAACAGGTATTCGGTTTTGGTTCTGCTGATTTTTAATCCAACGCCCTCTAGCGCTTGCCGCCACCTGTTTAGTTTGTTTTGAAGTGCTACCCCATCTTCATCCACCAGGACAATATCATCTGCGAAGAGCATGCACCAGGGGGCCTCATCCTGTATCTCTGTGGTCAGTGCATCCATGACCAGCAGAAACAGGTAAGGACTTAAAGCGGATCCCTGGTGCAAACCTACCCTCACAGGGAACTTGTTCGTGGTTCCTACTGCAGAGCGGACTTGTGTACTAACATTCTCATACATGCTTTCTATCAGTCTTACGTACTTCTCTGGCACACCTTTCGCTCTGAGGACCCACCACAGAACTTCTCGGGGGACGCGATCGTATGCTTTCTCAAGATTAATGTAATATATTAATATGATAAAAAAAAATATTTTAGTTTATAAAAGAATCAAACCGAACTAGTTTGAATAAAAACTTGTGGATATGAATATTTTTATTTTCATAATAGCCCTTTTCAAGTGGTTTCGTTGCTCTTAAGTCCCTAAAACTAAACTATCCCGTGTACCTACCCCGTAGTTCCTACTACTGATCTAACTTTGGATTACACATAAAGCCCACTACTCAATATGAGCCCATTGAATCGTTCCAAGTCCACTGTTACAACTTATTTCACTGACTTTTAGCGCAGTATAATCTTTGGGGCATAAATAGTCATCTAATACCCTTCGTAAACATGTTGTGTATGTTATGAATTCATTTGTGCATGTATTTTTTATGGTTCATTCCAAAACACAACTTTTGTTGCTAATAGTTTATTTAAAAAGAAACTAAAACCTCTGAGTAATATTAAATTATAACACAAAGCGAATAAATCAAAACGATCATTTAAACTTTTCACTTACATAAAAAAAAATTAATTATAAAAAATGGGGTGATTTTTTTACCTGATATCCCGAAAACACGCACACATTGATAGTTTTACGAGAGTGAATATAGCAAAATAGCAACGCGTCGCATTTTTGATGCCGTTTTTGGCGATATTGTTTGTTAGCAATGCTCTCTCTAGACATGTTATATCTCAATGGTCGGGACACAACATTCCACAAGCATTCATGATGTAAATACGCAGAAACAAATTGTAAAGTGGTTTCTTTACTCCAGCGAAACTACACTTTGCGGCAGCTAATGAACTCGACTAAAACAACGGGTTCGTACTTGTTTAATTTTGGATTTTATGGCTTGGTTTCTTCGTACTTGTTTAAAACATGGACCTCTAAGGTTTCCTACTTCAGTGGTTTAAAACAAATTAACGACTAAGCAGTGACGAATGGAGGGGGGCGATACTTGCCGAAAAAGATAGAACGAAATGTATCGATTAAATGATTTGCTAATCTACTCGACTAATTTTTTGTTGTTCAGACACGTTTAGTTACTAAATTACTTGGTACTCGACTAAATTCCTAGCGTAGTGCGACTAGGCTTAAGAGTAACAATCAAGATCTACCGCGTCATAAAATACTGGTAAAAAAGAGAATAACAATAAATTGCACTGTAAATATAGGCAGGTGCAATGCGATGGTTGATGCGGTCAGGCGATGCGGACCGCATCGCAACGTTCGCAGCCGCTACCCGCGACCGCAACGCGCAGCTGATGGCGGCGGAATACCTGCGGCGGCGAGCCGAGTGGAGGACGCGGCCCGATCTGATGCGGCACATATTGCACTTCTACACGCGCGCTAAGGCGTACGGGAAGCTGGCCGCGTTTTATGCGGAGTGTGCTAAAGTCGAAGTAGATGAGTATGAGGTAAGTAAAAATATTTTTGAAGTGATAACTTCTTATGGGAGAGTAAACCGCTTCGTTAAGTAACGCGTTACGGCTCCTGTATGTCTGGCTTCCCTTTCTATCACGCATACGGCAGCGGTAGGCAGGCTCCTCCTCTCTCACTCTGACCCACAGCGCTAGCTGTATTTCCATAATTAGATTAAATGATGATACTAATAATGTACATAAACAAAATTCGAATGTAGATATTCAAGAATTGTAACTAAGAATAAAAATATGTTATAATCAATAAAATATTTTATTAATAAATAACCTTTCCTTACATTATCATATTAATATACATAAAATTTGAGTAATAACCTAAGCTTTTCTCAAGTTAGACAATTTCAATGTTAAATAGTTCAACTTAGATTAGTTTAAGTTATCACTTCTGTCGGGCGTCCCTAGACGCGCGCCGTCTATTATTTTGTTAAATAAATAGCTCCTTTTTAACTTCATGAAATTTACGATATTGAAAATGATAAGGCGTTGATTGAATGTTTTAATTGATATTATTTACAGAATTATGAAAAAGCTTTGGAGGCATTGAAAGAAGCAACAAAGTGCCTGGCGAAATCTTCAGACGCGGACACGGGTAAGGTGCTAAAATGTTACAATTCTTATTATCACAGTTGCACTTGTATACAATAAAAATGTATCCCAGTGAAATTGTATCGCTTTCCAGGATAGAAGGCATCTTTTATACATCCCCATTATCGTAAATAAAAAAATATTTACACAAAGGACTTTTGGGCTAATAAAATGTAATGAGTTGAGATATGGCTTAAAAACGCTTTATATTTTTATATTACACAATAAAAAACATCGGCTCTAAATTGTACTTGGAACACGAGATATCTTAAAAATAAGGTCACAAATAAAATATTATAATACTATAATCGTTTTATGTGAAAGAACTTCAACAATTAATAATATGAAAATATTTACACCACACGATTATAGATAAAAACCCATAAACGTCCCTCTGCTGGGCTCGGGCCTCCCACTGTAGGGGAACGGACAGTATACCCACCACGCTTGTCTAAGGCGGCTTGGCAGTTTTGACACATCGGTTATCTCGATGTGCAGGTTTCATCACGATGTTTTTCTTCACCGCTATGAGCACGTGATAATTGGAACAATATACACATTAGGTCAGAAAACCACATAAGTGGTGTATGCGTTCCGGTATGGTATTGAACCCGCGCCCTTTGCGTTCGGAACTCGTGCACGATCCATTATGCCACCACGACTTCCACCACGCGATTAATTCATTCAAAATAACTACTCCCACTACAATTATAAAAAAATATCAACATTACAAAATGAAATCTTAAAATCACTCTCATCTTTTTACAATCTGGGCCTAACAATGTATGAAAGCTTATCCGTCTCCTTTATGGCGGCTTATCCCAAGACCGTAAACAAGGAACAAATGAGTCAGATGTTCCTAAAACTAAAGGGAAATAAGAATTATGCATTATATAATTACAGGTTCGCAAACAATAGCACTCCAGGAACAAAGCACCCTCGTAAAGCGATTTTTGGACGTTAAGAAGACATTGGAGGCTGGAGAAATAAATACAGGTCTTTGTTTACAATTCAGTTTTTTGCAATCTGTATTCAAAATGTAAGTAAACATGTCAGGGCTTTACATGCAACTTCACACGCGGTAACCGCTGACCCGTATTCCCAAGACAACTTCCATTTTTTTTTTGCGTAAGAAGAATCTTTTGATCATGACAGCAGTGGTTCAACAATAACAACAATATAAAAATATATTTTGAAATAAAGTATGAATTCTAATGAAGTTTTGTAGGTACAAAAGCTGTGACACGTGACCTCTGCAGTGTATAATGTATAGGGCATGAGTCCACGGCTCGCTGGTCCCGCGCAGACACCCGCTTTCAAGTTAAAATTTTTGTTTTGAATAACTTCTCTAGTACGTAACACATATAACTCAATGTTTCTACTCTTACCTCGTATGGAAGAATAGTACAGAAAGTTCAAAGCAGGAATTATGTAAAGTACTAAACATTTTCGGGTAGTCTATAGTTCCGTTTAAAAGTTAGAAATAAACGTTATACACGTGTTTCAATGGAAAGGCAAAGTAAAATACGAGGCATATTTTGATAGTAAGTCATAGGAACCGGAAATAAGATCTTTCACTGCCAACCGACATTCCATGATTGTTTATTGCTAACCGTTCCTCTCTCATTTAGGTGTGATAGGAGGCCAACAATTATTACGAGCGATCAATGGACGACCTGGGTTGATCACCAAAGAAAGAGTACTCCGATTGTTGCTTCATCTCGCGCCAAACCATCCCGATGCTTCACGTAAGTATATTCCCATTATTACTATAGCCAGAGTGTGCTCTTTGCTAACACGTTTTACAAAAACTGGTAAGTTTAGTCTTATCAGAAGATTTATTGGTAAGACTAGTTCAAAAAGCCTTGCAGCCAAAACTATATTCTAAAGTAATCAACTGGTTTTTTTGCATGAGTCCGGCAGACAGGCAGACGGCCCACCTGATGGAAAGTGGTTACCATCGCCTATGGGTATTTGCAACACCAAAGGTGCTACAAATGCGCTGCCGCTCTCTAAAGGGAGACTGGAACCTGGCCATTAATACTGGAACACAACTCAAGGTTATTATGGCGGCATACTCTAGACCAGGGCTTCCCTAACTGTGCGTCGCGACGCCATGGGGCGCCGCGGTATTATCCTAGGGGCGTCGTGAGGCGATCTAAATAGCTTGGCTGTCTGTGTCGATGCGACCGAGTCGAGTGAGCGCCATACGCATTATTTTCTAATAAAAAAATATTAGATGCTAATTGGAGTTTTTCTGACGAATCGTTATTAGGCTAGAAGTACAACTAGTAGTAGGTAAATTTATAGCAAGAAGGTCAAGGCTTCGCAATAATATTGCAACTTCCCAAAGGCGTCACAGTTAAAATAAGTTTGGGAAGCCCTGTGCTAGACAAGGGGTGGTAGCCATCCAGACTGGCAAATGCCCTACCACCTAACTAGGTTGTTTTGTCGCCTCTTACGATCGGCCGATCGGACACAGGAAATTGTGTACTCTTTCTCTGTCCCTGCATTGATATATAACTCTTCGAGATATGTAATTATTTATAGATAGTCCTACCGCTTTCTGAGTTTTTGGAGAGAATTTATGAGTGATGTTGTGCTGTGCAGTTAATTTTCAAAAAATGTATAAATAGGCCTTAAAATGAACAATAGTTGTAGGATATTGATAGTTTTTGAGTAATAATTTTATGTTTATGTGAGATATATGAATTATGTAGTTAAATGTGGCCTATTGATTTGCCACAAGAACTATGATGATTGGCATCAGTAAAAGGCCCATTTGGCTGGGCTACCTACAGCTGAAGACTTAACATATCAGACAAGGCTGTATGGACCAAATTCCTTTACCTCACTTTAAGGCCAATAGTACAACGATTATTCCTACAGCTTTCGCTAGAGCTAGGTTTATTAGTGTTCCGCTTTCGCCTGATACCTGTTTCCTTGAAAATTATTCTACAATTTTAATATTCATGAGCTAATTGCTTGAACTTTGAAATACATGATCCAATTACAACCGCAAAGGGTATATATATAGCAGGGTTTCTAAGTAAAAACTGCCCCCAGCGCGTTTTCTACTTTTGCTATGGGGATCGTTGTGTTATCAAATAAAAATAATTCACCCAAATTTTCAACTTTTTATCTTAAGTATTTTTCGAGTTTTTTTGAAAAACCTATTTTTCCGTTCTTTTTTCAATAGTAAAATTACAAATTAACTTATGGCGATTTTTTTACCAATACTTGGGAGCAAAAGGCATGAAAAAATATTTTTGTTGTAATTCCCGAATGAAAAAAGAATTTTTAGAAATAAAATAAAACTAAAATATTTTTTATCTCGAGTTTTTGAAATTCATCTATCACCATTTTTTTTCAGCATATGTATTTTACAATCCTTTCTACTCATGAATTTTTTTGAAGTGGTAGAACAGTGTCAAAAAAAAACTGTTTTTTTTTCTCATAACCTTGTGTTCTATCCAAGAAGTTTACACACAAAAGCTTCTTGGTTCTATCGAACAGATATTTTTTTTAATTTTAACTCAAAACACATACCTCTTTGAAACGACTTTAAAATAATAACTTTCTTTAGTTTTGTTCAAAAACAATACATTTTGACAAATTATATAATTTTTCTATATGGTTAAGAATATTTTTTTGGTGTTAATATATTAGACAGAAATTACTGATTCTAATATCAATTCCCAATTCTGTAAACACTGTGTAGTGCCTCAATATGAATATAATACCATTATAACTTCTAACTAACTGATGCGGCTCAGCGACCTAAAATGTGTCCTGGCCTTCGAAACGAGAATAGTCCACTCCTTTCTGTTCAGCGCTGTCTCATGCCAGCCATAGGCTTGAAGCTCGCTCAGATCAGCCTCCACTACGTCACTCCAGCGATATCTGGGCCGACCAACTGGTCGCCGTTGGTCTGCCAAGATAGGCTCTTTTCACCGCGTGATCCTCCCCCATTCTATGTAGGTGGCCAAGCCAGCGCAAGCGATATGCCTTGGTCTCGCTTATGATATATTGCGCTCATCCACCAGCTTTTTGATTTCAGATTTTTTTCGGATGCGCCAGTTGCCATCCCTTCCCCGTGTCGGACCCAGGATCTTTCTTAGGACTTTTCTTTCAGCCTACAACAGCTTATATTCCTTCTTAAGTGTTAGGTTCCAAGCCTCACATCCGAACAAACTCCAAACAAATTATTTAAATGCCTCAAGATGAAATAATAAAGAACAAGTGGACCGGTTCCAAATGCGCACTATACCCCATCTCTCATATACAGGTGAATTTTTCAAGTGGGCCTTCAGGGTCAAATCCTAAATAATACGAAAAACACTTAATGGAGACCCGAAGCCGATGTTGACGACAATGAAAGTGGTATCATTAGAATTTTGAAAAGGTCATTACCCTTTTCAAGAGTAATTGTATATAATTTGTTTGAAGTTTGTACGGATGTGAGGTTTGGACCCTAACACTTAAGGAGGAAGACAAACTGTTGTTAGCTGAAAGAAAAGTCCTAAGAAAGATCCTGGGTTCGACACGGGTAAGGGATGGCAACTGGCGCATCCGAAAAAATTCTGAAATCAAAGAGCTGGTGGATGAGCGCAATATATCATAGGCGAGACCAAGGCATATCGCTTGCGCTGGATTGGCCACCTACATACAATGGGGGAGGATCACGCGGTGAAAAGAGCCTATCTGAGCAGACCAACGGAACGGCGACCAGTTGGTCGGCCCAGATATTGCTGGAGTGACGTAGTGGAGGCTGATCTGAGCGAGCTTCAAGCCTATGGCTGGCATGAGACAGCGCTGAACAGAAAGGAGTGGACTATTCTCGTTTCGAAGGCCAGGACACATTTTAGGTCGCTGAGCCGCATCAGTTAGTTAGAAGTTATAATGGTATTATATTCATATTGAGGCACTATACAGTGTTTACAGAATTGGGAATTAATATTAGAATCAGTAATTTCTGTCTAATATATTAACACCAAAAAAATATTCTTAACCATATAGAAAAATTATATAATTTGTCAAAATATATTATGTTTTTGAACAAAACTAAAGAAAGTTATTACTTTAAAGTCGTTTCAAAGAGGTATGTGTTTTGAGTTAAAAATCAAAAGAATATCTGTTTGATAGAACATAAATTATGAGAATTACCGTGCAGGAACGGAGAAAGAATACAATTTCCTGCGGCCGGGCGGCCTGTCGTAAGAGGCGACAGAACAACCCACAGCCAGGTGGTAGGGTATTTCCCCGACTGGACGGCTACCACCCCTGGTCTAAAGTATGTCGCCATAACAACCTTGAGTTGTGTTCCGGCATTGGTGACCAGGTTCCAGTGTCCCTTAAGAGAGCAGCAGCGCATTTGTAGCACCTTTGGTGTTGCAAATGTCCATAGGCGATGGTAACCGCTTTCCATCAAGTGGGCCGTCTGCCTGTCTGCTGAACTCCTGCAATAAAAAAAATAAAAAAAGTTTTTCTTTTTTTGACATTGTTCCACCATTTCAAGAAAAATCATTAGTAGAAAGCATTGTAAAACACATATTCTGAAAAAAAAATGGTGATAGATAAATTTCAAAATCTCGAGATAAAAAATATTTTAGTTTTATT
The DNA here is from genome assembly GCA_019925095.2 of Dendrolimus kikuchii. Taxonomy (NCBI): domain Eukaryota; kingdom Metazoa; phylum Arthropoda; class Insecta; order Lepidoptera; family Lasiocampidae; genus Dendrolimus; species Dendrolimus kikuchii. The sequence continues at coordinate 11,033,731 of CM034398.1, read as the reverse complement.
TTATTTCTAAAAATTCTTTTTTTTATTCGGGAATTACAAAAAAAATATTTTTTCATGCCTTTTGCTCCTAAGTATTGGTAAAAAAATCGCCATAAGTTAATTTGTCATTTTACTATTGAAAAAAAAAATGGAAAAATAAGTTTTTCAAAAAAACTTGAAAAATACTTAAAATAAAAAGCTGAAAATTTGGGTGAATGATTTGTATTTGATAACACAACGATTCCCATAGTAAAAGTAGAAAACGCGCTGGGGACAGTTTTTACTTAGAAACCCTGCTATACCCTTTGAAACCACGATGATGGTAATTACACTGTGCATAAAACAATTATTGCATGGAAGAGACTAGCCAATATGCGTTTATTATAAGGGATAAATCCTGGCTTTATACAACCTTTACCGATCTTTGAGAAGTTTTTAGAATGCCGGTGATGTAAAAGTAATATTTTTTTCTTCTAGGATTCGAGTCAGAATTAAAATCATTGCAGCAAGAACCAGTAGAAGAGACGAGAAGTAGTGATTCTCCCGATCAAAGCATAGAAGAAATAATTTAGAAGATCAGTTGTATAAGAACTTTAATCAACCGTAATTAATTTTGATTAAATTTTTTACAAGTAATTATAAAGTATGTTTCAATTTTTAGTTTGTTTTACTCTCTCTGGCTTGATCTACGAAACTCTAATTCCTCTTTAATCTTCCTGTCGCACGTTTCCTTTACAATGTACTCTTTGTATTCTTATTTCATTGTAAAAGATAGCCTGACATTCTCATGATAGCATCACATAGGCTTGTGATGGAATGTAATCACTATGTTCCAGCTATTTATGACAATATAATAACATTTTTCATTTCTCATATTCTGAAAGTACAGGAGTTTTTCTACCCTTTTTTTTGATGCGCAGGGGGAATACATTTCGTACCATACTGAGTCCCTCTCGACTGGGGGTGGGACCGGTCCACGGCGATAAGCGCCGCGCAGTGTCTGCGAAGACTGGGCGGAACCAACTACTCCGCTAAACGTAAACCTGTGTCCCATACTCGGCGCTTGTGTGGAAGAACATGAGATGACAAGCGAAGCTACACCCATTGTTCAACCGCGCAAAAAGCTTAGGTCACCTCGGGATGCAGTGATCCACTTCATCAACAGCGGCTGGACCCGTCGCATCCCCACAATGCGCGGACCCCTGCGATGGGATCCTGTGAGGAGATTTTGCGCATACCTGTGTCTCCGGAGGCCAGTCTGACGACAGCGTCCGGTGAGCGCGTGCGCAGCTCTCTCCCTTACTCTCTCAGCGGCTTCCTTGCGTGACATTACTGTCCCCGCAGCGAATCGATCGGCCCTACAATGGCCTCGAGCTCGAACCTCTGAGGTTGCCATGCAGCGCATTCGACCAGCGTGTGAAACGCAGTGTCTAGCGCACCGCACTCGCGGCACTGAAGGGAAGGCAGACACCCTACAATCTGATGCAGATATTATCGAAGCACCCGTGCCCGATAAGTATCTGCGTCATCCTAAAGGTCAGAGTCCCGCGTTTCCGCGCGACCCATCGTTGTAGGTAGGGACGAAGCGCCTCCACCATATCAATGCTGAAGTAGGAAACCTATGGAAATGAAACGTCAATAAAAAATGCGTGCCACTGTGACGTCATCTGGCCACTAAACATGGCGGTTTTAGTGCTGCCCAGAAGATTTTAATGTTATTAGGTTTTATCGATAAACGTCCTTGGCTCATTTTATTTTCAATATTATTGAGTATTAATTATTTGTAGAATTTATACTTTAATAGGAAGTAAGTATATTGTTATGTGCAAAGATACTTTGATTTAGATGTGTGAAATCTAAGACAAGTTCGTGTTTCAAATTTATCAAGTAAACGATATGACGATTTTTAAAAGTTGCTACACTGATTTGATAAAGTTGTCGTTTGACAACACAGTGACCACAAAACATAAACATATGGCGTAGTACAGTGCCATCTGCCCATCTCTAGCATGCTAAATTTTATCGTCGTTTCGTATGTTGCCGTCTCGCTCGCACTTGCGTATATGCCGGAAAGGGATGGAAGCTTTATGTCGGCGATAAAACGTTAGCATGCTAGCTAGCTATGCTGTTTTGGATATCAAAATAAGAGTACGTGTTTTTCCTATGAAAAACACGTACTGTTATTTTGATATCCAAAACAGATTAATTAGATTGTAATAGAGAGGTAAGTAGTCTAAACTACTTACCTCTCTATTACAATCTATTTTAATTGTGTTGCTGTCTCTAAAGTCCGTAACACATTACCGCAACGCACCTCAAGATAGGTGCGCTGCACCATAAGTGAGAGTGATTCAAATTTTAAACTTATTAAGGGCCGCGTGATAAAAAAAAAACAAAACACCTACAGAACATTTATTTAATTACAAACGTCATTCCTTATGACTTCCGCTCTAAAATCACTTCATTATTAAAAATTTAACGAATTTACAATAGTTTTTATTAAAGTAAAACTAATAAAGGCATAAGTTTATAATATGAGTTTTATTTGTACCTTAGATGTTTTACATGGAATACAAAATTCAAAGAAGTAACACCATCAGTTTTGGTTTATTCCTCTAAAGATGTCAAAGCATATTACTTTTATCTAAGTAGGTTCAATAGCTTCACTATAAAGAGTCTGTATATACAAAATCTAACATCTCTTGAAGCTAAAGAACAGCAGAGTCCTTAAATGTGCAGCTAATACCAAGGTAGAGGTGTCAGGACCGGCCAAAACAGGAATTGTTTCCAACTGGTTTTCTTTTAATATGCCAGTTTTATGTTGGCTGGCATGTCGCTGCAAAATATTGAAATATTAGTTTACAATAATTGTGTCCACAGTATTTTTTTCATAAAATTTGCTTAAATTATGACATTATCATTCAAATTGGGCAAATACATTTCTTGGATGGAATCACAGCCACAAAACCCATAAGTTTTTCTAAAATAGTTATATAGAATGAGAATGACATAGACTACAACTAGTAACTAGCATGTCAGTAATAAGGTAGCAGCAACAAGTATATCAAAGGCTAAAAGTGAAAGTACAAATTTCAATTATACGAGCAGTCTCCATGAGGGTGAGAGGCACGAGAAGACATATTTAGGCCTTCGACTGCGAAGACGGAGCAGGAATGATATAATAAGCCGACAGTCCAACGACTATCCTGCTGATCATCGTCCCACCATACAAAACTTGTATATTAATTTTGATCCTTTTATAGCACGTTTTGTTATAAAATAATATGTATGTATTAAAATATGTATATAATTAAAAAAAAGTATATCAATACTAACTATAAAAGTATATACAGTATTAACTTACTCTTACAAATTTGAAGGGCACGGCATCATCTCGTAGTCGAGTCACATCCAGAGTTTTGTTGAAACATTTATCATCAAAATGTAGCGAGCAAATATAAATATATTTTGCATTTGGCTTTATATTTTCCATTCCAATGGCTTCCAGCCACTTTTTCTTTATACGCTCATTTCTTGGGATCCTATAAAATATGTTTTAATTATTATTTTTGTATGTTTTAAGCGGGGTAGCATGATAAAATAAGAAATTTTATATAAGCAATCATATTATATCGATATCAAAGTCGATAAATAATGTACAACCCCAGCTAATAAATTAACATTATTTAAGCGTAAAAATATAGTTAAATAAGTTAAATCCATTCATGACCTATAACTGCACATAAGAACCTTGCTAATTATAATGAAAATCTTCCTTTATTTTCCCGGAAACATTAACAATAAGCAATATTTTTAATGTTATTTACAGCGTACCTGTGTATGGTTAAAGATGACTGATTTGGTGTTTTTCTTATGCCGCACCCTATTACACTGCACACGGACATATCTGCGACGTAATTATTTATATTTGGCTTCAATTATTTTAAATCACAAGCAAAATATTGAAAGATAATTAGTTATTTTGATTTATACCACGACTTTTTGACAAGACAAGTACCGGGTGCACTGACTGATAATGACATTTGGTGCACTAAACATGGCGGATTTTCGGCCTCATTAGGTATTTACGTATATTCATGTTCCACTTTATGTACGCACTGAAATACTGTTATATTGTTTTCCTGCGAGTTACAGTGCTGAGTAAGAACGAGATAGATATATGTTTATGTGTGTGCCTTCAAAATGGATGCTATTTGTATAAGCAATTGTACGTATAGAACAATATGTCGCGTCCCTATTATTACGACTCAAAAACTATCAATATCCTACAACTATTGTTCATTTTAGAGTAATTTTACGCATTTTTAGAAAATAAAACTGCATAGCACAACATCTCTTTTCAGTTCCCGCCAAGAACTCCTCAACAATGTAAGAACTATGCAAACCATAGATAATAATGCGACTCATTTTTTTTAAATACGCAGGTGGAATTCGTTTCGAACTGAATCTGATCGCCTACTCTCAGATCACTTACGGGTGACGTTTACGTCACATTCGAACTAAAAAACCCATTATCGCACTCTGAAAAGCGAATATCGGCCGAAAATCAAACGAATCTTATCAATTTCGTATCACTCTAGTGCACATTTTTCGTATCCGTGTCGGACAAAATAATGTCAAAATTCGTAACAATTCAACGGTCTAGATCATAGATCTATCGTTTTGCATAGGGATGCTTAAAAAATGGAAAAATTCGTCATTTCTTGTAATTACAACTGTATATTGAATTTCTAAATTATAAAATAATACACGAAACACGTCCTGGCATAAATAATTTCCAAATCAAAGTGAAGAGAGTACTAGGTTCCTAGATCAAAGTGTTACTAAACCAATATTATTTCTTTAATAAATAAACTTCTAATAGGTACATAGCTTCATAAAAAAATGTGATTACATACATAAAGCTAAGACGGTCTAGAAAGTCTGAACGTTAGACCACAGGATTTTTTAAGAAATAAGGTATTCGGAGAGTCCCAAAAGAAGGTTAGTATAATTTTGGTTAAAAATTATCATCTGTGGTATTTATTTTCAACCGTTTATTGAAACTTGCGTGTTACACAATTTACTTGGATTTTTTTACAGTGTTTTTGAAGTTTTTTAGTTCCGCCGAAACGCAGTCCTGCGGTTCCGCGTGACCCATCGGGCTACGTGTGGATAAATGGCTTCCACCGTCTCCATGCCGACCTCAGGGAATTCTAAGTTCCTGTGGAAAATTTGGATCATGTTCGCGGTTTCCCGCGTCCTGATCGCTTTTGTCTCTGCTGGGAATTTGTGTATTTCGTCGTAAATGACATCAACACTCCATAATAATCCATTACCCTTGAGTTTATGATTCTAACGCCCGCAAGCAAGTGAAACAGGAAAACTCGAGGTGGTGAACGTGGTCGTTGTGAGCCTCAGGTGGAACGTAGCCACTATAATAAAAAGTACTATCAGCTGAGTGTCTATCAATATACGTAGTATCCATAGTAGTTTGTGCTGTCAATTTATTTGTCAAATTGGGAAAATAACCTCAAACTTGATCGTTTTATAGTTTTAATAATCAAAACAATAAATATTTTACACTTTTATGTATCATAATGGTTAGATATTTAACTAACGTTAGAAATGTCTTGATATATAATCACTTCACTATTTGTGTAAGGTAATTTCAGTGGAAAAAATATTTAAATAATATTTATATATATTTACGTATTTAAGTTGTCGTTTATAAAAAAAAAATTATCACCTGTTATAGGCATTTAACCAAACGTTTAAGTAGTTCAGAGAACGGAAATAAAATAATAGACGTGACGAAGATCAGAAATTTTAGTATTGTTGCTCATGTTGATCATGGCAAAAGTACTTTAGCAGACAGATTATTAGAGATTACTGGTGTCATAAAACCAGGAAAAGAGCATGCACAAGTACTAGATCAACTCCAAGTATGTGCTGTATTATTCATAAATTATTTTAAATATTAAATACTACCTAATATGTATCTATATATAATACAATCTTTCTTTTCAGGTTGAGCGGGAAAGAGGCATAACTGTAAAAGCTGTTACAGCATCATTAAATTATACTTATAATAATGAAACATATCTTCTTAATCTTATAGACACACCAGGCCATGTAGATTTTTCCAATGAGGTAAACTATTCAAGTTCATAATAAACTTTAACCCTTATTGTGGCAAGATTGCTTTTTTGAAGAAAAAAATGTATATAGCTTCTTTGGGCTATAAAAAACATCAAAAAAAAATAATTAAAAAATATGTGATATGAAAATTTTGGAAAAATAAGATGTATACCTAGCTCTTTCACTCATAGCAGTCTAAAACCAAAGCAAAAGAAACATGCAAAAAAACCATCACCATAGTAAAGCCAAACCATATTGTATTATAGATAGGTAAATAATGTATGTAATGTTATTTGTCCCTTTATATAAGTAGGTAATCATGCAGTAATAATAATAGTAGTATTTTTTGTGGGAATTCTTCTACAACCACTATATCTATGAGGCAGTCAAACATCAGTTCAACTGTCTTTTAAATTGTAATAAAATTGGTTTAGTATATAAGACAGACATACTTGCAATTTAAATTTTATAGTAAAGTCCAAAAAAATATTGATCCCGTGAAGTTAGCAATGTATATTATTCTATACACCACCAACAAAAGGTAAATTATTGCAACTGCGGCATTGTATAGTATAATATATGTTAGTAAAAAACACACCAAAAACATGCTAATTCTCATAGCGACAACAGCATATATATAATAAAACTATGTTTTAATGGTTTTAAGCGCGGTAGTTTTATTTGATTTTGGTTTTTCCGACATTTCGGCCACTTTTCAGTGGCCGTGATCACTGAAGACAAAGATGTCAAGTGTCAAGGAGTATTGTTAAAGTTTTATTTAGCCTACCGCCAACTTATTAATTTTAATTATTTAATTTTAATTTTGTTTATGGTTATTATTTACTCTATGGGAGCCTAATCTAATTTACTACCGCTTCGCAACATATTATGGCTTGAAGAGAAGAAGCGGCGCAAGAAAACTCTTCAGCAAACATGCCTAGCTCTAATAATTTTATATAATATTAAAATGGGTGGAAGGAAAAATAAAAGTAATTATCAGTCAAGTTGGTTTGTGTTCCGTTGTACGCAGAAAGAGCTCCACCAAAGTACCACCTGTTTGGGATCCAATTATCAAAACTATTAAGACCCAAACCCAGCAAAAACCAGCTGCCAGACCTCAAGACACTGTAAGCTCTTTCTGCGTACAACGGAACACAAACCAACTTGACTGATAATTACTTTTATTTTTCCTTCCACCCATTTTAATATTATATAAAATTATTAGAGCTAGGCATGTTTGCTGAAGAGTTTTCTTGCGCCGCTTCTTCTCTTCAAGCCATAACATGTTGCGAAGCGGTAGTAAATTAGATTAGGCTCCCATAGAGTAAATAATAACATACATACATAACTTCACGCCAGTTCCCTTGCGGGGTAGGCACGAACAACAGAGCGCCATTTAGGCTTATTCTTACACACCTCACTTGCTTCTTTGACATTCATAACTCTTGACATGCACGCTCGTCTGTTCTTAAGGCTCCTAACATCACCTTCTGCTAGTACACGATCATTTTGATGATGGAAAGTGTGTCGTGGCCTTCCACGACCTCTGCATCCATCCACTTTTGCATTGTATATCTGTTTATTCATTCTTTCATCATGCATTCTTTCCACATGCCCGAACCACCGGAGCATTCCTTTCCTTACCTTCACCCCGACACTCTCTTTCAGACCAACTCTCTTTCTTACCTCGGTATTACGAACGCGGTCCGCGAGCGTCACTCCGCAGATTTTGCGCAGTGCTCGCATCTCGACCGCGTTTACTCTACTTTCATGCTCTTTCTTCCATACCCAACTCTCGCTTCCATACGTGAGCGTAGGTACCAGCACCGCGTTGTGTACGGCGAGCTGGGCCTTCTGGCTGAGGTTCTTAGCGCCTAGAAGTTTACCTAACGCTCCATTCACACTATTCCCCAAATTCACTCTTCTTTCTATATCAGCGGTGTACCTGATGAAATAATAACCATAAACAAAATTAAAATTAATAAGTTGGCGGTAGGCTAAATAAAACAAACATTTAGGCATGTGTGTTTTATAATAAACATACATGTTTAGGGGTACAAACATAAAAATAAAATAAAACTTACCTTAGATAAACCTGAGTGGTGCATCTTGATGGTTATTTTTCACAACTGATTTAAAATTATGAAAGATAAACTACTATTTTTAATTTTGAAGTATAAATAAACGTCTAGAAATGTCATGTGTTTAATAAAACTAAGTTAAAAATTATTTTATAGTGATCATATATTTTTATAAAGTTGTATGTATGGTATATTACACAAAATGATCATAAGGGTTAAGTACCACACTTAAAGTTATAAATAGTGGCTGTGCTTTGACCCAGAGTGACATGAAATTAAGGGTAATTTGAGTTTAGAGGTCAGGTACATCAACCTTTTATATAGCTACTAGACCTGTTATTTGGGGCAGGAAATAAGTTTTTAGTGTCCACAACAAGTTTTGAATTAATAATGGGAAAACAAAAATATGTTAGATAAACAAGGTTATGTCTATCCATGCAGGAATGGAGAAAGAATACAATTTCTTGCGGCTGGGCGGCCTGTCGTAAGAGGCGACTTAACAACCCACAGCCAGGTGGTAGGGCACTTACCCCACTGGATGGCTACAACCCTTGGTCTAAAGTATGTCGCCATAACAACCTTGAGTTGTGTTCCGGCATTAGTGACCAGGTTCCAGTTTCCCTTAAGAGAGCAGCAACACATTTGTAGCAACTTTGCTGTTGCAAATGTCCATAGGCGATGGTAACCGCTTTCCATCAAGTGGGCCGTCTGCCTGTCTGCTGATCTCCTGCAATAAAAAAAAAGAAAAAAATGTCACTTTTGTTGATAATGAAGTCTGATTTGTGTTTAGGAATATACTTATGCTATATATAGCACTAAAACTGTTTTTGAGTGTAGTAAACAAGTTTTGAATTAGTTCATTGATTTTTAAATTGTAAAATAGATTTTTTTGCTTATATATTGCGACATTGGTCACAAATCGGTTGTGACACTAGCTGACTGCTGTCATAGCATGCTCGCTTGGCTTGTGGGCTTTAGTCGACCATTGAAAAGAATGGTGACTTAGGTTAGACTTTTAACGGTCAGCTACTGCCGACCGGTACTTGAACAGATTGGTCACCATCATCGCAATATAATGAAACAAACAGACGAAAAAAATTTAAATCCTAAGAACTACATGTCTCCTGGAGAAGTACTCATACTCCCCCCCTTAATACTTGAAATTCAGTGACCACTAAGGTACAAGTTGAACCTAAATAATATATAAAGTTTAATATGCAAGTGAATTTCATTGTTTTTTCTTCACTGTATTAGACATGAATGTTAGTATGAGTCTATGATAATTTTTAATTTTTATTGTAATTTTCCAGGTTGTTCGTAGTGTTTCAGCATGCCAAGGAGTAATAATGCTAGTTGATGCAAATGAAGGAGTTCAAGCTCAAACTGTAGCAGTCCATTCATTGGCTAAAAAGAATAATTTAGTTATTATTCCAACTTTAAACAAAGTAGATTTACCTAAAGCAGATCCTGATAATGTTAAAGCCCAGTTAAAATCACTATTTAATATAAATCCAGACACTGTATTGAGTATATCAGCTAAAAAAGGTTGGGGAATCAAGGAATTGCTTGAAACAATTATTGAAAGGATACCACATCCAAATGTTGATTCCACCTCAGAATTCCGAGCTCATATAATAGACACCTGGCATGATAAATATAGAGGTGTTCTGTGTTTGGGATATATACATACAGGGAAGGTACAAATTGGTCAGACTGTAAAATGGAGATCTGATTCAAAACAGCAAATTGTTAAATATTTAGCTCTTTTGAAACCAACAGAAGAACCTATCGAGAAAGCTGTGGCTGGGCAAGTTGTTATGGTAGGTAAGTAAATTTGAATCTATTACAATATAACACTAATATTACTATTTTATAGTAATATTAGAGTTTACCCCATGGGTCAACCTCTAGTGCGTGCCTCTTGTTTAAAAAGCAGGCACTAATACAGGTTTCATTGTACTACATTTTTATGTTAGTGCTATTTGCTCCCAGAAGATTAAATTCATTTCATATTGCAAACTATCCCATCTCCAGGAATGAGAAGTATTTATGCCCATTTTCAGTATTATAACTATATTTAGATAGATAGATAGATAGATAACACTTTATTGTACACCATTACAGAAAACACAGAAAATCTTATAGCCTAAAAGTATTCTAAAAGTGCACAATGGGCGGTCTTATCGCTAAGAAGTGATCTCTTCCAGACAACCCGCCGTTAAATTAATATACAGCAAAACTGATCCAATACTCCAGTAGTTTTTTCTCTGAAAGCTTAACAAATAGACAGATCAAGTTACTATAGCATTTTTTGTAGATGATGAATTTTTATATCTATAAACTTGAGAAATGATTGGTATCCCATACAATCTATCATCCTCTATTTCAACCCTAGTTTTATTTATCTATCTCCTATCTGAAAACTACATAAATGACAAAAATAACAACAATGACAAAACGATCAAAATGACCGCAATGACTGAAATGACCAAACTTACAGCTTTGACCAAAATGGCCGAAATGAACAAAGTCATTGTAATGGTTGAAATGGCCAAAATGACCAATATGACTTAAATGGCGAGAATGAATTATCACAAAAAAACCTATCCTTTTTTTTTTTTTTTTTTATTGCAGGAGATCAGCAGACAGACAAATGGCCCACTTGATGGAAAGCGGTTACCATCGCCTATGGACATTTGCAACACCAAAGGTGCTACAAATGCGCTGCTGCTCTCTTAAGGGAAACTGGAACCTGGTCACTAATGCCGGAACACAACTCGAAGGTTGTTATGGCGACATACTTTAGACCAGGGGTGGTAGCCATCCAGTCGGGCAAATGCCCTACCACCTGGCTGTAGGTTGTTAAGTCGCCTCTTACGACAGACCGCCCGGCCGCAGGAAATTGTATTCTTTCTCCGTTCCTGCACGGATGGATCCTACTTTCTAGTAGCCCTTGTCCACCCTTGATATTAAAATGACATAGGTGCCGAATTTCAGTCAAATCGGTGCAAAAGTTTTTCCGTGAAAGCATAACAAACAGAGAGAAAAATATATTTTTATCCTGGAAACTATCCCATTTTTCGGGATAAAAACTATCCTATGTCCATCCTTGGCATCGAATATATATATATATATATATATATATATACATAGTCTTGCCATAAATATTGTAACAAAGAATTATTTTTTTTCTATTGCAAATAACATTTATAAGTTTTACAGTGTGTTAGTTTAATACATAAATATAAAAAAAATTAAAATATAAAAAGCTTATTCGAAGTGGTCTCCATTGGCTGCAATACAGTCCTTTAAACGTTAAGGCCAGTTATCAATTGAAGCATGCACTCTTTCCATGGGAAAATTCTTCACTCCATACATATGGATTGTTTTAGGGACTCCAAATTATCATGGCGTTTAGAGCAAGCCGTACTCTCTAAAACTGACCATAAATCATAATCCAGCGGATTAAGATCGGGACTAGAGGACGGCCAGTCTCCAGCTCTGATGAAGTCCGAAACGTTCCTTTCCAACCAAGACTGTGTGGACCGAGCTTTATGACCCGGCGCCGAGTCTTGCTGGAAGGACCATTCTTGGTTATTAAACATGGTGTTGTTACGGGGCTTAACTGTCTTCTCCAGAATGGTATCTTGATGCACTTGTGCCGTTGTTTTGATACCTTTTTCACAAAAATATGGCTCAGTCATTCCTTCATAGCTAACACCCCACCAAACCATCAGTGAAGACGGATAATGCCCACTTTGCACTTTGTCGACTAATTGAAAAGCTTCCTTAGAGCTTTGAGCATCAATACGGTCATTTTGTTTGTTACAACATTTGCTCAATTGTAAAAATGTTCTCATCCGTAAACAAAAATTTTCTGTGACCTCCCTTTGCGTACCGCTTCAGTAGTTGTTTCGATTTTACCACCCTATTCTTTTTTAAATTATGAGTTAAGAAATGACCAGTGCCTCTCTCATAGGCTGCAAGTCCTAAGTCGTCTTTTAAAATACGCGACATGGTTCTAGGTGATATCTTCATCTCGCGAGATAATTTTTTTTGCTTTCGGACAGGATTTCTTCGAATTATTTCCCTTACTGCTATGACCACCTTTTTCGTACGAACACTACTTGGACAGCCAGATCTTTTTCTGTCACAAACAGAGGAGGTCTCATTGTACCTATTAATAGCCCGGTACACAAACATTTGACTAATATCAAGCGTATGGAGAGTTTTAAAAATTACATTTGGCTCCATACCTACTTTGTGTAATGCAATCACAGTGATTCGGTTCTCTTTATCGCCCCACTCCATTTTAATATCGCAAAATGTTGTATAATGTATTGGCGCCAAAATGAGAAAACACAATGAAAAATCATATAAAAATGACAGATTCCAAATTCAAATGTAATATTTTGTTTCTTTTCAATTGTAACAGTATTTATGGCCAGACTAAGTATATATAGTGAGATTCAGCCAAATCGGTCCAGTAGTTTTTCCGTTAAAATGGAACAGACAGAAGGACAGAATTACTTTCGCATTTATTATATTAATAGGGATTAGTTTTGAGTGGGTGTGTTTAACAGTTGCGTTTAGCGAATTTTACAATCCATGTAATTTTTTTATAAGTAGTGTTTTTGTTGTATACTATAAGAGAAATACTCACTACGTATAGTGTACTAGTCATTGAGTTATAATGATCTAAGGTGGTAGTAGTGTTTCAATTAAACAAGAGTGAAATAATCTTCATATTTTTATTTAGGTATACAAATTATTCTTTTTTAATATGACTACATGAGTTGTGATTCTTGTTAGTAAATTACTTAATAAAGTACCTAATTCTGAAAAAGTGCTTAATTTAGTGTAATAAATTTCACTATGTAAACTTTTAGCATATGTGTATATATCGAAATTCAATAAAAAATAACAAAAATTTATTAGAATTTCATTTTTAACCGACTTCATTATATTGAAATAATAAAAAAAATTGTTGAGAAAGAATGTCTTAATTGTACAGGTTGTGGCCCCAGGGGAGGAGGTGCTGTAGGCGATCAACTTCTTTCCAAAGAATTTGTGGAAAATGTAGAGTCATCTACTACTATACCTCCAATCAAACACATGGTTTATGCTGGCATCTTTCCAGCTGACCAATCACAACATCCAGTATTAAATGATGCAATCAAGAAACTAGCATTGAATGACTCTGCAGTCTCTGTCACAGCAGATTCAAGGTACATATATTCTCTCATGAAAAATACTATTTTTATGGTTTCTCAATTTTTAATTACATGCAGCGTAAATATGGTTTATAAATGCTATATTTATTATTTTATCAAAATAACTTATATACATGAAACAAGTGGCTGTTATAGTTCGCGCCATACTTTATGGTCAATCCAAGTTAGCTGCTGATTTATTAAAGTTAAAACCGCCTACTGCATAGACGTCTGTAGCTAACAGTGAGTATAAAGTTTGTCACAGACTATACAAGTTTTGCTTACATGCTGACTTGGCATGATAACAAAATTAAATTAATTCCGATCCAAACTAGATCAAACAAGTGGTTGTATGCAAATCGGACTCGCAGTTACGAGTTTGCTTTTGTAAAAAATAGTAAAACAGATATTATTGGCCACTATTATTGCGCTGACACTCTCTGGTACTATAAATATTGAATTAAAGGCTAAACTAATACGTTTTTGCCTATATTTGTTTGTATGATGCATATATAATTACCTTTTCCAGCCCAGCACTAGGCCAGGGATGGCGCATTGGTTTCTTAGGGCTGTTACATCTTGAAGTATTTACACAACGCTTGTTACAAGAGTACAAAGCTGAGGCTATATTAACTGCTCCCTCGGTGCCTTACAAAGTAAGGTGAGGCTACAATTAAGTGATACTTTCGCCGTCAGAGAACTTAAAACATAAATCATAATATTCTTTATATTAAATATACCTTTAGTTAAAAATATTACCTTTTATCTGCCTTTCTTAGAGTGAAAGGAGCTAAAATAATAAAGCAATACAGAGGCGATGAAGTCATCATAACAAATCCATTGCTGCTACCTGATCCACAGCATATCGCGGAATATTATGAACCATTTGTAATAGGTAATATACACATTTTGGTTTTATATCTCTTCCAAATATGTCATGTAAGTTTTAAGTGTTATTTTGTTTTGAGATTTTCTGTGGTAGTAGCAAAGAGCTTTGAACCAAATCTTATTAAATGATTGTTATTTTATTGTTATAACTTGACCAAATTGACCTTGATAGACGTCTACAGACATAGATAGGCGTTGTGGCGATTCGAAAAATCACATTTTGAATAGAATAATTAACATTTTACAACTATTATTTATTTTTAACCACATATATACATCTGTTGAGGATAAAACTGCACAGCAAAAAATCCTTTTAAATACAGCGAAGTTTTTAATCAATTAGAAAAAGATTGCTCGGCAGAGGCTTACAGGTCAATGTTGTATTTATTGTGCAATTTTATTTCCTAAAAACATGTAATAAATTAGTTAAAAATGAACAGTAGTTTTCGGGTATTGATTATTTATAGGTCGGACAGGACAATGTGTTTTGGTTGATAATTTGAGTGTTTAGTTAGGCATACCTTTTCGAGTTCCAACAAGAAATTAGATCCTTACCTTCAGTCAACCCGTACGTCGTCAACTATTATTATCTAATATTTATTATCAACTTCAACAATCAACAAACACAATAATATCAACAAGCAATAAAACTAATGTTATCAACTATAATACATTGTTATTGGCTTTCAGGTTTGTTGATTTCATTCAAAGTTACGTTCTATGGACATTGTTAAGTGTGAAATCGGGCTTTTTACATACATACATAACTTCACGCCAGTTCCCTTGCGGGGTAGGCATGAACAACAGAGCGCCATTTAGGCTTATTCTTAGACACCTTATTTTCTTCTTTGACATTCATAACTCTTGTCATGCACGCTCGTCTGTTCTTAAGGCTCCTAACATCACCCTCTGCTAGTACACGATCAATTTGATCATGGAAGGTGTGTCGTGGCCTTCCACGACTTCTGCATCCATCCAACATCCGGGCTTTTTATTTTGAGATTATTATAGTAACAAATAAAGCTAGAGTCATCATAGAGTCTGTGAAGGACCAATTTGTTAAAAATCTGTTTATATCTATAGCCGTAAAAATGAAACATAAAAATACAAGTTTGGAAACAATTGTAACCATTCAAGTAACCATCAAAAACTCACAAAACAAACTTATATTATTACGTTTACCAAAACATGAAAAATACGTACTCTGAGTTTAGTCTCGATACCTATGAAGCATTAATGTATCCCCAGGTACAATAATAACACCAGTGGAATATATCGGAGCAGTGACAGCATTGTGTATAGATAGGAGGGGCGAACCCCTTCCCTCCAGCGCGGTCGATGAGCGAATGACGATGCTTCAGTTCATTCTGCCACTGTCAGAAGTCGTCATTGACTTCCACGACACATTGAAGAGTATCACATCCGGATTTGCAAGCTTCGATTATCAGGATGACGGATTTCATCCCAGCCCATTAGTTCGGGTTAGTGTTGCTATTTTGGCTAATCTATACTATTGCTGGATGCTCCAATTAAAGGGACCGAGCGATAACTATAGAGGAGAATCAAATTCTGTTAAGCTTCAAGCTTAATAATAAATATATTAAAAATACATTATAATGAACAAAATAATACATTATGAGTTCCGACCAATCACAAACAATAATATATGTGGTCAGAACAGTACAAAAGGTCTAAAATTGTCTGAAGAGGGACATGTTTTGAATGTAGCTTAAGTAGAACAGACAAACTGACAGCCAGCCTGATGGAAAGTGGTTACAGTTGCCTATGGTCGTAGTATTCTGTGTTTATTCCTGTAATCAAAAGTACATACTATACTTGCCACAGTTTAAGATAATAAGTTTATTTCTAAAGCTGTGAAAAAGACACATCAAAAACATTCAATTCAAAGTTTTTAATGCAAGAGAATACTTTATTTCAATTATTTTCTATGATACACTCACAGAGTTAATCAGAACTTGAAAATAGTTCAATATTTTTACATTATTTATGATTGATATTTTGTTTGCTTGGCAACTAGTAGTACATTATTAATCTGTCAGTTGGCGATAATGTCCTCTGTCTCGGTCCCTATTGGCATCCTATTTATTCGAAATATTAATATATTTTTTATTTTGTAGCTATACAATATTATTATTGTAATGGCATGTTCTAAAAATGGCGCATAGTCAAGGTGACGAAGTCCGTCAATAGTTAGGACGACAACAAATAAGTGAAGCTAAGACACCATTGAATTCTGTAGTTGGCGTTAAATTCCGTTTAAAAACGTTAAAAAATAAGCAGTGTCGTACATTGCTTATTTACCCCATTGATGGACTTCGCCACCTTGACTATATACATTAATTTTCCTTTAAACTCCTTTTTATCTGTGCAGGAACAGCAAAAGTACATACATACATACATACATAACTTCACGCCAGTTCCCTTGCGGGGTAGGCATGAAGAACAGAGCGCCATTTAGGCTTATTCTTACATACCTCACTTGCTTCTTTGACATTCATAACTCTTGTCATGCACGCTCGTCTGTTCTTAAGGCTCCTGACATCACCTTCTGCTAGTACACGATCAATTTGATCATGGAAGGTGTGTCGTGGCCTTCCACGACTTCTGCATCCATCCACTTTTGCATTGTATATCTGTTTATTCATTCTTTCATCATGCATTCTTTCTACATGCCCGAACCACCGGAGCATGCCTTTCCTTATCTTCACCCCGACACTCTCTTTCAGACCAACTCTCTTTCTTACTTCGGTATTACGAACGCGGTCCGCAAGCGTCACTCCGCAGATTTTGCGCAGTGCTCGCATCTCGACCGCGTTTACTCTACTTTCATGCTCTTTCTTCCATACCCAACTCTCGCTTCCATACGTGAGCGTAGGTACCAGCACCGCGTTGTGTACGGCGAGCTGGGCCTTCTGGCTGAGGTTCTTAGCGCCTAGAAGGAACAGCAAAAGTATACAATATAATATAAATATAGTAGAAATTTCCTGTGGCCAGCCGGCCTCTCGTAAGAGGCGACCACCCCTGGTCTAGAGTATGCTGCCATCACGTCCTTGAGTTGTATTCTGGCATTAGTGGCTAAATTCCAGTCGCCCTTTAGAGGGCGCTAGCACATTGGTAACAACTTTGGTGTTACAAATGTCCACAAGCGATGGTAACCGCTTTCCACCAGGGGGGCTGTCTGTCTGTCTCTTGAACTCATGCAATAAAAAAACACATTTTAATACTACATATACACGATTTTTTCAATGAATTTCGTTATTTAAATGTCTCATGGCCTATTCCTATGTCTTACTAACCGTTCATTTGCTGTACCTATTATTGGTTAAAATTTGTCATAAGCTCCATATGTGTAATGTCTTTCTACCAATGGTAAGGCGAGTGATTGCATAGTATGATACAGGAACCGGCGATGAGTAGTATATTTAAGGAATATTTGAAATTAGATATTAAAGTAAAAAATGTTTTAAATTAAACATCTAAACACACAATTCAACAAATATTTTTCGTAGTGTAATTTGAACAGCAATTGTTTTTTATACAATGTTTGTTTTACAGATGGACATTCTTCTCAATGGACAATTAGTCGATGAACTAACAACGATTGTTCATGTTAGTAGATTAGACTATAGCGCTCGTAGATTAACAGAAAAGTTAAAGGAAATGATACCAAGGCAAATGGTTCAGGTAATATTGAATTAATTAGTGTGTGAAATTTGATTAATCGCAAAATCAAGTTTTATTTTTAAAGTTAAAATTTATCTTGTTTTCAGGTAGCAATCCAAGCTGTCGCGTTGGGTAAAGTGTATGCAAGAGAGACTATCAAAGCTTATAGAAAGGATGTTACAGCGAAATTGGTAAGTAAAATCCTGATAAAATAAATCATCCCCTTATAATAATTATTTATAAAAGGCCCATTTTATTGTCAAATACTAGGTTTTGCCCGCAACTTCGTCCAGGCTCGTTGGGTGACGTAGATGATAGTTATTTTCCAGTATTTAAAATGTTTTAGAATGTCAATACATGAATTCCGAATATTCCCGTTAAAACCCGGGATAAGTAATGTTACTAAGGGCATACATAACTAAATGTGTTCTACAAAAGATATCTAATAAATATAGAAACTGTCATATCAAGCAAGTCCTAATACCAAGTGGTTTCGAAATCGGGAAATCCCAGGAAACAGCTCGGCACCGTTAATCAAATAATAGGTTGGGGAAAAAGTCTTTTCGCATGCAGTATGTATGAACTTGTAATAAGATTTCTTTGGCTATACCATTTGTATCTGGCTGGTTTTGGTATCATTAAAAAGTTTTAATTTTAAAGAAGACAATTCCAAATTCAAATTAGGAAAATGTGTGATTTTCATTTGTTTTTCTTATTGTTAAAATGAGTGAATCTAATGAAGAAATTCGATACATTTTAAAATTTTACTACAAAAAAGGTAAAAATGCAACACAAGCCGCGAAAAAAAATTTGTGATGTTTATGGACCTAATGCAGTATCTGTGAGAGTAGCGCAAATTTGGTTTAAGCGTTTTCAATCCGGAAATTTTGATATCAAAGATGCGCTCTGGTTGCTCTGGTCGCCCTGTTACGGACAAAATTGATGCCATTTTTGAAAAAGTGGAGCAATATCGGCATATTAGTAGTTACGATGTAGCTGGAGAACTGGGAATTGACCACAAAACAGTTTTGGCGCATTTGAAAAAAGCTGGGTACACAAAAAAGCTCGATATTTGGGTGCCTCATGAGCACACTGAAAGAAACCTAATGAACCGTGTACTCATTTGTGATTCTTTATTACGACGTAATGAAACCGAACCATTTTTGAAGAAGCTGATAACTGGTGATGAAAAGTGGATCACGTACGACAAGAATGTGCGAAAAAGATCGTGGTCAAAGGCCGGTCAGGCTTCACAGACTGTGGCGAAACCCGGGTTAACTCGCAATAAGGTGATGCTGTGTGTATGGTGGGATTGGAAGGGCATTATTCATTATGAGCTATTATCGCCAGGCAGGACCATCGATTCTGAACTGTACTGCGAACAACTGATGAGATTAAAGCAAAAAGTTGAGAGAAAGCGGCCGGAATTAATCAACAGAAGGGGTGTGGTTTTTCACCATGATAACGCTAGACCTCACACATCTTTAGCCTCTCAGCAAAAATTACGAGAGTTTGGCTGGGAGGTGTTAATGCATCCGCCGTATAGTCCTGACCTTGCGCCTTCAGATTTTCACCTGTTTCGGTCTCTGCAGAATTCCTTAGGCAGTGTCAGGTTAACATCACGAGAGGACTGCCAAAATCACTTGTCGCAGTTTTTTTATCAGAAGCCCCAAAATTTTTATAGCAATGGGATCACGTCCCTACCTACAAGATGGCAAAAAGTTATCCAACAAAATGGCACCTACATACTTTAGTCAAATGTAAATAAACTTTATAAAAAACCTTTTAAATTGTTATATAAAATGCGAAGGAACTTTTTCCCCAACCTAATAGTTAACTTCGTTAATCGCTAATCCGTTACTTAAAAAGTTAACTTCGTTAAAAGTTAAAGCGTTACATTTCAAAAAACAAAATTTAACGCAAGTTAACGTTAGTCGTTAATCCGTTAACACGTGATAATAATTACATCTTCTTTTAAAGTATTGGTTCTGGAAGTTAGCAAGTTAGAAACAGAAAAAAAGACGGGTATATTATTAGACAAACAATATTTTCATTCATTTGGATTAAGGTTTAGAATTTATTTTATTAGGATAGACTAGTTGCGCTCTGGACGAAACACTAATATTAGACGAACTAATTTTAAGACGATTTGATAGTAATATAATGACCAATTGCTATTTAGACGAATTGTTACATCGACCACTTACATCTTAGACGAAACGATACTAACCCGTCCAATTTATCTATCAATTTAGTCATCTGGCATAATATGAATATTCCCTTTCATGAACATTAATATGTTGAAGTTCTCGTCTGAAAGCGAGGCTTGTTTCGTCTGTAGTATATCCTTGCCCGTGGAGAAAAAACGTTCAACTGCAGCGGTTGAGGGTATAGCAGTATTATATTTAATAAACAGATTTGCGAATATCTGTTCCCCGAGGAATGCCGCATCATTTAACGAGTCTTTCGACTTTATGTCTAGCCACATTTTGACGACACTTTGAGCTTTACTCTTTAAAGATTTGTTGCTGGATTAACGATTAACGGACTTTGGGAAATTTAACGGAAGTTAACGAGTCCGTTAACATATTTTTAAGTTAACTTAAAAGTTAATCCGTTTCTCGAAATGTTAAGTTCGTTAATTAACGATTAACGGATTAACGAGTTAATGCCCAGCTATGCCAGGAAATATAAAAAGTCCCCGGATTATAATGATTTAGTTTCAATCGGATCCGAATCTCAGATTCTCGCGGGACTCCCAGAATATAAAGTATTGCATAACTTGAAATAGGACTTAAGCTATCGTTCTAATGAAATCCTATCGAAATTAACTAATATTTAATCAATCTTACTAATTTGTACCATACCCGGGAAAATTCCCAGCATAAAAAGTATCACAAATTTTATCAGTGAAATAATCGCATTGGAATTCACATTTTTTCAATCTGGCCATTTTAAATAATTCTCAGAAAAATTCCCGCGGGATTCCCAGGATAAATTGTCACGCAGATTTTAAGTCTAATAATTTGCAATCGATCATCGAATACCGCATCAAAATCGGCTGTTTTTTTTCGTGAATCCTGAACAAACATAAACAGACAAGAAATCTAAAAAAATGCATCGTGTTCTCCGTCGTTTATATAGTCTATTCCAGTTGTTTTTTTTTTAATAGCTTCAATATACGTTTGTATAACTTGGATGTGCTTTTAGCAGGGATGGAAGGTACACCGCTGATATAGAAAGAAGAGTGAATTTGGGGAATAGTTAGAATGGAGCGTTAGGTAAACTTCTAGGAGCTAAGAACCTCAGCCAGAAGGCCCACCTTGCCATACACAACGCGGTGCTGGTACCTACGCTACATATGGAAGCGAGAGTTAGGTATGGAAAAGAGAGCATAAAAGTAGAGTAAACGCGGTCGAGATGCGAGCACTGCGCAAAATCTGCGGAGTGACGCTCGCGGACCGCGTTCGTAATACCGAAGTAAGAAAGAGAGTTCGTCTGAAAGAGAGTGTCGGGGTGAAGGTAAGGAAAGGAATGCTCCGGTGGTTCGGGCATGTGGAAACTAGTGGACTAAACAGATATACAATACAAAAGTGGATGGAAACGGAAGTCGTGGAACGCCACGACACACCTTCCATGATCAAATTGATCGTGTACTAGCAGAAGGTGATGTCAGGAGCCCTAAGAACAGACGAGCGTGCATGAAAAGAGTTATGAATGTCAAAGAAGCAAGTGAGGTGTGTAAGAATAAGCCTGAATGGCGCTCTGTTGTCCGTGCCTATCCCGCAAGGGAACTGGCGTGAAGTTATGTATGTTCAATGTACGGACACGGCAAGTTTACAAATTTTATAATATTATTGATGATATTTTTTTTTGATAGGATCAATGTATAGACACATTTAAAAAAAAAAAATATTATAGATATCGCATAAACACGCTTTTAGTGCCATATCTCAATGGATGCCATGGCAACGCCACCAGCGCTTCCGTGACTACCCATGGCGTCCGTGAGACAGCAAAACTAGCCGCCAGTGGATACCATACATTTCGGTATCGAACATCATTCTAAATTTTAATAAAATAGTCGTTTATAGACATGACGCGCGATTGGCATCGCAGCTGATGGCCGCGTGAGATAATAGTGATTCATACGCATGTATTTTCTTGGAAGCGCTCTTAGTGTGGCTTCGCCGTCTAAACAAGTACAGCGGGCCGTTCAGGCTGGTGGCGACGCCAAGCCCTCGCCAAGTGATGCACATTGTAATACAATTTGGCATGTTCTGATTGGCGCCGCTGCCATGGCATCTTAATGAGATATTATAGTATTAGTATATAGTATCATTATAGTACTTAATATTTTTTTTTAGTATGGTGGGGACGTCACGCGCAGAAAAAAATTACTGAAACAACAAGCTGAAGGAAAGAAGAAAATGAGAAGTGTAGCCAACATTAAAATACCTAGAGACACATTCATTGATGTTCTCAAAAGATGAAATTAGTTATTTTGTGAGTAAAGGATTCTGATGAATAATTCTACTGTTTTTTTATTTATTAACTACTAGTGATACTGTATGCAAATTGTATGTTCACAATAATATTAATTATTTACATAATTGTAAACGTGTTATTTAACAAAGTTTACTTAGTTTTGTAAGATCCTTATTTAGTCTAATAAAGCTGAAATACGATCAGAGAAGTATGAGCCATTTCTATATGGGTAGGTATAATAACTACATGTGATTTATATTGTCTATGATCACAGTTAAGGAATCCTATTTGACAGCAAACATACAAATATGATCATATTATCAATCTAACCTCAAAAATGGCGTCAAAATACAATAATTTCGACTGAAATATTTTGTATATTTTGTAAGACTTTTTATCTTGACATCTAAGAACTTCGAGTAAGGTGTTATGAACCCTTCTCTCTGATCGCCTTGCTACCCATGGTTTAACCCATCTTTTCCCAAAGTGGGCGATAACGCCCCCTTGTGGGCGCGGCAGGCCTAAAGGGGGGCGGTAAGAGACCCAGAAAAAATGTAGAAAAAAGGTAAAAGACCCAGGGCGATTTGTAATTTCATCTAGCTAGGAGGACTGTTAGACACCGACTGAACTCTCGACTCTCGACTACAACTTGTGAACATCATCTAATATTAATTAAGAGATTGCTCAAACTTGGTTCGATATTTCTCTCCGCGTAGTTCATATATCTGTCCTGTTTTATTGAATAAATGAAATAAAAATCATGTTAAAATGTTGCTACTTTCGCAGCCAAACTGCTTCTACACAAAAAGAATATGGGCAGACATGAGTTTCACAGTTTTTCGAATTTATCAGTATCCTGCAGTAACGATGACTTGCTTGCCTACTGCCAACATTTGGAAAACCTCCATATTGACTTCACCGAATGATACCAGGACATTTTGAAATTGGAAATACCAGACTGGGCGTTGGACCCGTTTTCAAATGTCAACCCAGCAATGTCATCTCAGCTGGAAAAAGAACTTATAGAATTGACAAAAAACGAGGAAATAAAAATCAAGTTCAAAAATGGCTACAAAGAATTTTGGCTACAAAAACCGATCCCGCAATTGTACCCAGGATTGTGGTCAATCATTCAGCGATTCTTGATAGCATTCCCATCGTCATATTTGTGTGAACGTGGATTTAGTGCTGTGGAAAACGCTGCTTACTGAAAAGAGAAATCGTTTGTATGTTACCAAACGTGGCGACTTGCGGTTGTTCTTGAGTAAATTGGAACCTGATATCATCAAACTTATTAAACAGCATCAGATTCATCCTTCACATTAGTTTTTATATAAGAATCGATTATGTTTGTTTTATTTTGAATAAAAGATACTCTGTCTGAATACTATAAAGTTGCGTTTCAATAATCATTCTCATTGGCAGGTGTAGCCCGTAAGAGTTAATTTGAGACCTCAGCGCCGTTGTGTACTACCTACTGCGCTTAGGTCTCAAGTTAACTCTTGCGGGCTATAGTAAGTCTCGTTTAGAATGAATGTTTAATCTCCGCTAATATAGCTCACAATAATCAATTAGTTTAATTTGACGTTATAGTGGTTTTTAAGTAGGTGAAAAAATGGGGACGCTAAACAATCAATTATTCTCTAAGTGGGCAGTATACAAAATAAGTTTGGGAACCACTGGTCTAACCCAAATATAGTTCGCGCCACGTAAAAAGAACGCTGGCTCTGAACCTGCGCAGTGAGCTTTTTATCCATCAAATTGGTGGTATGAAGGGAGCGAGACGGGGTGATACGACTGTACACCTGCGCAGACACATCCCCTCCACTACCGCTCAGCGTTCTTTTTACGTGGCGAGACTTATACGTCTTTTAGTTTTTGTTTTTTTTTCTTGACCGTTTTTATTTTCTTTTTTAATGTGATGATAGCAATGGTAAGCATCATAAATCGTTATCCACGTGATAAAGTATGACGTGTATATGATCGTAAGTGTAATATGTAAAAATGAACAACAGCATAATTTAAATATTAGGTCTTTACATATGAAATTGGCGTTTTGTAAGGGAGGAACATAAAGTCGATTTTTTTAAAATATTATATATTTATTTAACCAAAGTATGTACCATTGCTATCTATGCACTTCTGCCATCTTATAGGTAGTTCATTGATCCTGTTGCGTACTTCTTTTATCTGCAATTATCATTCCTTGGGTTATCTCCGCGACATTTGGTCCTTCTCCCATTTAATTTCAGTTACCAAAATTTTATCATTTTTCACATATAGTTTTCATTACAGTTCGTCAAATAGTTCATAGTAATGATGATAACCCGTTCACAAGCAGGTAAGTCAGCAATGCACGACATTACTACGACTAGCAAATGCATCTCGCCCCATCCGTGTGATCATCCACCACTAGTATCCACTTCCATCAACTCTCATGCGTCCACGACGTCATCTGCGACAATCAAGGCTCGCAAAGCTGCAGCGGAAGCACATGCAAAACGCCGTCAACTCGAACGTGAATGGCACCTCTTCGAACTAGAAAAGCAAGTTGAAGAGAGTGAGCTGCGAGCGGAGCTGGCCGCGATAGAAGCAGAAGGGAGCTGCAGCAGGCGAAACAGTCGCCGTGGCTCCGAGCGCTCGCATCTGTTATTAGGCATGGGTTGAAGACACGGTTAGCAATGCACCTTTTCTTTTTCAAAATGCCCCGGAAGTCACAGTTTTATCCGATCAAGAACCGTCTCACAAGGCTATTGACTTTCATAAGCCAAACATTCATTGATCTATACAGGCTACAAATAGGTCTGAGGCTGTTGCACGAACCCTGCCACATCCTCACATAGACATTGGTCTGTCTGGATCCGGAATTGGCTCTAGCAAAATACTACAAGCAGTGGCAGAAACAGCGGCAGCAGCGAAAGCTCTCGCAACCGCTCAAAACAATAATATAAAGAGAACCATTGATTTAATGCAGTTCTCGGGGGAAACCACTAAGTGGCTTCAGTTCCAACGGTTATTTGAAACTACAAAAGCTCTTTTTTCTCCCCTAGAAAACGTTGCACGTTTGCAGCAAGCACTCCGTGGCGCCGCCCGCGAAGCCGTGGCAGCTCTTCTCGTGTCAGCCCAAGATCCCGAAGAAATAATCGGCGTCCTTGAATAAAACTTCGCTTGCCCAGAGATGATTGTTTTCCAAGAAGTTGCTGCATTGAAAGCGTTGCCTCGATTGGGTAACGAATTACGTGAGCTAGGAACATTCTCGACAAAAGTTGGTAACAGTTTATCTACAATACGTATGTTAGATTACGTCGAATATTGTACTCGCCCGAACTGTACCACATTATACTAGGAAAATTAAATCCTGTGGTAAAAATGAGGTGGACGGATTTCGCAGTCGATAACTGTACATCAAATCAACCGAAGTTAGAGCTGTTGTCCAGTTTCCTTATGCGGGAATTTAACAAACGTTACATTTGGGTTGTCGCCGGAACACGCTTCTTTTATAGTAGCATCAAACTCCTCGCAGGACAGACAAAATAAACGGGAGTACGTATAAGTCCCGCCACGTAAAAAGAACGCTGAGCGGTAGTGGAGGGAATGTGTCTGCGCGCAGGTGTACAGTCGTATCACCCCGTCTCGCGCCCCCTTCATACCACCAATTTGATCGATAAAACGCTCACTGCGCAGGTTCAGAGCCAGCGTTCTTTTTACGTGGCGCGAACTATACATGCTGTTACGCAACATAAAAATAAATATGTAAATAGCTCTATAAATAATAACAGCAGTAACGAGGTTTTGGAGGTCTTCAGGTGGAAAATAAATACTGTTGTGTTTGAATTGCAGTTCAGGAATGCATGTTTATTGGATAAAAATACCGATTAATATTTTATATTACATCACACATTTAGCAGCTAAACAAAATATAACATTTGATAATAATAAGCGCATTTGAACGATTACACGTGTCGCGGTGAGGTGAGGCGAGGTATGCGCGGAGGGAAACACGGGGGCCCCGACTAGAAGCGGCGCGCTTGCCGATTATTTGCGAGCGGTCGCCGTGGTGATCGGACGTCTGCGGCTACAAGCTAAATACTGCTCCTTTTAATAGTGTAAATAGTAAAAGTTGTCTATTTTGTAAAAAGTTACATAGTATAAAAATGTGCTCTAACTTTAAAGCACTTACTATAGAAGATACATATCGCTGGCAACATGAAGCACAAGTATGTTACAGATGCTTACGTCGCAAGCCGCACAAATGGAAAAGTGTAAAGTCAACGTTTGTGGCATCGATGGTTGCACTTTACGCCATCATCCTTTACTTCACGGTAGCCAGTGGCCAAACCAAACTAGCGTTGCGGTCAATAATATCGCCAATGATGTTTCACCTGTACTTACACATTCACCACATGATGAATAAGTGGTCATCTCTAACACATCGATAGATACAGTCTCACCGCGCGATTTGCAACAAGCGTCTCAAGTTGCTCAGTCGTTCCTGTTACCATGTACGGTCCGTTAGGCAGCTACGACACATACGCTCTGCTCGACGACGGCAGCACTGCCACTCTTATAGATGCCAGTGTCGCTGCACATATATCATATAGGAGCGTTGGGGCCGCGTCAGCAAATCAGCGTGAACGGTGTAGGTGGTCTTACCAGAAACGTAGAGATAGCCTATGTTGATTTCAAAATTAAGAATAAGTACACACAAGGCATTTTTGACATAAAACGTGCTAGGTCCTTGCCTTCACTGTTCCTCCATACACAGACAATATTTCGGGTTACAAACACTTAAAGGATTTAACTGATTACCTTATCTATGAGAATGCTAAGCCGATAGTTCTAATAGGTACTGAACATTGGCACTTATCAATCAATCATTCAGTACGTAAGGGAAAACGTAGAGAACCCGTAGCCTGCCTCACTGCATTAGGCTGGACACTTTACGGGTTGCATTCAAGTACAACAAGACATGTAAATCATACCGCCTTTATAGACCAAGAGCTCACATCAAAAAACGACAACTTACGATTTTCTAATCAAGGAAAAGTATAAATTAGAATCTTTAGGCATTTCTAAACATGAAACTATACATAGTAAGTTGGATAAGCGCGCAATTTAAATTTTAGAAGCTTCGACTTCTCGCTTACCAACATGTCGATTCGAAGTAGGTCTGCCATGGCGAGATAATATCAAACACATTCCAGATAGTTATCCGCAAGCCTTGTCGCGTCTTTTAAGTCTTGAAAGACGCATGCGTCGGGAACCCGAGTTTGCAGTTGCTTACCGAAAGTTTATAAACAGTATGGTAGACAAAGGTTATGCTGAGACATGTCCATCAAATACTTATTACAGTCAAAACACACAGTTTAATATTAACAACATTAGACTTTATCTACCACATTTTGGCATATCCCATCCGCAGAAACGCAAACTCCGTGTAGTTCACGACGCCGCCGCCATGAACGAAGGAGTCTCTCTGAACTCTTTGTTGCTCCAAGGTTCTGACCTTCTCTAAAATCTACTACATATTCTTTTTCGATTTAGAGAAGGCCGCGTTGCCTTGACCGCCGATATTAAGGAAATGTTTCCTCTCAAATTCGAATTAGACACGAATCAGAAGCAAGTTATCAAAGAGTACAGAATGACATCCGTCATATTTGGCGCTTCATCAAGTCCTTTTAAGGTGTTATACCTACATAAAAAATAAAAATGCTGAAGAACATGAACAATGTTTTCCAAACGCAGCTAAAGCAATCATCGAGGATCATTACATGGATGATAACCTTGGATCCCATTTCAGAATAATCGGCGGTCTAATATTGATTGGGATTCTGAGCTTTCACCTACCGAAACTTCTAAATGGTTGGAATGGTTTAACGAGCTTTTGACTGTTTCTACCTTCAAAATTCCACGCTGGTATTCAAGTCTTCGATTCTGACCCTCTGCAGCGTGAATTGCACATTTTTTTTGACGCCAGCGAATCAGCATACGCTTGTGTAGCTTACTGGCGATTGTTATATGCTGATAAGTCGGTAAAACTGGCTATTATTGGTAGCAAAGCTAGAGTAGCACCTTTAAAACCAATATCGATTCCGAGATTAGAACTCATAGCTGCTTTAATTACATCTCGTCTCGCTGTAACTATCAAAGACAGTCACGTTAAAAAACCATCGAAATATTTTTTTTGGACTGACTCCACTACCGTACTTAGTTGATTACAAAGTGACGCGCGCTCGTTCAAGCCATTCGTTGCCCATCGCATTGGTGAAATCACTGAAAACTCTGGTATTAGTGACTGGAAATGGATACCGACAGGCATGAACGTAGCAGACGATGCGACTCCACTGCATTCTGCTCAATTAGATCAATCAAGTAGATGGTTCACCGGACCAACATTTCTTTTACTTCCTTCGGAAGATTGGCCGAAGGGACAGGCCCCGTCAGTTTAAAGCCAAGTTGAGCTGAAATCTTCACCGATTGAAATGGTGGGAGCTTTGACAGAGCATATCGTTAAAACTCGCGCTGTAACAGCTGACTGCTCACGTTTCAGTAGCTGGCTCCGCTTGGTACGCGCGACTGCACGCGTACACCAAGCTGCTTTTATCTTTCGGCAATTAATTCAAAAAAGTCTCGATAATCCGGTCACAGACGTCAATCATTACGTACGTCCACCATCACTTCACTAATTCCAATTACGGCTAAGTTTATGAACGCCGCCGAATGGCACATTTTATGGAGAATACAACTTGACAGTTTTTTGGAAGACATCACGTGTATTTTGAATTTTAAGCCTTTACTCAGAACTAGTCATCTAGCCAAGGTATCACCTATGATCGGTGATGACAAACTCCTTCGCTTAGGAGGAAGAATTAGACCAGCAGATGTGGACCAAAATGTAAAGACTCCCGTGCTCCTTGATGGTAGTCACCCCGTAGCCCGACTGCTAGTCTATCGATTTCACGTCAAGGTGGGTCATGCTAACCATGAGACAGTCGCCAATGAGCTACGTCAACATTATTGGATTCTACGACTTCGAAGCAGTTTTTTTTATTTTTTTATTGCAGGAGATCAGCAGACAAGCAGACGGCCCACTTGATGGAAAGCGGTTACCATCGCCTATGGACATTTGCAACAGCAAAGTTGTTACAAATGCGCTGGTGCTCTCTTAAGGCTAACTGGAACCTGGTCACTAATGCCGGAACACAACTCAAGGTTGTTATGGCGACATACTTTAGACCAGGGGTGGTAGCCATCCAGTCGGGCAAATGCCCTACCACCTGGCTGTGTGTTGTTAAGTCGCCTCTTACGACAGGCCGCCCGGCCGCAGGAAATTGTATTCTTTCTCCGTTCCTGCACGGATAGAAAAAAAAGTTAGAACAGTTGCCCATAGATGCCTGTTTTGCAAAATACGCAAGTCTCTGCCACAAGCGCCGCCCACTGGTAATCTTCCCCAAGAGCGAATGGCACACCTTAAACGTTGTTTTACTTTCGCTGGTTTAGGTTACTTTGGCCCTGTTAGCGTAACGATTGGACGGAAGCGAGAGAAGCAGTACGTGGCATTGTTTACTTGTTTAACTTCAAGAGCTGGGCACCTAGAGCTTGCGCAGATTCTGCAGAATCAGCGATTGTATGTATACGACGCTTTATCGCTTGAAGAGGTGCTCCACATTTTTCTCCGACAACGGCACAGCTTTTGTGAGTGAAAATAAAATTTTGAGACAATTTTACAGCAACGGTGTCGAAGATTTTGCCGCGAACAACCGAGTAAAGTGGCACTTTATTCCGCCAGCCGCTCCAAATTTTGATGGCTGTTGGGAGAGACTTGTCCGTTCCATAAAGGTGGCACTGAATGCGACATTAAAAACTCGCTCACCGAAAGAGGAGACGCTTTTAATTCTCGTCCCTTGATACATGTTTCTGTCGACGCCGATGACCAGGAGACCCTCACACCATTTCATTTTTTGATTGATTCCTCGTCCACTGCCGCACTGCCGGCCACGCCGACCGATAATGTTTTAGTTAGCTGAACTGAATGGAAAAAAGCGGTGAAACTTTCAGTTTTTTTCTGGTCACGCTGGGTGAAAGAAGTACTGCCGTCAATGCAGCTCGACAAAGACCCTATCAAAGCTTGGCTAGCCAGATTGCATGTGGAGATCTAGTACTCATTGCTGATAGCAACCTACCACGAGGTGTATGGCCCCGAGGCAGAATAACAGCCACTTACCCAGGTCGCGAGAACATAGTAAGGGTGGTAGACGTATCCATTGCAGCAGGTACGCTACGTCGTCCCCTAAATAAATTAGTTAAGCTAAATGTAAATTAGTGCTTGCACAAAGGGGGAGGATGTTGCGTACTCCTTTTATCTGCAACTTTTTTATATATTTTTTTAATTATTTGAAGTTGACTTATCAATTAATATTCTCTCTATCTGCCACATTTAATAATTGCATTGTATTTTTTACCATTTATTCATTAAATACACTCATCATCTAAAAGCTTATCATTCCTTGGGTTATCTCCGCAACATTTGTCGTCGTCCCCTAAATAAATTAGATAAGCTAAATGTAAATTAGTGCTTGCACAAAGGGGGAGGACGTTGCGTACTCCTTTTATCTGCAACTTTTTTATATATTTTTTTAATTATTCGAAGTTGAGTTGTCAATTAATATTCTCTCTGTCTGCCACATGTAATAATTGCATTGTATTTTTTACCATTTATTCATTAAATACACTCATCATCCAAAAGCTTATCATTCCTTGGGTTATCTCCGCAACAGATCCCTTTACTAAAAAAACCATTCGGACGAGAATCAATAAAATCTTTGAAGGCGCTTTGGACTGCCCCATCACAGTTGAATTTTTTCCCTGGCAAGAAGTTATCCAAATTTCGAAAAAAATGGTAATCTGTTGGAGCAAGGTCCGGGGAGTACGGTGGATGTCTTAGACATTCCAATTGAAGCTCCTCTAGTTTGGTAGCCGTCTGTTGTGCAGTGTGTGGTCTAGCGTTGTCCTGAAGCAGCAGTGGCCTAGAGCGATTGACCAGCCTCGGTTGTTTAGCAGTTAGCTTTTCCATCATGGTTTGCAGTTGCTGACAATAGACATCCGCCGTAATCATCTGGCCAGATTTAAGAAAGCTGTAGTGAACGACGCCGGCACTAGTCCACCAAACGCTCACAAGTTATTTTTTTGAATCAATTTTCGCTTGGGGCAGGATTTGGCTGGTTCGCCAGGGTTCAGCCATTGCGATGAGCGTTTCCGACTATCGTACAGTATCCAATTTTCATGATAGGTAATGATTCGATTTAAAATCTCTTCACTATTGTGCCGGTTGAGTAATGTAACGCAGCAGTCGATGCGTGTTTGTCGGTTTGCTGCACTCAATTCATGAGGTACCCACCTTTCAAGCTTTTTCACCTTCCCAATTTGCTTCAAGTGGATTAAAACAGTTTTATCACTAACACCGCAGCCTGCAGCTATCTCGGACGTGGTTTGTGATGGATCCGCTTTCAAAATAGCCTTCATTTCTGAATTATCAACTTTGGTCTCCGGCCGTCCACGGGGCTTGTTCTGCAGGTCGAAATTTCCAGAACCTAAACTTTGGAACTAAAAATGCAGTTTTTTTTTTGCAACACCGCCGACACGTCATTAATCCTTCGAGCCGATTTGGCAGCACTGGTGCCACGATGGAACTCGTACTCGTAAATAATGCGATATTTCAAGTTTTCCATTTTGTAAACTGAGTGACGCAAAGAAAAAACCAAAAGAAGAAAAGACAAAAGCATAAGCAAATAGCTGTATAAATTTGAAATTGGAATTCCTAACCAAAGAGGAGTATTTGAGATCAAAGTGGCCAGTACGACAAAACACCAACTTCATATGTAAGGACCTAATATGATCATAGACATTTCACAGATATGAAACCATATTTGTATGATAAGTATATGATACTGTAATTGGGGTCAAGTCTTTTTTTCTAATGTTACCGTTCTGTTTTGTGACACATATAAGGGCTGATATTGTAAATGAAACAAACACTAGTATTTATATTTTTTTAATAGGTGTGGATATTAAATATAACTGGATAAACTTATGCAAGACCATTGAAATATAAAAACATATACATAAAAACCTCCACTAATATGTGACATGAAGCTATAATCATCCATACCATAATATGTACATTTCATATTATTGTGCCTATAAAACAAAAACTGGAGAACATGTTTGATTAAAATAATATTAACATTAAATTGTCAAATTATTTATATAATACTATTCTTCTAGCATCTTCAGTATAAAATGTGGAATCTCTGGTTAAAAATATTTTCATTAAAAACTCTATAAATATTTAAATAGCTATCTATCTATCTTTTTGAATAAAGCAATCAATGATGACACATATCTCTACAATTAATTTTTGATTTGATGGATAATGGTGCCAGTTTAGTCATCAATATTATTTCTATATTCAGGCAGGTCATTTAAAATTCTAAGGGCCGCTTGCATAACGTTGCTTAAATTTATTTAAGAAACACCAAACGTATTTAACACAATTAAATACAATTAGCGTCTTGCACAACGCAAAATTTGCCGCTAAATATGTTTAAAGAACTGTCAACATGTTTTGTGTAAAACGTATTTAGGCAGTTTAATTAACTAATTTTATTTAAAGGCGATCGTTATGCAAGCGGCCCTTAAAGTTTGGAATTTTAATTTTCTTACTAAATACTTGAACAAAATATTTTTAACATCACAATAGATTTTATTTTTATAAATATACTCAACTCAGTTCCAATTTCGAGTATTTCCAATAACATGTATCACTTTAAAATCAGATGAATTCATATTTAAAAACAAGTGTTATTTCTCATGAACACTGTACGTACATTTTGTGTTCTGACTTTCTTGGCATTGGCAACACTAGGTACATTAATTATACCTATTATATTTTACTCAACACAATATCACACTGAAATACAGACCTGAGATTGCATTATGTGGATTACTCATTGACAGGTCACCAGTCGGCTGTAAAGCCAAGTAGAACTAACTATATTTAAGCTTGTTTACTTAATGATATAGATACTCGATACAAAATAAAGTCAGACTCCGATATGTAGATCATTTAGGTAGACTTTTATCAAACTTAACAATTCACTTTTACAAATATTTGCCTCAGTTTCATGATTATTACACATAATTAAAACTGTGTTTATACATATGAATTAAATTAGGTTTGTCACAGAACATAGTCATAAATCAGTAAATATTAATAAAGTAAATCAGCAAACACATTGTATATTCCTAATTTAAGTAATTATGTTTGTGTTATTTTTTACTCAGAGTCGTCTTTTTTATTGTAATATTTTAATTTTTTATTGTCTGGAATCCAAAAAATTGTTAACCAGATTAAAAAAGTACTTAAAACCATTTAAAACATCGTTTTAATTACGTCAGTTTACTTTATTTTTTTAAAGCAACAATTTATTACCCTTTTACCATGATATCTTGTAAAGTAACGGATGACCTTTGATCTCTTATTGTTTCTAATTTCCTCTGTATCACATTATAAAAATGATTACATTCAATATTTGAATTTATTTAAACTCTCAAGTTTGTGTACTATTTTTAAATCCAAATATTGATTTCATTCAATCAAACAATAATAATACACATTCATTATTTAACAGTCTATGTTAAACAGACACATTAAAAATAATAAATGTATAACATCTATAAAGAGATCAAAAAATATTTCATCTTACATTGCGCAAAAATCAGAAACACCATACACAAATTTATTATAATACAAAATGTTGTTAACATAAGATATAAAATCAACACTTACAGAATTCCAGGTGAGACAAAATAATAATTTCTTTGGAATATCGATTCTCCAAATAGGCATGACGTGTTTATCTGTCTTCAGAAGTTTCTAAAAATTGTGCATATACATCTCTAGTGCATTCTCCTTTCTCATTGAACTTGTATTTGTAATATGAACCATCAGCACATATAACTGGAAATTGCATATAAACTGTATATAATTATTTATTTGTATAGTAAACTAGTTTTCCTTGCAGCAATGCTGCAAGTCAAACCCTAGGTAGTAGTAGCTCTATGTTATGTATATATAAATTTAATTAGGTGTTTTACCGAAAACCTTACTGTTTCTTGTTAGTAAGTTCACTACAATAACAAAAAAACTAAGTCCACTGCGCAGTTGTGTAGACTATATAGTTGAAGCGCGGCAGGATCGGTGGAGTTGGCGTTGTGCGGATTACGGCGTGGGTTGCAAACAGGCGTTTGGGTCTGCGAGCGTCGTAATAGGAATCGCCGAGGGGTGTCACGTGTCTGGGTAGAATCATATGGAAGGAAGGACAGGTGGACCCTGGGACGAGTCTTGGAGCAGAGCACATCGTCGGGAGCGGCGCAGACGGCGATGCAGCAGGGTAACTCGTTAAAGAGCATCGGGCATCCTCCGAGTGTCGCATCGGTGAGGAAGCGCTGGAGTGGCCAAGCGCAAGATGGAGTCGCGCATGCCAAGGATGAAGACTTGTCATTGTGGAAGCAGGGTAGGAGTCATGCATTATAGTTAATTAACGTACACCAGATAAGGATAAAGAAGCCTATAAACTGCTTTGTGTTATCTATAGATTCGTGACTATCATCAAGCATAGTTTTATCCCAGCCTTCAATGTATCCGTATCCAGACTGACTGTTCTGTGTGAGTTATACTTGCAATGGCTTAAATAAAGACATATTCCCTTGGGTTGGTGCTTCCTTCCAATCCCGGTACCGACAGCACATAATAATATTCTGAGTAATGGTGTAAGCTTTGTATTATGATAACAAACAAACACATGAAACATACTTTCCACTGCTGAACCTAAAATGAACAGTGTATGTGCCAATCACTTCATTCTTTCGTTCCTTCCTGTTTCATACTTCAAATCTCTCCCCTTACCCCCTTTCTTCTTCCTAAACTCACCACAAAAGAACATACAAAGTTACACTTAAAAACTATAATAAGAACTCAAAATTAATCCACCATACTGTGAATGTGTGTAAAACTAAATCATTAATAATGAAAGATGTGAGAATGTGATACTTGTGCCTGGCTTATATAAGCTATTGAAAAAAAAACTGCATACTGTGAAAGGTGCGTAACCTTTTATCTCACAAACAGTATATCCACTACACATTAATTCCTTTTACTTGTGTATTTAAAATTATAAAATGAATTTGACTTACCAATTATTGAACTTTTATCCACCCCAAAAGCACAAATACATGGCGGACCATTGGGTATAGTAAATTTGCAAAAACTCCAGTTACTTGAGAAATATTTTGGCAAAAAATTAACTGTGGCCAAACTTGACTGTTTGTTCAGTTTTTCGTCTTCTAAACTAAATACATGCACTGTTCCATGATCAGATGTCACACACAAATTGGTACTTGTATGATTAAAGTTAATGCAATATATTGTTGCCTGTAAAATTTAAAAACACTAGTAACTTATCAGAGGACATCATTCTATTCATATTTAATTTTTTTCTATAAATTGATATTTAAACACACATTGTATATTCCAAGCTAAACAAGCTGCATTTGAGTTATGGGTGTTATACAACAAACAAACCTGGGGCTGATCCTTGAGTAGAGAGACTAAAGTAAAACAGAAAGTGTGTTTATGAAATAAATCCTACTGGGAATCAAACCCAGAAGCCATTTAAACTAAATTAGATCCACAGAGGCTGTTAACTTCTTTACCTTAAAAAAGATACTAAAAATTAAAAATTACCTGATGAGCACCTCTTCTTAATTCTGCAAGCTTTTGACCAGTTACTGTGTCAAAGACTCTTATAAGGGTCCCTTTGGTTGAAGCTGTGGCCAGCCTAGTACCACCCACGTTCAATGCCAAACAACTGAGTGGTGCTTCATGGGCAGCAATCAATGGCCCTTCTGGAGCTGAATTGGAACCTGCATGACTGCTAAGCTCAACAAGCTACGAATAAAATAAAATATAAATTAACAAAAATTATAGTAAACAAGTAGTCACATAATTATTAAATAAATCTAAAGCTTCTTTATAAAAACATGGATAAGATAAAAAATAAAATAATAATAGCCCATAAATATAGCATTGCTGTGCTCGGGCCTCCTATTATACGGGAATGGACAGTATACCCACCATGCTTGTCTAAGGCGGCTTGGCAGGTTTGACACATCGATTATCTTGGTGTGCAGATTGCACCACAATGTTTTTCTTCACTATTGATAACATGTGGTAATTTTAATCATATGCACATTAGGTCAGAAAAATGCCTAAGTGGTGCATATGTTCCAGCCAGGATTGGACCTGCACCCTTTGAATCTGGGATGTGTGCGCTAGCCATTATGCTACCCTGACTTTTTTAAGTGGATAGATAAGATATATTCTATTCTAAGAATGATATTCATTTTTTAAACTTAAAATCACACTAAAAATTAGGCATTCTAAAATCATTTACCCTTTAAAGCTTTACTACAAGGTTCAAACAAATTTAATCAATTTGGTTAAATGGCACAGAAATTAAGGCAACAATGACATTGAATAATTGCATTTTATTTTTACATAAATCACTTTAATTGATTCTAGGATAAAAAGTATCCTTTCTTTCTCTGTGGTATATATCAAAATTCATAAAATTAGTACATATTATCTAAAGTAGTAAAATAGAAAAAAATGTATATCTAAATATACTTTCATATTTATGTATTAACATAGATATTAATCCTAAGTTTTATGATGATATGTCAATGACAACTTTTATTTTGATTATGTTCCACTCAAATATATTTTCCAGTTAGCATTGACCATTTTATGTAGGAAATTTTATGAGCAAAAATAAATTACAAAAGTACTTTAAATAAAGATAAATATTTGAAAAACAACTACAATACCTGAACATGACCTGTCTTGCGACTGGGATATGCTAGCAGTGCATTATTACTGTTTGGGCAAACAACACATAAGCCACGTAAATTCTGACATGTCTCATACACACAAAGTAACTGTGGCTGTGCAGTGAAAGTGTATACCTTAATTAAGTTTTCTGAAAAAGTAAATAATTAACATACAGAATGTATAATCATAATTGTATTCAATTTCACATTCACTGGCAGTAGTGATGAATAATATGATAAATAAATACCTAAAACTACGACTATTCTGTCTCTGCGAAGTTTTACAGCTTTAACTTGACTGTTAAAATCTAGTGATATCGCCGAATCTTTCTTTAGGTCATCCCATATTATAACTCTGTTTGGGGGGTAAACAGGTGTTTTGCCACCGCCTACTAAGGCCATATAATTACATCTGAACAACATTTCCACGTATGAAAGCCCGCCTTCTGCAAAATTTTGACGCTCTTTTTCTTTAAGCGGATCACTATTAAATACACGAAAACCATTTGCCGTTCCACAGGCGAAGCAACCTGATGAAATTAAAGCAAAAAATTAAATAACAGTAATACATCTTACTGCGACATGCAAAAAAAATGTTTTTACATTATTAAATCTCACCTTGATCTTGATTAAATCCTACATATAACAAACCGTTACCAAAAGTATTATCATCAGATAAATTCATCTTGAAAATTTATTACCCTATCTGTATTCTGTAGATGAATAGAAAACAGCAATTTACAATTTTATTCCTTTACACAAAACAATCAACAGAGTAGACAAATTGACAAGACAAATAACTTTTTCTAGTTAGATGCATAGATAATACTATATATTATGGCTTGGATACAAGGCAATCAAGCTCGCCAAACTGAAGACAGTGGCTACGTTCCATTGGGGACTCACAACGACCACGTTCACGACCGCGATTTTTCCCGTTCCACTTGCTTGCCGGCGTTACAATCGTAAACCCAAGTGGAACGGTTATTCGACCCACCTCTTGACATGGGTCGCTGTGAGCGTTGTGTGATCGAAAATGATGACGTCATTAGTGACGTTTTCGCCACGACCATAACGACCGCGGTCGCCTTGTGGAACGGCTAACGTAGCATTTTGGGCGTTGTGAGCAGTAGCTCACAACGCCCAAAATGCTACGGCTAGGGATAATGGCTCCCTAAAATTAACTGTGTAAGCTAAATTTCTTTTTTTTTTTTTTGATGCGCAGGGGATTACAATTCGTACCATGCTATTTCCTTTTCGGCTGTGGGGGTGGAACTGGACCACGGTGACGAGCGCCGCGCAGCGTCTGCGAAGACTCTGAACGGAACCAACTACTTCGCTAAAGTTAAACCTGCGTCCCATACCTGGTGCATTTGTGGAAGTACATAAGATGACGAGAAAGCTACACCCATTGTCCAACCACGCAACAAGCTTAGGTTACCCCTGGATGCAGAGTGACTCACTTCACCAACAGAGGATAGCCCCGTCGCATGCGACGATCCGAAGTCCCCACGATGCGCGAACCCGTGCGATGGAATCATGGGAGGAAATTTTGGGTATACCTGTGTCTCCGGAAGCCAATCTGACAACGGTGACCAGGGAGCACGTGCGCAACTCTCTCCTTTACTCTCCCAGCGGCTTCCTTGCGGGAGATTATTGCCTCGATTAGATACTTATCGAAGTGAAAGTTCTATCTATACGGGGTCTTAGGATTTTACTGTCACGGCTGCGTGTTTTAATACTTACATTTTTCAACTCGTCATATCTTTCGAATGGAATGTCCGAATTGAATAATTCAAAAAGTTATATAAAGGTATTGAAGCAGTCTTGTATATCAAGTAATTTATTTTGATAAGGATGAATACCAAGATATAAATAAAAAGCCTTTTCTAGCGGCGGTGTTTTAATTTAATGCTGCGATCCCCCTTTACATTTAAGACGGCAGTACCTTTCTGACAGATTCATCTTTCGTATCATAGTTTTCTAACCATCCCCTTATTTCTAAACTTCAACTTCTTTCCCATAAAATACCTTCCTCTAAGTATTGGTCTCGTAAGTCTTCACCGTGTTTAGTTAAAAGTTATCAGAAGTTTCAGACTATACAAGCACCTACACACTCATTCCAGTTACTTCCTTTATTTAGTGGTTCATATGAATCTTTGCTTCTTATCCCAGATATTTGCTTTTCACTTGACATTAAGAAGTCTGATTCCAATGCCAACGACACCTTTAATTCTATAGTTAACAATAAATGACAAATCTGGCATCATATTTATACCGAAGGTGATGTCAGGAGCCTTAAGAACAGACGAGCATGCATGACAAGAGTTATGAATGTCAAAGAAGCAAGTGAGGTGTGTAAGAATAAGCCTAAATGGCGCTCTGTTGTTCGTGCCTACCCCACAAGGGAACTGGCGTGAAGTTATGTATGTATATTTATACCGATGCGTCAAAGCATTCTATGGGATATGTTGGCGTCGGTGTGTTTCATAAACAATTTAATATAGTCCAAAAAATTAAATTTCCTCCTGAAACGTCCGTATTTACTGGAGAATGTTTTGGTCTTTTAAGAGCCATTGAGTATGTAATTACTTTTAAATTAAGCAGAACTGTTATATTTTCTGATGCTCTAAGTTCCTTACAGGCCTTGGCTAAATTTTCCCTTCAGTTCCCGCCAAAAACTCCGCGCTCTGTTGTTCATGCTTATCCCGCAAGGTAACTGGCATAAAGTTATGTATGTATGTATTGTAAATAATCAAATTAAACTTTAATTTTAGTAGTTTGTACATATTTAATCATTATTTTGACTAATTTTTTCCAAATTTTCGATAACATTTTCTATTTTTCGCGTTGCGTTTCCGTCGTTTTATAAAACTAAATTGAAAAGCCATTTATACACGATTCTGGCTGAATGCACAAACCGTGCCAAGCCAACATTGAACAAAGAAAAAGAAGAAGAGAACGTATTAATTTAATTATAACATTAGAGTTATAATATATATAATAAAATAAAATAAAATAACTTATAGTAAAATTTAGAAACAGAAAAAAGCAGAGAAAAGTCCGTCATCAACCAAGCGGCTTGGTTTAGTAGGCGACACAAACGAAATGAAACTCTAATTTCTGTCCATGCTGTTTATTTTTGTCTTTATAACAAGAATAATACATACCTGTCCATCTCAAAATAAATTTCCATTTAAAGATTCAAATCTATAATAACAAATTACAGGTGATAATAATAGGTATAGATTCTTTATGTATATCCAAGTAGCAATGGCATGTAATAAATGAAATATTATTTAATTAATAGTAAAATAGATGTGATATCCATTTTTGGCAAAATTATCTAATTATTCTTGATAATTATTGTAGATTAGACATGAAAGGTTGCCTAATACTTGACTTTGCAAAAAAACAGCATTTATGGAATAGCTATCTGCTACTAAATAGGAATAGCTATAAAATAAATGAATTTTATTTGTCTATAACATGGTACATTATAATTAAACAGGTCTTAAATTGTATAAAAGTTCACATGCCATTAATCATAGAGCATATAATTATTAAATCACTGTACAACTAATTATTAATACAGGATATAAATATAGTATAAACATGACCACAGAATTGGAATATATAGAACACATATTGTTTAAATCAAGATATACACATGTAGAATAGAAGTCAAGTGATTAAATTCATATTAATATCATACAGCCTAATTTATGTTATTAAAGATAACAATATCCACAATTTAGTATTTTGTTAAGAAATTAGACCATGTCTGCATGATACCACATGAAATCATGATCATAGGTGAACATATACTCCAATTTAAAAATTAGTCTGATGAAACTATGGGTGCATTATCTAGCAGCTAACACCAAAAATGCACCTTCAGCCATTCCACATAGTGCCCATGGTCAGTCATTATGGTCATGGTGAAAACATCACTAATGACATTGAAAACAATCAATCACACAGCGCTCACATTGACCCCAAGAGGTTGTTGAAGTGGGCGTTGACCACACAGCATTAATTCTCTATCAATTGCCATTGAGAAAGGTGCAATTTTCAAATCAACCAATGACATTTGTGTATTTCGTCAATAATGACATCAACATTCCATAATCTGTTCCACTAGAGTTTATCAGTGTAATGCCCGCAAGCAAATGGAATGGCAAAATTTTGGTCGTGAATATGGTAATTTTGAGCCTCTCGTCGAACAAACAAAATTTGACACAGACTATAACAAAACTTTTTGATTAGATTACTACTTGATGACAAAATTGCCTATAATCAGCTCATATATTTGGTGTCAAGGGAATATTGACTAAAAGAAAAAATAAAAGGATAACTAAGCTTCAGATGGCTATGCAAAATAAAGATAATCAATGACATAGCCATAACAAGATACCCTAGAAAGGCAAGTTTAATTTTGATGCAGAGAATATGACACGAATGACCTAATAACAATACTTCAATTACTAAGTAAATAAAGTATAATAACACAAATATTCCAATAATAATAAACTAAGATTTAAAAAAAGGGTTGAATTATAATTGGTTATGAACTTGCAACTTGTTTTAATGGACCTTCAAGGTATTGCTTAATTGCATTAATTTTTTCTTTGAGTATGCCAAACCCCACTGTCTCTTTAGCATAAAGACAAAGTAGAAGATTAGCAACTTGAGTTATGGCAATTTTCCCATTTAAACAATCAACTAAGATAAGGTGTAATCTGTCTTCCTTGAAAACATTCCTTCCATGTTTTTCATATGCAGACCAAATGTTGCTAGCTATGGCAGCAGTAACCCGTGCATCCTTATCATTATATCCTGAATAAGCTAGCAGAGCTCCTTGGTGGTTCAGTAGTCTTAAACAGGAGAAAAGTAGATACAGTTACATTCCAAATGTCTAATACGGTATTATAGGCATTAAAAAAACATATAATCTTTTCAGAACAAAAAGTAAGTACAGTTACATTCCAAATGTCTACTACAGTATTATAGGCATTAACAAAATATATAATGTTCTTATTCCTGCATTTTAATAGTTCAAAAAGCGTTTTTACACTTATTGTATAGATCAGCGAAAAAATTGTAATTGTATATAGGTAACAAAAGGAACAAAATAAATTGAGATTGCTCATTCATAAACTGCTAAATTAATTTATGTTAATACAACAAAACTTACAGTGTGTTTTCTACGCCTCCTGTGTTGGCTTGACTTAGAACTTGCGTCAAAGCTTTAGGTTTTAACATTTTACCAACGCGAAATACAATGTTGTATATTTTGAAAACAACTCTTTTTTTTGACAAATATAAGTTTTATTTATCCTTATCACCATTACCAATTAATAAAACAAAGAAATTGTTATTAAATACTTAAATTGAATGTATCAGTTTGACAGTTGTTTTTCAGATTTAGTTCGCTGCTATAGCAGATAAAGGAACTAACTCCATACAACCCTTTAAATGCTGCGGCATCATCGGGAATAATGTCACAAACTACTATGAATACTACGTATGATAATGTTACAGATATATATGTAGTATCCATAGTAGTTGTGCATATATACACCGTTTCACGTTGCGTGACTTGATATACTATATCACTACATCGTTAATAATATTAAATATTGATAGGTAACGTAATAGCACATATATAGACTAGTCATGGGAAAAATCACTCACCAGAAGAAAAGAGTGATATATATCGTTTTGATACAAAGATATATATCACTCCTTTATATCTCTAACTCTTTATCATTACAGTGAATAGTGTCAGTGTCAATTGCAGACAAGACGAGTTATTATCTGTCAGTGATATACTGTTAAACTGATATGAAAAAAAAAACAAATACAGTGAAAAAATATAATAAAATTAATTACATTAAAACAAAATTATACCATAAAACTATGATGTTACGATTTATTTTGGCTTGCTATTATATTCGGTTTCCTCGTTCACTTACTTGCACAGTGCGCGGGCTAATTATTCTTTCTCTTTTCTTTCTAGTTTCTTCTCATTCGGATCTATAATCATCGCGTGGAACAGGAATGAACTAAAGAGTTAAAGATATAAAGACACATTTTGAACGCAAGTGATATACAGATCTAATCACTCTTCTTGTCGGATATATATCTTTTGAGTTAATCACTCAGGAGTTACACACCTCTAATATAGACAGATGCGTAGGTTTTATAGTGACGCCAAACGACAAAGGCGTAAGAGAGTAATATATTAATTATATTCCTCGCGACAACATTTTTGTGGCAACTCTAAAAGACACATTTCA
The DNA here is from genome assembly GCA_019925095.2 of Dendrolimus kikuchii. NCBI lineage: Eukaryota > Metazoa > Arthropoda > Insecta > Lepidoptera > Lasiocampidae > Dendrolimus > Dendrolimus kikuchii. Next base: position 10,990,006 of record CM034398.1, on the reverse strand, counting down.
TCCTCCAAAAAAATAAAGATTTTCTACAAACATAATTTATTTATTTTTAAGATACAAGTATATAAGTCGTGCGCAGGTTTGCCAATGTTCGCCCCTCCCGCTTCCTACGACTGGGACCGGGGCTTGTCAAGTAGTACTGGGGGACTAGATGACCGCGGTCGCGGTTGTGAGAGGCAGGAGGGGTTGTCATCTGCAAACCTTCTTCCCAATAGGTACATTCCAATATCCTACCATCATTGCTCAGTTTAATCAATTCATTTGAGTAAATTGAACACCATCTCCTCAGAAATAAAACATAATGGGAGTATAATAACTGTTTTATTAGAAACAAAACAATAATGTGATCAATATTAGCGCATTTTTTTTTGTTTTATTAAGTAGTTTCTAAATGCTATCTGTTTGTCTTTGAAGGATCTTTTAATTTTACCCTTAGCTTTATGTTTCACCATCTGATAATTCTTAGTCTTCTTTTTTTCCCTATTAGTCTTTGAACAATGAATATTCTTCCTTCTATCTTTATATCCATATTTATCTCTATCTTCTCTGCCCTTCATAACTGTTTCAAGCCTTGCACTTTTATCATGTTTCTTCTTTTTGTGAATATTTTCAATTGCAGAAAGTTGAACAAGTTCTCCAGATTCATTTGTCTCTTCTTCAACTACATTACTCTTTCTTTTAAATCCACTTATGTTGCTTTTAATCTGAGCTGCTTCAATTCTCTTAAAGTCTTCATCTGTGAAGATTGTTTCCATAGCTTTTTCTCTAGCATTTTTAACCTTTTCTTCTTTATTTTTTCTTTTTGCTGTTAATATTTTCCTTTCATGATTGTTCTCATTTTGTATATCAACAGAATTCCGCTCTGTTCTTCTTTCTGTATAATTATTGTCATCTTCTTCACCACTATCATCACTGTCATCATCATCAGTGTCAGATATATTTATTTCAGAATCAGAAGATGCAACATCAACCCATTCGTCACTTTCAGAGTCAGCCCCTTTTCTAGGTCCTTTTTTTAACTTCTTGTCTTTTTCCTTTACTTCTTCTTTCTCAAGCAACACCTCAGAACCTGGTATATAATCCTTAATTTCCATTTCTCCATATTTTTTTGTTTTTAACTCTATAGATGCCTCTGTAGGTCTTCCTCTGTCTTTTTTGTGTAAGAGTTCTGGCATTGATTGTCTGTAAAATTGAATTAATGACCTAGCAGCCATCATTACTGATTTTTCTTTATAATTTTTATATTGAACTAAATCTCTCAGTAAATCTTCCCCAATTGCAAGTGGACATCTTGCACAAATTTCTCTCACTGCATTTAAACCAACAGCCATGACATCAGTAGAATTTCTTTCAGTTATAAAGTTGTTTGCTATTGCTTTTATAACAGGTTCAATAACTTCAGGGGGAATTAGTTCATGGGAGGCCTGAGCAGCAAATAGCAGTATGCGAGTCACTTCTCTTTGATGTGGTAATAGTAGTCTTGCAATAAAAGGATAATAATTAAAGAGGAATAAATTGTGCAAGCCAATTAGCCTAGAAATGACATCTAGGGACATTAACTTAACTTCAAATCTATCATTTGATGATTCCACCTGCTTGAATAGTTTTTCTGCAAGGCCCTGAGGATTATTGATGAGATGTAAAGCTGAAAAGTTGAAAGTGGGGGCCTTTTGCTTCCTTTTTTTAATTTTCTTCGCAATTTTCTTAACCTTCTCAACCATTTTTTCTCTTTTTCTTGTTTTCTTATTAAACTTATTAGATATCATTGTGTCTTTTGGATCAACTTCATCATCACTATCTGAATTTTCTTCTTTTTCTTCATCTTTGCCCAAAAAGAACTTCAAAGAAGCCACCATAACTTTGGTGATTTTCGAAAAACACCCAATATCTGCAATGATGTTCACAGTTTTTTTGTCATTCCAAATATTTTTATGATATAATTCTATCAATATATCAACTGATAGTTTAGCAGATTTTGCATCAGACTCTTTCAACATAGAAAATATGAAGTTTTGTAATGTTGAATTAAATTTCATGTCCTTATGTTTCATATTTATATTTTTTATATCTGTTATGATGTGAGTTTTCAAAAACTCTCTCAAATATTTGTCTTGACATTTCAACAATGAAAAAAATAATTCAAGTAAATCAAATGGTGTAATAAAATTTTTATTTCTTAGCAAAATTAAGCATTTGCACAATGCGAGCCTCATATCATTATGTAAAGTGGTGTTATGAGATTTTAAAATATCTATTATTTTTTGTGGAAATAATTTCATTTCACTCAAATAGCATTGTGCTACTTGTGCTAAAAACATAGCTTGTTCATCTAGTTTTTTGTTATATTGCGTAGGATTTAAATAAAAAATCTCTAAAGTTGTTTTGAAATGAGCCAGTTGTTGATGAAATTCTTCTTTATACGAATCTGGATCCCTTTTAATAAGGTTTTGTAGTTGTGTGAGGTTGTTTGGTAACTGGTTGTTATGTCTTACCATCTTTTCTATTAAAAAGTAAGAGGACTTCAGGACACTATTATTTACAACTAACAATTTCTTGCTAATTTATTAACATGATAATTATTAAAATAAAATTTATAACCTAGCGATTACTTAGATCTTACACTTTATAACATAGAAGAAAGAAAAAATAAAACTCGGTCACATCACAACACGTGTATTGCGTGTATGTCATACATCCATAGATTATAGATATAAATAACTTCCATATGACAAATGACATATCACAGACTACTTTTTTTTTCGTCTCAACATCTTCCGCGTTTAGCGTTGACTCGTAGAGCCAACGACAAATCATAATCATCTTGAAACACATAAAACGAGGAAACATAAATTTAGAGTTTTTGGCGGGAACTGAAAGGAGATGTTGTGCTGTGCAGTTTTATTTTTAAAAATGTGTAAAATTACTCTAAAATGAACAATAGTTGTAGGATATTGATAGTTTTTGAGTAGTAATTATGTGTTTTGTGAGAAATGTGAACTGTAAAGTCAAATGTGGCCTTTTGAGTTGTCACAAGAACCCCGTTGAATGGCACTAGCTGATAACCTACAGTTCCGCTGTGCTACACATAGGTTTAAAAAAATGAAGAAACTACATTGAATCTAAGATCTGGCTTAAAGGCCTAGCTGCCAAGCCATAACATGAAAAAAAAAATGTATATAAATTTAAGAATAAATAAACCCGAGAGAAACGCGGGAAACCTTGGAAGTTGGCGGGCGTAATTTTACAAATTAATTTATAAGCTGATAGTGATCAGAATAGTTATCCTTTGTAAATATTAGTATTTTTATATATTTCTATTCAATAGTTACTAGTCTAGTTCTCTTCTTAGGGTAAGTTTTTTCCAATTTTTATGAACGAACCTCCGGACCCGGGGGACTTAAAGCCCCCCGCGAGTTCTTACGTGACGATTTCCAATGAGTCTGGCATGGATACAGACTGTTCTTTGTCGAAAAGAACACTAAAGCGCGAGTCTGGCATGGATACGGATTGTTCTGTGCCAAAAAGAATAATAAAGCGTAGTCGACTGCATAAAATATGCAAACACTGTAACAAAAGAAAGAAAAAACATAGTTCACAGGCAAATCCTGCTAAGGACTCCGACTGTCACTGCCATAATAATGATTTGGTCGTAATCTCTCCAGTTTTACCAACAACTGAATGCGCTGATACTGCTATTCCTCAGCCTCCCACACAAATCGGTAGATGTCAATATGAATCGAACGATCACGGGCCTTTTATTGTTCATGTACAAAAAATACAGACATCTGCTGATGATGGGACTTCTTTAAATCCCATCGTCTTTGGAAGATTTTTAAAGAAAAATACATTTAAAAACATTGTTAAGGGCAGTCTGAAAAGAATAGGGAGAAACAAAATGTCTCTATCTTTTCAAAACTTCGTTGATGCTAACAGCTTTGTCTCTTCAAATATCTTATCTAATAATAATCTCAAAGCGTTTATACCTACTTTTAATGTTACTAGAATGGGATTAGTTAGAGGAGTCCCCGCTGATTGGTCTCCTGATGAAATAAAAGAAAACACAAATGTACCAATTGGCTGTGGTGACATAATTAAAATTAGGCGCCTAAACTACAAAGTGATTATTGAGGGATCCCCTACATGGAAACCTTCACAAACTGTAGTGTTGACTTTTGATGGTCAAGTTTTACCCAAACGTGTATTTATGTGTTTTAATTCGTTACCTGTAGAATTATATACCTACCCCACTATACAATGCTACAACTGCTGTCGTTTTGGACACACCAAAACACAGTGCCGTTCAAGACTAAAATGTTACAAGTGTGGTCAGGGCTACACTGGTGACAGTTGCAATGTTGAGGAGGATCGCGAATCTTGTTGCTTATGTTCTGGGCTGCATTTTGCTTCTAGCAAAAATTGCCCAGAATATTCGAGACAAAAACAAATTAAAATTACTATGGCTGAAAATAGCATATCGTATATGGGGCTTCCAAATTACATCCCACCGTCTCTAAACCATATGCCAATGTTTTATGTACTATGCCAAGCAAAACTTCCCAAAATGAAATTACAATTGTTCCGGGCTCACCACCTCAAAGAACTGTTTCATATAAAAAAACAGTTTTTGTTAAGCCTCGATCACCTCCAAAACAAAATAAAGGCTATGACCGTGAGGCCCATGATGCCTTAACAAAAAATTATAATATGCCTGCTCCCTCCAATGGTTGTGCTTTACCACCTCTTTCCAATGACTCCAATCAAACACTTGCAGATATTATTTTGTCTTTAATAAATTTGTTATCTCAATCCAACTTAGGCATACCGAACAACGCAGCTACATTAATTAATACTTATTCAACTAATCTCAATAAAAATGGACAACATGGATCAAATAGGCCAATGGAACTGCAGAAGTGCAATAAATAAAAAAAATAATTAATTTATATTATAAATAAATTTAATCCCTTTATTCTTTCACTATCTGAAACTTGGCTTAAGCTAAATTACACCTTTAAAATCCCTGGTTATTCTTGTTTAAGGAATGACAGGGCTGATGGGTATGGTGGTGTGTGCCTACTCATCAGGAATACTTATTTTATATCTCCTTTTCCTCTTCCCCCACACAGTGATTCTTTTTCTATTATCGCTGCTATTGTAAATAATATATGCTATGTTTCTATATATCTCCCTCATCCTTCTTCACAAATTTTCAATGAAATAAAAAATTTGATTTCTATTCTTCCTAAACCTTTTTTGATTCTCGGTGATTTCAACTCTCATCATAGATCTTGGGGCAGTTCAACATCTAACAGTTGTGGGGATGAACTGTTAGACATTCTGGACTTATATGATTTATGTGTTTTAAATTCAGGCACTCCTACTCGTCTCACTAAATCTGATGAAGCAATCAGTGCTGTTGATTTGTCTATATGTACTTCCGATTTAGCTTCATCTTTGTCTTGGTCTACTTTAAGTTCTACTTTTAATACATACATACATACATACATAACTTCACGCCAGTTCCCTTGCGGGGTAGGCACGAACAACAGAGCGCCATTTAGGCTTATTCTTACACACCTCACTTGCTTCTTTGACATTCATAACTCTTGTCATGCACGCTCGTCTGTTCTTAAGGCTCCTAACATCACCTTCTGCTAGTACACGATCAATTTGATCATGGAAAGTGTGTCGTGGCCTTCCACGACTTCTGCATCCATCCACTTTTGCATTGTATATCTGTTTATTCATTCTGTCATCATGCATTCTTTCTACATGTCCGAACCACCGGAGCATTCCTTTCCTTACCTTCACCCCGACACTCTCTTTCAGACCAACTGTCTTTCTTACTTCGGTATTACGAACGCGGTCCGCAAGCGTCACTCCGCAGATTTTGCGCAGTGCTCGCATCTCGACCGCGTTTACTCTACTTTCATGCTCTTTCTTCCATACCCAACTCTCGCTTCCATACGTGAGCGTAGGTACCAGCACCGCGTTGTGTACGGCGAGCTGGGCCTTCTGGCTGAGGTTCTTAGCGCCTAGAAGTTTACCTAACGCTCCATTCACACTATTCCCCAAATTCACTCTTCTTTCTATATCAGCGGTGTACCTTTTTTTTTTTTTCTACTTTTAATAGTGACCATTATCCTATAGTTATTTCCTGGCCCTGCAAAAATAAAAGAAATCCTATCATAAAATATCCTCGATTAAAATACAAATTAGTTCATTCTAAGTGGGAGCAATACAAATTATCAGTAGAAGAAAACCTTGCACAATCCTCAGATATAAATTCAGATTCTTTTAAATGCATTTTACTGCAAGCGGCTGATAGTGTTTTTTTCCAAGAAAACACCAAAGAATAATAAATTGCTATCCCCACCATGGTGGGATGAAGAATGCACTAGTGCTATTAAAAAACGGAAAACAGCTGAGAAGAATTACAGTAGTAATACGTCTTCAGAGAATTACGACGCCTTGTTGGATATACAGAAGGAGACAAGGAAGTTATTTAAAAAGAAGAAAATTTGAGGGTTGGAGAACATTCTGTAGTTCTTTGACGCCTGAAACTCATTCTACTGTTATTTGGCGTAACATCAAAAGATTTAAATCAGCAACTAACCATTCTAACACAACACTCCTTCCTGTTGTATTAACTGATCAATTCCTTGACCGTTTGGCCCCCGCTTCTGCCCCACAGCATGATTTAATTTGTCCTTCAGTATCTACTTCTGTCAATCCTTCTTCCACTTTAAACCAGCCTTTTACATTAGTTGAGTTGAAAGGAGTACTCGCTCATGTTAGGGATAGCGCCCCCGGCGAAGATGGCATTCCGTATTAATTTTTAACTCATCTAGGTGAAAACAGCCAAAATTATTTTCTAAATGTTATAAACAAAGTCGTCACGACATGCGACATTCCTGCATCTTGGAAAAGTCAAATAGTGTTGCCATTTTTAAAACCAAATAAAACTCCTTCTGACGCTCAATCATATCGCCCAATCGTTTTATCGTCTGTTATTACTAAAATTGCTGAACATTTGGTGAAAAATCGTCTTGAGTGGTATATGGAAAATAAAGGGTTTCTCTCCCAGACTCAATTCGGTTTTAGGAAAGGCAAAAGTGTTGCTGATAATTTAGGAATCCTTATTACTGATATTCGCAACGCTTTTTCGGAAAACAAATGTGTAGCTGCCGCTTTCTTAGATATTAATTCTACGTATGATAATGTTTTAATTCCTGTCCTCAAACGAAAGTTAGTTAGCTTTAATGTTCCATACCTTTTAACAAACTTTGTTATACACTTACTTTCTGAGAGCAAAATTACTTTAGATGTAGGAGACCCATATACACCGAGTAGACTGGTTTGGAAAGGTTTGCCACAAGGATCTGTTTTGAGTCCCTTGCTATATAACATCTATACATATGGCCTAGAGGGATCACTGGATAATACTGTCAGTATTCTACAATATGCGGATGACTTGGTACTTTATGCTAAAGATAATAGTATTACCACTGCTGGACTACTCCTTTCATCTTCACTGATCTCACTTAAAGTATGGATGGATGATAACGGGTGTATCTGTATTCCGGTGCATTTACATAGACTTGGAATTGTCTCGAGTCCAGCCTGCGAATGCGGTGAAAATTATTGTGACATGAACCATGTTTTTTTGTCCTGTCCTATGTATGATCACACTTCTCTTTACGACTCTTTAATTTCTCTTTCCGTTCCTCTTCCTACTTCTATGTCTTTATTACTTAAGGATTGTAAATTTAATGTATATAGTATATTAAATTCATTTATTGTAAATAATCAAATTAAACTTTAATTTTAGTAGTTTGTACATATTTAGTAATTATTTTGACACTTTTTTCCAAATTTTCGGTAAAGTTTCTATTTTTTCGCGTTACGTTTCCCTCGTTTTATAAAACTGAATTGAAAAGCCATTTACACATGACTCTGGCTGAATGCACAAACTGTGCCAAGCCATTATTGAACAAAGAAGAAGAAATAAACCCGAGCGGAAGTAAAGGAATTTGGAAAATGAGAAGTTCAGAGAAGAAACTGGAAGAAGTAATGATGAATCCCTTAAATGCGAAAGAAGCTATCTGTCTGTCTGTTGCACTTTCACGGAAAAACTGCTCGACCGGTTTGGCTGAACTCAATAAATGTAATTTTTAAAGCGAGGGTGGACACGGGATACTTTTTGTGGGACAGATTCATGTAAAGGTTTCCCAGAAAGTAGGAAAAGTTTTTGTTATTTGCCATTTTCGTCATTTTGATCTTTTGTCATTTATATAGATTACAGATAGATAGACGGGGGTAGATAAATAAAACTAGAATGGGTTAAAATAGAGGATAAAAGTTTGTATAGGATACTAGTTATTTCTCAAATGTTTAGATATAAAAATTTATCTTCTATTAAAAATATACATACATACATACATAACTTCACGCCAGTTCCCTTGCGGGGTAGGCACGAACAACAGAGTGCCATTTAGGTTTATTCTTACACACCTCACTTGCTTCTTTGACATTCATAACTCTTGTCATGCACGCTCGTCTGTTCTTAAGGCTCCTGACATCACCTTCTGCTAGTACACGATCAATTTGATCATGGAAGGTGTGTCGTGGCCTTCCACGACTTCTGCATCCATCCACTTTTGCATTGTATATCTGTTTATTCATCTGTCTGCAAGCGTCACTCCGCGGATTTTGCGCAGTGCTCGCATCTCGACCGCGTTTACTCTACTTTCATGCTCTCTCTTCCATACCCAACTCTCGCTTCCATACGTGAGCGTAGGTACCAGCACCGCGTTGTGTATGGCGAGCTGGGCCTTCTGGCTGAGGTTCTTAGCGCCTAGAAGTTTACCTAACGCTCCATTCACACTATTCCCCAAATTCACTCTTCTTTCTTTACCAGCGGTGTACCTTCCATCCCTGCTAAAAGCACATCCAAGATATACAAACTCATTCACCTGCTTCAGCATAACATCATCGATCATTATCCTTGCATTCGTTCTGATTTCTTCTCTTTCAAACACCATAACCTTTGTTTTCTTCGCATTGTATGTATATCAACTATCATATTTAAAATATGATAGTTGTTAAGCTTTCACGTTAAAATTACGAGGTGTACTGGATCGGTTTTGCTGTAATTTTCTTTAAATATAGTTTTAATACCGAAAATGGACATAAATACGTTTCATGCCGGGAGATATGATAGTTTGCGATATAAAATGAAGTGAATCTTCTGGGGGTAAATCACTCTAACATAAGAATTCACTACACTTCAATACAGTATAACTTTTTTTTTTTGAGGCGAGGGAAAATGCTTAACCGATTTACGCACAAACTGGGCCGTTGCTAGGGGAACGACACGCGTCGGTCGGGAGCGATAACACTGCAGCAATAGTATGCTCTTGGCAGTGCTCCGTCCGCAATCGACGTCACAGAATAGTGTGGAAGACTCCGAGTGTTGCGACACGAGCGAGCAACCCCAATACCCACTAAAAACCCCCTCCTCCCTGTCGACCCTGCGCTTTTGTTTGTGTTGGAAAGGCTGAGATTTAGAACATAGTTACGCCCAGTCGATCCAGCGCAATAAAGTGCCTGGTGTGTGTCCTGGGAGAACACACCCCACTTCGTTGTGCGGGGGTAGAAGGTCCTTTGCTCTCCTAGCAAGCTAAAGGCCCCCCGCGGTAAACGGAACCGAACTCAGGGAGGGAAATAATGCGCGTACCTGCCTCTCCGGGTGCCAGCTGAAGGCCGGCGACCTCGAGAAGACGCATTAGCACGCGCTGCACGACTTCTCTCCCTATCGCGTTCTGCGGCCTCCTTGAGTGACATTACTGTCTCACAAAAAGTAATTGTCGCCGCTCTGCAGCATGGCCTTGACCAGATCGCAGAGCGAATCGACCGGACCAACGTGCGTCTCAAGTTCGAAACGCTGCGGTGCCCATGCGGCACACTCGACTAGCGTGTGTAGCGCCGTGTCGGGCGCGCCGCACTGGCGGCAGTCCGGGGAAGGCAAGCAGCCCACAATGCGATACAGATACTTATCGAAACATCCGTGTCCGGTAAGTAACTGCGTCGTTCTGAAGGTCAGGGTGCCGCTGGTGCGGTTGACCCATTCCGTCAGCTGTGGCCTGATTGCATCCACCGTGTAGCCGCCATAGGCCGCAGGGTTGTCGAGCTCTTGAGACCAGACGGCGATCATGGAGGCGGTTTCCCGCTTCCTGATCGCCTCGATTTCGACCTGACAGAGGGTCAGGCCTCTAGCTAGGGCATCCTGCCGGGTGCGACGCACCTCTGCTAGGACGTTCGCCTGGAGATGCCAGGGCGGATCGCCTGCCAGGAGGGTGGCCGCCGTCCGCGACACTGTGCGATACCCCCGTATGGTCCTCACGGCCAGAACCCGCTGCGCCCGGTGCAGCAGGGTTCTGTTGTGGCGGTGAAGTGCAATGGAGCAGACGGGTGCACCGTACAGCGCCATACTCCTCAGGATGCCAGAGTAAAGTTTCCGCGTCGCACCCCCCGGGCCCCCCACGTCGGGAAGCAGCCTCGAGAGTGCGCCCGCGGATTTGACGAGTTTGCGAACTAGCTGCTCAAAGTGCGCTTTGAACAGCCATTTCCCATCGAGAACTAGCCCCATATATTTCATCTGGGGCCCTACTCTAATCACCACCCCTTGGACCGAAACGGTCAAGTCCGCGGGGGGATTGCGAAATTTCCTATGGAACATGACGGCCTCCGTTTTCGCGGGGGAGACCCTCAAGCCCAGCCTAGCTATTCGATCTACGGTATTAACACCTGATGTATTTTTTACGTTTATGGCTTGGCAACTAGGCCTTTAAGCCAGACCTGCTGTAGAAATAAGAGGCACGCACTTTAAATGAAAATATATAAATATATTAGATTTGAAAAATTAAATCATTACACACACAGCGATAAAGGTGCTTACACATAACGGGACCCGCTCTTCAGCCTCGGCTGACAGACGAGTCCGAACAATGTGCACAGTACAACGAACACAGTCTCCAGATTATTTTAGGACGTCTGAACGCTCAAGGTCACATCCGTTACTTAAAACATATAACGCACGCTTTAATGGACTTTCCTTATCCCAGATACGTTGTAAGCCACATTCCTCAGCCGCGTCTTCAGCCGTGGCTTATAATATGCGCACACCTTCAAAAGCTATCAGAGACTAATGAAACTTTTTTTTAATATGTCAAATAAATATATGATGTCAATCAGCCACGTCATTTTTGCGTTAATGAGAAAAGTATACGCGGCGTAAAACTACGAAAGTTTTTGTAGTAACTAAAATTATGAATCTATTTCGTTTACTTGGTGATCTGTCTCACCTTTTCGCAATCATTATATTATTATTAAAAATATGGAAAACGAGATCATGTGCAGGTAGTAACGTAAAATGGTTGCGACCGGCGTGTTGTGTATTATTTCATGTAAACTTCAGGTTTTAATGAAATTTTGCAGGTATATCAGGAAAGTCGCAAATATTATTCGCTATCGTGTACACGACGCGATACTTGGACTTGGTGACAACGTTTGTTTCAGCATATAACACAGTTATGAAGTTGGTTTTCATTCTTGCTTCATATGCAACTGTTTACTTGATGTATGTTAAATTCAAGGCAACATATGACCGCAATCATGACACCTTCAGGATTGAATTTTTGCTAATTCCCTGTGTTATACTTGCCTTGTTGATCAATCATGAATTTACAGTGCTAGAGGTTAGTACAGTTCAATTGGGCTTTATTATTATTAATGAAAGCTTGTAGTAAAATAGAAGTTCAATAATGTGGTAGGGTATAGTGCTTACTTGTGTGGGGTTATTAAACACTTTATTTATTAGTGTACATAAACAGTCCACCAGTTTAAAGTTATAAATTCTACCAAATGATGCAGAAGAGAATGCTAGGATATAGCAGTTTACTTTCAGAATAAATTATAACTAAATCAAGTAATTTTACATTTTCTTCTATACTTTGACAAAAGAAGAAAAATAGAATTAAAGTTATGGGTTATAATGTATAGTATTAAATTTCACACATTAAGACATAAGTGTCGAAAGGTTTTATTATAGTAGCTAGTACTTATTCAGCAAAAAAGTATGCTGTAGGTAACAGTTAAATTGCGCATCTTAGAGTCACATTATTTTCTTCTTTCACTCATCTTATATTTAAGTCTGTTATTACCTTAGATTTATAGCAAAGCTTATAATGATTGTAATGAAATATTTAAAATAATGTTAAATGATTAACAATTTAATGTTTGAATTGCCATTTTAATAAGTTAAATATTTAAGTTTCCTAAATGTAACAGTATTTTCTCAAAATTCAAGTATCCTAAAGGAAAAGTCATAATCTTAACAATATCAGTCTAATTTTAAAAATTTATATTTTATTTATTCAACCAAACTTCTCAACAAATTATCCTGATTGTCACATTCTGAGTGAAAAATGGGTCATAATGGTCTTTGCCCTGCTGTTTAATAAGCATTAGCATTATTTGGAGTTATTAGCATATTTAGAAATAAAAAACAGGTTTATTAGAAATCAGAAATCATTTATTCATAACAAAGTTACACATCAATTTCTACATCAGTTCACAGGTCATAAATAAAATTAAAAGGATATCATATTATGGGATATAAACTCTTCATGATTATAGAAGGTATGCTCGACTAACCATTTCCTGAGCCGTGTTTTAAATAAGCTGACGGATGGTGACTCCGTTATCATACTCGGTAGTTTATTATATATTAGCGGTCCCATGACATGCGTCAATCTCCTCGATTTCTCAAGTTTGTGTTTTATGTTACTCATGTCATTCCTATGCTGAGTAAAGTGCGTATGCACATCACTATGCTTGGCATATGTATGAACGTTAAGTCGGAACATACACCACAACTTGGTATTATTGAATAGTTCCCATTTTCTCCTAAACCTCGTTAATAAAGTATGAAACAATTTCATTTCTAATATCCTGTAAATCAATAGGATGTATTACTGCACATGCAAACATCCCTATTAATATTATAAATGTGAAAGTAACTCTGTCTGTTCCGTTTTCACGGAAAAACTACTGGACCGATTTGGCTGAAACTCAGTATATATATATTTTCGATGCCGAGAATGAACATAGGATATTTTTTATCCCGAAAAATGGGATAGTTTCCGGGATAAAAATACATTTGTCTTTTTGTTTGTTATCCTTTTATGGAAAGACTATTGGACCGATTTGGCTGAAACTCGGTACATATATAATTTGAATACCAAGAGTGGCCAAGGTATACTTTTTATCCTGGATAATGGGATAGATTTATGTAAAGTTTATCCTGGAAACTAGGACTGGTTTTGTGATTTTGTCCATTTCGTCCACTGGGTCTACTGGGTCCACTGGGTCCACTTGGTCCATTTGGAACACTTAGCCTACTGGGTCAACTGGGTCCACTGAGCCCACTGGGTCCATTTGGAACACTTAGCCCACTGGGTCCACTTTGTCCACTGGATCCACTGGGTCCACTTGGTCCACTTGGTCCATGTTATCTATTTTGTCATTTTTGTCAACTTTTGTCATTTATGTAGTTTACATATAGACGGGGGTGGTATAGTTTGCGATATAAAATGAAGAAAATCTTTCGGGGGCAAATACATAAAAATTTAATACAATGTAACCTGTACTACTTGCTCTTTAAACAAGAGACAAGCACTAGAGGTTGACCCGCGGCGCAGCCGCGGGCTAAACTCTAGTATTCAATATACATGTAATGTTGAGTGGAGTAATAGGGATGTGAATACATTTTAATGTTACAATAAATACTAACATTATTTACATATAAATAAATGTGCATGTATGAAGAAGTAAATGAAAGTTGATGAAGCAAAAATTGTTTATCCCGATCATCACAAATGGAGATCCATTGTGTCTGCCTGCCCCGACAGGAAATGGGCATAATAATATATGCATTATTTACACATAAAAATCTTAAATGTACACATAGTCGTGTATTGTGGAAGTAAAACGATTTTTTTTATGGATTTACGAGAATATATATACCAAAATAATAATATTTTATATAGACACATTAACCATTTTTTTACTGATATCAACAAAGAGGAGGTTCTCAATTCATCTGTATGTCTGTTACTCGATTTCTCTGTCAATTGTGAACAGATTTATAAATTTTTTCTTATAATCGAAAGGTTTACTTATGAATTAGTCCTATTATCACCATGTCAGGATCTGATGAGTGAATCCCAGGGAAATCCAGAAACATCCTCGCAAATTGTTAACCAATTTCTTTATTACACAATATCTTTATCAATTGTGGAGCAATTTTCAATTTTTTTTTCTTTTTTTGTAAGTCTATACTCCTAAGGTGGTGGTCAATTAAGAGCTACCCTTATTAAAGAATGCCGAGCACTTACATTCTTAGAAAAAAATAGCTTATATACGAGAGCCAGTATTACATTTTCTACAGGCATTTAATTTTTTTGTATGCTACACAATTTCTCTGTTGTGGGCCGATTTTCAAATTTTTATTGTAAATGTATACTCCCGAGGTTCTCCCATGGTGAACAAGTGAGGATCTGATGAATGGATCTCAGAGAAATAGAAAGCAAACCTTGTTGACGAGTGTCTACCCGATGAGTGAGATAGCAACCTTGTATATGAGTGCCAGTACTGGCTGGCTGGCTGGCTGGTGGCTGGCGTGAATATGTTGACATGTTCAAAATGTCAATTTTACAGGGGCGCAATTTTAAAGTTTGACTAGTAATGATAAATCGTAATGAAAAGTAATGACTAGTAATGAAAAATCTTAAAAAGTTATGAATATTTTGGACTGTCAATTTTTTTCCTATAAAAACACAGGCGTAGGAAGCGTCTAAACGAATAAAAAAAAAGATGTATGTCGAGATATCAATGTATTCCCGCCAGCCACGGATATTATTTCTAAAGCTATTCAAGTATTTGCAGAACCAAAAAAAAAAAAAATTTTACAAAAACAAAACCATTTTAAACTAAAAAGCAAAAAATAATTGTTGTATTTTAATGTTTAACTTAGCACGAACCAACCTCGAGATGTTGTAGAATTGATTAGATATATATTTTTTGCTTTTTAGTTTGAAGACATTTTGTTTTCGTTAAAAAAATATAGAGAGACATTGTGATTCTTAATTTAAATCTAATGCCAACCAAAACCATAAATAAGGCATGTATGAAGTGTAATATCGTCAACACAAAATAGCTCATATAGCTTTGGTTTTGTTCAACAAAAAACAATCTTTAAAATATCATGATAAGAATTATTTTTATTACTAGTTAAAAACAATAATTAATGCGTTATTGGAATTTTTTATTTGAACACAATATGTCATGTATTTTAGTTATAATGTCTTTGGTTTTTTTATTTTTAATTATAGTCAAAATACAATTAAATATTAAAAATATGTCATATGTTTGTACACTTATACAAAATCTATGACGCTGCAACATATTATTGTAAGATGATAAAAGTATCTCAGTTAATTTGACTAATCATTCCCCTATTGGGTGAGTAGATTTCTCTAAGAGGTGGAAGGGCTCTATAAACTGGTCTCAATGGTTCTGATTTTCAAAGAAATACTGTAGTAATATAAAAGATTGGTCTGAGCATAAGAAGTCACTACTCTACTTGAGTAGTAAGATGTGTGATAATTACTCCCCAATAAATAAGTGTTAGTGGCCTTTGGTACTTTTACTCGCAGTATGAAATATAATCACTTAAATGCTAACCCTGTCATTTGTTATGGAATAGAAACATAAATGATAAGATAACACTAATAGGCAGTGTGCACTAAACAATTGCCTCAGAGGTGATCTGCTGTGGTTAAATTAATTATATTATTGCTTTACAGGTGCTATGGACGTTCTCAATTTACTTGGAAGCAGTTGCCATCCTCCCACAGTTGTTCTTAGTTTCAAAAACTGGAGAAGCCGAAAGTATTACATCTCACTATTTGTTTGCTTTAGGGTCGTACAGAGCTTTGTACCTCTTGAATTGGGTAAGTTAATTTTTTTTCATATTTTATTAATATGTATTGTGATAGTATATATGTATGTATCTGCTCTTTGAACTGGATAGCCTAATGATTAGTACTTACTAATTTTAACTACAATTAATTCAAATGCAAGAGTGTGGAAGAAAGAACAAACAAATTCATATACACACTGAAATTAACATTTATATAATTAGACAGTAATGTAATTCTTTCTACAAACTGTTTCTTCCAAAGTTAGTTTGTTTAGGTCAAATCTTGCAAGCTGAAACAGAACCTTTTAACCTCTATAAGACGTCGACTTCGCAAAATTAAGTTGACAAATTCTTAATTGAGTGCGCTACAAATTAGAAAAAAAATCTGATTGAGCTGATATCAGCCATGTGTGTTCTAAAGTCTGGCATAACTTGGACAGTGCATTTCGGTTGGCTTTACACCATAACTTTTAGTGAGATGGTCATTAGCATTGGCTTGTAATAATTAGAGTGAAAACTAAAAAATTAATAAGTTCTATAAAATATAAAACCTTTTATAGTTTTTGTATATAAAATAGTATAATGTACCAAAATTATGTATGTAATGATATAATTCTAAGTTTATATTTTCTTTTTTAGAGCATTTAAATATAACTGTGCTTTTAAAAAATGATTTTTATTGTGGGACATCTTTTATATTACAGGTATATCGCTATGTTGTTGAAAACCATTATGAAGTGATTGCTATAGTGGCTGGCGTTGTGCAGACCGTACTTTACTGTGATTTTTTCTATCTTTATATTACAAAAGGTAAAAATAGCTTGTGTGTGAAAATTTATAATTATTAATAATAATTATATTAAATACAGGCTTAATTACGGCTTTACTTGTTTCAGTGCTGAAAGGAAAGAAGTTGCAGCTACCAGCTTAAAAAAACTTCTAGATGATAGCTATCATTACAATGTGACAGTAATCGGTGTGAAATATTTGGTGTGAGCCAATACCTAAGATCTAGTTATATAATATACAACCATTACTTAAATGTTAACCTGTAACAGTTATGTAATGATTTTGAACTTAATTTGTACAGTCAGAGCAATAATTAATAAACGATTTTGTCTGGAAATGGTTCCTATTTCGTTTTTTCTTTTCCATAATTCTAAATCTATATATTTAAATAATATCAAATTAGCGAGTTTGTGTAGAATTTATTTTTAAATAATTGAGTTTACTTTTATACGAAGGATTTAAGAAATGTTACATATTGATTTTTAAATGAATTTGATGTTTTAAATAGCAGAATTAAAGAATACAATAATTTAAGAATAACATTAAGAACATTCCATAAAATCCAAGTCCTGTTTATTTGCAGATAATACAATGGATTTTATTGAGATTTCATTACTTTTGGTATTTAGATATAGAATTATTTCTTATGTCTTGCTACGATTATGTAAAACTTTACGTCCTTTCTCATATAACAATTTCTTCCTCATGTGTCTATATAAGTAAAAAAAATATAGGTAAAAAATAGCCAAGTAATGAAAGTTATAAGAAATTATTATATTATGACTGTACATAATTACAAAAACGAATAGAAATAATGTTGACTGTATTCTGTTCAGTGCAATTATTTTTAATTTTTCTAAGGAGTGTGACTTCAGTATATACAATTAAACTTTCCACCATTTATTTAGATGTATATAAAATTTACCGCTTAAAGTTAATTTCAAATAGAATGGTAGTAAGACAATCCATAAAAAGTATTTTGTAGCGTTATCATAAACTTTCTTACGAAATAAATTTTAATTTCAATTATGTTTTGTATTCAATTGTATATTATAAAAATGTATTTTATCCTGTAACTATTTAATAATATTCTTATATTTAGAATCATGATGTTTATATCTACGTAATTTTTTCCATACCATCCTATTTGAAATAGACTAGTCGCTAAATAACTGACATGGATTTTATTAGAATCCTTGGATACGTTATAGAAATCTTATATATATATATATATATATATATATATATATATATATATATATATATATAATAGGTTGGGGAAAAGTCTTTTCGCATATAGTATGTATGAATTTGTAATAAGATCTTTTTGGCTATACCATTTGTATCTGGCTGGTTTTGGTATCATTAAAAAGTTTTAATTTTAAAGAAAACAATTCCAAATTCAAATTAGGAAAATGTGTGATTTTCATTTGTTTTTCTTATTGTTAAAATGAGTGAATCTAATGAAGAAATTCGATACATTTTAAAATTTTACTACAAAAAAGGTAAAAATGCAACACAAGCCGCGAAAAAAAATTGTGATGTTTATGGACCTAATGCAGTATCTGTGAGAGTAGAGCAAATTTGGTTTAAGCGTTTTCAATCCGGAAATTTTGATATCAAATGCACGTCGCTCTGGTCGCCCTGTTACAAAATTGACGCCATTTTTGAAAAAGTGGAGCAAGATCGGCATATTAGTAGTTACGATGTAGCTGGAGAACTGGGAATTGACCACAAAACGGTTTTGGCGCATTTGAAAATAGCTGGGTACACAATAAAGCTCGATATTTGGGTGCCTCATGAGCTCACTGAAAGAAACCTAATGAACCGTGTAGTCATTTGTGATTCTTTATTACGACGTAATGAAACCGAACCATTTTTGAAGAAGCTGATAACTGGTGATGAACAGTGGATCACGTACGACAAGAACGTGCGAAAAAGATCGTGGTCAAAGGCCGATCAGGCTTCACAGACTGTGGCGAAACCCGGGTTAACTCGTTACAAGGTGATGCTGTGTGTATGGTGGGATTGGAAGGGCATTATTCATTATGAGCTGTTACCGCCAGGCAGGACCATCGATTCTGAACTGTACTGCGAACAACTGATAAGATTAAAGCAAAAAGTTGAGAGAAAGCGGCCGGAATTAATCAACAGAAGGGGTGTGGTTTTTCACCATGATATCGCTAGACCTCACACATCTTTAGCCACTCAGCAAAAATTACGAGTTTGGCTGGGATGTGTTAATCCATCCGCCATATAGTCCTGACCTTGCACCTTCAGATTTTCACCTGTTTCGGACTCTGCAGAATTCCTTAGGCAGTGTCAGGTTAACATCACGAGAGGACTGCCAAAAACACTTGTCGCAGTTTTTTGATCAGAAGCCCCAAAATTTTTATAGCTGTGGGATCACGTCCCTACCTACAAGATGACAAAAAGTTATCCAACAAAATGGCACCTACATACTTTAGTCAAATGTAAATAAACTTTATAAAAAAACCGTTTGAATTTTTATATAAAATGTGAAGAATCTTTTTCCCCAACCTAATATATATATATATAACACTATATTAGTATTATATGTAACTGCTAGTGTGTTATATTCCATGCAGTCCTATTTTTGGAACGCATGTCACATCAATGTATGGGATGTAACTTTTTGATAACCTTCCATACATTGTTTCACACTATTCTTATCTTGTAAGTACCTATTACTATAAGTGTGATTTAGTTTCTGATATAAATTAACTGATGTTTGATTAATATTTTCACTATCATATCGATGATAATCCCATTTATACACCATGTGATATGTGACATTGTATGAAATCATTTAATCGTAACTTTTGAAAATGTAATCTAATTTTAATAAAAATATGGAAAAGACGAAGATACAAATCATATATGTAGCATTGTAAAATGATACCAAAATTTTAATTTGATGAATTAGTAAGCAATTGTTTAAGATCAAACAAGTTTTTTTACACATTAAAACTAGCGTTAAGAATCCTAATGTCTTGGTAATAAGTTTTCTGATTAAATAAAATTTCAAGTGATTTTTTTGATAATTTATTTTCCACTACACAAAACAGCTGCATAATTATCAAAGTCTGCGACGTGGACTTGTTCCTGTGAAATTGAACAAAGAGAATAAATTAGCTTATTGGTTCAGGTCATTAAACTACTTATCAGCGCCCTGAATTTAAAATAACACTATTGATAAAATACTCTGTATTTCATGCTTGACATTGAAGGTTTAAACGTCACAGTTCATTTCCATATTCAACGAAATTAAACATCAAAACTAATAAACACTTATTACATTAAAAATGTTTGCTGAGGGTTTACTCTCAAACGTCATTCGTGTTCGTTTTAGAACATTTTTGCTTGTTATTTTTATATTTAAACGGCCATCCACAAATTACGTCACACGAATTTCGTTCTTTTTTCAACCCCTCCTCCATCTTTGTTACAGCTGGTCACATACGTGAGTGAGACTCCTCCCTACATAACGTGTGCAATTTATTGATGGCTTCTAAGTACTTTTTCCATTGTATAATCCATTTTATTTTATGTTATACGTAGACTATATTATTGTGGTTTAGAAGAAATCTTTATTTCTTTTATCTAAAATTTAATTGACTCTTTCGGGCTGATCGGACGAAAGGTGTTTGAGAGTAAGGCCTCTGTTCTAAATATTATTGTAATATCAACCTATAAACTTGTCCAAGGTGGAATAGAGGTTTTTACATATTGGTATTATCGATTTGAAACTTTCCCTACGGTATTTTCCTCTATCTTAAGCATACTTTGATTGAAACAATATGTACATTAGGTCAAAAACGCTGCCTTAGCGGTACTTGCTTTGTGGCTAGGATTCTAATTCACATTGCAATATGACGCGACTGAGTTTCCATTTACTACCAATTCCGGTTATAATACTGTCTAAACCGATTTCAGTTACAGCGGCCTCTATGTTAAAGCTCTGATTTTAGTATTAATACTTATATATATATAGTTTTGATATTTAACTTTAAACAATTTGATATATAAAAAATCAGCAATTATGTTTAGCATTAAGGAGATTAAGATTCATTATGTACACAACTGATTATCTTACGTCATTATCAAAATCCAAGAAATTATGAACAATGGAGAGGTTTTGTTACCTTCAGCATAGTGTTGCTGTTGATTAGTTTGAATATTCCGTTTTCCAATGTAGTTTTGTTTAAAATTGCCGTGTAAGGTACTCCAACTTGTAAAATTTCTGAAATCTATAATAATATTATTTCATAAATACACGATTATAATCGACTTTGGCCATTTCTGTAAAAGAACAAGTCATGACAATTTTGCGGCTAACAAAACCGGCCGCGTCTGATTGTAAATACGTGTGTTCGAATCCCAGCTCAGAAGCTTGTACCGCTTAGGCATTTTTTCTGACCTAATGCGTATTACTACTATTACGTACTTTTGAAACTTTTGGAATGTGTTATTTTTCCAAATTTAAATTTCTTGTCTTATTTATTTCGTTTTTGATGTCACTTGTAATTTTTTTTTATCTAGAGCACGGTAGTATGAATTAGAAGCGAATTATTATTTATTACAACGATAAAGCTACATTAAAATAAATCCACAGCAGGCACAATATATGATGTATCATTGCATGAAAACCGTGAATCTGCCTTAGATACGTGTGGCGAGTATGCTTCATTCTCTTAAAAATGGGAAGGCCTCACCCGAGTCTAGCAGTAACGAAATAATTTATGAACCGTTCTACTAGCTGTGTCCGTGTGGGTTTTTTTCGCGGAACCCTAAACGAAAAGTAGACTAAATTACTCCGCATAATATCAGTTATCTGCCAGTGAAAGTTCCAACAAAAACTGTCTAGCCGTTTCAGATTAGCCGGAACATCCAGACAGATAGACAGACAAAATTTGAAAAATTACATTTTCGGAATCTCTTGGTCCGAACTATTCCCCCTGATATTTTTACATTTTAAATTTTGACGTTACAAACAGTCACTACAATTTTATTTATCTGTATAGATTAATCGACAGACAAATACGTACGTCGTATATTCCAAAGTTAACTTATCTTATGCTTGTGTTATGTTATGTAATATACAACAGAGACGAGTTCGCATCCCAATGTTTACGACAAAAAGGTTTTATTTTAGTTTAAATTCGAATAATTTAAATATAGTAACATGTCATATTAGAAAAGTCATTCAGAATAATACATAATAATACAAAAAAACCTTTATTTTATTAATTAATTCAATAATTCATTCCCTCTCCAATACCCAGACTACACAGCAAATAAAGGAAAAATTTACCTAATAGGCGGACCGATGCTTAGACCACAAGTTCTATGACAGACGCCATAAAAAAATGTACCCAAAGGAAATTTAAGTCAACTAGATGGCGTTGTCACTCTAATTTCACTATTTTACAGAGTTTATAGTGCAATAAATATGATTTCCAATACTTATGCATGAAATTATATTTTAAAGAAGTAAAAAGAGATATTGACAACTATGTCTTTACCCTAACTTGCATTTGAATGCAAATTTCTCATATTTACATGGCGTAATGTCAATAGCTTATTTGGATTTACTTAAGGACATCGAAACTAACCAACAATTTTGTCACTCGTTTTGCCGCGTCACACTTTTATCAAAAATAATAGTTTCTTTTCTATCTATAATAATATAAAATTCTAAACATGCCTTGTCTGTACATTGAAGATATTTAAAAAAAACTACAGGAATAGACTATATAAACGACGGCGAAAACGATGCAATTTTTTAAAGATTTCTTGTTTGTTTGTTCGAGATTCAAGTAAAAATAAACGAATTTTAATGTAATTTTTCAGGTTGATAGCAAATTTTATGTAATAAAATGTGTAATATTATTATACTGCGAATCCCGCGGGAATTATCCCGATAGCAGTTTGTAGTTGTTTGGTTGCATAAAAATTAGCTTATTCCGACAGTTTTAATTAAAACGACACCTTACATTCTTTTTTAAATGCTGGGGTACTTTGTGTCCCGGGAATCCTGTGGGAATTTTTCACGTCAAATGTAGTCGAAGTCGCGGGCATATCCTAGTTAAATATATAAAAATAATACAAAAAAGATACTCACTTGACAATTTAAAGGCAGAAAGAAATTGGGTATTAACGATGTAATTTTTCGTAGTTGTAATTTATGTTGCAATAATGTAGCAACTTCACCCAAGTCCTTTGTGTTTGCAACCCCTTAAATGTAAGTTTTGAAAAATTTGTTATTAGGGAAACTAAATTATTTGTGTGGTACTTGGGAAATACATATATATATACAGTCAATTCATTAATTTAAAAACACATAAGAGCTTTATAAAATTTACTGAAAATAGTTCTTCACCTTCAGTATCCAAAGCAAATGCAAATTTGTATGGTGCCATTTTTCTATGTAGCTTTAAATATTTTTCTTTATTATAATTTGTACATCCATCAAGCAACAGGATAAATAAAGCACCTTCTAATGACATTTTACATTTTAGCAATGAAAACTTTTTTGATTCCTGTAAGAGTAAATTTACTTGAATTAGTTCAGTCTAGTTTAAATAATGCTATCTCCTAGATTGCAAATAGAACCAGACGCCATCAAAGCTTTATGGCTTAAATTGTTTTTTTATAACAACCTTCCTACCTTGATGTTAATCACATGTCGTAGCACAAAGGGAAATTCTTAACATACATATGTGGAATAAACATATATGTATGTTCACATTAATGCAGTTATTGGTGTGAATTTTTATGTAAACTCTGTGAAATTATGTTCTTATGTTGTTTAAGAGCATAAGAATAGTGAGTAAAAGAAAGTCAAAAAAAATAAAGTCCTTAAGAAAAATATCTACATGCTTTTATATGAAAACAGTATCAAATTAATCAGAAAAGTACTAGTACACTATTTCAAGCCTAATAATATTTCAAAAATTTTACAAATTATTATTTAAACAATGAATTGCTTTCTAATTAAAGCTGGACCAGCAAGTTATTAAATTGAGTATAAAATAAAACAATTTTATCTTATTCTATGTATTTTTCCAATATGTATTGATTTGGAAACTGTAAGTGCTCCATTTGAAAATCTTGCAATTTTGTTTAGTGACAATTTAATTCTAAGCATGCAATATGATTTCCTCAAGTCATAATGGTCAATTTCTGTAATATAGATTTTACATCTATGCATATAATTATATAAAAGTAAAAATGGAATATTTATAAAATTAATATTTCAAAACAAACAAAATTTTCCTGTAAGTTAGGAAAGCCTATCCCAACACACTCTACTCCTCAGTGGAAAATAACTCATGTGATGATTTTAAGGTTTCATCAGATGGGTTGTTCAGACCACTGTCAATTATTCAACGACTATTAAGCTATTAATATTAATCTAAGTAAAGAAAAAGAGAGAAAAATTACATACACTGCAGTTATCGCTGGCTATGACTGAAATATATTCTACAGATTGTGACCCAAATGGGAATTGTGCAATAATATTCACTTTAGCCTCACTATTTTCTTGTTGTATGTCATCAATTTTGAAAAGACTGGGTGTAGTAGTTACCTAGAAAACATACATACATAATACATAAAACATAGGCAATCTTATTAGGTAACACATAATTTCCTAACTACCACACTCACAGAGTTTAAAGATTACTTAAAATTTAATTTAAAATATTTCATTAAAAATTGAAATTTTGATCTCTAAAATTGATGTCAATAATGATCTTTTTCTTTTTAGTTTTCAAGGAAGGCATCTTTTTATTTCCTTCAAGGAAATGGATAGGTATTGTAGTTATATTACAATAATTTCATCACCTAAACACGATTGGTGAGTATCATGCATCAGCTATCTTGTATGAAGGGTTCAATTATGTTTTCTTAACCATTAGCATGTGACAGATGTAATAATACATACATGAGGCTATGAAAAACTGGATAAGCAGTGCATGCTTGTATTCATCCTCAATATCAACAGACAATTACTAGGCTCTTGAGTGAGACAGTAAATATTGTTTAAGTTAAAGAAAAACTAACCGAACTCCACCAAAACTTCCTATATCTTTGCCATTTTACAAATTGTTGCATAATATCATGATGTGGCAGCACTATATTAAATTCTATTTGTGTGTCATTCTCAGGAGCATAGTGGCCTAATCTATGATCTAATATTGTTTCATTACTGTAATCAGGTAATTGTGCTGTTATAGTACCAAATGGCAAAACATTATTTTTCCAGTGTTCTTTATTTTTGTTCAAATAAACAGTCATATGTTTTTCTGTTTTTCCATGAAGGAAACTAAGCCAGTTCAAATAGATATTCTTGATCAACTTCTTACTTGGATCTTTAATTTGGTATTTTACGGCACTATTTGTAGTTTCTACTATGTTAAAAAAGTTTTTCATCTGTAATAATTTAAGAAGTTCAGATTTCATTTTGCTTTTCTATCTGATCCACTGCTGTAGTATTATTCTCATCAACTTCTACTTCATGCAGTGGTATGTTCCCTATTGGTGCAACAAAATAGTCGTCTTCCTTTAATGAAGCATTTTTCAAAATGTCCTTTTGACAATTTCCTTGTGTTATCTCATCAGTTCTTAAGCTTAAATTTCTGAAAAAAGACAATTATTATAAGATTTAGAATATTTCAAATAAGTCACTGTACTGTTACTAGATTATTATACCATACTGGCAGCCCGGCGCAGTTTCACACGCACTCTATCCCACTCCTGTGGTATATAGTGTCATGTTATATAGCCTATGACACTCCCTGTTAACGTAGCTTTCAAACAGTAAAAGAATTTTTAAAATCGGTTTAGTCGATCCAGAGATTACCCCCTACAACATCACACACTCACAAACTATACCTTTTCATAATATTAGTATAGATAAATATTATACCAGCCCAAAACACCCCTATGTGGCTATCAGATTTCATGATTTCAGGAGAACAAACATTATAAGTATCACCTAGATATATAATTTTGATGAATAAGTTTTCTCATATTGTTTTCCTTCAGAGTCAGCATGTGGTAGTTGTGACAATGTACATTTTAGCCCTGAACAGCTGCTCAAGCAGTGCATGCTATCATGAATTGATGCTATTAGTATGTGTCTTATCATCTGCGCCACAATAACTTGTGCTGGTTTCCTATATCTTACTATCCATTAATTTGCATTAATACTGGTTAAAATTTAACTTCAACTCCATACAAATGATGTAAATTTTCAGGTGGAGTATAATTATAGGGTGCATTTATTTATTATGAACAGATTCGAACTTTTTAAAGTGAAACTTCTTTAGAATTGTTGTTTCGAAACTCGATGAAACGAAAAAGCGACACTAAAAAGAGATGAACACATAAATCTATAGGACTAAGCCTGCAAGAGAATGAGATACAAGTTTTACACTGTATCCAGCTGAGATTAGGAAGTTAATATGACCGATGATTAAACATAAGTCCAATGTGGTCCAAAATAAAACTGATAATAATATTTTTTAGACTAAAACAGTGAAAAAGTGAAATTGATACTTAAGAAGTTTATTTTGAACAATAATATGTTGATGTATGTAGGTTAAAGGAATTATATTTATATTAATAAAAGTTAGAAAATAATTATCTGTGAGTATATTCTCTGAAGTTTCACTTCTACTGTGTGTGAACTGCACACACACACAATTTTTTTAAATATCGGTTAGAACGCTAACCCTTAACCTTTGTGGGTATTTTTTTATAACCATCCAAAATTCACGTTATATCTCAAATAATAAATAAATGCGCCCTATAACTATACTATACCTATGTGTTTACATTAAGGGAGAGGACACTAGCCCCTATAATACAGTGCGAATTAGTTTAAGGGCTAGTAGTATCAAAAAAATACTGTCTGATCAATGTATAAGTTTCAAATAAATAAATACTACACCACAATATATAAATATAGCAAAGCAAACAGTTGATACTTACTCATTTTCTAATACTGAATACAGTGGTTTAATTCCATCTGTGTCTATGTGAAGAATTTTGTTGGCAAAGTTGATTGAATCTTCTAATACTTTTACGCCTTCTGGGGTATTATATTTCACTAATGACAGCCTCTCCAATAACGCTAAAGTATTACGATCTATCTTGACTCCTTTGCTTTGATCTTTTTCCAAAGTTATTATAGGGTTCAATGGCACTTTACTCGACAAACTTTTAACTGAAAGATGTGGTAAATGATACTTGATTTTACCAAAACTGATAAAGAAGAGACTATATCTCATTATTGTAATTTTAAAAAACATCGAATAACAATTTTAGGATTGTTCAATCAGCTGTTTATTATAATACGTCATATAAAAGTACTCTGTGAATACACAAACTACTATGGATACTACGTATGTGAATACGTCACAGTAACAGCGCGTTTCATTTTCCATCTGTAGTTTACAACTCCCAAAATGCTCCGTTAGCCGTTCCACAAGGCGACCGCGGTCGTTGTGGTCACAAACTACTATGGATACTACGTATGTTGTGGTCGCGGCGAAAACATCACCAATGACGTCATCATTTTCGATCACACCGCTCACAACGACCCATATCAAGAGGTGGGTCGAATAACCGTTCCACTTGCGTTTACGATTGTAACGCCGGCCGGCAAGCATGTGGAACGGGAAATATCGCGGTCGTGAGCGTGGTCGTCTTGAGTCTGATGGAACGTAGCCTTAATCAGACTGAAAGATGTTTTATGGAAGTGAAACTTTTATGTAGACGGTCTTAGGATTTTTCTGTCACGAAAAAGCGTTACGGCCGCATGGAGGAACGGCATAAATTTAGAACAGACTTGGTGAGAGGCGGCATAACTTTAGAGTAGACTATGGATGCGTTTTTTGGTTCCGGATCGAATTCAGTTTTTTTATTTGATAAAATAAAATATGTTTAAATAAAAAATGCATTAATTAAAATGTACTTCATCTAACCAAATCATAATTTGCAGTAAACCTGCGAAAAAGCGAAATGTGTGCTGGGACACAGAAGAATTGAAACTTCAACGGACAAGTGGAAAAACGAATGGTAACGGATAAGTGGCAAAACGAATCGCAACAAAATTTTAACTTGACATGTTACGGGCAGGTTTTTTACTAATATACAACGCCCGGAGCCTGCGCCAGAAAAGAAGTCCCACAGACGCCGCGTTGCATCGCCTTACCTAATCCTGCCAGGGTAATTATTTGCTAATCTGTAAATCGTTATAGGTGCAATAATAATATAATGTACCTTATTTAATTACTAAAAAATAAATACAAAATTCTATAATTTAAGCTGTAAATTTATTCCCTGGCTACTTTACGAACAAAGTTGTATCAAATAGTAGATATGACACTTTTAGTTCTTTATTTTCTGTGGGATTTTTTTTCGTGGCGCGGATACTTATAGCGAATTGATCTGACAAGAACCATTATTGTCATTATTGTCAAATTTAAATGTTAATGTCTATTGTCTATCAATGTCATATATCATATATAAGTTCATAAGTCTAACCTTTTTTTTTCAGGCGGAGGAAATGCTATTTACGCACAATACCGGGTCCTTTGCAAGGGATTAGACCATAGTTGATCATGGAGGCCTTCCCAGAAAGGGCAATCCAAACAGTAATCAACCGGCTTGTGTGGAGACTCGAGCCCAAATGGCTAATACCCACTAAAACCACTCTCCTCCGACGGCCCCGCGCTTATGGTAGGAAAGGCATGAGACTTAGAACGTAGTTACGCCCACGCCGATCCTAGCGCAATAAGTGCCTGAGAAAGCCCCTGGAAGAGCTAACTCACTTCGACGACAGGGGTGAAGACTCCTCTGCTCTCTTGATGCATGAGGGCCCCTGAAGCGGTAAATATCATCGCTCTGCAGCATGGCTTGCACCAGGCTGCCAAGCGAATCAATCGGATCTACTATTGTCTCGAGTTCAAACCTCTGTGGTGCCCAGGCTGCACACTCGACTAGCGTATGAAACGCCGTGTCAAGCGCGCCACACTGGTGGCATTGGGGTGAAGGCTGACAGCCCGCAATCTGAAGGTCAGAGTCCCGCGTTTCCGGCGAGAGCCATCGCAACAGCTGCGGTCGAGTCGCTTCCACCGTATCAACGCCGGCCACAGGGTTTTCCAACTCTACTGACCGACGCTGGCGGTCGTCGTCGGAAGGGAGGGGTGCTTGAGGAGGAGGAGGTTTGGGAGGAAGGGGAAGGAATACAAGGATTTGGAGTGGATAGGTGGGACACCACTGTCACGGAGTGAAGGGGGGAATGTGACAGTGGCCGCTAAGGGCCCCGGGGACGCATCCCCTTGTACCGCTTCCTGGACGGAGACGAGTCCAGGGCGGCACCCCCTGGGGTATCATAAGTCTAATCTAGGTAATTGTCAGGTGTCAGATAAACTATAGACGTTGGAAAAATTTCTGTCGGTTTTTTATGATATTACTATTTTTATAATGTCCTCTGTTGGCGAGGATGTTCCTCCGGACAGGGGCAAATTACCTTTTTTTTCTTAGCAAAACTCAGGATTCGTGATAATTCTTTATGTGAGTGTGGTCTGGGCGAAGGTTCCATAGAACATATCTTTTTCCATTGCCCTAAAATTTCTACTCTCCTTTATAATATTCTTCCTGTTAATTGCCCTCGTCCTGTTAATAGTAGTGTTCTTTTAACTTTATCGCATAAATCATTTGTATATATTCTTTGTAAATTCTTGACTGTGAATAAAATTATCTTATAATAGATTGTATAGTATATATATATATATATATATATATATATATATATATATATATATATGTATGTATATATTTATATATATGGATTGTATAGTATATATATACTAGCTGTCCCGGCAGACGTTGTTCTGGCCTGAACAAATAAAATTTAGAACCCGATTGCAGCGCCACCTACCGGGTCCAATTGTGAATCTAAACCATCCTCGAATCCACTTGAACGCACACAAAAAATTCATTCAAATCGGTCCAGCCGTTTAGGAGGAGTTCAATGTCAACACACGTACAGAAGAATTATATATATAAAGATATTGATTTTATAGTATATATATATTATACTTAGATTGGTTTAAAGTTAGTTATTATTTAGTTTTGTCCTTTGCTCTTACGATTTGTTGTAAATATTATGTTTATTGTATTGTATTAGATTGGCAAATTTCTCTTTTTCTTTTTAATTGACCGGCCAAAATTCCTATTTATATCACCTGGCTTTTCTATACACTCGACATTGGCAAAATCAATGCATAAATGGCATTGCAGCCATCACCACAAACTACTATGAATACTAAAAAAAAAAAAGTCTAACCTAAATAAATCTAATTTTCCAATTTCCAATCAAACGATATAATAACTGTTTATATTTGTATTCATATTGGTTATCTGCAAAATCAGGGTAAGATTTGTTCACAACATTATAATTCTTTTTGTAATCTGTCTAGAATAAATAATTTTCTTCATTTTTCTATGTACATTAGTTTATTTGTAAGAAATTGATTCAATCTGTTTTCTTTCATTCAGGCAATATGAAGAAGTATGCTCGCAGTCATTTATATGATAAACTTCATAGGGGATCTGTATTAGTTTGTATTGGATTAACTTTATATGGGTCTGTACTTTTAGCAGATCATTTTTACAAATACTTCAAATATGTTCGGCCTCAAATAGAAGCAACCAAAGCAGCAGCTGAAAAAGAACTTTTGGCGGAAGGCTCCTTTGATAAAATATTAAAAGATTAATGTAGTAAAACAACTGTAAATTGACTAATCTGTGTAAGGTATTATTAATGTTGTAAATAAATATGTACTGTAAGCATTTCTTGTTGTTGTGTTAAATAAATAAAAATAGATTATAGGTTGTATTTTGTTTATTATTTACAAATTAGTGTTTAGTATTTGTACTTTGTAATTTGTTGCAATGGACTTTGTTAATTACTTAACATTTTATTTGTACAAAGTTGTTGCTGATATAATTTATTTAGTTTTGGTCAAATATACCTATAACAATCTGTAAGACAGTAAATGTGTTAGAAATCTAATATAAATCACTTAGAGTAACATGTAATTAAGATACCAATTATTTGCTTTACTTTCTTAGATTGATTTGTTAGTTTTTATAAGATTTAATTTATTTATTGGGACATAGATGTGTGTAGGTTTCATTGTTTTAGTTCAATTTTTGTATAAAATATATGTTAAATATCCCTTATAAACTATTTCTGAATAAGGATTTAAAGATTATATCAATCACCTTTAAACTTAATTTACATAAGTCAATTAGTTGATTGACTTGAGCATAAGTCCTTATCATGATAAGTTTTGAATGGTAATCTACTAGATGAACAATTTATTAACTGGAAAAAGTCCAAACGATGATAATAATTTGCCGGTTTCACAAGTTAATTGACTACTTAACTAAAGCAAACATAAATCAAGCTAGATGTAAATAGGTGCATTTCCTTAGTAAGTTATTCTGCTTACACTTCAGGTTTTTCACTTAAAAATAGAATAACATGAAATATACTTTAGTATCATATTCTTTCTTTTTTTCTTTTATAGCTGGAGTACAGCAAACAGGCTGACTGCCCGCCTGGTGGAAAGCGGTTACCGTCGCCTATGGACGTTTGCAACATCAGAGATGTCACCAACGCACTGCCGGCGTTGAAGAAATTTTATGACACCCTTTTTAAAAAACTATATCATAGCGCTGTGGGAAAATCTCGGTTGGGAGCATATTCCAGATTCCCACTGTACGCAAGAGAAACATTCTACAGAATTGTTGTGTACATGAGCGAAGTGGGGGTGAACTGCCAACCGATGGCAAGCAGTGCGATGGTAGAAAGAGGACGAAGGCACCATTCTAAACAGTTCTTTGGAACTCTCCCCGTTATACAGTTGGTAGAATACGCAGGGAGAAGCAAAATCTCTCCTAAGGCCAAACGTATCTAGACCGTCTGTGAGTATGGGATCATCAACAACGCGAACGGATCGACGTTGAATACTGTCCAGGGGATTAAATTGGTAGGCAAGTGCTCCAGCCCAAAGGGGTGTGAAGTACTCCATATGCGGCCTCACCGGGGCTTTTAAAGCATAAGCATTGCCGCGGTGTGAAGTACTGCTTTTACCGGTTTAGCACTCCCAGCTTCTCGGAGGCAAGTTTTGCCTTGCCTTCAAGATGGTCCCTGAACTGTACATCGTTCACGATGTCATCACCGAGGATCCCAATACTTTTGGAGGTGGTAAGGGGAGTTCCTTGGAACTGAAGTGCTTGCTCGAATGGAGCAAGTTTGGAGTTTTTTTTGACAGAGAATATGCAGACCTGTGTCTTCTTGGGGTTGAAATGGACAAGGTTTTGTCTCCCCCAATCAGAGACTCTCTCTAAGGAGTGCTCTACTTCAGACATAAGTCTAACCCGACTTTCCTCCACAAATGATTGAGGGACGTTTGCACGACCAGAGTACTGCGCATCGCCAGTACTGTCATCCGCATTGCAATTAATGTTGCGAATAGACAACATATCATTGGTATGCAAGACGAACAACGTTGGCGATAGCACACAACCCTGGGGCACACCGGCGTTGATGGGCTTGATACTTGAGCAGCAACCGTCGACAAGGACTTATTTATTTATTATGGACCATCAACAGGAGATTATCATATACATCCGTCTTAAATCTGAACAATGTCCATGCTAAATATACTCTCTATTATAGGTGGTCACATCATGCATTATGTCATATATTACAAGATGTCAAATAAAAAGTTAAATTTGGATAATTAACATATTATAAGATATTAATTAAAGGATAAAATAATAACATTAAAAAAAAGCATAAGCAAAAAATAGCGATAATTAAACATAATCTCTCTGGGATATTATTTTAAAGAATGCATGAGGACTGTCATTAAATATATATATGTTTTTAGATTTTTCAACATATGTATTGTACAGACGTGATATTCTAGCTATAGGTGAGTATTTTCCAAGATTAGTTTTGAAACGTTTTGTCTTAAATATTGCACATGGGTGACGAGGAGGCCTGCGAGGAACATTAAAATCAAATCGTTCTAATAGTTGAGGACTGTCTATGTCATTGTGTAATACTTTATAAAGAAATTTAATGTCAAGGACAGATCTTCTAAACTTGAGGGTTTGCATTTGAAAAAGCTTAAGCTTATTCATAATAAGATTTACAGCTCATAGGCGCTCTGAAACGAAATGCTAAGTGGCGAACAAGTCTCCTTTGAATATTTTCAATTCTGTTCTCATGAAGCTCATAATGAGGTGTCCACACCTGACAACAATATTCAAGTTTAATTCTGACATAAAAGTTTGTATAGTAACATTATTGTAGAGTTTTTAAAATTCTTTCCCCCTTCTCAAAATGAAACCTAATGACTTAAACGCAGCACTTATAATATTATCTATGTGTCGATTGAAACGTAGTTCACTATCAATCTGAATTCCAAGGTCTCGCACATCATCCACTTGACCTAATGTGTTTCCTAAGATAGTGTAACTATTCGGCTGTTTTATTCGTTTCTTGGTAAACTGGATATAGTGACATTTAGTTGTATTTAATGACATACGATTATTATTACACCATAATTCAATTTTTTTTAAGTCGTGCTGTAGTAGCTCTACGTCAGACGGAGTATGGATTGATTTTGTAATTTTAAGATCATCAGCAAAAAGATAAGCTCGAGAGTGGCAAAATGACTGGTAAATCATTTATAAATAAGTTAAAAAAGAGTGGCCCAAGGTTGGACCCCTGGGGAACACCGGAAGTGGAAATTATGGGATCAGACTGAGAGCCATCTATAACTACTTTAAACAGTCTATCGCTTAAATAGGACTTGCACCATTGGACATGCACTTGAATGCTGTGCTCATCAAGAAAGCTGGATAGCCAGGTGCAAAGTCCCTCAGGTACCCCATAAGATGGCAGCTTCGATAGAAGAGTCCTGTGCCAGACTCTGTCGAAGGCCTTAGCATTATCTAGGTTAACTGCCAGTGCTTCCCCTTTGCTCTCAATGGCTTCAGTCCAACGGTGGGTTAGGTAAACCAAGAGATCCCCAGCCGAACGACCGTGGCGGAAGCCGTATTGCCGATCATTGAGCATCTGGGAATCTTCCAGGTAACCCAGAAGCTGCGCGTTGATAATACGCTCTATCACCGTTGAGAGCAAAGAGGTTATTGATATAGGCCTGTAATTCGACGGGTCTGTATGGTCCCTTTTTTTGGGGACAGGGTGCACATGGGCAATCTTCCACTAAGCGGGGACACAACCCTTGCTGTAAGAGAGAGTGAAAAGTCGGGCAAGGACTGGGGACAGCTCAGCTGAACACGTCTGCAGCACAATGGCAGGAATGCCATCAGAGCCAGAAGACTTTTTGACGTCGAGGGAGCGGAGAGCACATCGGACTGTTTTTTGAGTAAAGCGCACCTCCGGCATTCTACTTTCACACTCTGGGATTGTAGGTGGAGTTTCTCCCCCGTCGTCAAGAGTCGAATTGGCCGCAAAGATTTCACCCAGAAGATCGGCTTTATCTTTGGCGGCGTGTGCCAGATGGCCGTCCACTATGCGCAGAGCTGGAAGAGACGCCCGACAGAAGTTTCTCTCGCCAGCTTTGGCGAGGGTCCAAAAAGCTCTAGTCCCAGAAGGGTAACTAGAGAGGCGCTGACCAATTCTGCCGATGTGATCGAATTTTGCTCTCGCGAGCTGCTTTTTGAGGGACCTGGGGGCGGCATTGTATCTCTTTTTCAGGTCAGAGGAACTTGGATCCTGACGACCCCGCGCTGCAGTCCAGGCTCGATAAGCCTGTTGCTTTAGCTTTACAGCCTCAGCGAAAGACTTATCGAACCATGGTTTGCTCGTACCACCGATGGGTACCGTAAAGTTTGGAATGAAACATTCCATTCCCTGCAGCATCACATCGGCGATCAAGTCTGCGCATGCGTCAGGATCTTCTGACGAGAAACATAGCTGCCTCCATGGGTAGGATGCATAGAATTCACGCAGTCCATCCCAATCTGCTGACCTGTATCACCACACGTTCCGTCGTCCAGTGGGACGACGGTTCTGCAAAGTTCAGTTGGTAATTAATATTCATTGTTATCTTGTGGAAATTGAGAAAAGTTGCAGAAATTCTTGCTTCCCTAGCATAAAAATGGTTCTATCTATACTGGTTCGAAGTTAATTATCAATTTTCACGAAAAAACATTTTATCTGCAAGGTTATAGAGAAGATAAGTACAAAACATATCAGTTGTAGAAGAGGATTACTCATAAAAGCTGAAATACACCATACAACCAAACTGATTCAATTTAGTTGAACGGTGCACAATGAGAGGAAATTACGACATACAATGACATTGAATTATACAGTTTTATATTTACGTGAATCATAAAATATTTGCCAGCCGATCTCACTACAACGCAGCCTCCAGGTTCGATTACTCGTATGTTAAATTTTGGAAACGAATTTTTTTCGTTATTTACTATAGTCTGGGTGTCTGGGACAGGCCCCAGAGTAGTCCGTTGTGTATTACCCATAATATAAGCGTAACTGGCTTAATGTGTCTTTGGCTGCCGTTTATTATAGCATAATTGATAGCACTAATTACTTAAATTTTAATCGATAACGAAGTGTCAAAACGAGGTCAGCTAAAAAGCATATCAAATGAACGTGCGTGTATGACGAGGTTAATGAAAATAGACGAAGCGAAAGTTGTTTTTCAGGATCGTTGCAAGTGGAGATCTATAGTCTCGGCCTACCCCCATGGGAAAAAGGCGTGATAATATGTATGTAATCGAAAATAGAAAGCTACTTAGCTGTAACTATATTTAAGGGCTCGTGCCTGCGATATATCTTTAAGAGAAAACGTGGTTATAATAAATGGCCGCATAGAGGGCTGGTCACGTTCAGGTCGTGCCATTTATGCCTCTTGTGAACACCGAAGGAAGTGCTGCAATTACCTGTGATGGATAGTGGGAGTTAGACGCGGTCGTAAGGGTCGCTTCATCCATATAACTTTCTTATCTATCTTCGAAGGGAAACTTTATGACATCTTTACGGGAATTCAAAAATATGAACGACCTTTAGTATTTAATGGTCGCGTTGCGTCTGGATGGAGTAGTAAGGTGTTCTGGTAAGCCGGTAAATACATGTAATGATGTCCAGCTAACAGTTTTAGGGTTTCGTAGCCATTTTGGCAAAAACGGCATCTGTTTATGTATGTCACAATCATTTTTCAAACACTACTTGGTGGATTTAGGTATTTCTTATTTATTTTGGATATAGCTCCAACGCTTTCAGCATTGATTTTGCCTGGAATCTATTTTATATGCTCCATAAAGTTTGACACAAAGATATATTCTATATATCGATACACAACCGTGTAGTGGTAGTTACCTACACTAGATAATCGCGAAAAGAATTAACATTATCTAACGGAAGGGTCAAAAAATGTTTTTCATAGTAATGTGTCTATATGGTGTAGTTAGTATTGACTAACCACTATAAAGAAGTCATCATGACTATTGAATCTTGTTGATTTTTTAAATTAAGTACATCAAAAGTGACTTCCCTCCCTCTCTAATTATTAAACTATGATGTGAAAAATTCTAAAGAAATTGGTAGACTTTAAAAAAATACTGTCAATTAAAATTAATAATGCTTTGAGTAATTGAATATGGATATGGGGGATTATGAGAGCCGCCCGTACGGAAATATCTTGTAGTTTCATTGCGATTAAACTCGTTGATTATTTTTGGGTTTCTTAGGATTCAATACCATGTTGTGCGTATAGATACACTATCGCGTCTAAATGTGTTCTGTTTTTTTATGTTGCGAAATAAACGATGTCTAGTCTTTGTTACTTTCGTGAAAACGCACCTTGGTTTGGTGTATTGTAAACCCTCAATCGGTGTGAGACAAGCAATATCCGGCAGAACGCTA
Organism: Dendrolimus kikuchii; assembly: GCA_019925095.2. Taxonomy (NCBI): domain Eukaryota; kingdom Metazoa; phylum Arthropoda; class Insecta; order Lepidoptera; family Lasiocampidae; genus Dendrolimus; species Dendrolimus kikuchii. Next base: position 10,953,140 of record CM034398.1, on the reverse strand, counting down.
TCCGCAGCGTGTTTCCGCCAGCCCGGTCAGACGCTTGATTTCCCAAAACTGCTAAGATCTTTCAGTCCTGTGACGCGTAGTGAAAGTATAAATAATTTCAACGCCAGACTGTTGTTAAATTTTGTTTAAAGTTAAGCTGCCAACTAATAGTCCTTTATTATATTCAGATTACTACTTTAATGCTGTAGTTATTTACAATTTTATGCATAGCGTGCAGTCGCACGTACTGTGTTTCAGACGGATTAACTGTTATTATCTTGTCTATTCGAGTTGGAGCAATCGGCTAACTTCCATTTTCCATTTGGCTTTTATTCTCCATTTGTGCCTATTAGAAGATACCAGCAGTTAACGGCAAAATAAACAGATCGGTATCTTTTACCGGACTGAGGAAATATTAATATAAGTTCATTAAAATTATAGGTATTATGTCATCGGTCCACTGGTATAGACACCGTTTTATACTAAGGTGCCTTTACTAAGACGCGATCTCTACTTAGAAATTCGTTTGGTCTATCGGCCATACATCCTGTGTCAGATGTATTCGGCTCATTGCCACTTCAGTTTGCAAATTTTGAGATTTATATTGGTAACATCCCCCTACGGACAGCCTCGTTTCGAATTTTGTCCTTAATAGTAACACCCATAGCCCATAGCACGTTTTCCATAGCCCGCTGAGCAACTTTAAGTTTGTAGACGAACCCAGCTGTTTGTTTTAAGACTTTTTCAAAGCAAACCGATTAAATCTCGATCAGAAAAGCGGAGGGCCGAGATAATAATAATAATAATCGGCAAACAAACACACATTGTATAAACCTAAACTAAGCAAGTTACGCTTGTGTTATGGGTAATATACAACGGACCATACTGGGGCCGATCCCAGACACCCAGACTCCAGGAAATTTATCATGCCAAGAAACGAACCCGGAGCCTCTGCGTTGTAGTGAGGTCGACCAGCAAAGGTTTAGTCTTCTCAACTACAGAGGCCATCAAAAGATATGTGGGGCAAAGCCGAGATATCTGCCCAACCGTATCTTAGGGCTTACTTATATTACTATAATTACGTTAATTACTTAAAGAGCTAGAATAAGGTTTAGAATAAACCCATTTTAATAATAAGATAGTCGATTCTATTAGATAATGTTTGAAAAAGGAGTCTTGAAAAGAAATGTAATTTGCAAATTGTATATCACAGCACCATCCTTTCTAGGCTGGTTTCATCTGGGAGCACTTTCATACATTTGTTATTTATTACTTTTACCTTACATGATACGAAGTCGTTATTCGAGTAATTTAACTCCTTTGGAACTTTATGAAAATCTTTGTGTAGTTAATGTTTTCATAATAAATTATTACAAACTTTGAGTTGACTTTTCTTGTCGTGTTGTTCCATTACTAGATATTTATTTGTATCACTATTTTATTATACATACATACATACATACATAACTTCACGCCAGTTCCCTCGCGGGGTAGGCACGAACAACAGAGTGCCATTTATTTTATTATCCCATGGAAAATTATAATAAAGAAATACTTTTAACAGTAGGCAATCATCATTGAATACAATCATCGACCAAGTCTGTTCTGGTCATATACAGTGCAAGCAAGGTTCCACAGATGTAACGAAATATCTGTTGAATTTACCATCTAGACACGGGTCTCTAAAAAAAACTTTTATTCGAAACTATTGCAAAGGTATATCAAACACTACTATGTAAATGTATCTCGTTCAAACAAACTCATTGAGAATTATTAAAATACTGTAACGTCGATTTTTTTACCTCACAGTTCAAAAATTAAAGGATTACAATTTTGGATGTGTATCAATTTAAATATCGAAGTATCTAGTCGTCTGGTAACCGGACGAATAATCACTTTTTGAGAAACAGGTTTATATTGTGCCTTATGGTCTATTTTAGCCAAAATATTAATATTTCAGTAAAAAAACAACATGAACATATTTTATTTAGGAATTTTATAAATATTTTGACATTTCGTAACGAAAACGCGTCAAGCTGTCATGGCGTCTCGCATGACGTCACGGTGTGCAAAACAAACATCTGTTTGGTTGAAGAGTTATCAAAAGTTTAAAAAATACATAATAATAAATGAATACTAATTATTACAAACACTGTACAGTACCGCAGTGTATCAGTACAACGATAAAAACACCACAGAAACTGTTTTTTTACGTGTCTAAGGGGTAAACAAATGAGGAGAAAGTGGCCACATTTTTGTGAAGATCATTTTGATGTAAGTGTTTATCAGCCCTATTTATAATTCTACGTTACCAAATGATATGGAAAATTACGTATAATATCAAATAATGGGATCTGTATCACACTTACGTTTGAAACCAAGCTGTTTACCTAGTAAATTTGATTGTAAGACAGATAGAAGAAAGCGAACTTGTAGCAGTCTAAATCGACCTTATAATTATATACAATAAAAAAGAAAAGATGATGCTATTAAGAAAGTGTGTAAATAAATCAGTTGAAAGTAATACTGTATTAGCCAGTACCAGTGGTGCTAGTTTAATTCTTGAAAATATTTCTAACACAACCACAGGTTCTTACATTAATAGTATGTAGTCCTAATATTAATTTTCTTGAAACAATCTAATAATAATATTGTCAATTTATTTTCAGTTTTACCCCAGGAAGAAGGTTTACAAGGTCTTAGAACAGCAAATAAATCTGTTTAAGTACTGATGACACATAAATATAGAAGCTACTCAATCCAGTATTAAGCTAAGCCAGACTGTGGACCAGGCAGGATCACTAGTAGTCTTCACAAAAATCAGTTTCTTCATTTCCATTTTAAGTGAAATATTCTGTGAAATCATTAAGGCCATCTGGATCCAATATAAGCAAAGTTTCAAAGAAATTAATAATGGAAGAAGTCACTGTGACACTCTGTCTTTATATACTTCATCCGTTACTCACACGAGTCCTCACTGTCACCATTCCACTCAACACATCTAGATCAAATCTTTCATACAAATAAAAAATATGTAAATAAATACTCTTTCCATGAACAATTTTACTTTATTCATGATAAGTCCACTAATGGCTGGTTCCTATATCTTATAAGAGTTCATTTACCTTACCATAGCTTAAAATTTGACATAAGCTCCATATAAATAATGTCACAATTCAACTGACGGTTGGGTGAGTGAATAGTAAGATATAGGAACCGGCCTTAAGTAGTCATGAACTAATCTAGTTACCCTAGCCCTAGAGCATGGTAGTTTAGTTAATTTATAAGATTGCCTCATTAAATGAAACTCCAAAATCATTTTGTTTTATTTTATTATAAAATGAGGAGATCAGAACCTACCTAGTGGTTACTTTATATGCTTTGATAAAGTAATGGATACACATGGCATTTCCAAAATGGTAACAAACTGTCAGTAATAAGATCATTAACATATTCATAACTGATTGCTACACAGAAAGTTTAAATTTTTTACTATTAGAAAAATCTAGATCCGCTACACAAAATATACATGTTTCCACACACAGCAGTCAAATACATTTATATTTGTTTGTAGTCTTCCCATCTTTAATATAATTTGAATATGGTTTGTACTGTAGACACACTTAATTTCTACTATGCAATTTTCACATGTACCATCCGGTGAACCAGCAGTCATTGGATATTGTTGACTTAATATGAGACCACATTTCTTAATTTTTTTTATGAAGTTTCAGCTCCAAATTTTCTCTAACTGTGGGTCCTGCATCTACTTACTTCAAAAGCCTGTGATGCTGTTATCCATCCATATCTTAATTCATGCTAGACTGCTTTTAAATTGGTCCCTTGTTTCCACTTAAAGTTTTTAATTTTTTAACCGCATCTGATATTACTGCATTTCTTAAAAATATCATTTTTCATTATATTTTAAAACAATTTGATATATTAAAGCGCTGGCTGTATCACTGAGAACAGAATTATGTTGATATTTAAACAATGCACAATCCTCAAGTTTCATTTTTTGTCCTTCTAAAAACTTATGAGCACATTTGATGGTAAACTAGGGTTACTACTACATATTTTAAACTGGTTCACAGTTGTGATAGCTTCGATTTTTTCCAATAACAATCCGCAGAATTGCATACTGGTTCTTCACTCCTGCGATGACGATAATTTCGATAGCACTTTATGATCTGGGCATATTTTACACTTTACAATACAGGAGTTTGCCATCACGTTTCAATTGCACATAACTTATGGCGTCATCTCAATAACATACTGGCGATGATCTACAAAAGAAATTTCACCATTAGCATCAACATTTACGAATATTAAAATTATCATAACCTCAAAATTAATTATTAAAAAATAATACTTTGCCATATCTTAATCACAATTTTAACATTAGGTGCTATTGTTTAATGTTATATACTTACAAAGAAGTTTTAATATGGAATTCTGCAAAGCACAAATTCGTGTTAGTTGCGAAAAAGGCACCCAGCATAACAACATCGATTTTTGGCAAATTATTGGCATTTGCTTTTATACAACTTGCCTTTATTATAACTGGTTGTTGTAGTCGTATAAACATAGTGTATAACAATGGAAATACTATTATTTTACAGCAAAATTACTGGAAAACGATGAATTTTCACTGAGAATTCATTATCAACTTGCTATGTTTTGCACACTATGACGTCACGCGCTCTGATTGGCGTTCATTGTCACGTGACTAATGGCTGCAATGTAACAATTTTATTTCTCAAAAATATAAATTAGTATTTATTATTTTAATTAAAACAATTTATTTATGACATGTATAGATCGTAATCTACGATATATATAAAAATCTGCCTATATTTTTCATACTGTCAACTACCGGATATTTCGGACATAACTTTTTTGATTCTTGGCCTAAATAAACCACTCTAAAACCAAAAGTCTTAAAACTTTATGATGCAAAACACTGTTAAATTATATTAAGACATCTTTTTCTTGTAGTAATGACGTGGGTTCAAAACTTAGCAAAGAACGTTCACTACTTAAGTGGTAGGTGTACTTATAATTTTAGGGGAACTGAAAACATACATTGTCTGAGGAGGACTGGCAGATTTCTAATGTCATATATCTCAATTTTATCTATGCTTTCTACGTTTCTATCACCGTCAGCACGTGGTAATTGTAACAATATGCATATTAGATCAGAAAAAATACTTATGCGTTGCATACCTCCCAGTCTGAATTCGAAGCTGCGAGATTGGAAGGAGACACGTGTGCGTCGTCCACTAACAACAAGCTGTCACGGCTTCAAATCACACACTGACAGTGAAGATAAACATCACTACGAAATCTTCGCACCAAGATTGCGGATGTATAAAACTTACTATTATAACCCATATACGACGGCCTCTGTGGTTGAGCGGGCTAAGCCTGTGCCGGCCTACCTCGCTGCAACGCTCCGGGCTCCGGGTTCGATTCCTGGTATAGTAAATTTCGGAAACGTATTTTCTCCGTTATTTACTATGATCTGGGTGTCTGGGATCGGCCCCAGAGTAGTCCGTTGTATATTACCCATAACACAAGCGTAACTTGCTTAATTTGGGGATATACAATGTGTGTGTTTGTCTGCCGATTATTATTATTATTATTATATTGGACAATAGCGGAGATATACCTAAAAAGACCATTTGTCCCATTTTGAACGAGACTGTGCCTTTTGCTCTGATACTTTGTCCTCCTCCGTCCTGATGTCCCCAAGGAAATTTTCGATACGCAGTCCTGTTTCATTTTCAGGTAAGGGTCAATATTGATAAAAAATTATAATCTATAATAAATAAGTTTCAGCGTTCTCTAAAAATAAAAATATATTGGCAGCACCTTTGATGTTGCAAATGCTCATAGATGACAACAACCACTTTATTATGTGGGCCATCAGCCCGTCTGCCGTTTTTTCCGAGGCTACGCCGCGTAAAAATTCCTGGAAAGTAAGTGGCTCTATGTTACTTACATAAAAACTTAATTAGGTTTTTTATATATAGGCTTAAAACCTTCAATGAACATTTACCTAACTGTGATGAAAATCGCTTAAAAACCATACCTACGTTATTGTATAAATAAAATTAAAGTGTTTGTTTGTAATGTCAAAATAACAGCTTTTTACTAAATGCACATGAAAGTATATACGGTACTTATATTTAAAAAGTATTATTTTAAAATTTTTGTCTGTCTGTCTTCCGACTAATCTTTGAAACGGCTGGATCAATTTTGACGAGATTTTCATGGGCAGATAGCTTGATCTTATAAGGAAGCTTATACTTACATAGTTATCACTCTTCGATGTATATATATGCTCTTCAATAAGGGTTGCTCTCTATTTCCTTGCGATCCAAAAATCAGATCCTTAAGGGTAACTCTCGATTTCTCTTGAATCCACTCATCAGATCTTGACTTGGTAATCATGGGACAACCTCGGGAGTATACACTTACGAGTAAAGAAAACAATTTAATAATGGGTTTACAATTAACGAAGATATTGTGTTACGAAAAAGTTGGTTAACAATTTTCGTGAGTTTGTCTAATTCCTTGGAATCCACTCATCAGATCCTGACATGGTGAGAATGGGACTAATTCGGGACTATAAGCTTGCGCTTTAAAGAATAAAAATTGAAATTCGGTCCACAATTTACGGAGAAATTGAGTAACGAACATACAAAATTTATCCGTGCTGGAACGCAGAAAGAATACAATTTACAGTGGCCGGGCGGCCTCTCGTAAGAGGCGACAAAATAACCCACTGAGAGGTGGTAGGGCATTTGCCCGACTGGATGGCTACCACCCCTGGTCCAAAGTATGTCGCCATAACAACTTTGAGTTGTGTTCCCGCATTAGTGACCAGGTTCCAGTCTCCCTTAAGAGAGCAGCAGCACATTTGTAGTACCTTTGGTGTTACAAATGTCCATAGGCGATGGTAACCGCTTTCAATCAAGTGGGCCGTCTGCGCGTCTGCTGAACTGCTGCAATAAAAAAAAAACAGACGAATAGAGAACCTTCTTTTTTGAAGTACATTAAAAAAAACTTATTAAGCTGTTTTGGAGACTATTTGAAACAGATTTTCAGACCGACAGCAGATATAAAAATTCTAAAAAATGTCAATTTATAATTTTGGCAACAATGTAAAATCACAAATGTACGCATCTCAATTTTATTTATTGGGACAGATTTAATACGATAAACTTCATACGAAGTAAAACGTTTTATTCGTATTGTAGGAGGGTACAGAGCACGGAAAACGGGGGCGTGTTGCGGCTCCCTCACCCGTGTGTCGACTCGTTAGTGAATCCAGTTACCACTGCCGTTCCAAGTTTGTGTACACATGACTCTTTTGTGACTGATGTCCAACATTCAAATATATGCCAAAAATTTCCATGTAAATTTATAAGCATTGCTTATATATCCATATGTTGCAGGGAAACAACGAAAACCGTGTTTTGATTAAATCTCTAAGGGAGATAATTCACGCGAGATGATACAATTACAACTCTGTTCGTGATTTCATCAAATCCCTGAAGCGTTTTAGTGAAATGATGAAATAATATTGTATCACAACACTCTGAGGCGTGTCCTTAAAGAAAGTAAATTATTCGATCGAATCCCTTTATTTAGTAAATAAGGCATTATCAAATGTAGAGTAGGTAACGCAGCGACGCGTTAGTCCGCACTGAGACTGCTGAACGGCACCGGCCGGCGAGTGTCACAAAGGACTTGTAACCATCGTTTAAAAAGTTGTTATTGAATAAATGGTGACCAATCTTTTCTGGCACTTTGGTTTAAAGTTACATTAACAAACTAACTCATTTTTCTGGTCACTGGTCGCGACCTTCGATGGCCCATCACGACTTCTGTGCTACTGTGTTGTTACGTCAGAAGCGCGACGCTGGCCAACATGGTCGCCGGAGTGGGGCGGTGAGGTAAAGGGAAGTGGAAAGAAGCGAAACATGACAGCTATGTTAGTCCTAAGTTGTTAATTTCACCATTTCACTAAAACAATTTGATCAAATCACTAACATTTTTCAGGAAAATCACCCACAGAGTTGGGATTGTAACATCTCGCGTGAATTGATCATCTCCCTTAGAGATTTGATCAATACACGGTTTCCGTCATTTCACTGCGACATATATAGGAATAAGGAGTGTGATGTAAAAACGTGAAAAAAGGTTAAAAAATATTATTGACAATCGACCGGTAAAAACGTTACAATGAAAATTCATAAATTCCATAAAATATTGCTAGATGTCGACCTACGGTGAATAAAAACAGACAAAATATTTTATGTGCATTTCTATAGATCCTTCAAGATAGAAATATCTATTCTAATAATATAAGAATTAATATATATCAAAGAGATGAATGCGCAGTGTACTGCTGTAATTACGCGTGATGAATCGTTGAAATTTTCTCTAACAGAAACGATTCGGTATTTAATGTCTTGTTTCATTCTGATTCTTTTATTGTAATTTGTTATTATAATAACAGCCCATAACTGTCCCACTGCTGGGCTCGGGCCTCCCACTATAGGGGAACGGACAGTATACCCACCACGCTTGTCCAAGGTGGCTTGGCAGATTTGACACATTGGATATCTTGATGTTCAGGTTGGTTCACGATGTTTTCCTTCACCGTTATTAGCACGTGGTAATTGTAACAATATGCACATTAGGTCAGAAAACTGCCTAAGTGGTGCATGCGTTCCGGCCAGGATCGAACCCGCGCCCTTTGAATTTGGGACGCATGCGCTAGCCATTACGCTACCACGACTCTGTAATACGTTACTGTCAACCAATTCCAGATCAAATTTTTTTCGAGAATATAGTGGGCTTAAACGGCCACTTTTGAGAATTGCGTAACTGACAATCATTTACCTGGTAAGTACAAAATATTCCATGGGTTCTATTTTATTTTGACATATTCTTAATTCGAATCTGTGAAAGTGGCCTTTTTAACGCATCGTGATTGCTAGTTCGGACAAATATTAACGCGATAATAGTTGGTAACGTTATTTTTTCCGTTCCATTTATAATTTCATTTCACGTAATCTGAAATTAATGAAATCAATTCTGAAGGCGTTTGAAACTTAAAAAAAACTCCTGATCACTGCAGTGTGATTGACGAAGAGGATGATATGTGCATAACAATATTTATTACGTTTAATCGAGGGTAAACACTGGGATTGGAAGGAAACGCCAGTTTTTTTCCAATCAAGTATAATTTATTGACTACTTACAAACATTGTTAAAACTTCTAACCCATAAGGGCAGAGATCGAATCTTTAGTATTTTTGACTGACCCACCTATGTTTTATTACTAACTCTATGGACACAGAACGATTGCACGTCGATAGATTATAATCTATTGGGAAATAATGCGTTAAATTGTAAGCAGTTTGTTCCGGTTCACAATATTTCAATAGCTTTCGAGATAGATTATAATCTAACGGTCTGTACAATTTAACGATGACATATATACTCTAATGTAGCCAATTATTAACGGCGTGCATTTTAACTTTATAACTAAGACGCATTTGGCCACAGTACCTAACTATAATATTATTTCAGATGGAACAGAGATATTAGGCGAGCCCAGTTAACTAAAGATATATTATTAACCTACAAATTTTATAAATAGTCTCAAGTTCCTGTTTCTAACCAGATATTTCAGTTCTCTTAATTAAATCAGGTTTTTCATACTTTTGTTTACATTCTTTAATACTTGATGATACTGTTTTTCAGATTTGAGTTTTCGTTTTTACTAAATACTAACTGTCTTATTCATAGAGAGTTAGAGTAAGTTTGAACGCTTCTTTAACAACCATAAAGAAGTGTTCAAACATACTTCACTGTCAAATGTATCATCATCATGGAAACGCGAAGGAAGTTTCGCGGGCAGACGATAGTCTATAATATTATAATATGCTAAATATGTCGTCTCTCTACATTGAAGTTATTAAAAAAAAACACAATTGGAATAGACTATATAAACGATGGAGACACGATGAATTTCTTTAGATTTCTTGTCTGTTAGTCGGTTTGTCTGTTTGTTCGGGATTTACGTAAAAACTACTAAGCCGATTGCGATTCGATTTTCGCTGATCGTGAGCAAATTCTTAGACTTAAATTCTGCGCTACCTTTTATCCCGGAATCGCACGGGAAATTTTCCGGGAACGGTTTAAAGAGGCCAGAATAAAAAAAAAGCTTTCTTATTTCGATGCGATGTTTTTACTCATTGATAGCAAATTTTCTGAAATTAAATCTGTGATACTTTTTATGCTGGGGATCCCGCGAATTTTCTCAGGAGCTGGTTAAAGTTGTTAGGACGCTTATAAATTAGTTTATTTATTCTTACACGATTTTAGACACGATACATTATTTTTTAAATACAGCAATACTTTATGTCCTGGGAATCTCACGGAAATTTTCCCGAAGGTGGTTTCTAGTGGTTAGTATGCATATAAATTAGCTGATTTGAATACAACTTATACTAAAACACAATGCACTTTCTTTTTCAAATACTACGGTACTTTGATGGATATGGACGGGAAATAATACGGCACATATTGTGAATACCAGCAGAGTTTTATTCTAGACAATCATACACGCATAGCGGATACTTAGATACCTAATAACAACCGACACTATGACGTTACTATATTATAATGTAGTTTAAATATAGAAGACCCTATGAAAAAAGGTTCTTGTTGAAATGACGAGGTTTATTTCAACACTTCCCCTTAAACTGAAATCATTTCAACATAGTATTGTATGAACTATTCTCCAAATCAAAACATAATTATACATAGTTCATGTTATAACCCTACAAGAAACAATAAACACGTATGTGGCATTACATAACTATATATACAATAAAAACTAAACATAGACCTCCTAAAAAATGTTGTCATTCGCGTAAATAATATCCTCTCAAATTAAACTGACCTAAAAACATTGAAAACTTTACTCGCGGTAAAGGCTTTGTCAGAATATCCGCTAACATTTTATCAGTTGACATAAACTTAATATTAATCAATTTTTTATTAACAATGTCACGAATAAAATGGTGTCTGACATCAATGTGTTTAGTTCGCGAATGCAACATCGAATTCTTACTCAGCTTTTGTGCAGACTGGTTATCATTAAATAAGTTAATAACACAATCTAAATTTAAACATTCCTGTAGAAAAGTGCGTATAAATAAACCCTCTTTGCATGCATCGGAAAGAGCCATGTATTCGGCCTCAGTACTAGACAATGCGACGGTTTTCTGCTTACGACTTTCCCAGCTGATGACTGAATTCCCGATTTTATACACATAGCCAGTGTATGACTTCCGGTCTACTTCACATGACGCCCAGTCCGCGTCTACATAACCACATACTTCAAAGTTACCTTTGTCGTACACCAAACAATAATTGGTAGTACCCTTCAGATATCTTAAAACATGTTTAGCTGCCTTCCAGTGGATATCTGAATAACAGTCATTAAATTGACTTAAGAAACCAACCGCATGCGCTATGTCGGGTCTAGTACACACAGCGACATACATTAAACAGCCAATAAGATTTCTGTACTCACAATTTTCAAGCTTTGCTTCAGCTTTGGTAAGCTTCAAGCCAACCTCCATTGGAGTCGAAACAGGTTTGCAGTCAGCCATCTTAAATCTGTTCAAGATCCTAGTTATAAAGCTAGCCTGGTCGAGTGTGATTTTATTCTTCTGCCTGCAAACTCGCATTCCCAAAAATTCATGTACCTGACCTAAATCTTTTATTTCAAATTCTTCATTTAAACGCTTCTTTATGTCATGTTTATCAGCATCTGAAGAAGTAAATAAAAGTATGTCATCAACATAAAGGGCTAAAATAGATAATCTACCTTGTAGATTTCTAAAGTATACGCAGGGCTCCACACTAGACCTTTTAAAACCCATTTTTGCTGTTAATACGGTATTAATTTTATCGTACCAACATTTTGCAGCTTGTTTCAAACCATAAATGGATTTGTTTAACTTATAAACTTTGTGTTTATTCTCCCCCTTTAAAACAAATCCTTCTGGTTGTTCCATTATAACATTCTCTTTCAAATCTCCGTTCAAGAATGCTGTCTTGACATCCATTTGGTCAATGTCAAGGTCTTTTATGGCTGCAATGGCAAACAACATCCTAATTGTCGAATGACGTACAACTGGTGCAAAAGTTTCCTGGTAATCGATACCATATTTTTGCGTGAAACCTTTCGCTACTAAACGCGCCTTATATTTTAATATATTTCCGTTAAGACCACGTTTAATCTTAAAAACCCATTTGGATCTTACCGGTTTTTGTCCATCTTTCAGATCTGTCAACGTCCAACAATTGTTCTTTGCAAAAGAATCATATTCTTCCTGCATTGCCTCTCGCCAACGACCAGCATCCTTACCATTCAATGCTTGTTCCACTGTCAATGGCTCGTCATTATCACAGCATAATGCCATCGCCATATTTGCCAATTCAGTGGTATTATTCAAGCTCACGAAGTTTGAAGAATCCGTATCGTTTAAAAAAGATGACTCTGGAACGTATGTTTCATCCGAAGAATCATCGCAACTTACGATCGAGCTCACAGTTGCATCAGGCTCAAACGATTCATGTCCTCGCTCATCTGACCTGACGACAACCTGGTCACTCCCATTCTCATTTTCATTTATATTATTTACTTCCGAATTAGAAATAATGTTCATAATATTTGGTGTCAATAATTCATTACATGACGTATTTGACACATCTGTAACATTATTTTTCGAAATAAATTTATTTTCGAAAAAGTTTACATTTCTAGCCTTTATACAAGTAGGTAGATTTTCCGGATCCATCAACCTATATCCTTTGCTTTCCTCGCAGTATCCAACAAAAATATACCTTTTGGATTTGGGATCGAACTTTTTTGTGTTATGCACTAAAGCATAGGCCACACAACCAAACACCCGAAAATGACTTACATCAACCTTTTCGTTAGTCCACTTTTCTTCTGGTGTTGATCCCATCACTGCCTTTGTAGGCGACCTATTCTTTATGTAAACTGCAGTTTGGACAGCCTCCGCCCAGAAGCGGTTATCCAAACCTGCATCCTGCAGCATACACCGGGCTTTTTCAACAATTGTCCTATTAGCTCTTTCACTGACCCCATTCTGTTCAGGAGAATATGGAATAGTAGTTTCATGCTTTATCCCATGCTCTTTCAAAAAATTCTGAAACTGTTTATTAACATATTCAGTTCCATTATCGCTCCTTAGAACCTTAATTGTTTTGCCCGTTTGGTTTTCAACCAAGGATTTAAAAGTTTTAAAATAGGTAAAAACTTCATCCTTCCCTTTTAAAAAATAACAAAAAATCTTCCGAGAAAAATCGTCTATAAAAGTTAAAAAATATCTAGAACCTCCAAAAGACGCTTGTGGCATAGGCCCACATAAGTCTGTATGCACCAAGCCTAATATTTCCTTAGATCGACGTTTTGACTTTTTAGGAAAAGGTAATCGACATTGCTTACCCAGTACACATGACTCACATGGTAGGTAGGAACCTTCGTCATAATTAATGCCCGTTACCATCCCATTCTTCATGATGTACATGCTTCTGGCATTGAGATGAGCAAGTCGTCTATGCCACGTTTCCCGCGAAGTCTTCTCACTAGGTGCGTTTGCCTCAGAGTCAGCGGCCAATGATGCTTGACTTGCATCGCTTGAGCACGCATCCGACTGCGCAACTTCAGTCACCTGCGAAGTCAATAGAGTGTCTAAAACAGAAACTTTAGGCACGACTCTTTCCGTTGCAGCATTACATGTAAAATTATTACAAACATCAAGCTGATAGACATTATTTACATGGGTAGCCGTAGCTATGACCGTTCTACCACTAAGAATTATACAGCCTTTCTTATTAAATTTAACATTAAAACCTTTCTTAGTTAATGCACTCACGGACAACAGACTTCCTACTAAACTAGGTACATAAAATACATGACTTATCGTCTTTTCACCAGTTTTTAAATTAACTTTTACTTTACCAACACCGATTGCCGAAAGTTTATCACCGTTTGCCACATTCACTGGCACTGGTTCAATAGGCAGGAAACTTATGTACAAATCTTTGTTATTTGTCATGTGTGACGTTGCTCCCGAGTCCACGTACCAGGTATTACTATTCAAAGCTACTGACATTGCCGTCAACATGCCTTTGCTTGTAGGCTTTCCTTGGAACGCTTTCTTATTTTTATGTTGTTGTTTAGAGACATTTTGTGGGCAATTTTTCTGCACGTGTCCACTCTTATGACATTTATAACAAACAACCGTTTTCTTAGCAACCATAGCCGTCACCGTTTCACTACTGCCTGCGCGACGTTGTTCTTCTTGCAGCAACCTCGACTTCACCAGCTCGCTTGACAACTTCATGTTGTTATTTTCTAATGTCATTATTAAGGGGTTATAATCGGATGGCAACCCGCTTAATATGATGACTGCAACAAAATCATCCTCCAAAGGTGATCCGATTTCGTCCAACTGTTGCACAACTTCGGTGACTTTGGACAAATATACGTCCATGCAATCGTGCTCATTCCTCTTTATACTAAAGAGACTTCTCAATAAGCTCAGCCTTTTGCACAATCCTTTGCCTTGGAAAGCTTGTTCTAAATTATTCCAAGCTTCATGTGCGGTCTTTGCGTTGCGTACATGGCTATATACCGAGCTATGTACCGACAAGCAAATCTTAGCAAGAGCTTTTAGGTCCTTCTTCTCGTCCTTCACTTCCTTCGACTGCACGCACTCCCATAAATCCTCATGGATGAGTACCATGCGCATCGCAAACTTCCAGTTGTGGTAGTCATTGATACCACTCAGTTTTTCCACAGGAATTGACGAGACTCCACTGCCGCTAGCCATTGTTTCGTGCGTAGTAATTTCGACGCGAAACTTCAAAATATTATATTTTGGCTTTCTTTATACGTATTAATTGTCTGCGCGTGATCCGTTCTGGGCCCATAACCTGTTGGTTATGGACCGGGAAATAATACGGCACATATTGTGAATACCAGCAGAGTTTTATTCTAGACAATCATACACGCATAGCGGATACTTAGATACCTAATAACAACCGACACTATGACGTTACTATATTATAATGTAGTTTAAATATAGAAGACCCTATGAAAAAAGGTTCTTGTTGAAAAATTTAATATACAAGACTATTCTTGATATGCAATTGCAATATATGCAAATTGGAAAACTATATTGTACTTACAGTATTAACAGTACCATTTGACAACCTGAAATATTTAGTAGCAATATTATTGATCTGATAATAATACCGTTCTGAGTTACCATGTTATTTTTCTTTCTTCAGATATCTGGAGAACTAGGTGCATGGGCACATATTTGCCTTTTCTATATTTTATTCCTTATTCTTCAACTCGTAATTATTACCATTCTCACAACTCATTATTGCTATGTTAAGTGTAGAAAATGAATGAGAGGAAAACACTTTATTGTTCACCAAAAATTAACATTAGGTTCTTTAAAACTAGGTACAATGAATGTTAAACAAATGGCGGGTTTATCGCTTAAAGCGTTCTCTTCCAGGCAACGCCCCTAAACTAAGGAAAATAAAAATAGAACTTCATGTTTGTACCTTCGATATATAAATTAAGTATTAAGTAAATTCTTAAATTTGTTTTAACAAGGCTAAAATTTTATATAGATATTTCGTCAATCCCTTATCTTCTTATATATAAAAATGAATCGCAAAATGTGTTGGTAAGCGCATAACTTGAGAACGACTTTACCGATTTTGATGAAATTTTGTGTGTGAGTTTGAATGGGTCCCGGGATGGTTTAGATCCACAATTGGAACCGGTAGGTGGCGCTGAGATCGGGTTCTACAATCCTCGTAATCACCTGGAGCGATTTTGGTGTTTTTGTGTGTTTCAGTGGGTTTCCGGATGGTTTAGATTCGCAATTAGAACCGGTAGGTGGCGCTGAGATCGGGTTCTAGAATCCTCTTAATCACCGGGAGCGATTTTGGTAATTTTGTTTTTGTGTGTTTGAGTGGGTTCCCGGATGGTTTAGATTTGGAATTAGAACCGGTAGGTGGCGCTGAGATCGGGTTCTAGAATCCTCCTATTCATCTGGAGCGATTTTGGTGATTTTGTTTTTGTGTGTTTGAGTGGGTTCCTGGATGGTTTAGATTCGCAATTAGAACCGGTAGGTGGCGCTAAGATCGGGTTCTAGAATCCTCCTATTCATCTGGAGCGATTTTGGTGATTTTGTTTTTGTGTGTTTGAGTGGGTTCCTGGATGGTTTAGATTCGCAATTAGAACCGGTAGGTGGCGCTGAGATCGGGTTCTAGAATCCTCCTAATCACCTGGACCGATTATGGTGATTTTGTTTTTGTGTCATGAAACAAAGTCTTTTAGGAATTTAGAAAATATGGCGGTACGAAGTTCACCGGGTCAGCTAGTTAATATTATAAATGCGAAAGTAACTCTGTCTGTTACAGTATTTCGATCTCGCGCCGCACCATCGAAATCCGCTCGTCGTGTCCGCGTCCGATTATAAGCCTCGTCGAAAGGCTCTTGTGCGACGACCGCGTAACGTCCTGACGGACAGAGTCGACGTTATTACGAAACGACTGGCCCGGATCAGTCCGCCCACGGTTAGAACAGTAGGCTGGCAGGCACCGACAGACAGACACAGACGGCGGCGTCTCAGACGCCGCCAATCAAGATCTCTCCACGTCCCCGCGAGGGACGCTAGGAGACATAGCTCACCCCACAGGATAGACTAGGCGTGTTGCTGGGAAGTTTCTTTCGCCGTTTCTTCTTTCCCAGCCATAACACGTTGCGAAACGGCAGTAAGATAGCGTAGGCCACCGCAAACCACCGATCCCGGCCCGCCGTGATCCTTCCCTTCGGGCTTTATATTACCCGTCGCCCGTTCTCAATTAGTATTTTGTGTCGCCCTATGGTGGGCATCATTAAATTCATTCCCCATTCATGGCAACAGTCCAGCCGAGGTAAAACTCCTTAGGGAGCTCCCTCGAGCAAGTTGCCCCCCCGGGCTCGAGCGCCTTCGCTTCGCGAAGGCACTCGCCCCAAAGACCCCGGTAATGTTGTAAGGTCTTCGGACCAACAACATAAAGTCAAGGCCAATAAAAAAAAACTGTCTGTTACGCTTTCACGGAAAAACTACTGGACCGATTTGGCTGAAACTCAGTATATATATATATATATATATATATATATATATATATATATATATATATATATATATAAAATTCTCGTGTCACAGTGTTTGTAACAAAACTCCTCCGAAACGGCTTGACCGATTCTTATGAAATTTTGTATATTTAGTAGGTCTGAGAATAGGATGTAGACTATTTCTCATACCCCTAAGTAGTAAGGGTGGTCTACCCCAAAAAATATATTTTATTTATTAGACAATTTTTTTTATTTTAAGTTTTTATGACTCGGCATTTAAATTCATACAACCTTAAGTTTTCACCTTTCTAACTCCAACCGCTATTTTTTAATAGCGATATTAGTACTTTAATAATTTTCGATAATTGATCAGTTACCACTCGATCAGTTATTGCGGCTAAGCGTCTATCGGTGTCACTTTTCACCCCGTAAACAGCACAGAGTAGGGATGAGAATGAAGCCGGTCTCCTGTCATTCTCACACAATAAGCTTTCTCTCTATTTCCATCTCCATGGCCATTATTATTGATTGTGCGTTGACAGTAGCAAAGACGCCTAAGCATACTTATCATTTTACTTTCTCAGTGCAACGACTCTCATATTAAGTATAATCTCATAGCAATTGTACCATTAATTTGCAGTGCTATAATTATTTATTCCCATTTTGCTCAAGATAGTTCTCACGTTCAGTTAATTAAGTGATATCATATAAATCAGTAGTTGTCAACACGTATGTTTGTCCAATATGCGTTCCTAAACCATTGATTAGATTGTGGTAAAACTTTGGTAGTGTTCTGAGGATACCGTTTACCGCAGTGTAGTTTACCCCGCGGCTGAGCCGCGGGTCAAACTCTAGTGCGTACTCTTGTTTAAAGAGCAGGCGTTAATAAAGGTTACATCTTTCTTAATATATATAAATCTCGTGTCACAATGTTTGTCCTCAATGGACTCCTAAACTACTTGACCGATTTTAATCAAATTTGCACACCGTGTGCAGTTTGATCCGACTTGAAAGATAGGATAGTTTTCATTTGGATCCGGTAGGTGGCGCTGGAATCGGGTTCTAAATTTTATTTCTTCAGGGCAGAACAACGTCTGCCCGGGCAGCTAGTTGTATTATATTTTTATGTTGGTACTATTTGCCCTCGGAAGATTTACTTCATTTTATATCGCAAACTATTCCATCTCCCGGGATGAAAAGTGTATTTGTTCATTTTCGGTATTCAGACAGAGAGATCGAGTTACTATCGCATTTTTTTATAGATTATGATGCGTCATTAGTGCAAAATATCAGTTTTTTTAAGAAAACAGCTTAAATGACAGTGAATGTGACTTTGACCTCGAATAACTTTTGACCGAGTTGACTTATCAAAAAATGACTTCGTACGTTTTTTATAGAGCATTCAATTCTCTACAAAAATACTTAAAGAACTTTAGATTAAAACATATTGTTCGTTAGATATGAAAATCAGAAGAAAAAAATCATTTTTCCTGTGTTATTCTTATGGGAAATCGAAAAGTGCGATGCAGACATCCTTAATATTAGTATTAAGGGCTCATATTTTATAAGGCCTGGGGATTTTGGTTCCTTCCAGAAACTTTTGAGCATGGTTCCGAAAAAAAAGAAAAATAATCTATATTTATCAGTTTTTCTATGGATCTATCTCTGCTTCCTTTTCGTTGAAATGAAGTAATGTAAGCAACGTAGACGTATAAGTCTGTATAAGTAGGTAGGTACTCAAAAAATTAACAACTACCTGTAATTATACTATTTCCATTTCTTTATTTTCTCGACGAGAGCTCCTGTGGAAACTTGAACGAGCGTCTTTTTTACATTATGCATACATTATTTAATAAAAATATGACGCTTACGCACGTACAAGGCCATAGCAGAGTCGGAGAAACTGATAGGGATGGAGCTATCGATAAACGTAACACGATAACAGACCCGGTATTTTTTTTCAAAGTGTAAGAAACTAAACTAATGCCGGATAATTTTGTACAAATTTATTAACTAATATTAAATTTCATTACAAGATGTAATTATATTATGTTGATTCTTTATTTATTTATTTTAATCAAAATCTGATGAATCGTCACTGTCACTCGATGAGCTCTCCCCAACATTTGTTATAAGTTCCTGTACATCTATATTATCGAATGCCACATGAATTTCCCAATCCGACGCTATAATGTTTTGGGTTATTATCACAATTTTTTCCCAGTGTTCGGTGGTTACTTCCGTACATGCATTTTTTAATAAATGTAACATCTTGTTTGCCGTAAAAGGGGGATGGGTTTTGATTTGTGCCCATATTAGTTCTATAGCATTGTACTGGCAATGATACATCGGAAGTCGAAGAACCCAATGACTACATTCGGCAGCTATTTCGTCGGTAGTGTATCTTTTATGGACGTTTTTATTCGATTTTAAAATATTCACTAATTGTCCTTTTAATAAGGTATTATCCACATTTTCGCCATGACGTTGGAGCCAGTCAATTATCTCTCGTTTTTTATTGGCCTGCGTCGGTATTTTATCAATTTGTCTGGAGTGCTATGTAGCGTTGTTCATAATAATTATCGACGGTTCTTCCAGAGATTGCACCGTTTCTTTAAACCATCCTTCGTAAATCTCCGCATTCATTTTTCGTGGTAGTCGACTGTTTTCTTGGATTTACAGGCCAGTAAAGCATCTGACACGAATCCTTTCGTAGACCCTGCATGGCGTATGATAAGGCGTTCACCTTTTTCCATTGGCACTGAACTAGTGGAAGCGGCGGTATCGTCAGTCCAGTTCTTAGATACTGTGTGGTTTGCATTTAACCAAGTCTCGTCAGTGAAAATAACATTTGACCAATCTGATATCTTTTTGACTTCGATCAAAAATTCGCAGCGAGCCATAGCACCGTCATGACGCTCCATCAATATTTTACGTTTGTCCGATTTTTTAGAAGAAAATCCAATTTCTTTCAAAACCAAGCTTAATGACGATTTTTGGCCATGGAACAAACCACATTCACGTAAAGAAGCAACAAGTATTTTAAGTGTTGGAATTTCTTTGCGTAAGTAATAGTCATATATGTGACGGCGAATAGCGTCAGCGTCGAAGTTGTCAACCGATGTCACACGACGTGGTTGGTGTTTTTTCTTCGGCGTACGAAGCTTATTTTCCTGCATGCCGCTTGTACCGTAAGCTTCGGTAGTAATTTTTAAAACAGTAGGTCCACTAATTCCTAATGCGGCCGCAACACGCTCTCGCACTTGCGACAGTGGTAATAGGGGGCCACCATTTTGATACTCTGCTTCAAAGTAATTACGAACCTTGTTCACCAGTTCTCTCGCCTGCCTTTTCAGAACAGATCCTTTAGGCATTTTGATATTTGACAGCTGGGCAGCAATCAACACTGAGGAACACAAAATACACAACGTAACGTATGGATAATGTGAAAAAACTCAGCGAACAGAAATGTAGTGACTATATAGCACGACCGTCTTGTTGCGAGTGACAGATTAAAACAAACACAAAATGGCGGTGGGCCATTGAGTGTTCCCAGCTTGAAAAAATATATTTGAATGTTTTTGTTGTATTTGTCGTTGTTCAAAACATAATAAATATATGCGATCGATATCATTACTTATTTGGTCACAACACTACAACTATCAAATTAGAACTGTTACCGGGAAAATAAAGAAATGGAAATAGTAGACTATTCCTGCCTAAATTAATTTCTTAAACCCGAAAATGTCATTATTTTCTCTGCTTTACATAATTGATCTTACATTGTCCGTTGGGGATTACTAGTGTTGAATCAACCAAATGTGATTCAGGGCCCATTCATGACCTCATAAAATGCGTGCCTCGACCGATGACCGTGTAATGGCTTATTGCAGATTATTAGGATTTATTATTCAGCTGCTCCAAAAATTGTCATACTTCCGACGGTGACATGAATAATTTATTACACGTTTGCTCATTAAGCTGTTATTTTATATGGATAATAAATTGTCTCCTTATCAATCTGAAGTATTCCATTTTAAATTTTATTCGTTAGTTTAATGACTTTTAAGTGATAAACTATATTTGACTGCGGAATACTAATTATAACATATCAGATATTAAATGTTGTAAAGCTGATCTCATGCCGCGCCGTCTCACGGGGAACGGGCGGTATATCAGCTCCTCTTGTCCACTTTGGATTGGTGGGTTTTGGAAAATTTTCCTCACGGTAATATTTTGTTTTACCGTCACTACTTGGTAATTGTGATAATTTGGTATTAGGTCAAATATAGTGCTTAAAGCGGTGCATGATCTCCGGCCAGTAAAATACTGGTAATTTACAACCATAAATGTATACAGAGTAGATACTCTAGAGAGAGCATTATATAAAAACAATACCGCGAAAACCGGCATTAAAAACGCGTAAGCGTTGCTATGTTCATTCTGCAGAAACTATCCATGTTGCGTGTTTTGGGACCAGGGATATTCAGTCTCGCAAAAAAAAGCTGTCTTATCTGCGGGAGCTCTAACCAGTTAAGTAGTCTAAATGATAATTTGTAATTAACTATTTGAGCCAATTTTTATTTTTATTATATAAATTATTTTTTAGTGGAAACTTAATTGATATATGTATTAATTTTGTGTTTTATATTTAGGAATGTTAATTATTGTATGTTTCCCAAACAAATTAAATAAATAAATAAATACTAAAAACGGCCACAAAAAAGTGCACTAAAATTAGAAGACTTGCTCCCATCCTTACTCGTAGGGAGTAGTGCATGCGTAAGGAGGGAATGGAGTTGTGAGCAATTTTCAATGTTAATGCACTACTTTGTGGCCGTTTTTGTGTACTTCATGCGTTATCTAGACGTTTATATGATCTAAGTTTACAACATTGGAATAACACACGGGTTCATTAACTATTAAACTAACACGACTTGTACAGAAGGTAATTGATTTGCCGATTGAGAGCGACAGTAAATGTTTATATAAGTACATACATATACTAGCTTTTATCTGTGCTTCGTTTACATTTATTTTTACTTACTAAATAAAGCTGATACACATTTTCGTCCTCTGTTTTACCTATAAATATTATTTTTGGTACTAAGGTAGTCTATAATTTCGTGTTAAATTTAATTAAAATCCTTTCAGCCGTTTAGTAGTGAAATACAACATAATATAAGGTACTAGGGAAGTATAGATAATCCCACACATTATGTGTTCAAGGGCATGTGGATTAAATCTAAACTTTCATAAACGGATTTTGAAGGATCACTTTTCTTTAGGTCAGACAATTGTGTTTAATTAATTTCATTGTGAAAAATGATATTCAAGAAAAGTTTGATGGGATTCATTTGAAAGTGCTCATCTCTAAGAAAGTTAAAATAGCAGAAATAAAGATTTATCAGAATCTTGTGAAACGCTGAAACAGCGAGAGACGTGACAAGCGCCCGTTAATTTTGACTCTTGGCGGGCTTCTAAACTGTTAAAAGAGTGAGGTAATTAAGTATGATGGATATTCGGAGTTTATCGCGGACGACAGGGACGCCTGTGACGCGGACACTCGCAACTTTCTTATCAGGTTGCCGACTGCGGACCAACTTTACGACTCGGATTCGCATCTTTGCCATGCTCCGCTTGTGCGTTTTCTTGTATAATACTCACTTATGATACTTTTATATTACGCTCCGTGTAACCCATATAAGCTTACTAACTTTATTATTTTATCTTTCACTTCGCTTAACGGAATATAAGGAATTAAGGATTGTAGTAATAAATTTCATATTAGTTTACTTATTAACAAGAACGTTGTGGGTTAGGAAATATAAATGTGAAGTCATCATAATATTTGCAAAAGAATGTTTTTGTCCCTGAAGGGGGGCGAGGGCGGGGGCGGGTGGGACTCCAATCTAACAAGTTCACATTTAAAAGTTGAGCAATATTTTAGGTAACAAACAAAACTCTAGCTCTATGTTACGTCCATAAAAAATTAATTAGGTGTTTTTCATATATAGTTTTTAGTTTCTTATTCAATTTACTTGCAGAGAAAAACGTAGAGTACTATTTGGACGGGTTAGATTTAGAGAGATGAGAGCATCGCTGGGAGAAATGTGTAGAGTAACAAGGAGACTATGTAGAAAAATGTCCTGTATGTTTGTTAGGTCGGAAACTTTTCAGATCACTTCATACTCCGTTAACTGCCTTACAAGTTTGGTGTAGGACCAATTTCACTTCTATTTTTACAAGTAGGGAATGCATATTGTGAGCGTCAGTTAGTGCTGGTCTTTGAGAAAAACACACTTTGTCCATTAAATATTTTACTTGAAAACTGAATTGCATGATATACGAGAATAAACACAATATTGAAATTTACTACATTTATAATTATCACAAAATAATAGGCCCGATTTGACAGTTCCCCTAACAACGTTATTAGGGTTTGATTGAAACCTCCAAATCGTTAACCAAGTCCAACCAAGTTAATCGATATACACGAGAAATCGATAAAAAATTATACAACTTTGTGATCGTTTGATTTATTTTAAGTTCACTACTTTTTGTGTCACACAAATACCTCACAAAATCGATATGGAGCGCGAAAGTTTTGTCTCACATCGCCTTTCACGTACCGCATGCATTTATTACGGATCACAATTAATCTATTGATTTTTTATGATTTCACTCTTATAATATATATTTATTTAATCGTTTCTGTTTTCAATACATATAATATGTACAATTATATAGTATTGTTTTGGTATAAATACATAAATAATCTAAGATTTTGAAATAAATGTGTATTCAGTTTTTTTCCTATGTCGTATTGAGTTAATGAAATGCAACAACCTTTTGGTAGCAACAGTAAAATTAAAAATAAGACGCCTTAGTATAGTATAGTACAGAATGTAACTGTTTTTGAGATTTCGTCATAGATTAATACGACATAATAGAATAATAAAAAAATGACATGTTATTTCGTTATTTGGAGGAAAATAATAATTGGAATATTTTTTAACAACTTTATTTAATAAGCCCGTAAAAATAATGTATATTATCAGTTAAATAAATTAATTGTTAGACTTTGAGTCTTGTCGATTTCATTCAAAATTACGTTTTATTGACATTTTTAAGTGTCAAAATGGGCTTTTTATTTTGTATGACATGCAAAAAGGCAGGAGGCGAATCAAGAGGGTCGCAATAAGTCTCCGCCCATCAAACCCTGCACTGTGCTCTTTGAACGTGTTCGTTGACACATATTGTGTGTTTGGCCACGGACTGATATAAAATATTATTTCATCTCTCACACGTATCGTAAATTATGGATTACCATAAAAAATACGCAATCAAAAATATAGAATTACTTAAGTACCTACCTAGGCACTCCCTCCTCTCACACTTATAATTTAGTACCGGTGCACTCATACACTGACAGCCTAAAAGAGGCTATTATGTATTAAAATATTTATACTAGAAAGCCAGTTGAAATCTAATAAAAGGGTACTAGAAATAAAACTGCATAGTATTATAATAATTTTCAAGTGAGTTTCTCGCCAAAACTCGCAAATTTAATACGTAAATCACTCGAAAGAATTCACAGACGGTTTAGTACTACAAAATACATTTTACTTTTTGAAACTTTGTAACCATATATAACAAAGATTTAAGGCATAAAACATACAATAAACTATAACGTTTATTGTATGCCAAATCATCTTTTATTGTAGGCGAGATAAACGTACAGGTATCCTATTGTTTCAAACTTTAGGTACTAGGTAAGACAATATCCTTTTCAGCATTTTTCATGACATATCAGAAAAGGGGTCACATACTACAAATACGATACCCGAGATTTTTAGTATTGCCTGAGGCCACTCTTGTTCACGGAGATTTCTAAAGGAAAAACCTCCAACTTGGTTTCTTGTTTTGACAAGTCATTCTATGGTACAATGTTGTATTTTACAATAACGTCTTATTCATAAAAAAACCGTCAATGTAAGTTTTAACCATTTGTTAGATAAAACGCATTTTAAGCTTAAAACTCGTTTATTATTCATAATTGTATTTCATGAACCTAAAATGTTGAATGCCATTTTATAAAAAAATGTTTCGTCTACATATAAGCAAATAAAAGCAATACAAGCAAATGAAAAACATAGATAGATAGATCGATAAAACTTTATTGTACACCATTACAGAAAAACTTACCCACTAAACTTACTTAAACATGTTAAGTAAATAACATTATATTCGTCACGATAGCAGACAAAAGTACTGAATCTATATTACATTATATTATTATCTCTTTTTATTATATCTCAGAGATAACATTTTAATTCTCATCTAAAAGTAACAAAATATATCCATCTGGGACTCAGCAGTCCAATAACTATAGCAAACAGCTATAGTTCAAAATGCTTTACAGCCAGAACCACAAGAAATTAAAAAAAAAACATTCAACAAAAATTTACCTTATTTTTTTAACTAAGTAACGTACTTTTCTTCTTTTTAAATTTCTTTGCACAATCTGTGTATCTAGCTCGAATCAAACATTCATAAATATTGAATCCAAAGCCTAAAGCCGAAATTAGACGGGTTTATTTCTATATTTCAATTTGTATACAAATAAGACATAAAAAAATTAAAAAAGAAAACGATCTTAATGTTAAAAAATGTTTTTTATGTAACTTTTTTAGCAGCTTTTTCGTATTTTTATATTATTGTGAAAAGTTCCAAGTTCTATTACTTGTATTAGTTACACAACAATATTAGTAAATACAAATTTGTCCTTGAAAATACTCCATAATCTAAGAAACACCATTGTCGGCGAACGATTTACCAAGGTAGGCACACACACACCGGTCCAGCCGAGCATTATGGCCGGCCATGAGCTGCTGTGCTAGTGCTGCTAGAGCTGTGATACTAAGAAAAAAAAGGAAAGAAAGAAAAGATTTATTGTCGTAAATGTATGTATGTAATAATGCTTTTTTTATTAATTCAGGGGGAATGTCTTTTCTTGCGACACACACACGGGTCCTGTATACAGGGGAAGATCAAAAGCACTGCCTAATGCCGCGTGCTTCGTGTGTGTGTAGGACTCTTGCACCAAACGGAAAACACTATCTCCTCTATTAAAGGAGGAGGCCGAACAAACTACCCACTAAACCTACCTGGGTTTCTACGAGAGCATATACACACATCAAGAGTATCTAGGGATCAAGTACGTCTTAGAGTACAGCCGCAATTGAGAATTATTTTTTTTTTGAATAGTTATTGGTTCTTATTAGTGAATTTCACTATTTGAATAAAGAATTTTCTTTAAATTTGGTTAAAAATAGAAAATCAACTGTCAATCAGGATACCTATAGAAGTGTGTAATAGTTTTTAAAAAACTATTACAATTTCTGCTTCGGAGCTGAAAAAAATTGCATCGATATGGAGTGACGACATTAAGTTGCAAGCTGGTTCCAGGAAACGTACTCTGGCTGTCACTCTTGGAACTACACAGAGCGTCATAAGCCGCCTTTGGACATGCTATCGTATCACGAGTAGCGTGGCTGAGCGACATGGAGCACGATCTCGCATCACCACTCGCAAACAGGATCGGCCCATGGAAAATACTGCCTGACAGAATCGTACCATGACCACCATGCTGTTGGCTACGAGGCCCCACCGCTCTTCAGGCTTGCTGATAAGCGACCAAACCATCCGAAATTGTTTAGGTGAAGTGGGTCAGCCTTCCCGAAGGACGCTGAGAGTTTGACCTATAGCACCTCGCAATTTTAGAGCCCGTTTACAATGGGCTCACGAACACAGACGTTGCGAGGAAGAAGACTGGCGTTGTGTTTGTTTTTCGGAAGAATCTCGTTTCGGTATCAGGCCGGATACCAGACGTATTCAAGTTTGGAGGACCTCTGAACGTCAAGAACGTTTGAAATTTTGACAGAAAGTTCATTCAAATGGAGGGGGAACAGTAATGGTTTGGGTTGGTAATTCGATCGGTGGAAGATCCGATCTCATTTAGATCAGGGGCAACCTCAATGCTCAGATTTATGCGGAGATGATTGTTGATTGATTGATGATCACGTCTGAGTGTGATCATTCCTTTGCGAAGCCGGTTAGGTGATTCGTTTCGACTCATGCACGAAAATGCACGTTCACACACGACTAGACTCGTAACATAACGTTCTGCCATGGCCTGCTCAATCGCCAGACCTCAACCCAATTGAGCACGAATGGGATATGCTCCAAAGAAGAGCTCTGCCGAGTATGGATCCCGTGCATACCCTACAACAACTTTTTGACTTGTTAGAATAAATGTGGACGGCAATTCCTTAAAGTGGTTTTGATGAATTTATTTTAAGCATGCCAAATCGCTGTGATTTTGTACTTGTGTAAATGGTGGAAACACGGATTATTAATTTTTTGATCTTAATTAGGTAGGTAGGCAAGTACGTATAAATGCCACTTAAAGTATTGCTGATAAGGCGAGAGTTCTTATGCGTTGCAGTCGAAGGAGACGAATCATTTTTTAGTTTAGTAAAAGTATAATTACACATTTCAAGCCTCGGGGCGACCTTAGTGGGTACATATTCATGATACCTGGGCAGAACAAGCTGTCCAGCGCAGCCTACAAAACGCTGTATAGCCATCCGTGTCTTACGGATGCCAGACCTGCAATGCAGTATTTCTTCGAGCCCTTGACGCTGTGTGTGACTCAAGAGTACCCTCGAGAAACAAGGGTACCCTCTTTCCTTTTGGGCTTGGCCATGCTTTTGTTCTTTTGCTGTTCATTCGACGCCAGTGTCGTAGCGGATTCAGTTTGATATTTCTATAAAAGTGTTATAAATGTGTACCACCACAGCTCTGCACCCGTAGAGCTATGGCCTATTTAAGCTTTATCAAAAAATCACGTACTTTTGTTGTCCCTGTATCTTGATCAGGTGACGCAACAAAACATAAAACCAAATTGTACATCTTTTTTCAGTTAACAAATCCTTCTTGACGAGGGTCCTCTGTTTTTTAGTAAATGTATAAAACGAAACATATAGCGGAAAATCCTGTAAGATCGCGCCCAGGATCTTGATTTTCCCGATTATTTAGAAACAAAAGCCATTTGGGTTCGTGTTTTGAAAGAGCGCTTTTTCTTAACTAAACAAAGTGGAGTATACAAAGATACATAAGTATAATTAAATTATAAACAAATTGTTACTGTTTATTTTAAATGTTTTTATTTTATTCGGAAAACAAACCGCTTACAACTAAGTTAAGTGCATACTATTTATAAAATTTACATTTAATTATTTTTACATATTTTATTATTGTTGAATATATGAACGTTAAGCCTTAAAATTCTAAAGTCAAAATCCTTTTGATTTTGATGAAGATTAATATAAGGATTAATATAAAGCTATAGGTACATAATAGTAAAACAACAGCTGTGACTCGATTTAAGGTTATTAGATGTGAGGGCGTGCAGGTGCAGGCACACGCCCACTTGTTTGAATTACACGCCGGGGTGCTGATCCCCGGGCAAGAGAAGTCTGAACGTTGCAACCTAATTTAAGCCAGGCTACGTCTGCCAGGGCCCAGGGTGGTTATAAACCTAGCTGTATGCCCCGGGCGGTGGGGTGTGCTTAAAGCATTCCTATCAAGATGATCAACATTTTAGCAATAAATCCAGGCTGTATTAGGAGCGTTAGCTTTAGAGTTCGGGGTCCCTTTATCTATTCATTTTTCTACTGAGCGCGGTCTTCGGCATAAGGAATTGTGAGATTTTTGGTAGACATATCATCTCTCATGACTTCAAACCAGCATTAAGAATTTCCATCTTGACAAAAGAAAGCTATATAATATCAGGCCACGACTAAAATACGATCCAAAGCGGTATAGCAATATACAAATAATAATAACAGCACATAAACGTCCCACTGCTGGGTTCGGGCCTTCCATTTATAGGGGAATAGAATAGTATACCTTCCACAGTCTGACAAATCAGATATCTCAATGAGCAGGTTTCATCACGATGTTTTCCTTCACTGTTAGCACGTGATATTGTAACAATATGCATATTAAGTTAGAAACCTGCCGAAGTGCTTTTCCGGTCAGGATTCGAACCCGCATCTTTTGAGTTTGAGACGCGAATGCGCTAACCACTAAGCTACCGCGTGTAGCAACATGACGCAGCTAAAGCTAGAAGACATAGCTCGTGTAATAAGTGACATAGACTAAGAAAGAAATACTAAAGACGACCTGTTTGTATACCCATAAGTTAATTTACTTTAATTTCTTGGGTCCGTTAATTATGGAGGGTAGGGTACAGGTCATGACCACGAATGCGACCCGCCGTTGTGGTCAGTGGTCCCCAGTCGCACCTGTACCCGTTATTTCTCACCTGATTTTCTATTTTTAAAACACATAAAAACGCAATTAAGTAATTTAAGAATGCTATCCAATTTGTTAAATGTAGGTGGTATGTTTGCAATTTTATATCTAAACGGCAAATAAGGGTCATGGAGCTTTTATTAAGAAAAATAATTTTATAGGTATAATTTAAATGGCTTCGTTTAGAAACCTAATTTCTTATGAAGCATGTTGGAATAGAAGGTGTTGGAACAACGAGGCATGTTTTTGTTTAGATGGTTTTGGTATGTAGAGAAAATGTGTGTGAAAAGACTCGTAAAACAAGTCAACGGTGGAAAATCAAAACCGAGCAAGTGGTTATCAAGAAATTGTAGACCAGAGCAATAACGGCTAGGAACTTGACGATACGCTAATAAAAAGCGTTTTTTTATGTCGGCTGCTAGCTTTTGAAATAGCACAGCTAAAGTGTTTCAGTATGGTGGAGATGGGAGAGATAAACTGGTTAGATATTTTTATTGCAGGAGTTCAGCAGACAGGCAGACGGCCCACTTGATGGAAAGCAGTTACCATTGCCTATGGATATTTGCAAAACCAAACGTGCTACAAATACGCTGCTGCTCTCTTAAGGGAGACTGGAACGTGGTCACTAATTCCGGAACACAACTCAAGGTTGTTATGGTGACATACTTTAAACCAGGGGTGGTAGCCATCCAGTCGGGTAAATGCCCTACCACCGGACTGTGGGTTGTTTTGTCGCCTTTTACGACAGGCCGCCTGGCCGCAGGAAATTGTATTTTTTCTCCGTTCCTGCACGGATAGATAGATAGCGGCACACTTAGTATAATCAATTCTGAATTAGTATTAATTATATTTCATACACTGTCATATGTTATTATTTTTTATTGCCAGAAGCAGACAGCCGGCCCGCCTTACGAAATGTCGTTACCGTCATCTATAGACGTTTGAAACGCCAAGGGCGTTATTTTATAAAGCAATCAATATCTACCCGAACTAAAACGTGATATGAAAGACATCGTTTCATATTCATCATTTATTATTGTGACAGGGGTTTTCACATAGTTTCTATAGCAATATTCTTATAATAATATGTTAGAAGAGGACCATGTCCGCCCTTACCAGGCATACTTGATAAGACGATAATTATAATAAATACAGCAGCAGACACACACATATTCATATTCACAAGTAGAGCAAGTTATGATGTCATGAATCACATACGACCATCCCAGACTGGAGTAAGAAGTATCTGAAAACTTGTTTATGAAATTTACTTTACCGAGGCTCGAATACGGGATTTCTGCATTTCGGTGAACTGGTCGGGACAATGCTTAAACTACTCAACCACAGAGACACCCGTTACTTATTTATCTTAATATGTTATTCACTCAAGAAAACTGTTTGATTATACTCTATTCTCATGGAAAATAAATTAGCTTATGCGGCGAGATAACACGGCTGCGCGGTGTGGTCCCACGAAGTTCCAACAAGCCAGTGCATTAGCAGACTCAATGTGCGCCACTCATTACCATTTGAAAAAGCATTTCATCACTAACATAGATATATCTAGTACAATATGACTAAATGCGTAAATGGTTTATTTATTTAAATAGCTATTTTCAATTGTGTATATTGTGGTATTCAATTAATAACGCAGTCCTGACCTCAGGGAATAAATACCTTGTTTTGCAAAAGGTTTAGTTCCAGTATTGATTTTGTGATGGATTTTCGCATGTACTTTACTTACAATACTAGCTGTGCCTCGCATTTCCATCCGTGTTAAATTAGTGACTCATTATTTCGAGTCGTGTCGTATAATCTTCGTAAAATTGTATATCTTTCGTAAAAATATTTTTTCTAATCGGATTCATTGTTATTTTGATAGAGCATAAAAACAGACTAAATTTCCAGTTGCGAAGTTATTTATAAGTTTTAGTGTTATATGGATTACAATTTTGCATGCAACACTGCTTGCATGCATTTTTATACTATAGGTACGTACCCCGTAGAAACCTCGAATTTGTCACGTATCCTGGAAATATTTAAACTTCTATGCTAATTAATATGATTGAAGCCTAAAAATCCAAAACTCACATTCAAATTAATATTCAATGCATGGAAAAAAATGTTAGTGTGAGTTTGAATTTCCAAGTAGATTATCGTTACAGGATCCACTTCTCCATATAAAACGCCATGTAGCTAAATTTCATAATTAGAAAATGCCAGTAGGTATATTTATTTCTGTTCAATGAATTTTATAGTTTATAATTCTGTTATTGATTCCCATCAAATATTCTCTTGACTGTATTATAGTGAATCTATCGAGGTCGGCACTGTCCCAGATAGAGAAATTGGGAAGGTGATAAATAAATTAGTAGGATCCACCCGTATATACTGTTTTATTGCGTACAAAATGTCCGGTTTTATTAGTGTTCGGAAACTATTTTGCTGTATCTAATATACATAGTAATAGCTGATGTGGTCTAAGAAAATTTCCCTAACATTTTACTGCTAGTCACCACTTGGGATGTTACTTTATAACATTTATGATGTAGTGCGTACCTATATATACCACCTAAGTGGTAGTCTGTCAATATCTCGTCTCATAACCGTAAGAAGTATCCTTTGCTGCTGTAAGCGTAAACTATTTAATCGTGAGAGTAAACAAAAACAAGTGGGTGACAAATCGTCCACCGTGATCGAAAAATATTTTAAATGTAAGTTTTCCAGTTGTTATTACTAAAATTTCGAGTTCATTCGTAGGCTGTTTCTAGAAGGAATGCGATGAATAAGTTATTTTTCTGATTCATTTCTATGTTTAATGTTATTCTGCCGTTAATTTACTTATAATTAAACTATAAATATTTTAATGTTATGTCTATAGTTTTGGTTTGAACTTTGATGATGTAGTTTCTTAAGTCGTATCTGTGGGCAATTTTTTAATCGTACGGATACGACTTTGGTTTTAGTAGAAATTATAATTCGTATTTTTTGCCAGTTATACAATACGACTAAGAGATTGTACAACATTTGAGCAGGATAATATGAATGAAGCTTTACTGACATTAATGATTCATGAGGCAAAATATAATATATCTAAGCCAACTCTACAACGATATTTGATGGGTTTGAATACAACAATTTTGGAAGACCTAACGATATAACAGCAGAAATAGAAGAGAAATTATATAATAATAAATATATAATAACAGCCCATAACTGTCCCACTGCTGGGCTCGGGCCTCCCACTATAGGGGATCGGGCAGTATACCCACCACGCTTGTCCAAGGCGGCTTGGCAGGTTTGACACATCTGTTATCTTGATGTGCAGGTTGCATCACGATGTTTTCCTTCACCGTTATTAGCACGTGGTAATTGTAAGAATATGCACATTAGGTCAGAAAACTGCCTAAGTGGTGCATGCTTTCTGGCCAGGATGGAACCTACGCCCTTTGAGTTTAGGACGCGTACGCCAGCCATTACGCGCTACCACGACTTTTAGAAGAGAAATTAGTGACATATTATAAATTTTGAGTCTAGTTTCTTTTTGAATATCTATTACTGCAACAAGGAAAAAAGCGTTATGGCAATTTATATAAAAAAAAGATATAAATGGCCATATCGCTTTAATAAGGAAAAGAAAATAGAAATAGTGGGTATTTTGTGTTTAATGTCATGTGATCTCTTGTTACGCTAACTTTTCTTAAGAGTTTATGATGTTCTTATGACGCCTTATTTTAAGTACAAGTTAGGCTATATAGGTGGTATGAATTAGGCAACAAGACGCTTTAATCGTACCGAACGTACTTTTTTGAAAAACATTCAAATAATTATTTGTATCAAAGTTTTTTGTTTTGTTCTAAAAAGTCTATGATAGTTTAATAACTAAAGATTCAATGGAAGTAAAAGGTTTTGATTGATTTGCTTTACCTTGTTTATTACAGGATTTTGTTAGAAGATTTTTTTCTTAGGGGATACGACTTTCCCAACCTTACCCTACTGCGACATATGGCGATGTGATGGTACACAGTTGCTAGCTCTGTGTATGCTTCCAAGAGCCAACAATACCTTACTACTATCCCGAAGCGGTAGAGTGACTATGAAGGATTACACCACAAAAAAAAGGCTATGGTTTCTAGGCGCTTCGAATCAATTATAAGCTGTTCATTGTGTTTATTTAACAAGAGGTAGTCAGCTGTTTGAAAGTGTAAAATCTCGAGGAGGTTTATGGCGAAAAGTGATCCAGGATCCGCAACTGGCTGACAATCATTACAGTGTTAAGAATTATACGTTAAAAATAAATTCGATTAACAATGTAAACGTTTTAAAAAAAGTTGTTATTTATTTAATTTAAAGAATCAAGACTATAATATTCTTTTGAGTGACTGTGGGTGGACATCATTAGTGTATTTGAAACTAATTAGTGATAACTGTTGAATTGAAAGATTAATATTACAATAAAATAAAAAAGTGTTATTTAAAACGTATTTATTATTGCTGTAAATAAAATCAGTAGAACTTGAAGGTTCCAATATGTTCCTATTTAAACAGAGTACTAAATTTAAGTAAGTTCCCACAGATGTTACGTACCTGAAATTGCAATAAACCGATACTACTGTCTTTTAGCGAACAGTGTAAGCACTAAACAAGAAACTAAGATGCTGTAATTGACATACTACTATTCTTACTCAATAGATGATTAATGGATAGATAAAAAATGAATACTTGTAAAACATTCCGGTGCTCTATAAAAGCCAATTGATACAAAAGTTTCGTTTTAGTTCGTCACCGGGTTCGCACTAAAATATTCGCTTTGTGATTCAAAGCGTAAAGTTCGAAAGTTGTCGAGTCACGGGTCTTCCTTCGTACAGGCGCGCTTAAAATGACTTATGTCGTCACACGAAATCTACTTATGTACGCAAATTGTTCCCCTATGTATATATGTGCAATTGTTTCTAAGTAGCTAGAAAAAGCGATAAGCTTTTTTGCTTTAATTTATAAATTGTCATTTTTTTTTATTGTAGGAGTTCAGCAGACAGGCAGACGGCCCACTTGATGGAAAGCGGTTACCATCGCATATGGACATTTGCAACACCAAAGGTGCAGGTGGTAGGGCATTTGCCCGACTGGATGGCTACCACCCCTGGTCGAAAGTATGTCGTCATAACAACCCTGAGTTGTGTTCCGGCATGAGTGATTAGGTTCCAGTCTCCCTTAAGAGAGCAGCAGCGCATTTGTAGCACCTTTGGTGTTGCAAATGTCTATAGGCGATGGTAACCGCTTTCCATCAAGTGGGCCGTCTGCCTATCTGCTGAGCTCCTGCAATAAAAAAAAATGCGCTGCTGCTCTCTTAAAGGAGACTGGAACCTGGTCACTAATGCCGGAACACAACTCAAGGTTGTTATGGCGATATACTTTAGACCAGGGGTGGTAGCCATCCAGTCGGGCAAATGCCCTACCACCTGGCATGACATAAAGTGGTAAAACATTTATTACTTTATAAATCGACGATAACAATTATCATTTAGTTTCTAAAAAGGTTGTAAATTAAAAAAGAAAAGTAAGGTAACCTCTTCGAGGAAAATTGGTTTCCATCATAAATTTTGATTCGTTTTTGAGATATGTGGTAATTTACGCTTAGGTATTTCAGGGTTTCCTTGTTAAGTGGTAAAAACAGTCTGTTCCCCCTGTGTCTGGTGCAACACACGTCTAGTTTAGGCTTAGGTTTCGACCATTTTTACATACATACATACATAACTTCACGCCAGTTCCCTTGCGGGGAGGCATGGACGACAGAGCGCCATTTAGGCTTATTCTTACACACCTCACTTGCTTCGACCATTTTTAGTACCTATTAAATAGAGGTGGAAATCTCAGACAACGTAAAGGTAAATTAAAAAGATGCAATTGTTTAAAACGTAGTTTTATTTGGCTATAATATCATTTATTATCTCACAAATCATCTCTGAAAAAAATACAAGTTTTATTGCAGAAGTACTTATTATACTACAGTAAAAATGCTATAGGTCAGTGTATGCTGCACTTCAGAGTTATACGAGTTGGTTTGGCACTATTTTTAATTGGTTTCAAACTATTGCATTGACTGTTTTCCACTGACCGATCCGGAGACTGCTAGGCACTATTAGGCATGTTATAAATAAAAGCTTCATACAGTTTTTTCGCGAATATTGGCAATCTTTGTAATGTGTAAAACTAAATTCGCGTTACATTTAGAGAAGTTGAATAGAAATTATATAAATTAGGCAAGTGCCTGTTAGTTCTTGCACAATGGAGGGTTGCGTAGAGAAGACAAATATTGACAGTCAATATTTGTCTCGTTCGTTATTTGATTATCGAATCAAAAATAATAATTTAATCGAAAATACCCTGTCTCAAAAATTACTCAATTGATAGCGTTCAAAACAATTTTCGTTGTAAGAATTTTTAAGTTCTAGGACGTTGAATTTTTTCAGAATTTTGTTATTTCATATCAGCATTTTCAATTTCATATATTAAAAGCATTGAGTTATAACATGTCTATATGATCTAAAATTAAAAGCTAGATTAATTATATATTTATTTTATTAAAGATACTATTTTTTACGCCTTTGGAAGTTAATATCTTGCCACCTATTGACTTTATTAAAAAAAGCATTTATACATTGAAAAAAATTTTCATACCTTAGTTACATTTTTGGCGGCGATTTCACTACATAACTTTGTAGCGCTCACTAGACTACACCTTCCTGTAAAATTTTATTACTATAGACATAGTGGCATATACATAAGACTTCATTTTTTATCAAAACTTCTAAGAATTACCATATTTTTTTACATATATAAATACTTATAGAGGTGATAATAGTTACGCGTTTTCTTATAAATAATTATTACATTATTGTGGGTGTAACTGATATTTTCAAAGCAAGCTTAATTTCTGTATAAAATTGAAACCTACATACAACCTACCTACATACGTATGAATTGACAGTCCGCTCCTTTATTTCATTGAAATCCCTTTTCAAAAGACTATAATAATATAGTTTTATAATAGCGATACGTAATCTTTGTTCGTGGAAAGGACAGCGTACGTCTAAAGATAAAGGGTTGACTGCATCGGGTCTTGGCAAATTACCGCCTTCGTTGTTTCAGATAATATTATTCAAACAACTAAATCCTACACTATTAAACGACTGAGGATTACTATTAATCACGTCAAGATGTTTACCCTCATCCCACGTCAGTGCGGCGGGAATTATCTAAGTCGAGATAAATAGAAGTGTCGCTTTCTCCTGCCATTCATTCCTACTTGGATACTATTCGAGTATTCATCCTGTTCATACTGGGGTTAGAACAGATATAACTAGTACTTCTGTAAAAGGAGAAGTTTATTACAAATAGATTGGCAAATAGGAGCGGGTACTGAGCGGAATTGATTCACACTTCCCTTTAATTAAAAACATTGTAAAGGTTGTTTAAGCTTTTACTTTATTGCCCTTTAAGATGTTAATTCGCACGGAACTTTGAAGAAAGTTTGTATTAGGACATAAAAATAGGCGATAAATTCACGTCACCTATATATACTTTCTACCTTTGTCTGCGATTGGCTGTGAAAGTTACTTCAAGGGTTTTACGTAGTCACGAAGAATTTAATCCCTAAAGATCCCGATTTATGATTCAATGTCACGTAGTACTTATTTCAAGTAATAATTATGTTATGCTCTAAAAGAATACCGAATACTTTTTCAATATTCAGTTCACTTCTACCTTTTGCTTTTAAAAAGTTAAAGGTTTCAGTCACAAGTTTCTGGCATTTTTACATGGTAAAGTAATGTTAAAATAATATTTCTACGCAAATGAATTAATAATGACTAAACTGATTTTAAAATAAAAATGACGTTGAATTTTTTTACCTGCGAAATATGCAGTGTCGCCTACCTTAACCAGATATTGCAGATACAAGCTGTTTCTGACGTGTGTTGTTACTGCGGCGAACTCTGTAAATTGCTTTTCGTGACGATAAATATTTTAATTTGATTGGTGGCCTGTAACCAATTAATTGTGGTTTTCATTGTATTTTAAAACAGTGTAGGTGATCACATTCCGTCTAGTTGATAATGCCTTTGAAAAGCCAATACCATATGTTTAAAAAGTAATAACAGCCGATAAACGTTGTACAACTAAGCGCGGACCTTTCAATTATAGTGAAAGGGACAGTGCACTGGGGGCGCACGCTTGTTCGTGGGAAAGCTTAGTGGATTACATTTACTAGGAGATTGGCTTCGTCTCATTTATCATGTGAAATTGTAAGAATCCAATTTAAATATTTTCTACTAGCATAGGCCTGCGACTTCATCCACGATTGACTCGAAATTTCCGCGGGATTCCCGGGACACAAAGCACCCTAACATTTAAAAAGCAACTATCCTTTTATAAAAACTGTCTCGGAATAAAATAATTTTTATGCACACGAAAAACTTCGAACCGCTCCCAGAAGATTCCCACGGGATTCCCGGGATAAAAAGTAGCGCGGATTATAAGTCTAGGAATTTGTTGTTGATCAGCGAAAACCTCATCGAAATTGGCCCAGTACTTTTTATGTAATTTCCGAACAAACAGATAAGAAATCTAAAAAAAATGCATTGTGTTCTCCATCGTTTATATAGTCTATTGCAGTTGCTTTTTTAATAGCTTCAATGTAAAGACACGACACGTTTAGAACTTTATAATATTGTAGACTACTTCTGCCTTTAGTTACTTTCTCTGCGACTAGTTAATTATAATTTAAAATGTGTTTGATATTTCAATATGATTGCGTTGTTTTGATCGTTCGGTCGTATAATATGATTTTAAAATAAGGTAGAAAAAAAAGTATTTGAATAAAAAAAAGGCGTCTCGGGGTATATCAGAGTAGATAGGAAAAATATCTAAAAAATAATAAGTATTAAAAATATCTAAAAAATGATTTAAAAAGCGAAATAAACAAAATGTACAATCCGCAATTGTGACATTCCTATTACTGAACTCGAGGCTCTCCATTTTCTTGTAAGTTCACCGGATTTGGTAACTGTTATAACATGCACAATAAATAGGTCAGAAAAACTGTCTAACTGATGTTTGATTTTAGGACAGGATATGAACCTACGTCATTGTAGTGAGCTACTTACTCACTAAGCTGCCCAAAGATTTGTAATAAGTAGATATTATGCAAATGTAAGGTAAAATAAATAAAAATTAAACAGTTGTAAAGATAATGTATATTATAAGACAAAAGAATAAAGATTACATACTTCTCGCAAAATGTCACGGTCTCCAAGGCGATTTAAAAAACATGTCCCTTCTATGGAACTGTATTGAAGAACATTATCGATCCAGTAATTATGTTAATCCGGAGTTTGTGTACTTATAATTGGGTTTGCATAATGTTATGTCAGTTTGTTATTAGCTTACGATGGTCTCGTTGTATTTGAATTACAGTCACGCATGTACAATGAGTTTTAGACATTTATCGCGTGGATACTATTCTCAAACTGGTGCTGCTGTACTTGTGTCTCACTATTGTCAAACAAAACTTTATTTTGATTAGACTATTCCTTATTGCTAGTATTGCTAAATAAATTGGTAATTTGTATGCCATACTATTTTCCTCGGAAACTATTGAGTTTATATCAAAGTTTATCTACATGAATGAAATTTGGTAGGAGGGTGCAATAGTAATGTTAGTCAGATATGAAATTAGCTTTTATAAAAAGGTTTTTAAATACAAGCTATTGAGATCCTGGATATCACGTAGCAGCAGAATGCTAGCCAAGACAAGTAAAAGGAGCCCAAACACGACGGGTCTATCTTGTTTAGTACAGGAGTTCCTGTGGCCGCCTTCCGAATCCATCATCAGATTAGCTCCATGCTACCATATTACTGCATTGTCACGCGATATACACATGTGTGCAAAATTTCAGCTCAATCGGAAACCGGGAAGATGGTCAAATTTAACTTGCAATATTCCACCCGAACTTACATACATACTTACATGCATAGATAGATAGATAGATAGATAGATATATAACACTTTATTGTTCTCCAAATATACAATATCAAAAATACACAATTACAATATTGTCATGGTAGAAACAATAGGCGGC
Source organism: Dendrolimus kikuchii (assembly GCA_019925095.2). Lineage (NCBI taxonomy): Eukaryota > Metazoa > Arthropoda > Insecta > Lepidoptera > Lasiocampidae > Dendrolimus > Dendrolimus kikuchii. The sequence goes on along the minus strand of CM034398.1, from coordinate 10,913,366 downwards.
CTTATCGCTTATAAGCGATCTCTTCCAGGCAACCTAACTTAAGGAATAATTTAACCTAATCTGGCGATGTAGGTGGTGTAGATCATTAAGTAGGTATATCATAAATAAACATACGTAAACTACATAATTTATAAATTAAATACACATACTTAAATAACTTTATAAATTAAATACATACATATGTATATACTAAATAGTCTATAATATAAGAATTAGGAATAATTATTTAAAGAAAAGTAGTGTTTTACATACATACGTACATACATACATAGGTACATCCATTGCAAGTTAAATAAAAGCTTGTAAAATGATAAGGTTTTCCTTACTTCCTTTTTTTATTTAACTCATTATATAGGAATTTTTTAATTATGATATAGGATATTTTCAATGACACGTTTTCTACGGGTCCGTAGCCAAATGACAAAAATAATAGACGTTTATCTTCTCTACGGGCTCTGTCGTTAAACCTGGACTGACTCACACTTGTTCGACTTGTGTCTCTAAGCATCGGAGTTGTAAGTAACGAGCATATTATTATGAAGAGTGTTTCAACTCCAACAATGGTATGTTCATTTAAGAGTCGTGTAACTCCTTGGCTTTAGGGAAGTTTTTCTTCGAGTAAAGCGCGCGCCGCCGTCTAACTTTTTTACTTGATGATCATATTTTTTTCTTAACACTCTCGGCAACATAATTACTTGTTAAGATGTTTTGGCGTGCTTTCTAAATTTGATGTGTATTTGCGGCGCCACCAGTGATCCAGATAAGGCACAAAACTCTGTTTTTAAGGTTCAAGTTTTAATTTGCTCGGAGTAATTGTTGGTAGTAGCTGCAGCCTCGGGAATAAGATAAAGAAAACAAACAGGGTCTTTTTTATTTTCTCTTGAAAGCCTTCTTGACGAGGGTCGCTCGGTGTTATTCAGCATCGAAATGAAATGAGGGATAAAAACTAAATTAAATGCTAATTGGGAGTGTCGACGGGGGCCGGGGAGAGCGAATCCGATCGCGTCATTCAGATGCGCAACGACATTGAGCAATAAGGTGTAATGATGCGCGGGATAAATCCAATTATATTCTTTGTAGTATATGTCATGCCGGTTATTTCCAATCGACAGTCCCTGCTCTCTTATAAATTAAGTAATGAAACATCAAATTATTTTTGTTCGGAGGCGCATTGATTGCTTTAGAAGTTTAGTCCATCATACGACAGCAGTACGTAGCTATGTTGTGAAGGTAACTCCAAAACAGTCTTGGCAATTGTTAAATTACACTACATTAGATACTGCTGTGCACCCCATATACCATTGATAGTACATATTTTATTCACAATGTGTGTATGTGAATGAACTGTAGCTGTCTGTTGTATAATTTTCTAATTAACCGACTTCAAAAAGGAGGAGGCTTTCAATTCGACTGAATTTTTCTTGTATGTTTGTTACGCGATTTCTCCGTCAATTGTGGACCGATTTTCAATTTTTTTATTTTAAAGAGTATACTCGTGAGGGCCTATTGTTGCCAAGTCAGGATCTGATGAGTGAATCCCAGGATAATTGAAACTAATCCTTGTTGAAGAGCGCCTGTACTCATCGGAAGACATACATATGCGTGCAAGTAGTACAATTTCTAAAGGCGCTTAATTTATTATTTCTGAAGCTATTCAATGATTTCAGCAACTAAAAAGTAGTTCTTTGTAACAAAAACAAAACAAAAAAATAGATTTTTTTTAATAAAAAGTAAAACATAAAAATATACTATATTTTGCAAATTTGTTGTTGTGTTTTATTTTTTTCTTGGCACCGACTTCAAGATGTTGCAGGACTTTTTTATTTTTTGGGTTTTAGTATGGAGTCAGTTTTGTTTTTGTTAAAATTATTTCATAGTTTTAAATTTCACTTTGAAAAATTTGCACGTCGAAAAGATGAAATACATCTTTGATTTTTGTAATACTGCTTACAATTTCCGTGTACCAGTTCATGCCATAAATAAAATAAAAATTGTAAATATAGGTGTTTTCGTGCACTAAATATTGTTTTATCGACTATTTACAATCGCGGTAGTTAGAACATGCATCTAGTTTATACACCCAGTAACATAAATATGAATATAGGCCAATACTAAGCTGAACCTTTCCGTCCATGTAATAACGGGTAGCTCAGAAGAGTTTTCCCGTTTATTGGGTCGTTAGGATATAATTTCATCTCGTGTTTATGACGCTATAAAAAGTTTGCAGCGCTGATACAACCACTGTCAATTACCAGCTCTCGTCTCCCTCGCGGCTCTTTGATTTCTAGCCCTTTTTTACTGACATCATACATATATTTCTCTCTTCGGAAAATGGAAGCCTTATACAATTGTCATGTTGATATTTATATCTTATCCGTCTATATGTGTCACAGCTATTTTTCTCACTAATTACTTGTTCTGTTTATGTAAAACTTGGAAAAATATGTATTTTATACATTATAGTTTTTTTTTATTGCATGAGTTCAGCAGACAGGCAGAAGGCCCACTTGATGGAAAGCGGTTACCATCGCCTATGGACATTTGCAACACCAAAGGTGCTACAAATGCCCTGCTGCTCTCTTAAGGGACACGAACATAGTCACTAATGCCGGAACACAACTCAAGGTTGTTATAGCGACATGCTTTAGACCAGGGGTGGTAGCCATCCAGTCGGGTAAATAGTAGAGTGATAGTATAGTAATAATATAGTGTAGTGTGGTCGCAAAAAAAATGGAGTGGTTGTTAAAAACTTATTTGAGTGATATTTTTTTCAGTGTATAGTCCTGAAAAATCATAACGATGCTTTTTATGAATTTAATGATGAAAATGATCGCTTTTAAAGTTCAAAAAGTGTCCCTCTTCTGTATCTTTTTAATTCTATATTTATTTATTTTTCCCTTAAGCAGGTAAACAGGACAACGCCTCACTTGGTGAAAGGAGGACGTTTACAACACCAGGGGCGTTGCCAAGTAATTCGCGTTCATTACCTCTACTATGGAACCCTTCATTATGCTTGGAATGATACGCACAAGGCGTAATTTCATGCATTGGATTATCAGGCTATAGCTATACATGTAATGAGCAGGTGAGAGCGATGCGTGACGTAAGCGTTACTAGGTGGCATAATAGCATATGAGGCGACCGCTTCTCCGTTACAGACAATCCACCCGCTCTTAGACAGGATGCCATGATTGATGATCGACTAATAGTCATTCTCATTACCTAAACCATACGTTATATAAAATATCCGTGATTACTCTGCATCTCCATAGAATATTAAACGCCAATAAAATTTGATGTCGTTATATAGAATATTAGGGTATTCTACTTTGCATCTGTATCTCATAAGTTTACAATGCATTTTTTTGGGATAAAAAGTAACATAATATATACCGGTATCTGAAATACTTATAGTACTACATAGCAAACAACTAGTCTTCAATACCAATTTAAATAAAGTGTTACTATGATTTCCAATTAATTTAAATTATTGTTATAATGTTTATCTCTCGTTCTGTGTGAAAATTTGTCTCGAATACGCTCCGAAATGAATTTCTATGAAAGTTTAAGCGAAAAATACGGGAATGACAGTATATCTGTATTTTATATCAAAATAGAATTAAAAAAAATTATATAAATAATCAAAATAAAATCATAAAGTATTTTTTTAAAGAAAAATGTATATTTTTTTAAAAAAATAATATTTTTTATTATGTTTAAAAAGTAAACAATTTTGAATACATATAAATAAATACACAATTTGATAATAACTATACTTCTTTATATCTACGAAATTATACCAAAACTTTTTTCTACCTATAAAGCATAATGCTATATATTTTAAACGAAACAGTTATTGTATGAAATGGGAATCGAGAGTGTTATTCATAATATACAAGAAAATGAATGAATAAAAACATTTATTGTTCACCAAAAATTAAAACTACGTTCTTAAAACGAAGTACAGTAAATATTGAACAAAGGGCGGCCTTATCGCTTAAAGCGATCTCTTCCAGGCAACCCCCTAAACTAAGGAAAATATTAAGACAACAGTGGCGGTGAAGCCAATAAATAATAAGAAACATTCCAAGAATAAGTAAAAATTAATTAAATAAATAATAATATACTTTATATATATACTATATATATATATATATATATATATATATATATATATATATATATATATATATATATATATATACTATACAAAAATAAGATATATCATACTATATATAGTATAATCAGCAGCATGTTTTAGACTTGAAAGGACCAAAGATATTTAGTAACCATTAATTTGAAAGACAAAATGGATTTAGCTTGTGTGATGTTGAGTAGCAGTTAGTTCCATAAACGGACCACCTGTACCGTGAAAGAGTTATCAACGAAGGAAGAAGTGTGTACAGGTGTCATTAAGGAGAGACTATTACTAGAGCGCAACTAGATTATTATTAGAGAACGGGAATGAGAAAGATATAGGAAATTAAAACGTTCCTTTAAATATGGAGGGGTACGAGGATCAAAAAGGATATTGTACAGAAGAGAGAGTAAGTGAACATTCAGACAAGTCATAAATTTACTGATATTTCTACTGAAAAATGACCTAGCGTGCGATTTTCGGACACACACATTTTGGTCAGTTATGTATGTAACATAAGCGTGCTCAATGAGTACAATTTAACAGTTTGTTCGAAAATCAGTCACGGGAGTAAACTGTAGGTACGTGAAGATTGTGACCCGTAACTGATTTTATGCTTGGATCTAGGCCAGCTAGACGTGCCTATGCAGCTGTAACATTTGAAACTGCGGATCTAACCAAACAAGTAAAATAAATCCAAATCAAATAATTTATTTCATCTACTAAGGAAGTACCCATTGATTAAGGGAACATAATTAATATTTTTCAACTAATAAATCCGATTTAATTTGAAGGAGGCTATATGTTAAACTCATAAAAATAATCCTTTCGTTTTCGTTTGCCTATATATAGATTATAGCATAACATTATACTCGACGAGTGTTGGCATCTCATGTAAGTACCTTTACGGAATTTTTGAAAGAAGGGTCACCTATGAACCGCTATACAATGATGTAGGGAATTTGAAAATAATAATAATTAGGAATGGTACTCCTCATTCATGTAAATGAGGGATGTAAATATTTTCAGTGCATATATATAGGCGTCTGAGATAAAATATTGTTAAACAGACATAAAAGTAATAATTACGTTTCTTAATAACTTTCCAAAATTCGAAACAATAAATCGTTTATGCAGCTCACTAATAAAAATAGAAGTAGAAATATTCGATAGATATAGATAATTACTCCTCACCTTTTTAAATTATTCATCCATAACCCTAAAAATTAATAAATCAGAGTTTAAATATGATGTAGTGTTTCTCGATGAGTGCACGAACAAATTGGAGGTGAATGGGAATGCTTCTATTAAAAATACTCAATGATCGTGATTTTCAAATTGAACATGAACGGAATTTTGAAATAGAAAATTCCAGTAAAACAGGTTGGTTGGTTCGTATAAATTAATTTCACGCTGACCCGTGTATTAATATTCAGAGCACTCTCAAAGTTCGCTTTAACTGCCAGCGGAAATACTCGAATTTATTAATTTCAGTGAGTTTCTTTTTATTGATGTTCAATGGATTACTAACATGTCATTAGTTCAAGCAAATACCTGATTAACTAAATGTCCAAGCGTGTCTTGGATCACACTTATTGAAAGATTCCTTAGTGACGAAAAATATTGCAAAAATTTTCTTAAATGAAAATATCTTATATCTCAAATAACTTTTAACATCTTTCATTCATACCATTCAATAATTTTGATTATATCTTAATCTATATATATGTATATAAAACAAAGTCGTGTTATTTACACCAAGTAACTCAAGAACGGCTGGATCAATTATTATGATTTTTGTGTTTTTCGAATTGTCTTCGTCCGGAATAGGATAATAAGTATTAAAACATGATAATCATCAATAAAAAAATATAATTAAAAAACATTAGTCTAGCCATTCATTTATTATGATCTATCCCGGTCGATTTTGGCAATGGTGACTGCATTTAAACTCATTTTCAATTATGTATCTGGTTTAGGTGAATTATTTTTGTGTGTGTTCAAGTTCAACTTCAACTGGGATGGTTTAAATTCAAATTTGAACCAGGTAGGTGGCGCTACAATCGGGTTCCAGGATTTAGGTGAAATTATTTTAGTGTGTGTGCAAGTGGATCCCGGGATGGTTTAGATTCACGATTGGACCCGGTAGGTGGCGTCGGTGAACACCTCTTTAACGGTAGGATCGATTTTGTTGACATTTTTTGTGTTTTTGAAGTAGATTCGAGAATGATTTAGATTAACAATGGGTCCCGGTTGATGGTGCTGCAATCGGTTTCTAGATTTTTATTTTTTAAGGACAAAACAACGTCTCCCTGGTACAGCTAGTAGTTGAATAAAAGAAATAATGGCGGTCTATTGTTCGGTCCATATATTCACATTTCTTACAATACTTAGACATGGGTCAGGTGCATAATAATAGGGATAACAAGTAAAACGTCAACATTTGGAAGGTCTTCATTGTGTGTACAAAGATTTATTTCATTTTGCAAAAAATGGTGTACTCCGAAAAACAGTTTCCATTTCTTAAGAGCAGGTGGCTTTCGCAAACCCATCGTCAGCGGACCCGTCGCAGTTCGAATATAAATCCTGAACAGACAAGAGCAGCACTGCTTACTTCATTATTTTAGAAGAAATCCGACGTGCGGAAAACCGAGTCTTTTATAATAATTGAAGGAAACAATTCGTCGCCCGCCGGCCCGATGGAGCACGGGAAATCGCGTCGACCAGCCGACGCCCGTACTGAGATTGCTCGTCTGTGTCAAATAAAGCCACCGAAATACAATACATAGTAGATAGGCGTAATTTGTAACATTTATTAAGTTAGTGTTGGCAGACGTCGTTAGTAAATTATGTTTATCCGACAGGACGCAGCTGTAGACTGGCGGCACTTAATCCCCCCCTCTCACGGTGTTGCGAACTTGGGAGACTACAGCGTCAAAGGGAAATGTGAATAATGACGGCGGCTTAGAGCGTCAGTCTACTATTCACATACGAGCTCACTGTTATCCAAATGAGCATTAATTGCCAATATCAGTTACTAATTATTATTCAATATTTGATATAGTCTGTTAGTTAACCGTGATAATCAAATTCGTTTATCGGCTTCCGAATCAATATTACCGGAGCTTTCGAAATACCAGTGTATTTTTAGTTCAATTTAGTGGCAATAATACAACCGCCAAAGTAGAACCGGAACATGCTTGTAGTACTCCTCACACAATGAAGTTAATGTACCAAACATTGGCACAGAGCGTATTTATTGCTGTTTAGATGCGCAATATTTTTAAATAGGAGGAAAATGAAGGGAAAGAGAGAATTTTATTTCGAAGTACGGTACAAAATTGTGTCTTTGTTGCTGTTGTATACATTGTAATATGTTTATGGCGATGAAAAGCCGGTGATATTTTTATTGCTCTCGAAAATCTGTATTTTACTCTTATTTACTTATCTTTTCATGATAACGTGTTGTTCGGTACCTACAAACATTCTTGTAATTTTTTAAGTTTGAAAATTTGCACATGAGGATGAAAATATGAGACAAAAACAATACTAAAGCGGAACATAAGAATACTGGCAGTTCAAAAAAATGGACAGAATATTTGGGGTTGAAATGAATACTTTTGGTTTGACAAATGATGTAGTTAGATTATAAAAGTATGGAAGCAAAGGATATATTGTAACTACCCCAAATAATAGGGCATACCTGAAAGAAAAATAGTACGATTTCCTCAGAGAGTGGAGATGAATTTAGAATATTCTTATAGCGAAAAACTTATGGGGTATTTGTCCGACAGGTTAATACCAGTGAGAACAAAGGCTTAAGTATTTTCTATAAATAAATCTGTGAAGTCTACGATATAATTGAGCTTTTATAAATAATTTCCGTGTCTATAAGACATCGATTATATGTCATTCTTGAATAACGGGCCTTAAATCATACTTAATGGTGAATACGCATATTCTCGTACGAAATTTATTGGACGATAGTAGAATATATATCAAAAATTCACCGTAGGAGCTAATGGCTTATGATAGCTTTATATTATATTGAACCTATACAAGATTAGTTTTGAAATGAAGTTACGGTATTGTTTAACTGTGTTATCGCGAGGCTCGTTATACTATATCGTATCTGTGATACGGGAGTTTACTTGTTAGCGAACTACACTTAGCGCAATTATTTGAAATAGTATTTGAATTCGTTACATACACTGTTTAAAATGAAAGTCATTACTTTTGTAAAGAGAAATAACAAAATACTTACATACAGATTGTCACGCTTTACCCCCATTGGGATAGGCAGAGACGATAGACCTCCACTTGCTACGATCTTGACAAACACTTTTTCGTTCATCTACTGTCATTAGTCTCTTTATGTACATATTTATTTTAGGTACTTTTTACCTGACCTTTCAAAATATCTTTAATTTGATCATGGTGGGTTCATCTGATCTACCGGCACTAACTCTACATTACTGTCACACATAAAATACTTATTTAAAAAAATATGTACAAGTACATTTTGTCTGTGCAAGAACGGAGAAACAATAGGAAGGATTTCCTGTGGCCGGCGACAAAAAAACCCACAGCCAGGTGCTAGGATAATTGCTCGCCTGGATGGCTACCAGCCGTCGTCTAGAGTATGTTGCCATAACAACCTTGATATGTATTTCAGCATTAGCACAGATTAATAAATAGTTACTACGTAAGCATTAGTGACCAGGTTCAAGTCTCCGTTTAGAGAGCGGCAGCACATTGGTAACACCTTTGGTGTTAAAAAGAATATATTGCGGATTAAAAATGATATACAAATTGATTACTGTCAGTTGTAAGTGTGTTGGCGTTGTGGGAAGTTGTATATCATATACTAGATATTTTTCTATAAACAGAACTTTTATGAAATGATCATTGTCTTTTGTATTTCACAGTCATTTTTCTTGGAAATTATTAGGGTTATACGGATGAAATTTAGTAGAAATATGTAATCTACATGACTCTACACAATGTTATAATTAAATTGCGAGAAAAATAAAATTAAGGGTTGCTATTATTTATGTAACTACGCCAAGTCCCACATTGCACTCACACATGTTGTACGTACTAATATGTGGATTGTATGTAATAAACCACAAATAATAAATGAGGCACAAAAAGTTTGGGATGCATTAAAATGTACGGCTGACTCACTTCTTGGCTTTTGACAAAAAAAATAAGAACAATAAAGATAGAGAAAAAATAATCTCTTCGAGAATAATTTTCTGTAGAGTACAGCTTTAATACCTGTTAAATATTTATGTCGAATGAACATTTATTTATGTAATTAAGTAAGGATCCTAGATAGAAAAAAGTAAGGAAATAGCAATTTTCCTCGCTAGTAATTCGTTTCCAACACGCCATTTTTCCATTATCCAATATCAATATTGTTTCGTCTTCATCGCTCAGAAATGGAGACTCAGAGTACACTAATGATAGTATTGCATGAAACATAGAAAAAATATTCTTAGCATGTAGTGTAGTTCGTTCTTAGCATGAAAATATTGCGCAGTATGACCTCAAAGAAATGCGTAGAGAATGATTGCACGAAAAATTATCTATGATTTTACTAACTCGCTTAGTTATTTGTATAACAAAAATAAAGGTATAAGTCCCGAAAGTTTTCTACGCGGCTTCATTTGCATATACTTCTGTGTGTAAATAATGCCAGTGTTTGGGTTAAAAACTATTGAGGAGGGCAGACACATCATAAATGAAAATTCTTTTGGCTTGGCGATCTGGCAGACCCTAGATCCAAATTGAGATAGAACATTGATTAAAATATCTCTCTTTGAGAAACCATCCGTGCAGGAACGGGAAATATTATAATTTCCTGCGGCCGGGTGGTCTATTGTAAGAGGCGACAAAACAACCCACAGCTAAATGGTAGAGTATTTGTTCGTTTGGATGGCTACCACCTCTGGTCTACAGTATGCTGCCATTACAAGCTTAGTTGTATTCCGGCATTAGTGACCAGGTTCTAGTCTCCCTCCGTTGAGAGAGCTGCAGTGCATTTGCAGCATCTTTGGCGTTAAAAATGTCCATAGGTGATGGTAACTGCTTTCCGTCAGGTAGGCCGTCTGCCTGCCTGCTGAACTCTGCAATAAAAAAAAGCCATTTCAAACAATAGTGTTTATTGTTTCTCTCTAGTGAAAATGACAAAATACTAATTATTATTTTCTTTTATTATATAAGAAAAAGCAAATTTAATATAGTTTTATAATTTTTTTACTTAATAACACCAGTATACATAAAAGAAGATCGGTCTCTTCCCAAGGCTGTGAAGAACCAAATATAATTATGTATATGTATCTGCGGAGTGACGCTCGCGGACCGCGTTCGTAATATCGAAGTAAGAAAGAGACTTGGTCTGAAAGAGAGTGTCGGGGTGAAGGTAAGGAAAGGAATGCTCCGGTGGTTCGGGCATGTGGAAAGAATGCATGATGAAAGAATGACTAAACAGATATACAATGTAAAAGTGGATGGATGCAGAAGTCGTGGAAGGCCACGACACACCTTCCATGATCAAATTGATCGTGTACTAGCAGAAGGTGATGTCAGGAGCCTTAAGAACAGACGAGCGTGCTTGACAAGAGTTATGAATGTCAAAGAAGCAAGTGAGGTGTGTAAGAATAAGCCTAAATGGCGCTCTGTTGTTCGTGCCTACCCCGCAAGGGAACTGGCGTGAAGTTATGTATGTATGTATGTATGTATGTATCTAGTTAGTATTATATGAACTTTCTACACGGGCCTTAGGAGTGAATTAATAGATTGTTATGAAATTTCGCATTTATTTTATACTTATAACAAGTGAGATAAATATAACATTCTTAGGAGAATTTTGTGCCGGAAATTGTATAATTTCAATTTACGCAAACAGAGGCGCGTGGGTATAGTATTATACCTATAAAAGATAATTCGATTAATTGATTTCAAATTTGTTTTACATTTCGTTACACATGAGATTGATGGTGGCGATGTGCGTGTTTTATGTATTTTAACTGTAGCTGTTGTTGGAGCAATTTTATAACCGTATCACGTGGTAACAAGCGGATATTTGATGAAATTGTATTTTATTTTTATTTATACTAATGTACGTGCGTATACCTATGTGCCCGTGAATGTGAGTGTTTCAAAGTAACTTTGTTTATTTCTATCATACAAGCAGAAACAGCATTGATATTATGACGAATTTTATGAAATCTAGTTTATTACATAATTATGTAGTATGTAATATTGATTTTACAATTGTAAAATATATATTGTATACTAGATTATGACCACGACTTCGTCTACGCTTGAATTGAAATTCTTGCGGGATTCCCGGGACACAAAATACCGCAGTATTCGAGAACAAGTGTATCTATTGTTATCTTGTTTTGTTTTTGTCTTGTTATGTATATATGGCTATCGTTTTAGTGAAATTTGTGTCAGAATAAGCTAATTTATATTCATCTGAAAAACTATAAATCGCCTCCGTGAAAATTCCCGCGGGATTCTCAGAACAAAAAAAAACACATTGGAATTCGATTTTTTTAATCTGGCCATTTTAAATCATTCCCAGAAAAGAGCAGCGCAAAGTTTAAGTCTAATAATTACCTGTCGATCAACGAAAACTGCTTCGAAATCAGCCCAGCAGTTTTTACGTGAATCGCGAACAAACAGACAAAACGACAACAGACAAGAAATCTTTAAAAAAAACATCATATTCTCCATAGTTTATATAGTCTATTCCAGTTGTTTTTTTTAACAGCTTCAATGTACAGATACGGCATGTTTAGAATTTTATAATACTATAGATATAGATATACAGTTCCTTAGAAACTCAGACCGATATAATCTGAATTTAGAGACAATACAGTTTACTTTTACCTTCAAAAGTGCTGAAGTCTGCGAGATACAATTATTAAATGTGCATATTATGTACTTAGTTGATGCCACGTAGTATGAATACCTACATAAGTTTAAAGTAGTTTGGTATACTAATTTAGTGTCACTTCATCAGTGAACTGATGTGAGTCAAGAATCAAAAATTCAAATTTAAAAAAGTTGAGAGTTACTAAAATTATTGTATGCCTAATTTCAAAGTAACAATATTCAAAAACTGATCCAATGAGGCATAGGAACAGCATGTACCAAATTGATTGCTTCATGATAATATCAGCGATAGTTGCGAGAGTCCTGCGTTTGACAGGTTATCCCGAACGGTTAATAACATTGTCGTTTACGGATATTATATATGTTTGTTTACAAAACTTTAATGACTTTTCGAAGTAATTTCACGGAGTATGCCTATTTGATTGAGACGTCATGTGTGTTCAATAGAGAGCCAGTAAGTTAGCCTAAAGCGTAAAATGTTAATGTTTGTATTAATATTAGGTTTCGCAATAATGTAGTTGATAGATAGATGGATAACAATTTATTGTACACCAATACAGAAAACACAGAAAACCTTATATGGCTAAAAAAATATTCTAAATGAGCAAATGAGCGGTCTTATCGCTAAGAAGCGATCTCTTCCAGACAACCCGTGGCAGGAATAAAACATATTATATTGGTCAAAGGTGGTACACATAAATATTAGAGGATATGCAGTTATTTACATATATTTTAATTAGTTGATTAATGGAGGAAATGAATCTTACATTTCATTTGTGTCATTGTAGGATCTTGTAACTACATTTTTAGTGACACAATTTTTTTCGTGGAAGGCCACGACACACTTTCCATGATCAAATTGATCGTGTACTAGCAGAAGTTGATGTCAGGAGCCTTAAGAACAGACGAGCGTGCATAACAAGAGTTATGAATGTCAAAGAAGCAAGTGAGGTGTGTAAGAATAAGTCTGAATGGCGCTCTGTTGTTCGTGCCTACCCCGCAAGGGAACAACTGGCGTGAAGTTATGTATGTATGTGTAACTTTCTTCGTCAAAATTGTGATAACTACTTATTAATATGTTATAATTTGGACGAAATAAATAATGTTAAGAAAAATGTAGTTATAAGGTCCTGCACTATCATATCGATCTAATACTTCGTAATTGTTAGCAGTGGAATTTAAATTACGTGGACGATCAGACGGCGAGCGTCACAAAGCTCATCTTCCCCACTGCTTATGCTGCATGTCGCATACTAAAGGACGTCAAGTTGACACCGTATTGGACCCAGGCCCCTCTAACTGGACACGGAGGGTTCGCGGCTTACCTGTGCAGGTTTAACTTAAGAGACAGCCCAGCATGTTTCTGTGGCTCCGGAGGTGACGAAACCATCCAACACTTGTTCTTAGAGTGCCCGGTATACGACCGGCACTGGTGTGACTTTGAGACCGTTACAAAAACCAGGATCACAGAGGTTACTATTTTTGATTTGATGTCAGGTAAGGACTCGAGGCCGCACCTGGAGCGGTTTTGCTTGCGGCTGGTAAAAGAGGCTGTGAAGCGCAACAGCACGAGGTGATGGAGGGTTCCGTCACCTCGGACGTCATATATGTAATAAAAATATATATAATAATATGTGTGTGGGTAATATATTATGTATGATGTATTATTATAGAAAGGTCTGACTTGGAAAAGAACACCCAATATTAAAATAGCTGTATAAAGGCCCTGGACTATGTTAGGGGTGAAGAGGAGTCTGAAGGGCCCTTATATATAAAAAAAATATTTAATTGTTATACGCACATGCGATAATGTTACAGTTATATAGGTCCTATCATGCAGATGTAGCGATGGGTGTAAAGCGTTATCTGTGATGCGATATTGTTTTTAATTATTAGTGACGTTACATATTGACAAAATATAACGTATGTATATACTAATTTGGATATTTGTTTAACGACGTTATTTTTAACTCTATAAATAAGACGCATTTGACCTCAGTCAATAACTTTAACATTATCTCAGAAGAGACCCGACCTACAGAACGTCGATTTAAAAGTTTAACTGGTATTTTCTGTAATAAAATTAAATAATAATAATAATACTATATAAACCCGCAGGGGGGCTTTGTGGCGAAGCCTTAGGTGAGTAGCGACACCTCGTACCTGACTCCGGGTGCCAAGGCAAGGCCCCCGCCTCCGTGCTTGCCTTAGCCAGCCGGCACGGAGTGGAGATCGCTAGAATTAAGACTCAAGCTCCAGGGGTGGAAGTGATAAATGGCCTAACGTCGGAAGTAGCTTCGGTGAACCTGCAGCCCACCTCTCGACACCCCTTAGCCACTCACACCTATGTTGCCCCTGTCTTTATGGCATTTTTTGGGGCCCATGCAGGGAGTGGCGAGTCACCGTCTGCCCATTTTTCCATGTTCCCTGAACATTGCGACGGGCAGACGCCATAGTCCCCATATTTATATTTATCCGTGCAGGAACGGAGAAAGAATACAATTTCCTGCGGCCGGGCGGCCTGTCGTAAGAGGCGACAAAACAACCCACAGCCAGGTGGTAGGGCATTTGCCCGACTGGATGGCTACCACCCCTGGTCTAAAGTATGTCGCCATATCAACCTTGAGTTGTGTTCCGGCATTAGTGACCAGGTTCCAGTTTCCCTTAAGAGAGCAGCAGCGCATTTGTAGCAACTTTGCTGTTGCAAATGTCCATAGGCGATGGTAACCGCTTTCCATCAAGTGGGCCGTCTACCTGTCTGCTGATCTCCTGCAATAAAAAAAAATAATAATATTCCCAGACCCCTAGTACCATTAGCAGTTCACCACAATAGCCCGGTACTTTTTGTCCTCATTTCCCACAATAGTCCTACACTGGCCGGGGCTTGTCCTTGGGTGCATTACTATATGGTGTAGACAGGGATAATCGCCGGTCAGTGTCACGTCACATTTACATTAAATTTGTCAAGGGGCCTCTACGTGTTGGCCTTCCCACGGCCCCCACGCAAGCCCCCCAAAAGTCCGGGCCATTTTTATGGCCCGTGGTCTTGAAAGACATACAGTATACTATATAATTCATTTCGGTTACAGTGACTACTACTGTAATAAAAATAATGTCTTTATTTCTTTAATCCGCGCAACAATTGACAGCCGATAAAACATTTGAGTACAATATTTATTATTGAAAAGCTAGCCTTGTAATGATAAATAAAAATAATATATTTTAAATATTTGATGGAATAATGTTTTTTTGTAGCACACAATTAATATGCCTTTGAAGTAAGATCCTTCTTATGAAACCTTATACTTTCTCTGTGGAAAAAACAGGTTTCCATTAAAAATGCTCTTAATATTAATTTATAAACACGTTTTAAAGATATTTGAAACCATCACATTTTTAAAAAGTACTTTGGGACCTTGTTTAATATGGTTTTCTGGATGTTTTTGCGAGATTTGGACATCGGTTATACCTATAGGGTACCTACTTGATTTTTATGTGTATCTCCGTTCTTTTGGGTAGTAGTATGATGTTGATTGACTTTAAGGCAACTTAGAACAATTTGATTAAAACCTTGAACGCTGGTGGGCTTTGACTTGGAACTTTCGAATAAAAATTCGTATAACCTTATCCAGAAAAAAACAAGTTAGAAAAATAGGATAAACTAACTAACATGTTTTTTTAATAGGTAATCTTTGATTATCTGTGCTAGGCGAGTTGTTTTGCGTCCTTTAATAGCTATACCATGTTATGACATACGATAAAATTATGACTTAATTTTTTTTCTTTTTTGTTTGATTTTCCCCAATCATTTGGAGTCCGATACAAGCCTGCGTCCAAATCTGGATCAGTTTCGGTCGATTTCTATCGATGCGTTATAAGATTGCGTTTCTTATTGTGTTGACGGAACGAGCAGTATCATTGTTGTTGCGAATGATGGAAACTAGCGTCGGTGTAATGCGATGACGATCGGGTCGACTAATATATTTGAGGATGCTTCACGATAATTATGTTCTTTTCTTTCACTATTCTATTTTGGCCAACACTCTCTATTCACAGTGAAGTTTTTTAGCAAAATTGAATTAATTTCGCAAATCAATTTTAAATTGAGAACATTTGTTGAGAAACGTTGCTTTATAAACACTGTTTCAGAAACAATTAAAACTGTTTTGGGTAAACACACAGTTTACTGCAACTGCTGTAGTCTACAAAATTCCGAAACATTTTTTTTTCAATGAACATATGGCTTTACTTTAACACAGTATTCGTATAATCTTTCTTAAACTATCATGATTTTCAAGGTTAGTTACCAGATAGTTCAGATTATAATAGTAACACCCAACAAACGTCTCCGTATTTCCGGGCAATAGACGATATGTCTGCCGTGCTGCAAAGCCGTTGCCGTGCGGAGAAGGCTCCAGCAGCTCCAAACCCAGTTACCGGTGGGTAGTTGCCCAGTGAGCTGCAGCTGGGGTAAAAAGGTAAACCTCGAGGCCCCAACCATTCTGATAAAGAGGAAGAAGACCTTGGAGAAAACTGCCGATTGTATGACATGGATTGTAGTATTACACACATCGCTAAGCTTGTCGTGCAAATTATCTTCGAAAGTTATCCTTCCCCGTGAGCATGTGGTAATTGTAACAATTTGCACGTTAGGCTAAAAATGTTTAAATGGTTCGTACTTTAGCAAGACTAGATTATCTATGCATTATGGTAGTAATGACGATGGTAAATAAAATAGATTTTTTATTGTACTTATACATTTTCTTATTGAATTCCTTTTTAAAAATAAGTCATTAAAATATGTCGCATGTTTTGTTGATTTGTTATCTTAGCTCGGTTGAAGTGGTTGCCCGGCAATTATAATATTTAGAGTGCTGTCATTTTCAGAAGACGTGACATTTTCGGGAAAGGAATAACTTTATTTAAATTTTCCTAATTTTACGCATGAAAATGTTAATGGTAGATAAAATTAAATATGTATATTAACCTATTATTACTCAAAAGGATATTATATAACTTTAATTTTAAATCTTAATCAAAAATACCTATTAGAAAGCCATAGTTAAAGGACAGAATTTTATGATGAAATTGAATTTCTTTAATTCTACAGGTATTTTAATCAATGGTTAAAAACAACAATAACAGCCTATAAACGTCCCACTGTTGGGCTCGGGCCTCCTACTATAGGGGAACGGACAGTATACCTGCCATGCTTGTCCAAAGCGGCTTGGCTGGTTTGACAAATCAGTTATCGCGATGTGCAGGTTTCATTACGATGTTTTCCTTCACCGTTGTTAGCACGTGGTAATTGTAACAATATGCATATTAGGTCGAAAAACTGTTTAAGAGGTGCATGCGTTTCGACTAGGATTGGAACCCGCGCCTTTTAAGTTTGGGACGCGTGCGCTAGCCATTATGCTACCACGACTTATCAAATTAAAAAAAATCAATGGTTATGGACAAACATTATAATTTATTAAGGTGTTACGAAGGATTTTCTAACTTCGAATTCAAATCCTGTAATAATATCTAAGATAGAAATCACAGTATGTTTATTTACGTTAGGTATAGAAAGTACACAGCAATTCTTTTTCGTCATCTACTCAGCGTAGTCCACTTATGAATGTAAACCACCCCCAGTTTGCGGCACATATAATTCTAAAATGTATTATAATATTTTTAATCTTAGGCTATAAAAAGAAACAAAGCTACAAATATTCAAATAAAATCAATTTCATTGTTATCTTACGCTAGACTTTGCCCCTCGGCTGCGCCGCGTTGCAGACCATAGGCAGTAGTTTTAGTTTACTTACACAAAAACTGAATTCGATATGTTACATATAATAATGACAAAGAAACTAACTACATATAGTCTAGAGAACTCCATAGAAAAACATAGAGATGAGTTGAAGCCAACCTGGTTTGAAGTAATACAACGAACGACATGTTGTTTATGACAACATAGGTATTTGTTAGTAACTTGAAAAAACGCGATTTCAGTGCCATCTATTTAGATAATCCATCTATTCTATGTAAATGACATCATTTATCGGGATAAATATATCCTAAATGATATCCTAAATGTCAACTCGGGTAGCCAAGAACGAACTAACTATGTCGAGTTTAATCATATACGTTCAGTATTTTCCAAAAAAGATACGATCGCAGCGCTATCTTTTATACTAATTTCGTCTATTCCTCGGAGATGATGTCTTTATCGGGATAAAAAGTATCCTAAGTTACAACCCGGGATTTAAGATAGTTTAGTTTCGAGTTTCATTTAAATCTGTTTAGTAGTTTTCACGTTATGCTCTAAAAGACAGGCAGACAGACAGTCAAAAACTCTAATAATTGTATTTTCGGAATCTGCTGGTTCGCTTTGTAGCTGGCTAATTTTTATGTATAATAAATAGTAGTGTAATAAGGTATAGTTTACTAAATAAATTAAATGCATGTAATATACATACTATTTTCATTTGTAGGAAACTTATCACTTACTATTACTGAACAAATTGTTTCGCTTGCATTCTTTTTTCTCTATGGGAGCCTAAATCTAATTTACCACCGCTTCGCAACATGTTGTGGGTTAAAGAGAAGCGGCGCAAGAAGCTTTTCTACCTCATCGCTTCACATTCTTGTCTTCCGTGATCACGGCTACTGAACTGTCGGAATAATAAAAAACAAATAAATTACCGCGCTTAAAACCGCTAAAACGTAGTTCTATTAGGTATACGAGTCGCGAAAACTTAAGAAGATACTACTTATACTAAATATAATTCAAATTATTGGGAAAAGGTATTTAAGTGTCAGTAGATATAAAAAAATATTATAGAAATACTTAAATAAATGTCCTGTAATAAATCAACAAAACCATTAATTAATGTAATCAGTAAGCGTTTGTTCGTTACTTGCACAACATTGTGCTATATTCTAGCCGTGTCCTCAAACATTTCTCGAGGGAATGTGTTCCGGTTCGGCTTTATTAATTATTTCGGGCCGTGTCATTAAAATTCGTACCTATACTTTATTAGTAACCAAATCAACATGTAATTATTTGTCTAATAAGAGTATAAATGTCACTCAGAAAATTCACTGTTCTTGACAGAGATTTTTTCTGCGTCTTAAACCCGTAATTAACGTCAATTATGGAGTTACTACGTGAATTTACTTCCATATACTCTATTATATATTATTCTATTAGATTATATAAAATGTGTATATTCGTCAACTAAATTAATTTATTATTTAAACAATTTAGGGAACTGGGAACCTTCGATAACGTAGGTTCAGTATTCTACTTATAGTCTTAAGGGATTAAGTATAGGCAGAAAACAATAAAAGGTAAGTCTATTTCATTATACTAATCTATAATTTGTTAGAATATTAATTTATTATCTGAAAAAATATAATAGTAAAAGCAGTTTCGTTTGTTTTTAGTATTTAATTTTATTTTTTTCTATATGCACTAGGTCCTTAAAGAAATATAAAAACAGCCAAACTTTTTCATTTATAAATTAATAAAGATTGATTAGTAGATGCTCAAGAAAAGAATAATATTTTTTACCAACAAACATTATTTTAGAATCACACTGTATGCCCCCTTTGTAAACGAGAGAAAATGTACCGGGAGCGTCCGGATATTTCCACGTTAATAACGTGACTCGATGTTATGGAAACCGTTTGAGAGATTGAGGTGCCAAAGAATTATTTTCGAGTCCCTAAATAATGTTATAAAATACTGTAGCAATATTATGGTGTTGTACATTCATTTGACATCAGAGAAGTGCTTTTATCGTTTATATTTATGAAACTGTAATAAATACAACTTATTTTTATATAATTATAGCTTCGCATGGCTTATGAATCCACCCAGTGAAAAAGGATTCATGGATATTGATGTTCTGGAATAATCAAGGAAATAGGCATTTGACGAAAGTCCTTATATCTCTTCCATCTCAGCTTCAGGCAAATGTTAGGTTTTTTGATTAATGACTCACAGGGAGTTTTTAAGTCAAAGTCACTTTTAGTAACCAGCTTTGTCAGCAAAGTCACGAAACAGGTTGTAAATAGGAACAAAAGAAAAAAAATATTTTGCTTATATAGGTATACAGAGAGAAAATTTTTCAAGAAAATGGCCATTTTACAGATTTTTTTATGCTAATCGGTCCTGTTTCTGATACTGATCAAAAACTTCTACAGGAGCAATCCAGGTTGGAGTGCTAAAAGTCAGAAATTGTAAATTACATTTCTCGTACATTTTGTATGAAAGTTTTACACAAAAATCTTTCTGATGTCAAACGAACCTATTTCTAATACTGATTAAAACTTCTATCGGCCCAATCGTCGTTCGAGTAGGTACTAAGAGTCAGAAATTGCAAAAACCTTTTCCGATATTTTTTTAATAAAGTCCAACTTAGCTTTTTTATTCATCAAATGTTTTTGTTGAATGAATAACATTGATATATAAATAGAAAGATTTGTATTTTTGATTGTTTGTATTTTTGTAACGAATAAACTCAAGAACTACTCGACCGATTTAAAAAATTCTTTCACCATTCTAATGCTAAATTATACTTGGTTAATATAGGCTATATAAAAATTAGGTGTCCGACCATATCGACCATGACTTCAAGACCCGACAGATAGAAGACAAGATAAGTTTCGTTTGCGACCCCAAAATGCCGGTTAAGTTAAAGGGACAGGTCTATAAATCCATAATTAGACCTGTCCTTTTATATGGCAGTGTAGCAGGGAGATGAATATGTTGCGATGGATATGTGGAGTCGCGCGAACAGACCGCGCCAGGAACTCCCGCATCCGTGGCAGTCTTCATATCCCTGACATAGCAGACAAACTGCTAGAGAGTCGCTTACACTAGTACAGTCACGTTTTACGGAGACCGGCTAATTATGTGGGGAATAAACGTCTAGCCATGCCGCCTCCGCCAGGTACCGGTGGAAGGGAAAGTTCCAAGAAATGCTAGCTTGACGTTGTTAAGGATGAAATGCGTAACAATGGTCTGAAAACGGGGGATGCTGAAGACTGCGCGATGTGCAGTAGAAAAAGTAGGAAAGTGGACCCTGGGCGTTAGCAGTAAGAATAAAATCAAAATTAACACTCTGTTGATAGGAAATATTATCTATAATATAATAACATTCTAAACATGTCATGTCTGTACATTTAAGCTACTTAAAAAAAAAACGTCGATAGTGTGTCTGCTGAGATGATCAAATATGGTGGTACCTGCGTCCGGGACGCTTTCCTGTCCTTATGCAACTTGTGCTGGAGGACGGGAAAGGTTCCCAAGGACTGGAGGCGCGCTGTCATCGTGCCCTTGTATAAAGGCAAGGGGTCACGTATGGAGTGCGCCAGCTACAGGGCCATCAGTTTGATCAGCACAGCATCTAAAGTGTATGCGAAGATTATTGAAAAGAGAATGAGAGTTGTATCCGATGGATTATTGTGGGATGCACAAGGTGGCTTCAGAAATGGAAGGGGATGTATGGATCAAGTTTTCTCTCTCCGCAATATCGTAGAGAAGCAGCTGGCTATGGGCCGGAAGGTTTTCTGCGGTTTTGTGGATCTAGAGAAAGCATTTGACAGGGTTGTGTGGAAGGACCTCTGGGACATATTGCCCGGATATGGGATTAATGGCCAATTGATGCGTGCTGTGCAGTCCACTTACGAGGACAGTATGGCATGCGTGCGAGTGGAAGGCAGCCTGTCGCCCTTGTTTGACGTCAATATTGGCGTCCGCCAGGGCTGCGTGCTGTCGGCTTTGCTGTTCATCCTATATCTGGACGATTGTCTCCAGAGAATAAGATTGATGGATGTTGGGGTGCGGATGAGTGATCTAGTTGTAAGCACCTTGCTTTATGCGGATGATGCCGTGCTTTTAGCCGAATCGCCATCAGAACTGCAAACACTAGTCACAATGATGAAAGATGACTGTCAGGCGAGAGGCTTACATTTGAATGCGAAGAAAACAAAGGTTATGGTGTTTGAAAGAGAAGAAACCAGAACGAATGCAAGGATAATGGTCGATGATGTTATGCTAGAGCAAGTGAATGAGTTTGTATATCTTGGATGTGCTTTTAGCAGGGATGGAAGGTACACCGCTGATATAGAAAGAAGAGTGAATTTGGGGAATAGTGTGAATGGAGCGTTAGGTAAACTTCTAGGCGCTAAGAACCTCAGCCAGAAGGCCCAGCTCGCCATACACAACGCGGTGCTGGTACCTACGCTCACGTATGGATGCGAGAGTTGGGTATGGAAGAGAGAGCATGAAAGTAGAGTAAACGCGGTCGAGATGCGAGCACTGCGCAAAATCTGCGGAGTGACGCTCGCGGACCGCGTTCGTAATACCGAAGTAAGAAAGAGAGTTGGTCTGAAAGAGAGTGTCGGGGTGAAGGTAAGGAAAGGAATGCTCCGGTGGTTTGGGCATGTGGAAAGAATGCATGATGAAAGAATGACTAAACAGATATATAATGCAAAAGTGGATGGATGCAGAAGTCGTGGAAGGCCACGACACACCTTCCATGATCAAATTGATCGTGTACTAGCAGAAGGTGATGTCAGGAGCCTTAAGAACAGACGAGCTTGCATGACAAGAGTTATGAATGTCAAAGAGGCAAGTGAGGTGTGTAAGAATAAGCCTAAATGGCACTCTGTTGTTCGTGCCTACCCCGCAAGGGAACTGGCGTGAAGTTATGTATGTATGTATGTATGTAAAAAAAAAACCAACAACTGGAATAGACTATATGAACAACGGAGACACGATGCAATTCTTTTACATTTCTTGTCTGTTTGTTCGGGATTCACCCAAAAACTACTCTGCGGATTTCGATGAAATTTTCGCTGATTGACAGCAAATTCTTAGATTTATAATCTACGCTACGTTTTATCCTGGGTTTTTTTCTGGGAATGATTTACAATAGCCAGATAAAAAAAAAGAATTCCAATGTGATATTTTCACTGATCGATAGCAAATTTTATGTATTAAAATGTGTGATTTTTAAAAATTTCCCGGGAACGGTTTGTAGTTGTTCGGGTGCATACTAATTAGCTTACATTATTAATTAGCGACACACTAAAACGATAGCTTACATTCGTTTTTAAATGCTGTGGTACTTTATGTCCCGGGAATCCTGCGGGAATTTTAAGTTAAGCGTGGGCGAAGTCTCGGGTATATCCTAGTATGTAAATAGAAATAAAGTGTGTAGAAAGGAAGCACAAAAAAGCTGTGCCCCTGAGATAGACGAAGGCGATTTATAAATTTAAAAAAACCAGTTGAGATTTCCCATAGAAACATTGTATGTTCTTGCGTTAAGTAACGCCCATATAAAAGTGCACAAAGATTCCAATAGTTACATTCACATATACTGCATATACATGCCACATAAATTATATTCATATAGAAAATAGATTGATGACGTCTACATAGTAGTGGGCTATTTTAGTCGCTAATAAAGGGTATCTATATCTTACTTTCCTTAAGTTATCTTTGGTAGAAAATTGAGATGAATTCCATAGTTTATGACATTAACATAAACTAGTAGTAAGGCAAATGAATCGATAGTAAGATATAGAATATAGCAAGATTAAATCTTTCTCTGCGATACCTGCGATAATATTAAAAATAATCGGTCTCATTCATGTTAAGTTAGAGTGAGTTTGGCGCATTCTTTCTAGTTCTTAAAGAAGCCCTCAAACTTACTGTAGCACAATATGAATTGAAAAAGACCTATTGCCTGTGGCCGAATACGTCTTATTTACAGCGTTAAAAATAACGTTATCGACCAGCCACATTAGTATTGTTACGAGTTGCAGGACTCGAATTAAAATGCCGTTAGAATTACTATAGAGTTTATTAGAACTACACAAACATGTATAACACAGGTAAAAATATAATAGAACACAAGAAGTTCAAACGTAACGCAGAAGGTCGTTTTTCCATAAAAACGCGCAAAGTTTGTCACTAAAAGTTTCCCGATAACAGTACACACGTCTTGCTTCGCTCGTGGTTATCGCTCGACTGCTGCGTCCCACCCCCCATTGAGCCATTGCTTTATACTGCACAGATGCAATATGTCCGTCCCGCTGCGTGGACCGAATTTCCTAGAATCAGTTTGTACTTTAAATCCGAACATCTGGCTAATGATCACAATACAACAATAGGCCATAAAAGATTATGATACAACAATGGGCTGTTTTATAATCACAATTTTTAAACACAAAGTAAACAAAAGAAGTCTAAATGCCGAAAGGTTATGAAATGTTTTTGTTTTTACAGGTATACAGGTGTGAATTTATTTTTGTCGGGACCACAGTCGTAACAGTATGTATACATACGTTATGTGTCAATATTTAACGTCACATCTTTTTTTCATTTATTGCATAAGTTCAGCAGACAGGCAGACGGCCCACTTGATGGAAAGCAGTTACCATCGCCTATGGACATTTGCAACACCAAAAGTGCTACAAATGCGTTGCTCCTCTCTTAAGGGAGACTGGAACCTGGTCACTAATGCCGGAACGCAACTCAAGGTTGTTATGGCGGCATACTCTAGACCAGGGGTGGTAGCCATCCAGTCGGGCAAATACCCTACCACCTGGCTGTGGGTTATTTTTTCGCCTCTTACGACAGGCCGCCCTGCCGCAGAAAATTGTATTCTTTCTCCGTTCCTGCACGGATAAAATCTCATTAAACCCATCGCCATATCTGCGTGAAACGGCCTATATCCAGATGAAGCACCTTCACTTCAACAAAGAATTACCTTTAAATATTGAAAAAGAACAAAAAACATTAATATCAAACATTTCAACGAAAACCATAATCGAACGTAAACGTTATAAAATTTACGTTAACATTTTCCGATGAAATGATTATGGGCAGGAATATGTACATAAATAATACCGTACAAAAGCGGAAGGGAAAAATATTATGGATTTTTAAATGGTGAACGTTGTGTCATTTTGTTCTATATCAATACGGGACGCGGGGACGCGACGTGCATCGCGGTGCTTGTTCAGTTTTTATCCCCCCTCTATATTAATAAAGCCGACTGTAATAACAGGCTTAACGATCAACTATTTTCTACTCTGTACGCTTTAATATTGACGTTTTTAATATTTAGAGTTCCATATTCATCTTGGAAAAGAGGGAGCTTTTATTAAATTTTCGTATCTGCCTGTTTGTATGAGCCTATCCGGCTTTCTCCATATGTCACAGCAATACATGAGGCATAACCATACCGGTTAGGTATTCAAAAATTATAATGATGTATGTTGATGAATTTCTAATTTCAGACAGAAAATAAAAAACCTGTTTATTAACTTTATCTTTTTAATGTATTTTAAACATTAAGCATATGAGGTAGAAAATTATGAATAATAAAACTTAAAAATTATTTTCCACAATTGGCTTAAATAAAAGCTATTAATTGACTTTTTGAAAATAAATACTCTTTAGGTTTACTTATCGAAAAGGCAAAAACCAAATACTTTCAGTTGTTCATCTCTAAAGAAGCTTTCTCTGAGCGTGACCTGGTTTGGCTGTCTCGAAAAAATTGGCATTATACATTGCATGCGGGTAATATTATAACTTTATTGTAATCGTTCTTTTGTTTTATTCTGTAGTATTAATAAAATATACAATAGTATATTCATAACGTAGTTTTTAAACCTATTTTTTTAACGTCATATTACTGAATATAAAATTATTACTTAGTAAGATATTCATAAGTAAAAGTTACTTCCATACATGATAATTACTTATGTAGGTACATGTGTATAAAATATTTGGTATATAAATACTCACTATTTTCCGGTATATAAAATCAATTTTATGAAATAAGTTTTCCCACGAGTTTGCAGTTCCCATCTCGCAAGTTGCAGCGGCAAAAATAAAAGGCTTGATGCAAAAACCGGTCTCGAAGTCTTTACATCTGCTCCTGACTGGTGCAACCGCCGTCCGACGCTCCGAGCTCTACAGTTCTCCACAACTCGCCTTTACAATTACCCGACACCTGCGCCAGAATAAAACTGTCACTACTATACAAAACATGAAATAGGGAAATTTTGAAACACGATATTTTAATGCACTCACGACAAATAATATAAAATAGTCCCCATATACATGTACATAATGTTGATAGAGTACGAATCTGCTGATACGTAAATCAACGTAGGTAGTTACTGAATAATGAATACTGAATAATAAATATACATAATTAAAACCGTGAATTATAATTGCCTAATTCAAACCAACTACGAAGCTATCACTTTTAGTTCCTTTGTTGTCTGTGGGACTTGTTTTACGGCGCGCACCATAAATACAATTCGAAGTCCACAGAATACTGTTATACTATAGTATCAAATTATTATTGGTCAGATAATAATTGTCCCAATGTCAAATTGAAATTTAAATGTATGATTCCATTATGCCCATACTCGCAGCAAGAAGCATGAAAGCCACGGGGACAATGAGCGGCGCGAGGAGGTAAACACCATACTCGTCCTACCGCCGGTTCTGCTACTATCCTTCGCTACCTTCGTTGTCGGTTTTTTTATTGCACGAGTTCATTAGACAGGCAGACGGCTCATCTGATGGGAAGCGATTACCGTCACCTATGGACATTTGTAACACCAAAGCCGCTACTAATGCGCTGCCGTTTTCTAAAGGCAGACTGGAATCTGGCCACTAAGCCCGAACACAACGCAAGGTTGTTACCCTACCATATGGCTATGGGTTCTTTTGTCGCTTCTCACGACGGGCCGCCCAGCTGAAGGAAATTATTGCCGCGATTTTTGATCGGGAATCAAAGGGCAGTGCACGCACGATTATGTGTTTATATACTGCTCTCATGCTTACTGGTCCCAGAACGCCATTAGCCACTATTGAAAATCAATACACACATAAAAACACACAATGTGAATGTTAAAAATAAAATAACAATGAATAAATGTTGCCAATAACATATTCATTCTCTTTTTTATTGATTGCCTCTATAATACTGGCTTTGTAAATAAATGAAGATTCGTAAACTGTCGATAGTATCGTTTCAATCCCATATCTATGATTGTACTCTATCAATCGTTTAGTTGGGGCCCGTCTCAACTCTGACCTATAAATCCGAGAATAGGATATAGCAATAATTGGAAATTGATATGAGTCCTGATATTTTAGTCGACAATAAAAATTAAATGTCGGTTTATTTTTATCGTTTCGTACAATCTGAGAGAAAATATGTATACATGTGTTTTTATTATAATGTTTTTCTAAAGAAGCCTAAAAATATATGCTTACATATACGAGTATATTAGGGTGGTGCAAAAAAACGACTTTTTTTTGAGTCTCGAGTGAATGTTGAAATTGATGATGATTGAAATATCAGTTCAAAATATGAATTTTAAAAGGTCTCCATATTTCTTTTAAATTTACTAGTGCATTACTTTAGATTTTTTCGAGCGACCTTAAATTCAAATTTTGAGCTGAAATTTTCAGAAACTTATTATTTTTTGGTCTATAAAATTATACCGTAACGAGAAAAAAATTTGAATAAAAAATCGGTTTTTGGCGATTACTGAAATCTTAAAAAATTTGGAGCGACCTCTTAAAAATTTTTTTTGAGCTGTCGTTTGGGGGGAGTTCTTAAAACATCAAAAATTGTCATTTTTTCACCGGAGACTCAAAAAAAAGTCGTTTTTTTTGCGCCACCCTAATATATATGATGTATATATTATTAAGTTAGTAGTTGGTTTTGAATACAATGATAATAAATAAATAATTCATCAGCAAAGAATCATATTTTTGTATACGAGTACCTATATAATGTAACAGCTATTAAAAAAATGTAAATTAGTATCAACAACGATCTTTACTACAAATATGAGATTCATTTTTATAATGATAAAAAATACAGTCACATTTTGAGTAACATGCTTTTTCTCAAAGAAATCTTTATTACACAACAATTATGAATACATATTTATATACTAAACAGTGTAGTTAGTTATCTGTAAAGTTTTGGGTGATCCCATGTTTATGGGACTACGTTCACAGTAAAATTTATAAAACTGTCTGTATACATTTTTGCTTTAGACTGTACGTAATAGAAATAAACAGTTAAAAATACATAACCGTTTAATAATAAGAGGATGTAAGTAATGTAGATCGGTCGAAGGTCACGGTGGCGTATACATTAATTTTGAAAGCACAATTTGCTGGTGGGGCATTGTTAACGAGCGGGTAAAACGGGCGCTACGGCTACATTAATGAGAACGTAATAGGTGTACCTCGGAACAGTGAACACTGCGATCTGGCTTAGTGTTCTCTTCCACCACTTCTATTAGCACCTAGTTTTACAGACCTCTCTGATTCGACAAACTGACTTGTTATAGATAAATAACTATAACACTTCGATTCTTCTACAACTATTTCATACTTTATGATATGAGTAGATCATAGAGGTAGTCTGTTTCAAATAGGAGGGTATGGCTACACATCCATAAATCTTTCCTACGAAGTAAATACTAATGTAAATTATATAAAAATATATTTATTCCTGTTACTATTTAATAATAATATTATACTCAGCGTCACGATGTTTATTTTTCTATTTATGTAATTTCTCCCATACTGTCCTATTTCAAATAGACTGTAGTATGATTCATAAGTACGAGTCGCGGTAGGTTCGTCACCTTAAAGTAGACTTTTGCTTGCACGAGTACAAGAAACAGCCAACATTTTAATAAATGCTACGTTTATAAAATACTAGCTGTACGCGGCAGGAGTTGTCCTGCTCTTAACAATATATAAATCTAAAACCGGATTACAGCGGCATCTACCGGGAACAATTGTTAATCTAAACCATTTTCGAATCCACTTCAACAAAAACAAAAAAAATCATCCAAATCGGTCCCACCGCTTAGGAGGATTTTAACGGCGCCACCTACCGGGGCCAAACGTGAATCTAAACCATCTAGAGACCCATTTTAACACACACAAAAAATAATTTCATCTAAATCCTGGAACCCGATTGCATTACCACCTACGTGGTTCAAATTTGAATCTAAATGATCCCAGAACCCACTTGAACACCCACAAAAATAATTCACCTAAATCCTGGAACCCGATTGCTGCGCCATCTACCTGGTTTAAATTTGAATCTAAACTATCCCGGGACCCACTTGGACACACACAAAAATATTTCAACTAAATCTCGAAAACCGATTGCAGCGTCTCTTACTTAATTTTCAGAAATATCATTAAGTATTCAGTAGACTTGGTTAATCTCTTGGTTAATAACACAAATCCATATAAATGAAATTTTACAGGTTTGTGTTCGTCTAAAAATAGCTAATTGCATGCCTAAAATATTTAAAATTCACGCATGACTTCACGCTAGTGTTTTAAACGTACCTTACTTTTTCATCAATATGCATATAATTGTAACAAGTTTTAAGTTCGTAATTCTAGATGGTAATGAATTGCAAGAAACACAAAATTTGGAATAAACATTCAACTTTTGTAATTATATTAAATAATACAGCAATGGCGATCAAGATGTTATCGCTAAGCTTTAAACTCCATTCAAATATGTTTATGATGGAGCTATGCGCATGTTGCTATTAATATTTGCACGAGGCCATTACATAGCACGTTAGTAGTAACAGATAGTGCAATTTCCACAGAGAGTTGCGCGTTATGTGCGATGGTTGTTACATTATCTTATAAAACATTATGTTATGCATTATAATAAAGGTCGGGATAGTAAAGTATTTGAACATGTAAAAAACAATAACTATAAGTGCACTCATCTGCTACGATGTAGAGATCATTTACTGCTCCAGCAATGTTGTAGATTTTAATAGACCTGACACCGTCAAGATAACGATTATACGAATTAGTTATATGTGAGACTTACTAAATTGCCTTAGACGAATGTGAAAGGCAAAGTGTCACTTTATCCAGAAACGACGAACACTATGCTCACTGTACTGTTACTTTTATGGGTTGATTTTTAAAGTGTAACATATTTAGAATCGATGTGATTTGAAACGAGATGAAACGAAAAAGCGACACTAAAAAGAGATAAATACATAAATCTATAGGACTAAGCCTGCGAGAGAGTGAGGTAGAATACATTATATTTAATAATTTAAACACTATTCTCATACAGATAGAGTTGGAAATGTCTTGAAGGTTTTCGTTTCTACTTCAAATTTGGTGTTTTGAAGCTTAAATATATTATAACGATATAATGTACGAAATGTGACGTCACGAAATTTAGAATCCCTCCCACCCCTTGTCTGTCGTACTTTGTTTCGCTTCAATTGCGTGAGAACTGCACACACACACAATATTTTTATTATTATTACGTAACCAAAAGCTTTTATTCCATTAATTCATATCCTAGGAGACTTTTAACATTTTTTAGAACAAACATTGTTCTTTTTGTACCTTTTTTGTTTGTGTCTCGCAGATTTCAAATATATTTCCAGTCGAGGTTTTACCAAAGCGCTACGATATCTATAATATTACAACATGTCTGTTTACATGCCGTTCAATGTAAACATCGAAGCTATTAAAAAAAAACAACTGGAATAGACTATATAAACGACGGAGAACACTATACATTTTTTTTATACATTTCTTGTCTGTTTGTTCAAGATTCACGTATAAACCACTGGGCCAATTTCGATGTGGTTTTTGCTGATCTACTGCTTATTCTTAGACTTAAAATCAGCACTACTTTTTATCCCGTGAATTCTGCAGGTTTTTTTCTGGGAATTATTTGAAATGGCCAGACGGAAAAAAACGGATTCCAACACGGTTTTTTTACAGCTCGACAGTAAATTTTATGTAATAAAATGTGTGATATTTTTTGTTCGGCAATTAGTAACTTTACCTTTACCTATCGCGGGTTTTTACAGGAATATTCGGAAATTATGTATTAAAGTATCCGTTGCCCTGCCGAAAATACCCTTTGATTTTAAATACTGGCAAAATAACTATAATCTACGTAACCTGTCAACCGTGGACAAAGTCGCGGGCACATTGTAACAGTTCTGGTCTTATATATGTAAATAGACGACGGTAATCACTTTTTATCAAGTGGGCAGATGCCGTTAGCCTGTTTGCTAGGTGAGGAATGAGTACATAAAGGGATCTTTGAAAGTTGCATCTATGACTGAAAAATTGAGAGGAAGAAGATTAAAGTGGTATGACCGTGTAATTAGGAGGGCTGTAAGTAAGACACGTGAAAAAAAGAATGTTAAACTGCAAGATTGATGGGTACAAATGTAAAGGTAGACCAAAAAAGAAATGGATGGATTGTGTGAAGGATGATATGATGATTGGTGGCGTGACATAGGACGTATATCAAAATAAAGGAGTGTGGAAGGAAAAGACATATTGTGCCGATCCCAAATAATTGTAATTGGGAGAAAGTCAAAGACGAGAGAGTCAGCCTGTTTGCTATTCACTGGTAATAAAATATCAGGCAGAAGGTTTTCTTCATCTTCCTTATGAAAAGACCGTGAAGAAGGAATGAATAAAAAACTAAAAAGAAAGTTATTTTATATCGCTTCATGTTGCTTGTAACAATTTCTTAAAATGTAGCTAGCCTTATTTAGTTGGTGTTCGTAAAGTAATATATCACGGGATTACAATGGCCTAGGCATAAAGTGTTTGCTTTTCGGCGCGGTTCGTTGCGGTTTCCAATCGTATTTTTACCTTTCTCGTAAATCACAATATCTCATTGTTATGAGACGGTTTTCGCTCCGTGGCCTTGCTTCCACAAAGTTATTAAGCCGTATACCTGAATACGTAAATTATAGCGTTTTTTGTACGACAACTTTTACCATTGTATACGCGGTGTGATTTACACTTTCCGGAACTCGCCTGTTTGGATTAAAATCCTTTATCAAAACTAGTGTTAAGGTGAATTAATGTCAGTATCTGTTTTCATATTAAACATCTTTCATGTTTGTTGGCAACCTAAATTTATGACAGCCAATATATGTTTATAGGAGATGTTATGAAGCTACAACAGTTGTAGTAACTAATCGTATAATAATGTCATAATTTAATAGATTTTGTTAGAAATCACGAAAGAATAGCTATTTTAAAGCAGATGTTTATTAATCTGTTGCAGTGGATAACAAGGTTAGTTAGTGAATACGATACTGTTAAATTTACTAAACGTTTTGGTGGCATTTGCAACAGTTATTAACAAGTTACATTTTAGATTGCGAATATTTAATTGACGGTACTTTCAAGTAATTTATAGTATTTGAGCGGTGCATGAAGCCAGGCAGACACAGTTGTTCTACCATTCGCCAGGCGCTACGATCTTCAGAAAACCGTGTAAGTGTTACATTTGTTTTTTTATTTAAATGTGTATAAAATTGTAAAGACATTGAAACATACATGTTTAAATGTCTTTAAGGTTGAGATGATATAAGAGTTTGAAATAGTGAGTTGTTGAAGTTGCAAGGAACGGGGTGACTGTAAAAGTAGATTGGAGGTCACCGGGCCAGGTTGGACCCATTCTTTATGTCATCTTGGTAATATATCTGAATCAGAGGCTATGAAAAGATTGAATAGAGGTATTCTTTGTCATGTTTCTGTGATTACGATATATGTGTTTATTGATTTATTTTGCGAAGACTCGATGACGCTTACATATATCAAGGTTTGACTGTGTCCACTTCCAAAAAATATTCAACCTTTAGTTACACGTATAGCGGCTCTAAATAACCTTAATTTTTTTCTCGATGGCTCTATATAACTTTGTAGCGCTAAACAGACTACACAATTCTATCAGAGGACAATGCCCATTTTGGGTTCATCTTGAAAATGAATGACCCTTAACCAATGTTATATTGTATATAAATTGTTATATTTTACTAAAGTCTTATGTTATTTTAGTAAAATTATAGATTTTTTTTTTGTAACACATCATAGAAATTACGATTACATAGTATTTACACAATATTTTTGTTTTCCACTATTAACGTCTATGTTTCGTGTCTTCACTTTTAGGGAAAGAAGAAAGAAACAACGTTTATTTGGTCGCGGTCGAGATGCGAGCACTGCGAAAAATCTGCGGAGTGACGCTCGCGGACCGCGTTCGTAATACCGAAGTAAGAAAGAGAGTTGGTCTGAAATAGAGTGTCGAGGTGAAGGTAAGGAAAGGAATGCTCCAGTGGTTCGGGCATGTGGAAAGAATGCATGATGAAAGAATGTCGTGGAAGCCACACGACACACCTTCCATGATCAAATTGATCGTGTACTAGCAGAAGGTGATGTCAGGAGCCTTAAGAACAGACGAGCTTGCATGACAAGAGTTATGAATGTCAAAGAGGCAAGTGAGGTATGTAAGAATAAGCCTATATATATATATATATATATATATATATATATAATTAAGTTCTTGCGAAAAGTGATAATCGAGTGATTTAATTGTCTTAAAGGTGGTGGTATATTGTTCCATATCTTAAAGGCAGCATAACGGAAGCTACCTCTAAAGCATGTCAAAACTGAAACGCTACATTGTGTACTTTTGGCTACTCAGCTGAGCTTATTATACAAGTACTTAAGGACACCAAAGAGAAGGCAAGCCAAATGCAGTTTGCGCCTTAATTTAATTTTCAATACGTGATGCTTATTTAGAAATGGCATTACGTGGCTCCTTGGAGGTACTGAAAAACAGAAACGTGCACAAGCATTTTGAACGCGCTGGATTAAACGATCAGTTTTGTTTAATAGCCGAGGTCCATAAAATGTATCAGCGTAATTCAACTTCGACAGGACTAGTGATTGAGTCAGCTGTACATGTAAAACCAGTGCCAGATATTGCCTTTAGGGTTTTATTGACTGACATTTTTACTCTTTATTTAGTTCAGTATTCAATATTTCAATAATCCCAAATATTGTTGACTGTCGAACTCACTTATGTACCGCCACAAATGAAACACACGACCACGATTGGTATACTGACCCCTGTAAAGCCGCCCCCGTCGCCACAAAGAACAAAAACAAAATGAATTAAATCCGTAAAAGCAGGAGACAGCAAACCACACTGTGTTAAAAACGAACAGCACCAACTACTTGTGAGCGTTATAGCATTAAATTAAATTTATTCGTGTAGACTCAGTATTTTCCGAGAGAAATAGCCATAACATACACACACAAACGACCAGCCAACCATGGGAATTATACAAAGGTTACTTTTTTGCCAAAATGTCTGGAACCCTAAAGAAGACAGTTAGGTCTAGATGGTTGTCAGGAGGGAACGTTTTCAACAGGCTGGCCGCGTTGCCTTGTTAGATTGTTGCCCGAAATATAGACGAGCCAAATATTTCTGTTTGTGGAATAAAAAGCGTTTATTTCTTTTAAATTACTTTTGTATTTTTTTTATTTTTCCTGTAAAAAGAAAAGTTACCTAATACGATGCCTCGTAAATTGCGCAGCTTTAAAAACTGGGATAGAAGACACCTCAAGATCAAGAAGTTATACGATCTCGTCGCAACTTGAACTGTGGCAATCTATCTCACGTAATTGCATTATATTCGAAGTGCGTCGCTTAAAAGCCCGGAAGGTACTTCTTGTTATGATTCTTTCTCAATATCGCACGTTGTTAATACGGTATCTTAACACGTTCAATGTTCTTTTTGTTGAAAATTGAGAAGTAATTCACATAAAATCTAAGCTAAAAACATGCTGTTTTTCTCCTGTTTTTTTTTTTTATAGGTATGTGTGAATCGCAATATCGAACCTACCGTAAACCGTCAGCTTCTATTAAAAAACGAATGAACAAACAATTTATGAATTATTGGGTGAATAAAATTGTCCAAAAACGGTAAATATATAAAAGTGAAAATGTTTGTGATGAATCTAGGCCGATTTTACCGGTATATTTTATCATCGGTTTGTAGTTCATTTTATACAAATATAGACACAATTCTATTTTCAACACTTCTCTCTGTGAAAATCTGTCGCTGCTGTGTTCACACATTGATATATTGAATGGACGAGTATATATTCTGAGTGGAACACATTTACGTATTCTCTCTGTATTCGTTTTTTTCCTTCCTACGTTTTTTAAGGTAGGTATGAGTAAGTACGATCTTAAATTTTTACCAAAATTCAATCTACTGTGACAGAGAAGAATATGTCGCGGTAGATTTATAGAATTTCAAAGACGAACTCTTTCAATAACTACCGTCTCCACAGCAGCCACTCTGAACTGCAAGAAAGTAGTAATTGAGACAGTCACGTTTTAGAAAAACTGGCAAATGTTTAGCTATTGCTTCTCCACGAGGTCTTGTTAAAGAGTATAAACCTAAGAAATGCTGAATACCGTGTGAAATGAAGAATTTTATTTTTAGGAAAGCGGTCCTATCCGTTAAGCGGGTGTCTCAGTACATCGAAGTTTAAGGCATTAATTAGCCTTATTAAATAAGTTAAAATTATAAATGCGAAAGTAACTGTCTGTCTGCCCGTTACGCTTTGACGGAAAAAACTACTGGACCTATTTAGCTGAAATTCGGTATACATGTAATTTTATTATCGAGGGTGGACAAGGGATACTTTTTATCCCGGCTAATGGTATAGATTTATGTAAAGGTTATCCCAGATAGTAGATAGATAGGTTTTTTTTTTAATGTGCCATTTTTGTCATTTTGGTTATTTTTGTCACATATGTAGTTTACAGATAGATAGACGGAGGATAGATAAATAAAAATAGAACGGGTTGAAATAGGAGATGAAAGTTTGTATGGGAGACCGATCATTTCTCAAGTTTACAGATATAAAAAAATATGAGGTACAAAAAAATGGGATTGTAACTCGATCTGTCTGTCTGTTAGGCAAGCGTTCACGAAAAAAACTACTAATACGGGATCGATTTTGCTGTAATTTTGTTTAAATGTAGTTTTAATACCGAAAATGGACATAAATAATTTTCATCCCGGGAGATGGATAGTTTGCGATATAAAATGAAGTGAATCTTCCGGCGGCAAATGGCACTAACATAAAAATTTAATACTATTTACCTGTATTTATTATGCTATATATTAATGCTTGCTGTTTAAACAAGAGGTTCGCATTAGAGTTTGACCCGCGGCGTAGCCATGGAATAAACTCTAGTGCTGTATAATTTTTACCTAGCCGTTAATTGGTTATATCAAGCAGGTGTAAATATTCTGGGCATTATTATAGATAGAGAGAGAGAGAGAGAGATCCGATATACTCACCACATTTGACCACATATTGATAAATATTGTAATGCGGCTAGGGTTTGAGCTTTGATAAGACAAAGGGACAAATTTGGGTTAATTAAATTCCAATGTCGAGTATTCTGAACACAATGTCTCGAAGAGCTCGTCAAGGCTTCTTGAACAAAGTAAAGCCTTATCACGGTGGTGCTTGGTAGTTGGCTGGGGGCTCCGTCGGTTGCTCGCCCGTCTCGGCCTCACACCTCGCGTCGAAGATTAATGCCCGTCTAATGAATCAGCTACCGTGACAAATCAGACCCCGGTAATGGATAAAGCCTTCCTGATTTTGCGGCCAACCTAAGTTAGGAAACTGATACATTTTTGATATCAGACATTAGATATTTATTAAAGGGAAGTTGCTGTTGACTTCACGTTTTAATTAAAGATTCATATCATCTCGTCCTATAAACGATTCATGTTTGGAAATGGGTCTCTCTATTCCTGGACAGTATACGTGATATATGCTTTACTTCTCTAACCTCGATTTTTTTACCGTTAGCATATTGTAACTGTAATGGTAAGTCCAGAAATGATTAAGCTTTTAAATAGAATTTGAACCAACGTTGATTTCAAAAGAACTCTGTTCCTATAAACATCGTGCCACTACGACTTTGTCTTCGGGATTTGATTTATAGTATACACACGAGTATGTATTAATATATAGGTATAAAAGATACAATAATACCTTTCAAGTAATTTGTTCACGTCATAAGCATTTTTCCTGCACGGTAATGGGGTGGAAATACTTAGGTTCAGTCATTTTCTAGAACGGCCTTCACTTATGAGTCGAGAGAGGAGTGAAAATAGGTGAAGATACTTGCTAGCTACTCAAGTAAAATTATAATTTGGTATTTCAAGTTTGAAACTGATCAGACATATAAGTAATTAGGCCTAATGTGATATAACATCCTGTTACAAACTTGTTTTGGTAAAACTGTGGAATAGTTGAAGGTGAAACACATGTAAAATACTTGTCTTGTGTATCAAAGTAAAATGTATACGAGTAGTATAGTGTAATAGATATAAAGGTCGCCTTCGGTCAGAGGGCTCCTTTACATTCCGCCATGAAGCCTTTGTAGTGCTATTGCTGGAGGCGGACATGTCATAGTCATGTGTGTATTCAAGACAAAATAACTCAATGACTATATGTATATTTTATATACTGTGGTAGATACTTTCGAAGTATCCTGATGTCCGTTATTGAATTTTACAACTTTCTTTACATCTACGGAACTTTTAATAGTGCATGAACTGACACTCACTCGGGTGTTTTGAGTGTGTTTTATTATATAACTAGCGGGTCACGAAGTGGTTGTTCTACTCAGAAAAAATAAAAATCTAAAACTCCATTTCCGCGCATAAGATTGTGAATCTAAACCATCACGGGACCCACTCAAACACGCACAAAAACCATACAATCTTTTGTAAGAAAAACGAATTTTACATAACTGCACGGAAAGAATGACCATTCTCTCGTTTGTTAAACAAAAAACAATAAGTTCATACAAACTTTTTAATTTTTTTTGGATTTCCTCTATTTTTTTAAAGCGAATAATATAATAAAGCGAACAATATATATTCAAAACAAAAAAAGCCTTTTTGAGTTTTAGCGAGGCTAACGAACAACAACAATAATTGATTTTAACCGCAGGGGTATGGAGTAGCGACACTTCGGACCTGACTCCGGGGGCCAAAGCAAGCCCCCCACCTTCGTGCTTGCCGTAATAAGCCGGCATGGAGTGGAGATCGATAGAGCTAAGACTCAAGCTCCAGGGGTGGAAGTGATAAATGGTATAACGTCAGAAGTGGCTTCGGTTAACCTGCAGCCCACCTCTCTACGCCCCTTAGCCGCTCACACTCATATTGCCCCAGACTTCTAATGCATTTTTAGGGGCCCATGTAGGGAGTGGCGAGTCACCGCCTGCCCATTTTTCTTTGTTCCCCGAACATTGCGACGGACAGACGCCATAGTCCCCATATTCCTAGACCCCTAGTACCACTAACAGTTCACCCCAATAGCCTGGTACTTTTTGTTCTCATTTTCCACAATAGTCCTACACTGGCCGGGGCTTGTCCGTGGGTGCATTATTATATGGCGTAGACAGGGATAATCGCCGGTCAGTGTCACGTCCCATTTAGATTAAAATTGTCAAGCGGTTTCTACGTGTTGGCCACCCCATGGCCCCACGCAAGCCCTCCAAAAGTTCGGGGCATTTTTATGGCCCGTGGTCTTTAAAGACCTACATTATTGATTTTATATCATACATATTATTATCTTCTATATAAAAGAAAGTCGTGTTAGTTACACTATTTATAACTCAAGAACGGCTGTACCGATTTGGCTGAAAATTGTTGGGGAGGTAGCTTAGAACCAGGAGACGAACATTTTTATCCCGTTGGAACCAGTAGGTGGCGCTGAGATCGGGTTCTAGAATCCTCCTAATCACCTGGAGCGATTTTGGTGATTTTGTTTTTGTGTGTTTGAGTGGGATCTCGGATGGTTTAGATTCGCAATTAGAACCGGTAGGTGGCGCTGAGATCGGGTTCTAGAATCCTCCTAATCACCTGGAGCGATTTTGGTGATTTTGTTTTTGTGTGTTTGAGTGGGTCCCCGGATGGTTTAAATCCACAATTGGAACAGATAGGTGGCGCTGGAATCGGGTCCTAGATTTTTATTGCCGAGGCCGCTAGTGTATAGATAAAATATGTAAAATATGTATGATGATATATACTATTTTACTATGATACTTACTATACTTTATCCGTGCAGGAACGGAGAAAGAATACAATTTCCTGCGGCCGGGCGGCCTGTCGTAAGAGGCGACAAAACAACCCACAGCCAGGTGGTAGGGCATTTGCCCGACTGGATGGCGACCACCCCTGGTCTAGAGTATGCTGTCATAACAACCTTGTGTTGTGTTCCGGCATTAGTGACCAGGTTCTAGTTTCCCTTAAGAGAGCAGCAGCGCATTTGTAGCACCTTTGGTGTTGCAAATGTTCATAGGCGATGGTAACTGCTTTCCATCAAGTGGGCCGTCTGCCTGTCTGCTGAACTCCTGCAATAAAAAAAATATAAAAAAAAAAAACTTTACCATGAAATATATCATATGAAAAAAAACATCATTATCCATAAGAATGTAGAAAAATAAAAATGCTCGTCGACATTTTCATCTAAGCTTGTATCTAAGTTAATACAAGGGTTATTAATCATTGGAAGGGAATGTAAGTAGGAACCATGGAACTTTTTCCATGGTAGGAGCAGTAATTCGAGTCAGTCCAAAGACGTTGTACGGACGGAAATTGAATCCTAGAAGTCTTTGATAATATCACCCTCAGACGATGGAATTGTTATGCCCGTTGCATATATGAACATACTTCTACGCTATTAAAGCTCGGTTTTTATATCTTATAATCCAATCTTTTACAACCATTAGTATAATAGAAAATTGTCCGATATTTACTTACGGCCTTTTCCTATATCTTAATAATTAATATAAAATTCAACCGCTGGTAAGGCAAGTGAATGAATGGTATATAGGAACCGATCATCAGTCACACCAACACTTTTTGTGGCTGCATGTAGTATAAAAACGCATAATTAAATGAATAAGAATCTTATATATTCTAATTATGTATGTGTCTTTATTTACATATACTTATATAAACTTCTTTAATTGTATTATGGTACTGTTTGCGTCTATGTAAGAATTGTGTGTGTGCGTGTGTGTTTGAGTGTCTGTAGAAAATCTCGCATGTTTAGTGAAGTGTAGCTTTTCGAGTTGCCACTAGTACTCCGTTGTTTGGCGTCAGCCAAACTGCTACATACTGGCTGAGTCTTAAGGTAGCTATGGTGGTTTCACCCGCTGCTCAATATAATGAAATGTTAGATCCACACTTATATTGCAGGGCACGTATTAATCTATATATTTATATTATTATAAAATTGGAAAATTGAGGTTAATGTTAAGTTTTTTTTTTGTGTTTGTATATTTGTTCGGGTTTCAAATAACAACTACAGGGCCAATTTTAATGCGGTTTTTGCTGATCGATAGCAAATTTTATGACATACAACCTATGATACTTTATATGCTGGGTATCTTGCAGAAATTTCCCGGGAGCGGTTATAAACTTTGCTTATTCTGACAAGATTGAGTAAAACGATGGTTTACGTTCCTTTTTAAATGTTGTGGTTCATTGTATCCAAGGAATCCCGGATTTTTTGATTACTCAATCACACGGCTAAAATAGCATGAAAATTGGGCGTGTTACTCTAATTACTACTTAACTTGGTACTACATAACAATTTGCATGTCTAACTACTCCGGGATTTTTTTATCTTCCATTTCTATATTTATTAGATATCTTTAGTAGAACAGTTGTAGGCAGCTATGTATGACTTTAGTAACATTAGTTATCCTGGGTTTATACGGGAATCTTTAAGATTCACGATAATCCACTGACCTGCTTGTAAATACCCTTTAATTTTAAATATTGGCAAAATAATTGTAATCTTTGTTATCTGTCCAACTAGGACGAAGTCCAGGAAAATGTTAGTTTGTAATAATTATGTGAACCCTGGAGAGAAAAGAACGCCGAGAACGTCGAAGACAGGCAACGAGGAGAGGTCTCTCGCTAATTACTATTTCGCCCCTTGTTCCCTCTGCCACTGCATTGTGTCCGGTCCTTGAGTATAATGCATAATCCTGACTCAGTGGAAATCGTTAGTTGTTGTTTCTATTTGGAATATAAACTCATTATATCGCG
Organism: Dendrolimus kikuchii; assembly: GCA_019925095.2. Lineage (NCBI taxonomy): Eukaryota > Metazoa > Arthropoda > Insecta > Lepidoptera > Lasiocampidae > Dendrolimus > Dendrolimus kikuchii. The sequence continues at coordinate 10,872,268 of CM034398.1, read as the reverse complement.
ATCTCATTTGTTAGTAAATGTACGCAAGGAATACAAAAGGTACAATCTACTTTACAGGTAAACTAACAACCTCGGGGAGTTAGGGACTCGTTTTGAATCCAACGACAGGCGATAGAGAAGCGGACGACTATCTGACCCTACATAATTACGATAACATTCAGGATTCAGAAATGCAAATTAAGTTTCCGACCGGGCCGCGGCAAAACGCTGTTTGATTATTAATTTTATTCAGTGAGGTCTTTTACTAAGATATTACCTTTCATTCGATATCTATGAGCCGAGCTCCGGAGAAAATATTTTAGTTGAAAACGAAATTGCTTTAATAGAAAAACTTAATGAATTTTCTTTTTAGGTATTTTCTCCATTTTGTAATACAATTTTCGGCCTATTATGATTTTATTCATGTATATTTAAAAAGCTTGTTCTTTCTTAGAACCAATTTAGTTTAAGTTAAAAATGTTTTTGTAATGTCAGAGTTTTATGATAGACTACAAATGAAATTAAAAAAAGTTTCTCAAACATTATGGCTCCGTCGTGTCCAACACTAAAAGATTTCTTCAAAGTTTGTAAAAAAATATTTTATGCTGCCTGTAACCAAATGACTAAGTTTACACTTCGACTACTTACTAATGCAACTATTTTATTGCTCACGCTTTCTTCTCATTTTTTAAATTATTTAAAGTATGAAAAATCATTTGATTATATTTATCTAGTTGTCAAAGAACCGGTATCATACGAAAACATTCTCTTAGATTTTCTGATAGTGTACTGGAATTTGGTAGACCCAAATGACAACGTTGCTCTTCGAACACAGTGCCGTTGTATTAGTTTCCCAGAGGGCTGAAAGGGGAGATTCGATAATGCACGCGGTGATCTATTCTCATTTCGTATTATAGATATACTTTGATTGTTACTTAAATCATATGGGAATCCCGTTTTGTTTTCTTTATTCCAAATTATATTATATAAGCGTTCACTACAAGTACAGTAAAAAATAAGACATTCGATAACAGTGGCACTGGTCCACAAACTTAATTTTACTCAACTGGTTATGAAGCTATATTAGATATTTTGACTTAGATATCCAAGAGAGAGCAAGAGCGTGAAGATAAGTTATCTTGACTCTCTTGCTCTCTCTTGGACATTGTGTACCTGTTATAGGTACACAATATCAGTAAACTGAACTGGCCTTAAGCTGGTCACATCTGTTACATCTGTGCAGGCGAGTCTTGGAGTAAAAACTGCATTTCTGAAAACGTAATATAGTACCATCTAGCCCAACGGATCGACAGCCTGCAAAAGATCGCCGGTAGGGCATTGAGGAGGAAAGTGAATGATCGCGATACTTGGCGCAAACTTGGGGTTGCTTATTATATAGGTATATTATCTGGCACTGGATATTCTTTAAATGGCTGCTACGACGAGGACGACGACTAAAACAATCTAGTATTTTAAATAGGTTTCCTGAAATTTATTGTTCAATACTTCTGTCATAGATCTTATACTCATTAGCTAATGAATCTTACACGGATAAAGTAAATGAAATTATATAGTGTAATTTTTTTATAGTAGGTAATATAAAGACTTAGGGACTTACTTATAATCGTTTCTTAAATTTAAAGAAACTGCTCAGCAATTGATTAGAGAAAATCTTACCCATAAACACCTTTTTAGTCGAATATTTTGGGTATAACCTACGTTAATCATTCAAATTTCGTTTATTTGTGCTCCTCCTAGGTAAACAAAAGGTAATTAATACACGTTTATAAGTGAAAAAAAAGATATTCATTGATTAGGGTCTAATTCTGATTCTCTTACTTAAGAGATGCCTAATCGTTTCTTAACGAGATTATTAAAAGTAAGGCCGCTATTAAATAAATACGTCTAAAAAGTAAATATAGGTATATCTAATATGAATAATTATTAAAGCGTTCCACGCAAATTCACTGTTGTAAAAATTTAATACATACATACATAACTTCACGCCAGTTCCCTTGCGGGGTAGGCACGAACAACAGAGCGCCATTTAGGCTTATTCTTACACACCTCATTTGCTTCTTTGACATTCATAACTCTTGTCATGCACGCTCGTCTGTTCTTAAGGCTCCTGACATCACCTTCTGCTAGTACACGATCAATTTGATCATAGAAGGTGTGTCGTGGCTTTCCACGTAAAAATTTAATGCCTATAATATTTAATATTAAATGATAATTTGTTTATTCCCAATGCTACTTTAAAGAAGGCCTTAGTGCAAACGTGCAAACATTCACTTCAAGGCACTTATACATATTATGTAGTATCTCTCCTTTTTATCTTTTTTCTTCCACCTTCTCCGAATTATTTTGGGTCGGCAGAATGTTTTTTCTTTCCACATACCTTTATTCTGAGTATGAATATCTTAATACGCTACTTTGGCATATCACTTTGAAAAAAATGCTTTAATTTACAGGAATATGTCTAATGTCTTAAGGAATGCGATGATTCATTGAAGAGTAATTTTGAAATGGCTACGATTATAGTATCGATGCGGGAACAGTATATACTGAGCGAATCAGGACACGCTTATAGAAATATAGGCGATCGGTAAACTTACCGATTCCGCTACGCTGCTGCCAGAAAGCGGACTTAACTGGAAAACTAGGGAGTGTTCCGAGAAACTATTTGATCTGGTGGCAATATTACATTTTCATCACCGCACCGCGCGCTATCGTTAGGATGTTCACCTTGATTCATTTCCTTGAGCTCCCACGCTCAACTACGCTATGGTTCTCTCTAACGTTTATTCCATATAAAATAAGTGGTGGTAGTGTAATGGCTAGCACAGACGTCCCAAGCTCAAAGGGCGCGGGTTTGAACGCTGGCCGGCATGTATGCACCACTTAGGCAGTTTTCTGGCCTAATGTGCATATTGTTATAATTACCATGTGCTAGCAACGGTGAAGTTCGGTCGTGATGAAACCTGCACATAGAGATAACCGATGCGTCAAACTTGCCAAGCTGCCTTGGACAAGTGTGGTGGGTATACTGTCCGTTCGCCTATAGTGGGAGGCCCGAGCCCAGCAGTAGGACGCTTATGGGTTGTTATTATATAATACAACAATGAATTGGAGGAAACTTCCCGCCGCAGTTTTCCTTCTGTGCTACGACATGGAGTCATTGAGGAAGGACATTATAAAATTCCTTCGAGACCTGCAACGCGTTGGTAACGCCTCTGGTTTGGCAAACGTCTATAGGCAGCGGTGACAACTTTCCATCAGGTGGACCATCTGCTTGTTTGCCAGTTTTTGGCAATAAAAAAACTGTCCAAACGATAATAACAACTTAATTCACCAGTTTCGTAAGTTAACTACTCGTCTAATGCAAATGTAATCTTAAGTGTAAAATATTTCTCTATGTTGCAGCTAGAGTGAACTAGAATCTTAGAAACTTAAAATCAGCTCTGTTAATATGTTGTTTGTGCAGTGTGCACTGACGCAGAGGTGATTTTATTAGTCTTAACAGAGATCAGAACTGGGCAAGGAACGTGAAGGAACCTCGACAAACTCGAAACTTTTGTCATGTAACAATGTAATTAGCCCCCAGGAGTTCGCAGGCTCCTGACTTGTAACAAATTCTTTATCTCGCCTCACCGTTTTCACTCCAGTTTACATCCTTCAATATAAAAGCTTTAACGAATTGTGATCAAACATTGATTTGCTTGTTCGTACAATGAAGACCGACTTTATAATAAGGTTTGGAAAGCACAACATTGAAATTAAATTTGTTAAAAAGAATTACGACTGAGTATTATTTCGTTATATCCTGTATATTACGTAATAATACTCAGTCGTAATTCTTAGGCCAAAACAGTGACTTTCATAAGAAAAATTAGTTAATGTACATGCTGATGTACCCGAATTACCTCTATGTATGTTTTATCAATATTTTTAGTTTTCAAGTAATTAATTTTTTAGTGATTTTCAGAAATTTCGACCGCATCAGCTTTAAATATTTTTTATTTTGTTTTTTGGTATGATTATTTGGAAGTTTCTTTTTTTATATGTAACTTAATCTTTTGGAATAGTGTTTTTACTCGTAAAATAATCAGGATCCTAACATAAACATAAGTTATAAAAATTGTATGAGAAAAAAAATTATTTCGAGTGAATCAGACTCGAATTTTCAATCTTAAATTAAAAATTGAAAAAGGTAACTTTATAGTTTTGGAGTATCTTCAAAAACTGCACAAGAGTCAAAGCGCCATTTTTGGCTTTAACCGGCCTTCAAACATACTGAGGTGGAAAATTCTTAAGTTACAATTTTTGTTCAAATAATTAAATTTGGGTTGACTTTAAGTTGATTAATATTAGAAAATGACGGTATTTAACTATACTAGTTAAAGCATTGCAGGTAAACTGGACATTTTCAATTATTATTTATGCATAATTTTGTTATGAGCAAACTTTTCGTGAAAATTATAATTCTTTATTGATTGTGAACCAGCCTTTAAAGAATACATTTCAATGTGCGCTGTACAGTTTCTTAAATTGACCAGATTTTTAATAATTGATTCGAATAAAGTTTCTGCGTCCAAGATACTGTGTCCAGATTAATCTAGTTTGGCTGCCGAAGCCGAGTGCCGTACATTAATATTATATTATTTGATCAATTATTTTTGTATTTAGTTTTTGTGGCTAATCTTGCTGTATATTGATAATTTACTATTTTAAAATAAATTAAAATTACAAACTAAACTACCTTAAAAATACTATTGTATAGGTATCTAATCATAAATAAACTAAATTATACAATAAATTCAACTAAAAATAAACTATATATACAAACTAAAATTAGAGTATAAAATCTAGTTCTAGACCGCTGTCAGTCGGAAACGTGCCCAAAAGACTGGCCACATTGCCTCTCTGAATGGCAATGCTGATGCGTTGTCCGAGGCATAAACCAGTCTTTTGGTCAAATGAGACATCCACCAGACGTTTGACTATGTCTCGATAAAGCTGTATTTAGTTCTAATATGTTTGTGTAACTTATATTTTTGTGAAATAAATTATTATCTTCAACAATGAAAAATCCAATAACAATGCGGCAATTGTACAATATAGCAATTTTTCCAGACTACTGCGAATCTAAGATATTATTTTATTATACATTCAATGTTATGAATCGACAAATAAATCCGTATCCGATTTTCATGAGAAAAGCTGGTTAGTATGCGGAAAGTCATGCGTCTTGATATTTTATTTTTAGACGTTAAACGCTATTCATATTAATATATATATATATATATATATATATATATATATATATATATATATATATATATATATATAATTAATATATATATATATATATATAAAGTGATTTAGTTTATATATTTGTTTGTTCGTTGTAGTACACACAAATGAAACTGAGTAAGTATATGTAGCTACATAAATAGCTTTCATTTTATGGGTAAGGTTTTAGGGGAGATCAATTTAACATCAGTAATTATTACGTTTCAACTCTTAAAACCCGATATTTTGAATTTTTATTCAGATATTTTTGTGTTCTGATTTGACAATTTTATATGGATCCAAAGTTTATGCGAGCAAATCCGCGAACAGTATCCTAGTGTAAATATAATTTTATTTGTATCTAATATAAGTAAACAACAACACGTTGTTAAGATACATCCGTATAACATAATGTCGAATATTTAAATGTAATTAAACTTAGTTGTTTACGCAATGAAGAAACTAATTCAAAATTAATCCTCTGACAAGAAGTAGTAAAACACCCCTGGCCTAAGTTCCTAAGATTGTTAGTAATAGTGGCCTCAACGCATGTTTATTTCAGAGATTGCGAGGGTGTAACTTGAAACTGTTTGCTGGTTTTGAGGGGTGGGCACAAACACCGTCTCCCGCGTATACACTACAACCTAACGAGCCAACTCTGGCTCAACGGGGAATTTTGTGTTTTGGATGGGAACGATGTTAAAATTGTGTCAATAAAACTTTAGGGGAGCAGGAAACTCGGCAATATTTACTTTTAATATCTTCTATGATAATAGAAAGAGAACAGTCGCGTAGTACGCACCGACGGAGATCTCGCTGTTACACCCGAATGAAGTAAGGCTCGCCACACATGATCTACGCGGTACAGCCAGCCGCGCCACGCTATCGCCACGGAGATGTGGACTAAAGGAGACGGAGACTTTTAGACCAAAGAAATGTAATGAGTTGAGATATGGCTTAAAAATAAAATAAATAGCGATATTTTTCTATTGCAAAATGGAAAACATCGGCCCTAAATCCTATCTGGAAGACGAGATATCTTAAAAATAAAGTTACAAATAAAATAAGTTATCGATTACCATAATTGATTTCTGCGAATGAATTTCAAAAAGAAATAAGATGACAATACATACATAGGCATACACCACACGATTCATTCATTCAAAATAACTAAGCCTACTACAATTATAAATATATCAACATAATAAAAAGAAATCTTAAAAGCACTCTCATCTTTTAATAATCTGGGCCCAAGAATGTGCGAAAGCGTATTCGTCTCCTTTGCATTTTTTTGTACATTTTGTATGAACTTGCCATATACTTAATATACAACTATTGCGACGGTAGTCGCTCCATGTCATGAGACGCTGGTTATTGCTTCGTATGGCTTCCACTAACCACAAAGCCTAAACAAAAAGGCCTAGCTAGCGATCCATCATTAGCACGATATCCCACTCCATCTGGTTAAAACAATTGTTATTTTATATATATATATATAATTATAAAAGAGTAGCAGCCATCGAATACAGGTATTAACCTTGCACCACAAGTGGCTGCTGCCCGGTACTGAGTAACTACTTGCAGCTTTAGGTGGCGGCCATTTTCTAGTTGTCGCGCGTGGCCTATGTTTAGTGAGACTAAGTTGTAAGCTCAACTGAAGCCTGACACTATTGTTATGCTGTGGCGCTATGTAACTCCGGGCGCCCTGCTGTCGCAACGCGCCTGAATACACACGCGATGCTCTCACCAGCGCATATTATATAGAACGTGTGGTTAAACCGAATACTTTCCTTACATAGCGAAAAGTTTTCATTCAACTAAACATACATGTCTGTTCCATTGTGCGCCTTACTTTATGTTTGTCACAGTAATGTTTTCATCCCAGTGACGCGCTCTACTCAAAGGAGGTCATTACGAGTATTAAATAACGAGAATACAACAAGGTGTATTATCATACAATTATTTCAATTTAAAATACTTCGACAGACACACATCGTATATTCTTAAGCTAAGTTCCGCTTTTCCTGATATAAAATGGATTAAGGCCGATCTTAATAACACCCAGACTGTAAAATTAGGTCAGTTCTTTTATGATCTTTGCTCTACGTGTATCAAACTACATTTTAACACGCAAACACATAGGTATATGTAATCTTTGATTTTATATTTTTACGAAATTTTTTATCAGTACCTATCTATTATTCCTGACAAATTTATTCTGTATTTAGGTTCAAATTTCATAAAAGATATCGACATTCATTGAAGAGAAGACAAATAAGATAAAAGAGTAAATATCTATTTCGATTCAAAGATTAATCTTTACATAGTATGTATAAAATAAAGTCTTTTTTCGCGTCTCTCTGTCTGTATGCATATCTGCTAACTCCTAAACCACGCAACGGTTTTTAAGCGGTTTTCACCATTAATTTCATATGTATTAAGGAAGATTTTTATATGTGCTTTTGGGCGCGGCTTCGTTCGCGATATATAAAATCCTAATAAGTTTTTATATAAGTAAAATACAGGTACTTTGCAAGGTCTTTCACCGTAGTCGGCGAAGCCGCGGTAAAAACTCTAGTTTAAAATAAAATAGATAAATTAAAAAAATGGTATATTTCAATACATTTTTACAATACAATATGATTAGGATCTAATATATTTGCTCAAATACAATGTTATTGTTGGTTCTAGGTAAATTGAGAAGCATATACCACACATGTATAATATATACGAATTGTTAGTTGGGAGATGAATGGTTTTCTAATGAATTTGCTGCCAGAACCCGAAGTTTGTTACCGTAATGGATAGCTTGAACACGATGTCTTGCTACTACGACGTGCAGTTCCGTTCTTCAACAAGCAATATCTGTCATCTGTTCAGTTAATTGTATTTTGTTTGGTTAAGTATCAGTTTTATTAATATTTTACATTTAAAGATATTTTACGACTAAATATTCTTTTTAACAAAAACAAAACCGACTCCAGACTGAAAAGTAAAAAATAAATATTTAAACGACTTTTTTAAACTACTTCAAAATGGAGGAGGTTCTCAATTCGACTGTACGTTTTTTCTTTACATTCGTTACTCGATTTCTCGGTCAATTGTTTTTTTCTTTTTGTATAAATAAGGTATTTAGACAGAAATACTAATACCTTATTAATATTACCATCTAATCTAAAAATAATAAGTAATTTAAATATAAACTAAATTTCGCAGCAATTTTGCTAAATACAGCAGTAATTAATTACATTAGTGAATCTAAATCAACTAATTGTTATGCAAATAAATATAAACTTAAAAATAAACTACAAACTATACAATATAAAAACTAAAAATAAATAAAAAATAACCTAAATTAACTAAAAGTACTCTGACTAAGAAAGTGTACATTAACACTTTTCTTATTGTCTCTATTAAGGCGAAGACACTTTGTTCATGTGTTCTTTATTATGGTCAATTGTGAATCGATTTTCAAAATTTTTCTTTTAATCGGAAGGGGTATACTCCCGAATTGGTCCCATAATCACCATGTCAGAATCTGATGAGTATATAGCAGGGAAATCGATTACAACCCTTGTTGGAGAGCATCTACACCGAAGAGGGAATTAGTAACCTTCTATACGCTTGTTTCTACACCATCTTGAAGTCGGTGCGAAGTAAAACATAAAACTTACAATATTTTGCAAATTTGTTGTTGTTTTTTTTTTGTTTTACTTTCCGACTTCAGATGTTGTAGAAAGAAATTGGTTAAATATTTATTTTATGCTTTTTAAGTTGAAGCCGGTTTTGTTTTGGTAAAAAAAAATATTGTTTACTTTTTAGTTGCGCAAGTACTTAAATAGCTTTAGGAATAATTATTAAGTGCCTGTAGAAATTGTACTAATGGCAGGCGTACAAGGTTACTAATTCACTCTTCGGTGTAGATGCTCGCCAACAAGGGTTGTACTCGATTTCTCAGGGATCTATTAATCAAATCCTTGTTGGCAATAGGAACACCTCAGGAGTGTACTCTTTCGAATAAAAATAAAATTGTAAATCGGTTCACAATTTACGGAGAAATCCCATATAAGCGTGTTTAAAGCACCTGTAGACAATGTAACTACTGGCACACACAACATGCATGCACATATTTGCCACTTTGATGAATGTAGGCGCTCTTCACCAAGGTTTGCTCTCGATTTCTCTTGAATCTACTCATTAGATCCTGATTTAGTAATAATGGGGACACCTCGGGAGTATACTTTTTCGAATAAAAATAATTGTAAATTGCTCCAAAATTGATAGAGATATCCCGTAACAAACAATTTTAGAGGATTTCTTTCGAATTACCAGTAAATTATGCGAACCATAGATAGTACATGCGACTCATGTCCCAACTTTTTTACTGCCACTGCTAAATCGCGGCATAAATTGTAGTAAAAAAAATCAACAATTTTGTAAGATCATTTTACGCTTATAAATTACTTATCACTAAATTGTTATTTAATTTACATGAGCTAAATAGATACTGTTATCAGTGACAAAAACATTTTGGCTGGTAGAATGTTATAGAAATAAAATTACTTGGCGTTTCTTCTGTGACGTATGTGATGACGTTTCAATAGATTAAGATATATATTTGTTGAACTAATCAGTTTTTATTTACTTTTCTCATATTCGAAATGAAAAGCAGAGTGTTAATCTCGGGGAAAGGCTTATTTAGGCACTCGAATTGTTAACGCCCTCGCCTCGCTCACTAAACCACCTCGTGCTTAAATACGCCACTTTCACCTATCGTGTAAAACAATCTACTACTACATCTCCTCCTCTTCCTTTTTATTGATTTTCTTCAAGTTTGTATGCTATTAATACTCCATAACACGACTCTTCAAGTTCTTGTAAACGGTGTAAAAAAAATTTGGACAAAAATAAAAAAAAAATTTAACAGTACCTATATTATTTGCAATAAAATATGGATAACTTGATCCGGTAATTACATGAGCAGACGTCGCACATTGAGTAAAAAAAGCTATATAGAACGAGACAATTGTAACATGTAATAAAGAGCGCCTTACAATTGTGATGTTTGGGAAGGTGATCACATTAAACCACACAATGGGTAGCTATTTCTCTTTATAATCCTTCACGACGAATTTCATATTTCACCAGCGAATAAGTAGCGTATTATCTCGTGTCAGACAGGTGTCGCTCGTGTCAGCTGCCTAAATTCATATCTGTGCCAGCAGGTGCACGCAAACGACGTCTCTAATCCAGCCCTGACGCCGCATCCCATTGCGTACAGCGTCACTGGATTAAGTACAACTTCTGCTATCACTGAGCTCGTGGAAAAATTCATATGATATTAACGTACTTTGGCTTTTCAAACGCTTTAAACTTAATTTGTTTATTAAATTTCATTTAATTGAATAATACATTTCTCTAGGTTGTACTTTAAGGGTACCGTAGGTATTTTAGTATAATATGAAATCGTCATATTCGTTTGTCTTTGTATGTGGCACTTATTTTTCTTATAAACTATTAAGTTTATGTAGGTAAAATTTACTAAGAATATATGCTACACAATGTAGTAGTGAATTCTCGAAAAAATAAACATTGGGGCCTCCACCACATTTATAATATGTGAACCAGAACTGTTTTTAGTCTACGTAGTGATGTGGGGTATCGTTTGGCAGCTTTTGAAAAATCATAGCGATGTTCTAAATTACTTTTTTATTTACTCTAATGGCGGTGATGATGTTACTTATGCGTGTATGGGGATTGTCTAGAATAAAACTCTGCTGGTATTCACAATATGTGCCGTATTATTTCCCAGGTCCATAACCAACAGGTTTGTCATAGGGTCTTCTATATTTAAACTACATTATAATATAGTAACGTCATAGTGTCGGTTGTTTATTAGGTCTCTAAGTATCCGCTATGCGTGTATGATTGTCTAGAATAAAAACTCTGCTGATATTCACAATATGTGCCGTATTATTTCCCGGTCCATAACCAACAGGTTATGGGCCCAGAACGGATCACGCGCAGACAATTATTACGCATAAAGAAAGCCAAAATATAATATTTTCAAGTTTCGCGTCGAAATTACTACGCACGAAACAATGGCTAGCGGCAGTGGAGTCTCGTCAATTCCTGTAGAAAAACTGAGTGGTATCAATGACTACCACAACTGGAAGTTTGCGATGCGCATGGTACTCATCCATGAGGATTTATGGGAGTGTGTGCAGTCGAAGGAAGTGAAGGACGAGAAGAAGGACCTAAAAGCTCTTGCTAAGATTTGCTTGTCGGTACATAGCTCGGTATATAGCCATGTACGCAACGTAAAGACCGCACATGAAGCTTGGAATAATTTAGAACAAGCTTTCCAAGGCAAAGGATTGTGCAGAAGGCTGAGCTTATTGAGAAGTCTCTTTAGTATAAAGAGGAATGAGCACGATTGCATGGACGTATATTTGTCCAAAATCACCGAAGTTGTGCAACAGCTGGACGAAATCGGATCACCTTTGGAGGATGATTTTGTTGCAGTCATTATATTAAGCGGGTTGCCATCCGATTATAACCCCTTAATAATGACATTAGAAAATAACAACATGAAGTTGTCAAGTGAGCTGGTGAAGTCGAGGTTGCTACAAGAAGAACAACGTCGCGCAGGCAGTAGTGAAACGGTGACGGCTATGGTTGCTAAGAAAATGGTTGTTTGTTATAAATGTCATAAGAGTGGACACGTGCAGAAAAATTGCCCACAAAATGTCTCTAAACAACAACATAAAAATAAGAAAGCGTTCCAAGGAAAGCCTACAAGCAAATGCATGTTGACGGCAATGTCAGTAGCTTTGAATAGTAATACCTGGTACGTGGACTCAGGAGCAACGTCACACATGACAAATAACAAAGATTTGTACATAAGTTTCCTGCCTATTGAACCAGTGCCAGTGAATGTGGCAAACGGTGATAAACTTTCGGCAATCGGTGTTGGTAAAGTAAAAGTTAATTTAAAAACTGGTGAAAAGACGATAAGTCATGTATTTTATGTACCTAGTTTAGTAGGAAGTCTGTTGTCCGTAAGTGCGTTAACTAAGAAAGGTTTTAATGTTAAATTTAATAAGAAAGGCTGTATAATTCTTAGTGGTAGAACGGTCATAGCTACGGCTACCCATGTAAATAATGTCTATCAGCTTGATGTTTGTAATAGTTTTACATGTAATGCTGCAACGGAAAGAGTCGTGCCTAAAGTTTCTGTTTTAGACACTCTATTGACTTCGCAGGTGACTGAAGTTGCGCAGTCGGATGCGTGCTCAAGCGATGCAAGTCAAGCATCATTGGCCGCTGACTCTGAGGCAAACGCACCTAATGAGAAGACTTCGCGGGAAACGTGGCATAGACGACTTGCTCATCTCAATGCCAGAAGCATGTACATCATGAAGAATGGGATGGTAACGGGCATTAATTATGACGAAGGTTCCTACCTACCATGTGAGTCATGTGTACTGGGTAAGCAATGTCGATTACCTTTTCCTAAAAAGTCAAAACGTCGATCTAAGGAAATATTAGGCTTGGTGCATACAGACTTATGTGGGCCTATGCCACAAGCGTCTTTTGGAGGTTCTAGATATTTTTTAACTTTTATAGACGATTTTTCTCGGAAGATTTTTTGTTATTTTTTAAAAGGGAAGGATGAAGTTTTTACCTATTTTAAAACTTTTAAATCCTTGGTTGAAAACCAAACGGGCAAAACAATTAAGGTTCTAAGGAGCGATAATGGAACTGAATATGTTAATAAACAGTTTCAGAATTTTTTGAAGGAGCATGGGATAAAGCATGAAACTACTATTCCATATTCTCCTGAACAGAATGGGGTCAGTGAAAGAGCTAATAGGACAATTGTTGAAAAAGCCCGGTGTATGCTGCAGGATGCAGGTTTGGATAACCGCTTCTGGGCGGAGGCTGTCCAAACTGCAGTTTACATAAAGAATAGGTCGCCTACAAAGGCAGTGATGGGATCAACACCAGAAGAAAAGTGGACTAACGAAAAGGTTGATGTAAGTCATTTTCGGGTGTTTGGTTGTGTGGCCTATGCTTTAGTGCATAACACAAAAAAGTTCGATCCCAAATCCAAAAGATATATTTTTGTTGGATACTGCGAGGAAAGCAAAGGATATAGGTTGATGGATCCGGAAAATCTACCTACTTGTATAAAGGCTAGAAATGTAAACTTTTTCGAAAATAAATTTATTTCGAAAAATAATGTTACAGATGTGTCAAATACGTCATGTAATGAATTATTGACACCAAATATTATGAACATTATTTCTAATTCGGAAGTAAATAATATAAATGAAAATGGGAATGGAAGTGACCAGGTTATCGTCAGGTCAGATGAGCGAGGAGATGAATCGTTTGAGCCTGATGCGACTGTGAGCTCGATCGTAAGTTGCGATGATTCTTCGGATGAAACATACGTTCCAGAGTCATCTTCTTTAGACGATACGGATTCTTCAAACTTCGTGAGCTTGAATAATACCACTGAATTGGCGAATATGGCGATGGCATTATGCTGTGATAATGACGAGCCATTGACAGTGGAACAAGCATTGAATGGTAAGGATGCTGGTCGTTGGCGAGAGGCAATGCAGGAAGAATATGATTCTTTTGCAAAGAACAATTGTTGGACGTTGACAGATCTGAAAGATGGACAAAAACCGGTAAGATCCAAATGGGTTTTTAAGATTAAACGTGGTCTTAACGGAAATATATTAAAATATAAGGCGCGTTTAGTAGCGAAAGGTTTCACGCAAAAATATGGTATCGATTACCAGGAAACTTTTGCACCAGTTGTACGTCATTCGACAATTAGGATGTTGTTTGCCATTGCAGCCATAAAAGACCTTGACATTGACCAAATGGATGTCAAGACAGCATTCTTGAACAGAGATTTGAAAGAGAATGTTATAATGGAACAACCAGAAGGATTTGTTTTAAAGGGGGAGAATAAACACAAAGTTTATAAGTTAAACAAATCCATTTATGGTTTGAAACAAGCTGCAAAATGTTGGTACGATAGAATTAATACCGTATTAACAGCAAAAATGGGTTTTAGAAGGTCTAGTGTTGAGCCCTGCGTATACTTTAGAAATCTACAAGGTAGATTATCTATTTTAGCCCTTTATGTTGATGACATACTTTTATTTACTTCTTCAGATGCTGATAAACATGACATAAAGAAGCGTTTAAATGAAGAATTTGAAATAAAAGATTTAGGTCAGGTACATGAATTTTTGGGAATGCGAGTTTGCAGGCAGAAGAATAAAATCACACTCGACCAGGCTAGCTTTATAACTAGGATCTTAAACAGATTTAAGATGGCTGACTGCAAATCTGTTTCGACTGCAATGGAGGTTGGCTTGAAGCTTACCAAAGCTGAAGCAAAGCTTGAAAATTGTGAGTACAGAAATCTTATTGGCTGTTTAATGTATGTCGCTGTGTGTACTAGACCCGACATAGCGCATGCGGTTGGTTTCTTAAGTCAATTTAATGACTGTTATTCAGATATCCACTGGAAGGCAGCTAAACATGTTTTAAGATATCTGAAGGGTACTACCAATTATTGTTTGGTGTACGACAAAGGTAACTTTGAAGTATGTGGTTATGTAGACGCGGACTGGGCGTCATGTGAAGTAGACCGGAAGTCATACACTGGCTATGTGTATAAAATCGGGAATTCAGTCATCAGCTGGGAAAGTCGTAAGCAGAAAACCGTCGCATTGTCTAGTACTGAGGCCGAATACATGGCTCTTTCCGATGCATGCAAAGAGGGTTTATTTATACGCACTTTTCTACAGGAATGTTTAAATTTAGATTGTGTTATCAACTTATTTAATGATAACCAGTCTGCACAAAAGCTGAGTAAGAATTCGATGTTGCATTCGCGAACTAAACACATTGATGTCAGACACCATTTTATTCGTGACATTGTTAATAAAAAATTGATTAATATTAAGTTTATGTCTACTGATAAAATGTTAGCCGATATTCTGACAAAGCCTTTACCGCGAGTAAAGTTTTCAATGTTTTTAGGTCAGTTTAATTTGAGAGGATATTATTTACGCGAATGACAACATTTTTTAGGAGGTCTATGTTTAGTTTTTATTGTATATATAGTTATGTAACGCCACATACGTGTTTATTGTTTCTTGTAGAGTTATAACATGAACTATGTATAATTATGTTTTGATTTGGAGAATAGTTCATACAATACTATGTTGAAATGATTTCAGTTTAAGGGGAAGTGTTGAAATAAACCTTGTCATTTCAACAAGAACCTTTTTTCATAGGGTCTTCTATATTTAAACTACATTATAATATAGTAACGTCATAGTGTCGGTTGTTTATTAGGTCTCTAAGTATCCGCTATGCGTGTATGATTGTCTAGAATAAAAACTCTGCTGATATTCACAATATGTGCCGTATTATTTCCCGGTCCATAACCAACAAATAAAAATGGTTTGAATTGTGATTAATTTGTGTCCTATATCTTACTATTCATTCGCTTGCCTTAGCATTGGTAGAAATTTGACATCACTTGTATGGAACTTATGTCAAATTTAAACCAGTAGTAAGAAATGAACGGTTAGTAAGATATAAGCACCAGGGCATAAGTAATGTTTTAGCTATGGTGTATTTTCGACTAAATACATTTTTGAGTTACGTAATCAAATGACGTAAACAATAGACTTGTTCACTTTTTTCATTGTGATTTGATTATTGATGGATTTTTAATTTTCGTAATTCTAGTTATCCAGTAAGACATTATTACTCTTTATACTCTTCGTTGTGTTATTACGTCCCTAACGTATTTGAGAAGTACAAAGAACTAGTAAATTTATTACTTGCGTAAAGTACCACGTAGGGAATCAAATTACTAAAATAATGTTGTCTCATAATACTGTATTAATACAGTTAGTTACCAATTTAATAAACACGATCAAAGGTTACTTACCCAACAAATACCGAGATAATCAATAAACTTTGTATTCCTTAAGGACGCTAAATGTTAAACTAAAATATAAGTAGTCGTACTATATAGGTATATTGTGTATTCCACCGTCGCCATTATGATCTCCATTAATTCCTGGGTTGTTTGGAAGAGATTGCCATTTGGCGAGAAGACCGGCCTAAAAAATTAGAATAGTTCTACTATTATAGTTTCTAAGTTTTTCCTGTAATGGTGTACAATAAAGAGTTATCTATCTAAATAATATCCATGGAAGTAGCACATTTTTTTGTATGTTACCCTTGTGTTTTATAATAACATATCATCATTCTTTTCCGTGACAAAAACAAAAGGCAATAAAATAAATTGGTCCTTTTGAATTACCCATCAAATACCACTCTGCAACAATGGGTGCTTCCTGATGAATTATCAATTTTCTCTTTGTCACACGCCAAACAAAAACTCGCGGTGATCGTACCTGGGGAGCGCGTTATCTTGGCAGAGATGTATGACCATTATTTGTTCATGTAGTTGATATGGCGCACTTATATCTGTGTGTGGCTTGCGTTCATAGTGGCAATGATGATACTTGGTTACATTTATAATATTGTTACGAGTCGTGAGACTCGAATTAAAATGCCGTTAGAATTACTATAGAGTTTATTAGAACTATACAAACACGTGTAATACAGGTACAAATATAACCGAACACAACAAGTCGAAACGTAATGCAGAAGGTCCTAATTAAACAAAACGCGCTAAGTCCGTCACTTATTAGATTCTGGATTGTAGTACACACATCTTGCTTCACTCGTGGTTATCGCTCGACTGCCTCCCCCCTCCATCAGGTCATCATTTTATACTGCACAAATGCAATGCCCCCTATCATAATCCGAAACACCTGGCTAATGAGTTGACCGCAACGGGCATAAACGAGTACAATAAAACAATGGACTGTTCTCTAGAATAATTAGTAAACGCTTGCCAATAAATAAGTAAACAAAATAAGTCCAAATGCCGAAAGGTAATAAAATGTGTTTTTACAGGTATGCAGGTGTGAATTTGTTTTTGTCGGCGTCTACTTTGTAACAATATTTATTTGTAGAATGATATAAAACCAAAAAAAATTTCAGGCGAGTGCATTGCGACGGTAAATACCAGTGTACTACACAACCGATCATTTATTACTACACAATTATCTATCTACTACATAAATTAAAGCAAATGTTTGTATGTTTGTTCTCTATGCGTTCCTGAACCATTGGTCAGATTATGATGAAACTTTGGCAGAATTTTCCGAGGAATTGTCCGCAGGGGTTTCTAGCCCAAAAAACAAAATATACAACCAAACATTTGTTCCTTTACGTGGCATTGCAACGCATGCCGACTACAGCTAATTATCTCTTATTTAATACATTTAATTATATACTTATACCTAACACTTCACACATCATAAGCCCATATCACAATATAAAAGCTTCGATTTCCCATAAATCTTACATCATACATAGGTCGATCATTATATATTCGTTTTACTAACACTAAGAATTTTATTGTTAAATTGCAAGTTCAATTAATTCCACCTGTGCCCGTTACTTCGTTCGCGTGTGATTCATTTTATATTCGTATATTCTGAATCTGTAACATATGGATATGAAATACACATATACGAAATTTTGAAATAAAACTCGTCTTTTTATCCCTAACATTTCCATTATAATCCGTGAAGTAGTTTCGGAGCCTATGTGACACTGTTTAAGTCCTATTTCAGTCAGACTGAAAAACAAAAAAATATAAAAACTGTTATTAAATGAAAAATTCATCTTTCCATTTCCATTCTTCGTGGAATTCATACCAACTCATGCATGTAAAAGTGCGTTTGTAAGAATATACTTTTGTATGTTCTTTTTTACGGTCTTGAGTTTCATACTCATGATATGATGATTATAGGTTCATACCGATCATCACGAAATCGGTCATCACTCAGCTGAGATGAGAATGTTGAGATGGATGTGTGGTGTTACAAGAATGGATAAGATCTTTGAAAGTTGCACCTGTGACTGTAAAATTGAGAGGAAGAAGACTAAGTTGGTATGGGCATATAATGAGAAGGGATGAAAGTCACGTCACAAATAGAATGTTAAACTACATGATGGATGGCCACAGATGTAAAGGTAGAACAAAAAAAGATTGATGGATTGTGTGAAGGATGATATGATGATTTTTGTCTGACAGAAGATGTATGCCAGAATAGAGGAGTGTGGAAGGAAAAGACATGTGAAAGAAAAGAGAGAGACCGATTATCACGAAATTTATTATTTAACATTAGGTCCGTGGGGTCCGTCGGCAAAGAGTTTCTTCAAAGAGATTTGCAAGAAACTCTTTGATGCCACCCGTGATCAGAAGGCTGGCTCATATTTCGCCCAATAAATAAGCATCGCCATACAGCGCGGCAATGCAGCAAGCCTTCTGGGCACGCTCCCATCTAGCAGCGATTTGTTACACAGTCTCTAATCGCTTGTACTGTATATTAAATAACAATAATCCCTATTAATATTATAAAAATATTTAATTATTTATTTATATTCGATAACAGGGATAAGCATATGTTTTTTTATTTCAAAAATAAGATAGTTTCCGTAGTATGTGGATCCAAGGTGAACGAACTCGAGTGAATGAGGCTTATAAGAAAATGTAATTCAGTCATATCACAACTGGTCCCCGGCTCCCTTGCGGTTGTTCCAAATACTACACATAACTATGTATTTTGCGAGAGAGAAATCGAATGCATATCCCAATGGAGTAGCATACAGTCAATAACTTTCATGATCTGTGTTACATATGATTCCATTATGGCACCTACTAAAATATTGCAATATGGGCCTATACATACAATATATCTCTTATTCCCCGCTAGAGTGAAATTATGAGTGGTTTGTAGGACGTAATTTATTGATTCACTTTAGGTCAAACCTGCAATTTGTATTATGATAGTAAATTGACAGATATTTGAAGCAATGTAACAATTTTCAACGACTTCCGGTAATATTGTGTTCGACCTAATTATTGTTACTATTATGGGTTCCGTAGCCACTGAGGCAGAAACGGAAGCCTTATCAGTTCTCATGACCAGCCGTCAGTCTTTCTTTGAATGTCATTTTTCTCAAAAATCACTGGGTCTATACTTGTATGAACTTACACGGTACCGGCAGACGTTGTCCTGTCCTGAAAAAGCAAAAATCTAGGACCCGATTCCAATTGTGAATCTAAACTATCCGGGGACCCACTCAAACACACAAAAAATCATCAAAATAGGGCCAGGAGATTTGGAGGATCCTAGAACCCGATTTTAGCGTACCTACCGGTTCCGATTGTGGATCTAAACCCACTCAAATACACACAAAAATGTTATCACAATCGGTAAGGTCGTTCTCAAGTTATGCGCGTACATACATATCTACGATTCATTTATATATATATATATATATTAAATTTATATTGATTAAGGTTCACATACTATTAATCAAAGAAAGGGTGGGACGTAAAGTATAGCGCCGTCTAATATCTATAATATTATAAAATTCTAAACATGTCGTGTCTGTACAGTCAGCGTCTTATAGAAAGAAGCAGCCAAGATGATCAAATAGATAAGAACATCGAAAGTGATCATTAGTATCGGTACAACCATTGTCGTCTAATAGATCGAATCACCCGTCTTGACCAAATACATCAGTACACCGACAACGCCAAATACATGAGTACAGTCAAGTCACCATATTATGTTAACAACCATCTCGCCAAAACAAAGAGACACACTAGAAAAATGAACTCTATTCTAAATGTAATTAGTGTCAAATCGAGATGATTTCATACTAAATCAAAATTCCAATAGTATTATTACTGTTATAAAAATCTTTTTCATTTTTATAACGTAACTAGTATTTGTCTTCGACTTCATTTTCATTACTTAGATAGCAAAGATTAAAGTTATTTTATCAATATGTAAAATTGAATAAATATTTAATATGACAATACATGAATCCTGGATATATTCATAAACTCCCGATATTTGTAATTTACTAAAGACTTATTCAACTACAGATGTTTCTTCACTAAGGATTTCTAATAATTACAGACAGTGTCTTGTGATTTGCGAACATTGCGTCAAAGTTGATCTAGTGGTTTGGAAGTGGAAGGAAATCCCGGGAAATCTCAAGAGTCCCAATATGGTCATGTATAAAAATGTCATAAAGTATTAAACTATGCTGTAATAAGAGTAACACGAATAGTTTTCATGCTATATCTAGGCGCATTATTCCCAAGAAAATTTTGGCACTTTCCGTCACTAAAGTATAGGAGTAAAAACATGAAAAAGTGAATCCGGTTTCCTGAAAAATTACACTAGAATTCCCATGATATTAGCTTTTTCAGCATTTAAGTAAAAAATGTCTGTATAATAGTAAAAACCTCATAGAAATTAACATATTTATGAAAAAAAAAACATTAATTGTTTCAATTTTCCATCAATCAAACAATTGGATCCCAATTGGTTTTTTTAATAGCTTCAATGTACAGACAAAGCTATTTTACAATATTAACTTAATTTTAACATTTCATTTGACATAATACACTATGTATATGTGAGTATATTTTCTATGTATATGTGAGTTTGTTGAAATATCTACTAAAGAGTTTCAATACATAAGAAATTTAGAATTCGAGATAAACCTTTTTTTGTCAGCAATGAATAATTGATGTTTCTTGGATACTATTTTAATGTCTAATACGTACATGAATTCTCATGATCTATACTGAGATCATACTATACATATATATAATATACCCCAGTCATTGAAAAAAGCTTAATCTAACGTTCTGGTGAAATCGTATCGAAATCAGCCAATTTTTATGCAGTATAACGACTTTAAACCACTCCAAGGAAGTTTTCGCGGGGTTCCCGGAATATAAACTAACAAAACATTCGGAAAAGAACGTAAACCATCGTTTTAGTATCAATTGAATCTGAATCAACTAATTGTTATGCAAATAAATAATTTATACTTTTTCTATTTTTACTTATTTGAAAAAGAAAGTGCATTGTGTTTTAGTATAAGCTAATTTATATGCATACTAACCACTAGAAACCACCCTCGGGAAAATTTCCGTGAGATGCCCAGGACACAAAGTATTGCTGTATTTAAAAAATAATGTATCGTGTCTAAAATCGTGTAAGAATAAATAAACTAATTTGTAAGCGTCCTAACAACTTTAACCAGCTCCTGAGAAAATTCGCGGGATCCCCAGGATAAAAAGTATCACAGATTTAATTTCAGAAAATTTGCTATCAATGAGTAAAAACATCGCATCGAAATAAGAAAGCTTTTTTTTATTCTGGCCTCTTTAAACCGTTCCCGGAAAATTTCCCGTGCGATTCCGGAATAAAAGGTAGCGCAGAATTTAAGTGTGAGAATTTGCTCACGATCAGCGAAAATCGAATCGCAATCGGCCTAGTAGTTTTTACGTAAATCCCGAACAAACAGAAAAACCGACTAACAGACAAGAAATCTAAAAAAAATCATCGTGTCTCCATCTTTATATAGTCTATTCCAATTGTGTTTTTTTTTAATAACTTCAATGAAGAGAGACGACATATTTAGCATATTATAATATTATAGACTATCGTCTGCCCGCGAAACTTCCTTCGCGTTTCCATGATGATGATACATTTGATAGTCAAGTATGTTTGAACAGTTCTTTATGGTGGTTAAAGAAGCATTCAAACTTACTCTAACTTTCTATGAATAAGACAGTTAGTATTTAGTAAAAACGAAAACTCAAAGCTGAAAAGCAGTGTCATCAAGTATTAAAGAATGTAAACAAAAGTATGAAAAACCTGATTTAATTAAGAGAACTGAAATATCTGGTTAGAAACAGGAACTTGAGACTATTTATAAAATTTGTAGGTTAATAATATATCTTTAGTTAGCTGGGCTCGGCTAATATCTCTGTTCCATCTGAAATAATATTATAGTTAGGTACTGTGGCCAAATGCAACTTAGTTATAAAGTTAAAATGAACGCCGTTATTAATTGGCTATATTAGAGTATATATGTCATGGTTAAATTGTACAGACCGTTAGATTATAATCTATTTCGAGAGCTATTGAAATATTGTGAACCGGAACAAACTGCTTACAATTTAACGCATTATATCCCGATAGATTATAATCTATCGACGTGAAATCGTTCTGTGTCCATAGAGTTAGTAATAAAACATAGGTGGGTCAGTCAAAAATACTAAAGATTCGATCTCTGCCCTTATGGGTTAGAAGTTTTAACAATGTTTGTAAGTAGTCAATAAGTGATACTTCCAATCCCAGTGTTTACCCTCGATTAAACGTAATAAATATTATTATGCACATATCATCCTCTTCGTCAATCACACTGCTGTGATCAGGAGTTTTTTTTAAGTTTCAAACGTCTTCAGAATTGATTTCATTAATTTCACATTAGGAAAGAAAGGTGCTTTTCATTCAATGCAAATTTAGCAATAAGTAATTCAATTTGAAATAAATAATTCGAAATACAATTTTGGTTTAGTATGAAATCATCTCGATTTGACACTAATCACATTTAGAATAGAGTTCATTTTTCTAGTGTGTCTCTTTGTTTTGGCGAGATGGTTGTTAACATAATATGGTGACTTGACTGTACTCATGTATTTGGCGTTGTCGGTGTACTGATGTATTTGGTCAAGACGGGTGATTCGATCTATTAGACGACAATGGTTGTACCGATACTAATGATCACTTTCGATGTTCTTATCTATTTGATCATCTTGGCTGCTTCTTTCTATAAGACGCTGACTGTACATTGAAGCTATTTGAAAAAAACCCAAATAAAATAGACTATATAAACGATGGAGAACACGATGCATTTTTTTAGATTTCCTGTCTGTTTGTCGTTTTGTCTGTTTATCTGTTTGTTCAGAATTCACGTAAAAACTACTGGGCCAATTTAGACGCGGTTTTCGCTGGTCGACAGAAAATTCTCAGACTTAAACTCTGCGCTACATTTTATCCCGGAAAATCCGCGGATTTTTTTCTGGGAATTATTTAAAATGGCCAGAAAAAATTGAAATCCAATGTGATTTGTTTACTGATTTTGGACTGTTTTAAATTTACAGTCGAGAGTCGTTTCATCATCATCATCATCATCATCCGAGCGTTAAATCCCGATTGCGTTCGGAGCGTTCGCTTCGACGCCCAGGGTCCGCTTTCCCATTTTCTCTAGTCCACTTCACGCGGTCTCCAGCATACTCCGTTTTGAGACCAGTCGAGAGTGGTTTACATTTTCCAATTCAATTTATGAAATATAAACCTCGTACAATAAAACTCATTCATATAATATCCGTATAAATTTCGTTCTGAGTAATGCTTGTGAATGAAAGTAATAAGAGGTAGTGATTTTAGATATTCTAAGAAAGAAAAATGTTTTGTATTTGGTGAACAGTGCAGATGGTTTCTTTCACACGATTCGATAAAGAATGATGTTACACTGATACTTTTGTGTATCACTGTTACGGACTATTTCATTAGTAACCTACGCCTTGAAATATAAGCAAGATGGAATATAGTACATTAAGATATTTTTCTTCATAGTGAATTTAATGGATCCATGTAGCAGTTCCTGCCAATGAATTAATTACTACTAATTACTAAAAATATTTAGAAGATATATATTTATTAGTTTATAGTATAAGAATTAGGCATAATTATTTAAGAAAATAGTGTTTTCTGAGTGCGGTGATGTCAACCATACATTAAATTCCCCATAAATAAAATTAATTACGCGGACATTTATAACTAAGCTTAAAAATCCTTTTACTTCAAGTTCTACTACCTAAAGAAAATGTGCCGCCTTAATTTTTAGGTAGAATGCCAACAGTTCTTAAATTATAGTAACGCGCTAATTATGAAAATTATTGTAAATTACTTTAAACCTAACTTGACCTTTCTGTATTAAGCTATATATAGACTTAATACTAGTTAGTTATATTTATTTTGTACTTAACCTTGATAGTCATCAGTTCAATATACCTACCTGTATCGCCTGTATAAACATACATGTTCTGTTTTAATAAATGTCTGCTGTCTCATGCAATATTTTTTTCTAAACACATGATTATTTGTGTTCATTCACGTAATTTTTGTGTTTGAAAATACATACCTATAACCTTTATAATATTAGTACAAATTCTATACATGTATAAAAATTAAACATAAATTCTTTATACTAAGCACAGGAGAGATCCACTCGACCGTACCAAATAGTCCGGTTTATAAGCCGGATATACGAAGATATTGTACAATGTTTTAGATTGTTGTAGATAGTCTTAGGATATCGTATCGTACCCTTGTGTCGTTCTATCGGAAGTGGCTTTCAACCCCCGACAAAATTGGGGAAAGGTAGTATAAAAAGTTTTATCAAATAGGCATTGATTAATTGAATAACATATTGACTAAACATTATTATGCTGATATTAGACGGTTCATTTCTGTGTTTCAGTTTGGACGAATCAATTAAAGTGATCGTTTAATGTCATTAAATACCGTCGTGTCCATTTAGTTCTGTGCCTTCAATCAAATTGCTTTAATTTGGTTGATCCAGCTAGTATTACCATTACGTAAGTATTTAATGACGATGAATCAAATGTTCAGTATATAGGTTATATATACTTCGGCATGTACCGTGGCAATAAAATGGAACCTTTGGAATACGAGAGTCACATTTGGAACTTGTACTATGGTGTCCATGCTTTTATATTAAAAATCGGTCAAGTACGTGTCAATACACGAACAGCGTGGGTTACACAGCTATTAACTTGAATTTTTCCGAATTTTTCACTCTATACTCTAGGCCCAAAGTTAATTACGTCTCTACGCGTATATATCACCACTTATTATTGACTTTAAAATTCTTATTCCTTAAAAACATACATATAATTATAATATTTGAAGATTGTCTAACGATACTCCGCGTCTACGTACATTGCATTTTTCACCTGTTATATATGGAATATGTCAGAGACCTATTCTATTTTTATTTTGTATCCGATTCGGGTACACCATTATGTAATGGTATATAAAATACAGTAAGGTCTTTCTGTAGTCCCTTCTTGACATTAATTGGAAAGTAGCTTTTACCCGCGACTTCGCTCGCGTTAGAAAAAGGTATGTGTGTAAGGTATGTATATCATGAATTGGGCATGTTATAATTTAATACTCTATTTCGCGAACTTTAACGTAACCCCTTTTAAATACACGGTTCCTGTAGGATACAAATGTTATGCTATCTCATAGGAACCGTGCCTTTTTCCGGGATAAAAAGTAGACATTCTTTGATCCCTAAACTACCACTATGCAAAAAATAATGTCGATTTCTTGCTCTGTAAAAAACAAAAACAAACCAGTCCCTCAGGAACCGTATATTTTTTAATTATAAAATGTAGCCTATGTGCTATTCCAGACTATAATCTACCTCTGTGCCAAACATCCAGATCCGTTTAGACGTTCTGGCGTCATCGAGCAACAAAAATCTATTCAATCTTTTGCATTTATTTTTGTAAGTAAGATTTAAGCTGTTAAGCCTCGACAAGGAGTGTAAAATAAAATCAAAAATTATGTTTAGTCAATTTCCATAGAAGGGCTTTGATAAGATCTTTTGAACGAAAAGCAAACATCCAATGTTAACTTTGTTAAGTACTTCACAACAGTGAATGTATAGAGGCCTAAGCTTCCTTTTAGTCTGGGGTGCAATGGCTTTCAGGGATATGTATTGGGGAGCCCCTGGCCAGCGCTATTTTTCAAGTGCTTTCGGCTGTCAGTTCGGCCTAAACCAATACTATAATAACGTTTACCACTCACCGCAAAGGCCTTTCGTGCTTTCATGTCCTTATTTATCTTGACTAAATAATGACTAAATGAATAGTCAATTTATAATACCCCATCGACCCAAAGATATTTAATAAGAAGTTTAGTTTATTAGTTATTACTGTCAAATAAAATATAAGAAAATTGTTATTACCTGTTATTTTAATTTATTTTATACGCCTGCTGTGTGTGTTTTTAAAAGTGTTTTATTTATTCTGTGTATTTCGTCTATATATACTATTATTATAAAGAGGTAAGGTTTGTGAGTTTGTGACGTTGTAGGGGGTAGTCTCCGGATCTACTAAACCGATTAAAAATTCTTTTACTGTTCGAAAGCTACGTTACCAGGGAGTGTCATAGGCTATATAACATGACGCTATATGCCACGGGAGCGGGACAGAGCGCGGATGAAACCGCGCCGGGCCGCTAGTATTTTATAATGTATACATTTTGCTCATTTTTAAGTTAGTAACCGTATAATGATTATATACACTATCATCGCCACTGCGAATCTGCAATATGCCTACAACGAGTTGTCTGGATGAGATTGCTATTTAGCGATAAGACCTCCCTTTGTACATAAAGAGTTTTACTAGTTTGTATGTTTTCTTTAATGGTGTATAATAAAAAGTTATATATTGAAATTGTCCCCAAAGGTACGTTTAATTTAAAAGTTTAATGAATTTAAATGTTTGATTATAATCAAAATCCATTATTAATGTGTAAGTCAGTTTATTCTTTTTCACGGTTTTGTATATTTATCGCATCTGATAAAATTTGATATAGACATTTTTAGAGACCAAAGATATACCTACAATACATTTTATCCCTATAAACTTGAGACTCTCGACGCATATGAAACTAAAGTTTACTCAAATGAAGTCGCTTATGTTAATTTAGTATTGAATAGGTATCTGTTGTGTAGTATTTGGAAAGAAACATCCTTCTTTACTTATTTCAGTTGTCGCCATTTTATTACCGCTCCACTTACTTGCTATGGGTATTTCGGCTACGCTTTCTGGATGTTAGACACCCCTGCGTTGTTCGTACTTGCTCTTTATTGCCTTAAATGTACTCCCTCTTGTGGTTTTCCCAGAGCGCTACAATATGGTGCTCTTCAAAAAAGGCGTAAACAATGTTAAAGTTTCTACAAGGTTGACAAAGCGTCGGCTTTTGTGTTGTGAATGTCTAAAAGGCGACGGTAACCACTTACTATCTATCAGGGGCCTAATTATCCTATTACAATATCTTGGCGTTGCGAACATATTCAAAGTACGATTCTATTGCGATAGTGTAAAAAATTCGTATTCTACTAAATCTTCAATATTTTTCGATATTGTCGCAGCAGAATAATAGTAGAAAAAGTTGGTATTATCAATAACAGAAAAGGCGTTAGCCGAAATGAATATTCATAAGTTAACAACATTGTAAATAAACATTTATTTCGCGAGTTTTCGCTTATAAATATTTATAAAAATAAAGTGACGTGCTACGGGTACGCCATTAGAATAAACAGAATACCGAAATCAGGCAAACCTACGATTGAGACGATAGTGTCCGGCGATTTTGTCGAGATAGTAATAGCAGAATTGAGCCCCAGGTGGGACCGTCTGCTTGTTCGCTTACAAGTAAATATGTATGAAAAAATTCTCATGTATTTTCTGTGGTTGAAATTGATTTCATAGTAGTCAGTGCCAAAAAAAATTTACTTCATCTCCTAGGTATTATAAGAGAATCTCGTAATTCAGTTATGAGCAAATGTAATCATTTCAGATTATATAAGGCTGACAGTATTATGAGTTCGGACAGCGAACTCAATTGAGACACTTTTTATAAACTCATAAAACGTCGCAGCTTAATAGAATTTGTAAGAGCGTACCTACTTATGACGTCATAAGTAGTTACATTTCTATCATATTTTAAAAGTTTATTGATAACATGTTCTTATAATATATGTCCGCATCTCTATTGAGTAATAAATGATTTTATAAGAAGCTTGTTATAGTATCTTCAGATGGTTGTCTAGCTTTCAAATAGAAATCTATATCCAGCCTTTACTTGAAAGCGCTTGAAAGGTAGTTCATTTTTATTTCACAAACCAATTACACAATACTAAATATAACAAACTTGTACAGTAGCAAACAACACAATAATACGGATTACGTTAGATGAGTTTACCAGACAAGTAGTTTGGTATTTTCGTTCAGAACAATACAAAGAATTATAAGAAAACGAAAGTCATCAGTTGTTCATTTCGCTCCGTTTCCGCTCCATCAGTTTTAAGTGGAAGGAAGGGAGCTATCAGTTGGAAAGAACTTAGTTTTGATAGCTATCTGATTTCGTTGTGTTCCTTTATAAATACTTGTATAAGAATATTGATTGTGTATTTCATACATTAAAATAGCCCGAGAAGATTTTTTTTTAATTTTCGTAAATTATGTAATGTGTAGATATTGTAGAAAAAAGCGGGAGCTTTAAAAAAATTGTAATATCCACCTGTCTATCAGAGTATCAGTCTGTCAATGTATGTCATAAACATTTTTTCAGGAAATACAAAATTATTATTATGAAAGAAAGAAATAAAAAAAATATTTATAAAAAATTTTATATCACATTTTTTATATTAATTATATAGTTTATTTTTATATTATATTAATTTTTATATTTGTTTCCAATAGTACTCATCATATTTTCCTTGTTTTTTGTTTGTTTCGTTTTGTCTATCCGTGAGTCACTGTAACGGCTCTAGCGGAAGACCAGCGCTGGTTGAGTCAACCAGCATCATGCTGAGTTAGGACCGATTCAGAACTTCATTTCACAGTTGTATTGTCTTATTTATAAGTATGTTTTGGTTTGTATTTAGTTCTGAATAAATATTTTTTCTTTCTTTCTCTCTCTTATAGGAAGGTGTATTTTATATGTCGCTATATCGTAAAGTGACATCGCGAAAAATAACAATTAGGGGCAGCCATCGTACATGATATATATGAGGGATGAATTTTTTACAGTATTCGTAATTGTAAATGTTATCGTCAGGCAGGGCTTAAAAATCATAGCGATGTTTTTAGTGACATTTTTATTGTGTATTTATACGTTGGGAGGTACTTGTTTTCCAAGTCATATCGCCGTTTCGTCCAAATTTTAGGCTATGAGGTGTAAAAGCTTGAATATTGAAATTATTCAAGCTGCAAAAAATGTAAAAAAAAATCCCTTTGAGAAGTCATCTGTTGGGTAATTTTTGATGAAGTAGATATGTTAAATTAAATATAATAGGTTGCGGAAAAAGTCTTTTCGCATATAGTATGTATGAACTTGTAATAAGATCTCTTTGGCTACACCATTTGTATCTGCCTGGTTTTGGTATCATTAAAAAGTTTTAATTTTAAAGAAGACAATTCCAAATTCAAATTAGGAAAATGTGTGAATTTAATTTGTTTTTCTTATTGTTAAAATGAGTGAATCTAATCAAGAAATTCGATACATTTTAAAATTTTATTACAAAAAAGGTACAAATGCAACACAAGCCACGAAAAAGTTGTGATATTTATGGACCTAATGCAGTATCTGTGAGAGTAGCGCAAATTTGGTTTAAGCGTTTTCAATCCGGAAATTTTGATATCAAAGATGCACGTCGCTCTGGTCTCCCTGTTACGGACAAAATTGATGCCATTTTTGAAAAAGTGGAGCAAGATCGGCATATTAGTAGTTACGATGTAGCTGGAGAACTGGGAATTGACCACAAAATGGTTTTGGCGCATTTGAAAAAAGCTGGGTATACAGAAAAGCTCAATATTTGGGTGCCTCATGAGCTCACTGAAAGAAACCTAATGAACCGTGTACTCATTTGTGATTCTTTATTACGACGTAATGAAACCGAACCATTTTTGAAGAAGCTGATAACTGGTGATGAAAAGTGGATCACGTACGACAAGAACGTGCGATAAAGATCGTGGTCAAAGGCCGGTCAGGCTTCACAGACTGTGGCAAAACCCGGGTTAACTCGAAATAAGGTGATGCTGTGTGTATGGTGGGATTGGAAGGGCATTATTTATTATGAGCTATTACCGCCAGGCAGGACCATCGATTCTGAACTGTACTGCGAACAACTGATGAGATTAAATCAAAAAGTTGAGAGAAAGCGGCCGGAATTAATCAACAGAAGGGGTGTGGTTTTTGACCACGATAACGCTAGACCTCACACATCTTTAGCTACTCAGCAAAAATTACGAGAGTTTGGCTGGGAGGTGTTAATGCATCCGCCGTATAGTCCTGACCTTTAGATTTTCACCTGTTTCGGTCTCTGCAGAATTCCCTAGGCAGTGTCAGGTTAACATCACGAGAGGACTGCCAAAATCACTTGTCGCAGTTTTTAGATCAGAAGTCCCAAAATTTTTATAGAAATGGGATCACGTCCCTACCTACAAGATGGCAAAAAGTTATCCAAAAAAATGGCACCTATATACTTTAGTCAAATGTAAATAAACTTTATAAAGAAACCTTTTGAATTTTTATATAAAATGCGAAGAAACTTTTTCCCCAACCTAATATGTAGTTTAGGATTTTACGGCCAATGTTAAAAATCAAATATCAATGATGTAGTTGTTGTTTGGTTCGGCTATCACCTCCACGGAACGTTTTAGTGTGTCTTCAGATAGCATTTGTAAAATATTTGAAGATATTTAAAAATTCAATTAATAATAAAACTACGTTTCAACGGTTTTAAACGTAATTTTATTATGTGCACTAGCCACAAAAATGTATTTTATTTATTTAAGTATATAGAATAGATTTGCTTATTACTTGTTTAGGTTATAAGGGTTACAGCTATGTTTATTTAAGATTTAAACGAGAACTACATCCAACATAGTTCACAAGTTTGACGCCGTTGGCCATATACCGACAAGCGAACCCTATCAGAAACAGGTATTATATTTAGTACATACAATAACTTGAGAAAACTACAAACGTCTCCACTCAGCTGAGATGTGAATGTTGAGATGGATGTGTGGTGTTACAAGAATGGATAAGGTGAGAAATGAGTACATAAGGGGATTTTTTAACAACTACGGACTCGAGTTCCGTACCCTTTTTTACAACTTAATTTCTATGAAAGTTTTTAGAGTTCATACACGCTTATTGTTTATTTTTGTTAATGTGTGTGACATTAATTTAGTGATTTTTATGTTGTGGTGTACGTTAAGAATCACTTATAATATTATTTTTTTCTCTTTTTAATACTAAACTTATACTAATGTAGAGTGTATCTGTAAGGGGATGTTTGAAAATTGCACCTGTGACTGAAAAATTGAGAGGAAGAAGATTAAGTTGGTATATAATGTCATATAATGAGGAGGGATGAAAGTCACGTGACAAAAAGAATGTTAAACTACAAGATGGATTGGTACAAATGTAAACGTAGACCAAAACAAGATGGATGGATTGTGTGAAGGATGATATGATGATATGTGGTGTGACAAAAAACATATGTCAGAATA
This sequence comes from Dendrolimus kikuchii, assembly GCA_019925095.2. Lineage (NCBI taxonomy): Eukaryota > Metazoa > Arthropoda > Insecta > Lepidoptera > Lasiocampidae > Dendrolimus > Dendrolimus kikuchii. The sequence continues at coordinate 10,840,581 of CM034398.1, read as the reverse complement.
GAAGAGTGTGGAAGGAAAAGACATATTGTACCGACCCCAAGTAATTGGGATATGCTGAAAGAAAAGAGAAAGAGAGAGAATAACTTAAGACTTATTAAAGTAATATTTTAAAGAAGATTTTTATTTCGCCGTCCTAAAGTGATGTCATAAAATTCAGTTGTCGGAGATTAACATTAAGAAAATTGCAAGGGACCCTTGAAGGCAATAAGTAATAGAATTCGTTTGCTACGAGCACGGACAATTACGTTCCGACTCGGAGACGATCGTTCTTTCAATTCACATTTCTTTATTGGAATCACGGCGATTACTAATCTGCCGTGGGTTTAACTAGAACGTAATTTTGGTTCATTACCATTAAAGGAATCTGAGGGTCATCTGATTCAAATAGATGGTTATATGATCAGCAAATCCGTTTTTGTTTTGGAGTGAATTGAAAAAGTTTTGTGCTTAATTTGTGATCATTTTAATAGGTACACCCCTATCATATTACAAATACAATTGAAAATACTGACGGTTACGTTTTTGCTGGTATGTGGATAGAATTTTAATATGAATATTTACATAAAAAGTAACGTGTATGTAACGATCAATTTATATAGACCTGGGATGTATTTATTTAGATCATTCGCAAATGTTATTCACATTTGGCGTAATATTATAGTTAAAAATTAGTAATTAATATGAAATTATAGACTAACTAGGATATGCCCGCAACTTCGTCCATGCTTGACTTGAAATTCCCGCTTGACTTGAAATAATAATGTAAGCTATCGTTTTAGTGAAAACTGTATCGGAAAAAAACAATTTTTATGCACCCGAACAACTTTACACCGCTCCCGGGGGAATTCCAGCGGGATTCCCGGGATAAAAAGTATCACACATTTTATTATATAAAATTTGATATCGATTAGTGAAAAAATCAGGTTAGAATTCGACTTTTTTTAATCTGGCCATTTTAAATCATTCCTAGAAAAAATCCTGTGGGATTCCCAAGATAAATAGTAGCGCAGATTTTAAGTCTTAGAATTTCCTGTCGATCAGCGAAAACCGCATCAAAATCGGCCAAATAATTTTTATGCGAATCCCGAACAAAAAGCCAAGAAATGTAAAAAAAATTGCATCGTGTTCTCCATCGTTTATATTGTGTATTCCAGTTGTTTTTTTAAATATTTTCAATGTACAAACACACCATGTTTAGAATGTTATAATATTTTAGATGATTTTACGAGAAATATAACACAGCACTATTCATTTCTTTCTCCCATATGTTATGTAGCGTTTTGCAGCCACAAACTTTTTTAATCGATTGACGAGCACGCGGATTGTTCGTAGGTATGTTCCGAAACTAAGCAAGTTATGTTTATGGTTGGTACGATCCAGAACACACGGAAAAGAGATAAAAACAGAAAAATTAGGCCGTCTCGGATGGCCAGATATTTAACCAGAAAAGCCATGTCTTTTATTCACCTTTTTAAATTTCTTCATTCAGCACTTACCAATTTTCCACTCAAACCCCCACGACTCATTTCATCATTACAATTTGAAATTAGAATTATCTATTAGCGCCGATATTAAATCGCTTGCCAGCTTCCCAACTGTTTAATAATATTAATACAGTTACAATTGTAAAAATGTGCGTAATATGAGTATTAAATTGAATGACAGTCGTTCCTGTCTAGTTAGATACCTTTGTGCCGATTCCAGGAGCGTATACGGAATGTAATTGAAGCGTGCCAGTCGAGTTCCAGCTCCTTTGGGACTTTGTTGCCCGCATACGCACGCGCAAATGCGCATTACTCATATACTAGTACACCTACGAACTCCCAAGGTCCAATATAACCAAGAATTCTTGAGCACATAATCAAATGCCGGGCTTTGGCTGCAATACTTCATACATGCCTTGATTACCGATGACCTTGCGAGTTTATGGAATTAAAATACTACAAATAGGACCAGGCAATAAGCGGACAATGCCCGCTACGTTAAATAATACCCAAGGCACTCATGCTGAATACCAACCGTACTGAATGTTAATGAAATATGTTAAATTATAATACACATAGGTGTTGTAAATTGGAGATTTTATAAAGCTATTTCGGCATGCGGATTATGGGATTTACAAAAATAAACGCGAGCTTTCATGTTTCATATGTCTGTAACACCTGCTTCGCGTAATCCAAGATGTTAAAAGATTTATGTTTCAATCGCTAGTAGATGTATCCATATTAATAAAATATAAACGCAAAAGTGACTTTTTGTATATTTCGATGTCTGTTCGCTCCTTTTTGCGATCTAAGAAATGACGTAAGTACCATGGAATTCAATAAATATATAGGTTCGTTCAACAGTATGATGTAGTACTTCTTGTCCCAAAAATAATCGGGAACATTGCTTTGTATAAGAGTGGTTGTGTAGTGGTCGAGATAGGACATATTTTCAATTAGATATTCTTTCCAGGTTGCTAAGCGGTTCATATTCATCACAATACTTCATCGAGCGTGCCCTAGCACACATTTGATACAGTTCTTTACCTCAAATATCCTATCCTATAATCCTATATCCTATAAATATTATAAATGCGAAAGTTTGTAAGAAGGTATGTATGGATGTATAGATGTAAGGATGTATGAATGTATGGATCTATGTTTGTTATTCTTTCACGCAAAAACTACTGAATGGATTTTGATATGAAAGTTTACAGTAATAAAGCTTACAGATCCGAATAACACATAGGCACAGTTTATAAAGATATAGTGTATCCAAAATATAACGATTTTCCATCACCACTCGGGTGAAACCGCAGGCGCAGCTAGTTTTAATATACTAAGACATAGTCCAAAATTCTAAATTGAGAGAAGTTGTTAAATAAGAATGCAAAATATTAGTAGAATTAAAGATAACATGTTACACGTAATAGAAATTAAGTTAAATTCGAAGACTTCTGTGGTTGAGTTACCTAAGCTTTTGCTGGCCCAGTGCACTGGAATACAGAGGCTCCGGGTTCGATTCCTGGTATGGTAACTTTTGTAGACGAACTTTCCATTATTTACTATGTGTGTTTGACATCAAGCCCACAGTGGTCTGATCTAAATTAATACAAGCGTAAAACTAGCTTTAGCTTCAGAAGAATATACAATGGGTTTGTATGTCTACCAATTTAATTGAATTTAAGAAAGAGATAAAAGATGTGCCTTATGACATCGAAAATAAAAAATAGAAAGACAAATAAAAGAAAATAAACGTCCGAAATTGGTGACAAATGTATACCGTATTTAGGAAACAGAGAGACAAGTTTTAAATAAACCATAAAACAGATTTTTTATGGTCACTTATAATTTTGTAAATATATGTATTAATTTGAAAAACTAAGAAAGGAACACACTAGTCAAACTTTAAACTTTTCTTTTGAATTTGAACACCATAAATAACTCTTATAATTTTTATAATTTTATAATTTTTCTTTCATGTTTAACCTACTTCAAGAAAGGAGGAGGTTCTCAATTTTTCTATAAACCAAAATGCACGGGATATACATTTATTCACTGAAACTTCGTTTGCGTTACCATGATAACGACGTGTTTGTTAGTGAAATTTAATGTCACTATCTGTGCAGGAACGGAGAAAGAATACGATTTCCTGCGGCCGGGCGGCTTGTCGTTAGAGGCGACAAAACAACCCACAGCCAGGTGGTAGGGCATTTGCCCGACTGGATGGCTACCACCCCTGGTCTAAAGTATGTCGCCATAATAACCTTGAGTTGTGTTCCGGTATTAGTGACCAAGTTCCAGTCTCCCTTAAGAGAGCAGCAGCGCATTTGTAGCACCTTTGGTGTTGCAAATGTCTATAGGCGATGGTAACCGCTTTTCATCAAGTGGGCCGTCTGCCTGTCTGCTGAACTCCTGCAATAAAAAAATTAATAAAAAAAAACTTATTTCAGGTTCTTAAGTACATACAATTATTAGCTTCGAGCTGCATGCACTGCTTTTAATGTTTTCGGGCTAAATTACGTCAGAAAACATTTTGTGGTACAGATCGCCTCCGTTCTGAGTTCAACGACTTTTCTAAATACGCTTCCGTTTCATATAGTTATCGTTTCGCATTCGAGGAGTTAACTTATTAGGGATAATATATGCAACTTAAATGAGTAAAATTAAAATTTTCTAACAAAGAAAAAACCGATTTCAAGCGTAACTAAAAAGCAAATGATAAAATTTGCTACAATATCTTGAAGTCAGTGCCAAGTAAATCAGAAAACTTACTATATACATTGCTACAACAGCAAAATATAGTAATTTTTTTATTTTAAATGGCACCGATTTCAAAATGTTGTAGCAAATTTTATTTTTTAGTTACTCTTCAAGTCGGTTTCTTTTTTGTTAGAATTTTAAAATTAGAAACATTACATGCTAAAAAACCTAAAAAATATGTGATTTTCAAAGTCGGCACGGTTATTTATACTGTCGAATTACAGAGTATAGTTAGCGTGAGCAATTCACATTTTACTGTGTCATTTTGTCATCGGTCGGGTTATATCCGCCATCTTTACTATCCGTCAGCTTGTTGATGCGACAATGCAGTTTCCAGGATAATTTCGTTTATTTCTTGTTATTCTTATTTAGTTATGTTTCTCCTCGTGTTACGGTTTTAGAAATTAGTTTATTGTTTTTTTTGCGATATAACAATAAATGAGACATTAGTAAGCACCCTATATTTAATTAAATGAAAATAAAGTTTGAGAAATAATGTTTTCTTTGTTTACACTAAGTCTTATGCTACTATGAATGTGGCATAATAGTTGAAGGGAGTGGAAATACAGAAAAAAAATCATAAATACCAAATACCAAGATTACAACACGGTTAGAAAATATTCATGATAAAAGGAAAAACCGCGAGAGGAAACTTCCGGCTTTTAATGTGATTATTTTCACCATGACTTTATATGGTTATGTATTGAATAGAAATGTGTCCCTTTAGTGCTTCTTCGAAGAGTAATGTTACAATTTCCCATTCCTTTTCCATTATGTTATAAATATTATATAGATGATATAGACCTTAACTATACCATATGTAACTATACTATACTATATGTAAGGTCACATTAAATGAATGTTGATGGTTGATTCATCTGTAGTTATGTGAGATGGAGTAGCTAGATGGGCGTTTTAGGTGGTCACTAAAATAAAAACTACCTACGTTGGTTAGTCAGTCAGAAATCTACAATTAAGCCGGCACTAGTCAATAACCATTAAATAAATATCTTAAAATTATAAATTGGGTTAAAAGTCTTTATTTTCAGGCCATAAATTCCTTAAACGAAATTGGATAAGTCCTTGGCAAGGCGACATAGCCAAGTTGTGGTTAAGCCTTTAAGAAGAATAAAAAAAATAAAAAAGTGCTTGGCTGTCCCCGTATCATGACGAGTTCCGTGGAGGTGACAATCATATGTTTGGTTATTTGCTACGGGACGGAAAATATCTCATTTCATACCCATATTATTAAAAAAAAATTACAAGTATTTTTAACCTTTACTACTTTGATTGTGGAACTTGAGGCAGCATTATGATAAGAGTGCTCTCCGTATCGACAGAAAGCTAGAATTCATATTTAGGCTTTCGTAGAAATTTTACTAGAAACGGTACCTGGATAAATTCTTCATGCTATTTTAGTACTAAATGTCACAGCTTATTTTTTAATTAATTTGCCGGTATCTAAATCAATAACCCCCCACATTACTAACGCCAAACAACGGAGTGTTTGTGATAACTCGAAAAATCACAAACATAATATAATTGGGTTTTCGATTCAATTTTTTTGTAATGAATGAACAGATCGTATATATATATATATATATATATATTTATGGGGTTGTCTGGAAGAGATCGCTTTTTAGCGATAAGACCGCCCTTTGTACATAACTAGATATAATTTTAGTCTTTAAGTTCATACTTGTATTGGTGTACAATAAAGAGTTATCTATCTATCTATCTATCATATTATTTTGATTTTTTCTTTGCTATAATTAAAAAGTTATATCAAATTAAAAATGAAATTTTGAAATCGAAGTACCCGTGTATCGAAAACATGCCGACAATTCCCAAACAAATCAGATTGCGTATTTGACGTCACTATGGTAATTTCCTCATAATAACTGATAGTATGAATCTTCATCAGCTGTATGCAGCATTTTAATTTGTTCTAACTTTTACATTTTTTACAAAAAAAATTGATTCAAAAACCCAATTGAGTATCTTAAGTGACTTTTTTCCTGAAATGAAAAATAGTCTCTATGTGTTTATTGTTTTCTGTCTCAAGCTCGTTGCTACTTGGTATATGGAATCCATATTAAATATTGCGTGGGCGGGCAATGGTAATTGAATATATTCCAATGCATTAGCAACAACCGAAATAGCTGTGAAATCGATAGATACGACGGCGTCAAAACCAAACCGGAAATTAAGTGTACTCATTGCTAACGTTTTGATTTATTCCTGTTGCATCACTAAATTACGTTTATATTTGTTAATACCCAGATTACTGTCGTGGTTAAATTGGATTCACTGATTTATTAAATTTACATAAATCATGATTTTCATATTGATTATAATATTCAAATGTGACTAGAAAAATCAGCTGCTGCAGGAAATAGATGCTTGGCCATGTTACTTCCACCAGGTCTCAGTAGTAGGAGTAAGTCCCAAGAAAACTGGCTTGACGACGTGAAGGATATGTGTGCCAATGGTCTAATAATGAGAAATTCCGAAGACTGCAAAGTGGCAAAGAAAAATTAGAAAGGCCCTAACCCTGGACTCCAAAGCGGATGCTCCAAACGCAGCCGAAGTTTAATGCTAAGTTGATGATGGTGATCTTTAGATAAGAATAATCTGATCTAATGATAAATCTAATCCTAATGTGATCAATAGACGAATATATTTAGGTAATCTGTAAGTTTTTATTCATAATAATTATATGAGGTTAATAGCTTCTTAAAATGAAGTTATTAATTCGATTATGATTAACTCTTTTTTACTTTATTAAACGAGCCATAAACCTTCTATAACTTTTATAAATAAAAGAGTATATCGGTACGGTGTGGTAAATAAGCTTTAAAATTAATAAATTGTGTATGTTATAAAAATAATATATTGTGTTATAAGCTTTGTAATATAATAAAATTAGGTTTTAACGGTTTTATGCGGTGTACTTTATTTAATTTTTATTCCGACGTTTCGGCCACTTTTCAGTAGTCGTGGTTACGCAAAACAAAGATTTCCAGTGTCAATCAGTAACATTATTTTTTTTATTTAACCTACCGCCAACTTGTTCACTTTAATTAGTTTTAATTTTTGTTTATGGTCGGATATTATTTACTTTTACTCTATGGGAGTCTAATCTAATTTACCACCGCTTCGTAACATATTGGGACTTAAATAGAACTTCCGTGATCATGGCTACTGCAAAGTGGTCTAAACGTCGGAATAAAAATCAAATAAAGTACACCGCTTAAAACCGTTAAAACGTATTTTTATTATGTGAACTAGTCGCGAGAACTTAAGAAAAATAGGTTCGTAATAAATAGCAGCTATGCTATTTTAGCGACTTAGTACTAGATTAGACATATATATCTAGTAAAGCATTTGCTGTTCTCTTAATAGTCTCACTTGTTCTTAAATATGGTTCAATATTAGGTTGAATAAAGTAAGATTTTCAGGAAATAGCGAAGGTTTTAGAAAATGGATAGGATTAGACATAATTAATCATGTCTAACCCAGCAAAAGAGGTAAAGACTTTGGTTATATTTAGGTATTCATAAAATAATCTGAATATTTTGAAAAAATATTTAATTTGTACATATCTACAAAATCGAAAATAAAATTTACATTCAAGGGCGCCATTAGGTATAAGAACTATATTTTTTCTGGTTAATATCGTTTTGTGTAACATATAACTAGATTTTCATTAAATTGCATATGAATATTGTGATTGATTGGTCTATTATGTATATAAGTACATAAATGTATATACCTATGTATAGTACATGTATCAATTGTTCACTGTCAGAATGCGGAAATGATATCATTAAAATACAATCTACTATAATATGTATTGGTATATCTTATGTATTAACTACATTATGAATTATTTTCCTTAAAATTCTTTAACTATGCACGATCACGTAATCTACTCAATTAGTTTCTTTATAATCTGTGTATAAAATTGTCTTCAACTACAGTCTGTAAGATATGCTTATATAGAAAAATGTTGTGGTGATCAAATACTTATAAAATTAATGTAATCATTATAACCGGTTTTATCACCTAATTAATAATGTCCAAATGGCGAAAACTAGAACGTATACAAAGTCTGTGTAGTTGGGTTGGGCGTCACTGGAGAGGGCACTGGCGTGACACTCGGCCTCGTCTGTACGCAGTTGCAAGAGCGGCACGCGCCGGCCGAGCTGGTCTTTGCAGGTGGCACTGCGCACGGCACGACGTAAGTCCGCACCGGCCTCGTTCTCCTGAAGCCAGCGCCGCAGCCAAGCACCCAGCCATGCCAACTCGCATTCACATCGCAGAGGATTTCCAGTTAATATGAGACCACCTAAAATCAATTTATGCTTTATCTTTATATATAAAAATTCAGCTTCTGTGTGTTTGTGGCCACAAAACTGAAAAAGTTGTTGATGGATTTGCTTGAAAATTTTATTTAACGTTGCATGTAAAGAAAAGAGTACTTATACATGTCGAACGCTTATTCCAATACTGACACTATCCAATTTTTCCAAATCGACTTTTTAATGCTATATATCGTAAGATATTTAAATACGTGTAAGCGCTAATCCTGGCTTAAAAGTAACAGATATATCTACTAGGAAGGAATTGTAATAACGCATGTATTACTTATGCTTTAAATAACGTTTTTGGCTCACCTGTTAAGTTCACTTTTTTGGGTAATGTCAGTGTTGGATTACCCATGCGATATTTATTTTTTATTGCAATAAAAAATAAAGTCTAGTATAAAATAAAGTCTCCACCGGAATGGAGATTAGTTTCGAGATTTCTTGAGATTTAGAAAAAAATAATTTGAAGTAACAAACACAGCGAATTAAATAAATTATTTCCTTGCGCAAACTTTAGGCTCGTATCCACAATTTAATAATTCATATTTAGGCCGTAAATACGCAGGAATAAATCACGTGCCTATGCGAGAATCTTTTATTTGACATTTCTCTAATATCTGTATAGGTCCTAATCATTCCTTCTCTAATGTTAAAAAGTCATCACTATGACTATATAGGTATATGCATATGTAGGTGCTGTTAAAACGGGTCGATAATTCGGAACACGGAACTCTAAAACCTACAAATAACTTTTTTATAAGAACGTTGAGTCCCTTTCATAATTATCGGTCATGATCATCTATCTCTTCCTTACTTAGTAGAGTGTTTTAATAACAGTTTGATCCATTTTTAATGAACAAGAAAATACTAAGGAATCCCTGTGGTTGCCCTAGTATTCTCTTGCTGCTTGGTTCTACTTGCATTTCTGGATTCGTTAGTTGTTGTGTCCGACTATGTTTCGGCAAGGCAAAATACTGAGTGCCAACCTCATTTCACAAATTGCGGCACACAATTTATTTATAATTGTTATACTGTATGTCATTGAAGACCACGGGCCATAAAGATGGCCCGGACTTTTGGGGGGCTGGCGTTGGGGCCATGGGAAGGCCAACACGGAGAGGCCCCTAGACAAATTTAATGTAAATGTGGCGTGACACTGGCCGGCGATTATCCCTGTCTACACCATAAAATATATAATAATGCACCCAAGGACAAGCCCCGGCCAGTGTACTACTACTGTAGGACTATTGTGGAAAATGAAGACAAAAAGTACCGGGCTATTGGGGTTTACTGCTAGTGGTACTGGGGGTCTGGAAATATGGGGACTATGGTCTGCCTGTCGCAATGTTCAGGGAACATGGAAAAATGGGCTGACGGTGACTCGCCACTCCCTGCATGGGCTTCAAAAAATGCCATAAAAGACAGGGGCAACATGGCTGTGGGTGACTAAGGGGTGTAGAGAGGTGGACTGCAGGTTCACCGAAGCTACTTCTGACGTGATGCCATTTATCACTTCCACCCCTGGAGCTTGAGTCTTAGCTCTAGGGATCTCCACTGCGTGCCGGCCGGTTAAGGCAAGCACGGAGACGGGGGCCTTGCCTTGGCCCCCGGAGTTAGGTACGAGGTGTCGCTACTCACCTACGGCTTCGCCACAAAGCCCCCGTGCGGGATAATTGTTATTATTATGAATTGCTGTTAAGTGTCGATTTTTTTAGAAATACAAAATCATTTTTTCTTTATTATGTATCAAATTTAATGAAAATCTGTTAGTTTTAAGATTTTGGGAAAACCAAACAACAAAATTACTCTGTACTAATTTAGCAAAGATACGAAAATCACATAACATAATTATAATTTCACACATGCGTGTTGCCATACGACGACGTAACGCGGCTAGTCCTTTGGGAATGTTCTCCCATCTGACAGCGGCCTAGCACTAGATTTACTCATTTAAAATTAAGTTAATATGTATGTTATGTAATTTAGTCTAGGCTTTAGCTTATTTTAGGAGTCACTTTTAGTGTTATTTGTATTCGTAATTTAGATTGACAATAAGGAAAAACACTAGAAAATCATTTAATAATTAGACTTGCATCTATGCTAAATTCAAATATCATGTCGGATTGTAGTAGGATTGTAGGATAACTGATTGTCCTCAATATTTAGATTGTTTGGCAGTTAACTACAAATAGGATACAAGTTAATCTATAAGAAGATGCAGGAAAGCTGAGTTTATTAATATTACTGAATATTTAAATGGATTATAATGTTTAGATATACATATCTCGATAACTCAAATAACATTATATATAAAGGTAGACACTAACCTGATAATAATTTCGTTGCAACATGACTCCAACTAGTAAAGTTAGGATAGAAAATGGCAGGATTTAAAGTCGTAAGTTGATTGTAACTCAAATCGATACCTAATTGTGGTATCTGTCCTAGATGTCGCATAAATGCAGAAGGCAGCTTCGTCAAAGACGTTCTAGTTATCCTGATAAAAATTTCTTGACAATCAGCGAAGGGTTCGAACGCGTTATCAGATATCTTCTGCAGGTTCAGCCCTGTTATTTCTAAGAATCGTATGTTCCTAGCATCGATTCCATGTAATTGGTTGTCCATAACTTCATCTGTCCAATCTATAACAAGCCTGTATAAGGATGAAAGGGAAGAAGTGATGTTGGCGATGCGGAATGTGGAGTGGTTTATAGTAGACCACGATTGGATATACAATGAGCGTAAAGACGTCAAAGGACGGAAGGAATCTTGGTCAACTATGTCTAAATATTTAAGTCCGTTTAAATTTAAATGAGATAAATTACTTAACCATTTGAAACTATTTGGCGTGATTCTTACGATAGGATTGTAGGAAATATCGAGTGTATTTAAATTATTTAAATGCAACCACATTTTTGGCACTAAAGAGGTAATACGATTATAACTGAGGTCTAATTGGCGCAGGTTTACTAATCGTTTAACATCAGTCTCCTTAAAACTGTTAATATAATTTGAAGTCAAATTGAGTGTGGTTATGTTCATCAGGGGAAGGTAAGGTACTGATTTTAAGCCTATATTTGCAAGATTTAAATGCCTTAAGTTAGGAAGATTGTGAAATAGTTCCTTGAAGTTTGCCTTAACAGAGTTAGAGCTCAAATCCAGTTGGCGCAAACCACCCAGACTAGAAAATGTGTTATCTGACAGTACCGTTAATAAATTGTGACCTACATTCAAATTGAGTAAAAATTGTGTGTTACGGAATATATTACTGTCTAAATACTCCAAACGGTTATGTGACAAGTCGAGGTACCTAAGGGTGAACCCGATCTGAGAGAGAGCTGTAACCGGGAATATCGAAATTTCATTAAAACTGAGATCTAAATGTTCTATTATTGTGTTTTTAAATACATCTCGTGGAAATAATTTAAGATTGTTATGGTCTAGCTTTAAATATCTTAATTTATTTAGATTGAAAAATTGTTCTACTGATAGTTGAGATATAACATTGAAAGAAAGATCTAATATTTGCAAAGATATTAAATCACCAAAAGATTTTCTTTTAATGATGTTGATATTGTTTTGATGCAAATCTAATATTTCTAAATAAATAGCATGTCCAAATTCTTCGTTCGATATATGATTTATTTTATTGTTTGATAAAATAATTTGCCTAATTGTGTCTTTTACAGCATGAAATAAGTTACTTGGCACTTCAACGAGTTCATTAAATGAGCCGTCAAATATACTAACGCACATAAAAACAGTTTCCCCATCAATATATCTAATGTGATTTCTACTTATATTTAACTTAAATGTAATATCTATACTAGAAATATTGAAGAATGAATTTAATGATAAATATGTAACGTTATTTCCTTGGAGTTCTAGTATTTCCAATTTCGTTAAATTAACAAAGGTTTCGCTTTCTATCGAGTCGATTATGTTCTCCGCCACAGATAAATATCTCAAGTTTGGTAAGTTTGTGAAACTGTGCTTAGTTAGGTTGTTGATTCTATTGTAAGATAAATCTAAGTTTCTTAACTCGAGCATATGAGTAAACGTTTCTGTATGTAGTGAATTTAAAAAATTATATGCTATTCGTAAATTATTTAACGATATTGATACATTATGGTAATCTCTTTCTATTCCTATATTAATAACTCTGTTATAGTCAAGATTTAAATATTTCAAATTTGGAAACACAGCTATGTCTGATATCTTGAGAATGTGGAAATCGTTGTTATCAAACGCCAACCAACTCAAATTTTCCAACCCATCCTCAATTTCAAAAGGAAAATGCCCACTAAAAAGAGTCGACGATGACTCTAATACGTGTAGGGAGCCGGTCACGTTTGAAAAAGATTGTGGATGCACGTAGTACAAGTCGTTAAAACTCAGATTTATCTCTTTCACGGGCATGCTGGCCGGGAAAACATTTTTGTAAATCTGTGCAATTCTGTTGCCTCTTAAGTTGATAGTTACCAGCGAAGTCGACCAGTCCAGAAATTCATTTGGCAACAAACTAGATATTCTGTTGTAGCTTAAATCGAGATAACGAATGGCACCGGGTTCGAGCGTTTGAAGTACAGAGGGTACTGAAGTTAAAAAGTTGCCGGCCAGGGAGAGTGTCTGGATTCGGCCGGGCAACGGGGGTGCCTCCTCCAGTTGGTTGTAAGCTAGAGATAAATGACGCAGCCGCCCGACCTGAGTTAGGCTGTCCGGCAACTGGAACAATTTGTTGTGTTCCGCTTCCAAGTGTTCCAAGGAGTTTTTCAACGATAAAAATAAATCACGGCTAATAGAATTTATTTTATTATACGATATCGACAGTCTCTCGATGCGATTGTTAGCGAATACTGATTTAGGAATTCTGACTAAGTCATTAAAGTCAAGTATGATTTGCCTAATTTGTACTTTACGTAGCAAAACAATTTCATTTAAGTCGTTAATTTTGTTATTACTTAAATCTAACTTTTCCATTTTTTTCGTTTTATTATCGGGACAGGCGACGTCTACCTCGAGAGTAATTAAATTATGTCGCAAGTGCACAGATTGCAATCTGGGTAAATTAAAAATTAAGTCACATGAGAGTTCATGTATAAAATTATTTGATAATTTTATAAGGGTGAGAGAGGGTGGCAGGGAATCTGGACTAATGGAGTGGAGGTGGTTGCCCTCGAGGTCCAGCTGCAAGAGGCGTGAAAGGGACGACAGTGACTGCGATTTGAGCTGCGTGATTTGGTTGTTACTGAGGGACAAGCTTGTCAATGTTTCCGCCAGATGGTTCCATTCTATATCAGCCCCAATCCGCACAATGTAATTGCTACGAGAAATTTATATATTCAATTAATTAAGTAAATTTAATACAATTTAAACTTTATTAATAAACTTTTGCTTACTTCTGTAGATTTAACCAGTTTAAAACTTTTAAATCCTTTAAGCCTTGCTCCGGTATTTCAGTAAATTCGTTGTAACTGAGATCTAAAGATGCTAGTGTTTGAGCCATGGAACTGTAAAAGTTGTTCCAAATCAGTTGTATTTTACATTTACAATATGTGCAAATATTATTAAATTAATCAAGTTACCTAAAGGCGTGTAGCTCGATGTGGTGCAATTTATTGTCTACTAAAACTAAAGTCTGTAATTTTAGGCCATCCAGGGCGCTTTCTGGTAATATAGCTATATACGACATACTTATATCTAAATGATGTAATTCTGTAAGAGGCCATTCTGAAACAAGTGAAAGTTATACTATTATGGTTTTATTTCAAAACAAAACAGAGTTAAGTACACAACTATGCACTAAAGAATTTATTTGTAAATACTAAAAAAGTATCTATTTTTTCTAAATATATTTTAAGAAGAAAATTATTTCACATTACAAATTACTAAGTACTATTTTACGTATGAGTTGGGTATTTATACTGCGGAAATTACTTTACTCCTACGAAATATTTAGGTATAGGTATAGGTATATATAGGTATTTACTTGAACGATATAAAAATATTTCATAATATACCTAGTCTTGCCATAAATATTGTAACAAAGATATTTTTTTTCTATTCCAAATAACATTTATAAGTTTTACAGTGTGTTAGTTTAATACATAAATATAAAATAATTTAAAATATAAAAATCTTATTCGAAGTGGTCTCCATTGGCTGCAATACAGTCCTTTAAACGTTGAGGCTAGTTATCAATAGAAGCACGCACTCTTTCCATGGGAAAATTCTTCACTGCCAATTGTATGGATTGTTTTAGGGACTCGAAATTATCATGGCGTTTAGAGCAAGCCGTACTCTCTAAAACTGACCATAAAACATAATCCAGCGGATTAAGATCGGAACTAGACGACGGCCAGTCTTCAGCTCTAATGAAGTCCGAAACATTCGTTTCCAACCAAGACTGCGTGGACCGAGCTTTATGATCCGGCGCCGAGTCTTGCTGGAAGGACTATTCTTGGTTATTGAACAAGGTGTTGTTAAGGGGCTTAACTACCTTTTCAAGAATGGTATCTTGATACACTTGTGCCGATGTTTTGATACCTTTTTCACAAAAATATGGCTCAGTCACTCCTTTATAGCTAACACCCCACCAAACCATCACTGAAGACGGATAATGCCCACGTTGCACTCTGTCGACTAATTGAGAAGCTTCCTTAGAGCTTTGAGCATAAATACGGTCATTTTGTTTGTTAAAATGCTGCTCAGTTGTAAAAATGTTCTCATCCGTAAACAAAATTTTTCAGTGACCTCCCTTTGCGCACCGCTCAGTAGTTGTTTCGATTTTACCCCCGTATCCTTTTTTAAATTATGAGTTAAGAAATGACCAGTGCGTCTCTTATAGGCTGCAAGTCCTAAGTCATCTTTTAAAATACGCGACATGGTTCTAGGTGATATCTTCATCTCGCGAGATATTTTTTTTTGCTTTCGGACAGGATTTCTTCGAATTCTTTCCCTTACTGCTTTGACCACCTTTTTCGTACGAAAACTACGTGGACGGCCAGATGTTTTTCTGTCACAAACCTAGGAGGTCTCAATGTACCTATTAATAGGCCCGGTACACAAACATTTGACTAATACCAAGCGTATGGAGAGTTTTAAAAATTGCATTTGGCTCCATAGCTACTTTATGTAATGCAATCACAGCGATTCGGTTCTCTTTATCGCCCCACTCCATTTTAATATCGCAAAATGTTGTACAATGTATTGGCGCCAACATGAGAAAACACAATGAACAATCATATAAAAATGACAGATTCCAAATTCAAATGTAATATTTTGTTTATTTTTAATTGTAACAGTATTTATGGCCAGACTAAGTATACACTACTGGCAAAGGGACAAATACATCAAATAAACGAATTGCCATTTAATATAAACTATGTAAATGATTTTGTGTGAATGGTTTTGAGTTGTTCTTCATATAAATTATCTGATTCGATTGATATATTTGTTGCTATGTATATAATTATATGCGATATGTCTAACCGCTATCTATGTATGTAATGTTGAAATACCTGGGAACCTATGTAGCGGCACCGCGATGCACGACATGTGGGTGTCGTGGCAAGAGCAGAGCGGGCTACCGAAGCAAGGCTCGAGCCGCGGCGGGGCCAGCACGCCGACCAGCAGCCATGCCAGCAGCGCCGCTCGCTGCACTGCCCACGCCCACCACGCATCGCCAAACACCATCACTACAAACCACACATGCCTTTTAAACCACCTTATATTGATAATAGATATATAACACTCCTTTGCTCACCAAAATTAAGAATAGCTGGAAATCAGCTAAGTGCAATTGTACTACGTCCATTGAAGGGGTTCTAAAGGCGACAAACGTCCCTGAGGCTCAATTCGCTCTGTACCGTTGCGTTTGCCGTGCCGATGCCGTTTTTACAGTTCACGGTATCGAGGTATGAAAGGCTACTTGCATTTTATAATGTATCACGAGTAGAGCTCAAATTTCCAAATGTCCGAGAAAAACACATAATTGATCAACTATTTCCCATATTCAAAATATCTATATATTTCAATAGGAAGCCTGTTCATTATATTTTCTTAATACATTTACATTTACGTAGATACAGTAGAATGAAAAAAACCGTACAATGTTAAGTTAAAGCAAAATAGCCTTTTACCCCTTGGTATGTATGCTTTTGATTATTAAAAATACATTAATAGTGTGGCACTAATGTCGGAACTTTTGTGTTTAATGTTAACTAAAATATCGATATTAAAAAGCAGGTAAATGTATGTTGTTCTATGGATTAACAATCATTCATGTTAAGATAATTGTAATAAATGTGTAGGAAACTCGCATTTATTATTTAGCTTTTTAGGAAATTATAGTTGAAGAATTTTACTACATATCATTAAAACCAATTCCTTGTAGACAACATTAGGATGGATTACAAAACTATTTGAAACATGTTGGTTTTCAATATAATTAGGATAGATAGCCTTTTGGCTACGTTTCCAACAAGTGACAGTGGTTTGGGACCAATTTCTCTATAGGTTTATAGATACCTATAGATTTGGGACCAAATCTATAGGTTTTTTATATTGAATAGGTTCTCGTTTCACCGACATTGCGCCTGATAGCAGGTGGATATGCAGTCTAAGATAGAGCACGCTTACTTAGAAGATACCTGTTTACGTGAGAAGCGAGGTTGCTGAAGACCACGGGCTATAAAAATGGCCCGGACTTTTTGAGGGCTTGCTTGGAGCCATGGTAATGTCAACACGTAGAGGCAAGCCTCTTCGACAATTTTAATTTATATGTGGCATAACACTGACCATAGATTATACCTGTGTAGACCATATAAAAATGCACCCAAGGACAAGCCCGGACAGTGCAAAACGATTGTAGAAAACTAGAACAAAAGGTGTCGTGATGAAATGCGAATAAATAAATTTTTGATTTGGGATTATAGGGACCTTTTTTATGTTTGCTTGTAGGCAAACTGGTAAAAGTCATCTTGATGGCAAGTGGCTACCGTCACCCACGGGCATCTGCAACACCAAGAGAGCCGATGCGTTGCCTACCACGTTGAGACTTTATCTGTTTACGCCCTTTTTGAGGAGCCCCATATTATCGCGCTCTGGGAAAACCGCGGGAGAGAGTTCATTCCATAGCTTGCTCACGTACGGCATAAAGAAGCGTGCACCACTTATAGTGGATGACTTTCAGGTGTTAAGGAAATGTGGTTAAACTCCCAGTCGAGCGATGCGGTGGTAAAATAGCGACGTAGGCACCAAATCAAACAAATCATTAAAATACTTCCCATTGTACAGACGGTAGAACACGCTTAGAGCACCAACGTCTTTTCTGAGACTTCAAGGTTCTAAACTGTCTGTAAGCTCGGGACCGTCGACAATCCGGACCGCTCGGTGCTGCACGGAGTCAAGTAGGAGTATCTGGTACTAGGGTGCCCCAACCCAAGATGAGAGCAGTACTCCACATGGGGACGGACTTGTGCTTTATATAATAAAAAGGTTATATTCCGGTGTGAAGTACCGCTTAGCCCTGGACTATTTTTTAAGTTAGTTTAGATTAGTATAATTGTTTTTATTATGTTCAATTAATCTACATACCAAATAAATACTAAATCTAAAATTAGGATATAGGTACATATAAAAAATAATAAACAAAATATATGCCTATATTTTCCAATACAAATTAATTTTGTAAAACAAATAACAAAGTAGATCGAATTTCACTGAAATCCCAAACTGCTAAGCTTTAAACTTGATTTATATTCAAGGCCGCCTATTGTATTGCCTAGAAAATATTGTAAATATGGTCTGTTTTTGTAATTGTATATTTTGGTGTGCAATAAAGTGTTATTTGTCTTTCTCTCTCTCTCTATATTCAATAAGACCTAGTCAAACATCTTATACCCATAAACCAGTTTTATTGACAAGCGCTATTCCAATATCAGCTAACAGCTGCTTTTTGTCTTGCGCCACATGAGATAAGTCACTCAAAAATTTTGTTCAATATGTACGCGAATAACAAAAATGGCTTGATTGAAATTTACATAAAGTGTGTTGACATGCAACCGCTTGAAAAATTGAACATTTGAGAGATTGTATTCAAGCCCCCGGTGTACAAAGCAACGAACAGAATTCATTACGGTGCGCCTGTTTAACTAGCATTTTGTATGCATGCATTTATTTTTAACGCTATAAATCCTTTGAGGCTTTTATATAGAGCCGACATATCCGAGGTTAAGCCCCCCGTTACAGTTTTCGTGATGGACATATTATAACGGCAGTTACGTGCAAATGGTGAATGAAAACAGCGTGAGGAAATACATATATCGAATGACTTGTGCAGCACAACCATCTGTGCTGCGCGAAAAAGGATATCATTAGTTGAACGACGTACAGGGTTTCAAAACCAGAAGGATGATATTTCAGTTTCGTTATGACATAGATTACGCCTACTTATTGCGACTACATCAATTTGTAATAAATACCTATTTATTATATGTATTACAAATATGAACTTTGATGTATATAGATGTATAAAAATACATGTTTTCATAATATATCATTAAAAGAATTATTTATTATTTTATTTACGAGCTACTGGACTCGAATAAAGATAAATGCCGTTGGAATTACTATAGAGTTTATTAGAACTGTACAAACACGTATAAAACAGGTACAAAATAAAACTGTACGCAACCAGTTCACACTGCACGATTCAATGCAATTCAACACGTGCAAAGTCCGTCACTATGTCGCTAATCGAAAGTACTACACACGTCTTAATCGTATCGTAGTCGTCGCTTGACTGCCTCACCCCTCCGTTCGGTCATTGTTTTATAGTAAAGTGTATAATAGAACAAAGGATTGCGTTCGCCGAGTTAATCCCGCACACCTGGCAAGCTTCGACAGTCATAAAAAAAAGGATTAGTTCGACTCTTATTACACCCATAAAATAAGTACGATAACAATAGATGTTTTTAAAGTTTAAACACGAATTAAACAAAAGAACTCCGAATGCGGGAGGGGCAATAAACAAGGTGCGCAGCATTTCTTTTTCGGTATGTAACAATAGGTATGCAGGTGGCCCAACTTGTAATACTATGATACATAGTATTCTTTTTCTTTATTCTTTTTCTATGATGATACTCAAACTGAAGTATCTAGCTATGGTTACACAAACCCCGAAGTAATAATTTCCGACAGAACCATGACTATATGAAAAAAATAGTTATTAATGAAAAGGTGATAGAATCTCCCTTCTCTTTCACCTTCTACTAATCATTTGGGGTTATGGGGGAGGGGGGGCACTATGTCTGTCGCACCACAAATCATCATGTCATTCTTTACGCAATCCATCCATCTCTTTTTTGGTATACCTTCGTACTTATAGATATAAGTACGAAAGTAGACTAAATTAATGGATATCAAGCGTCCAGTTAAACATTGTTTTTATCAAGACTTTCATCCCTCTTCGTCGCTTTGAAAGAATATAGGTATTACTACCTATTACTTCTTTATATGTCAATTAATAAAGTTAAAATGTCTGTCCAATACGATGCCAAATCGTAAATGAATGTTTTCAGTATTTTTGTACTGGTAATTGTCTCAATTCTAAAACATGCTCCCGAATCGACTCCGGAACGGACAATGGGCATTTTTTATTGCTGGAGTACAGTTCACAAGCTGACGGTCCACCTGCTGGAAAGTGGTTACCGTCACATATGGACATTTGCGACAGCAAAGGTGCTACTAATGTGCTCTCGGCCTCGAGGCGGGATACTAGAACCGGGCCACTGATGTCGGAACATAACTGAAGGTTACTATGGCGGCATACTACCTATAGAACAGGGTGGTAGCAATCCAGACAGGCAAATACCCTTGCATATGGCTGTGGGTTGTTTTGTTGCCTCTTACGTTCGGCCGCGAGCGCAGGAATTAGTATTTTTTCTCCGTTTCTGCACGGATAAAACATTTTGCCTGTAACATGATATAAAAAATAATTGTAATGTCGTAACGCAATAGTTATCAGAAAAAATGTTATATACGTAGGTTTGTATCTACTTTCAACTTTGCTATCAATTCTATTAAAAAAAACTTGGGAGGAACAGAAAACATTTCATTATTATGATTCTGAAACCAAATGGTTAAAACGGAACTATGTAACTAACTAGGTTTGCACTGAAAATCAGCGTTGTGTCGAATATAATTCCGGCACAGCAATATGCTAAGTGCGAACCTTGTTTGCTGAAAATGCGGCGTATAAATTCTCAAAATATGCGCTGAGTATAAAAATATATAAGGAATGTAAACACGTCGCTATTTCTGCAAATAAAGTCTTTCTTTCTTTCATATAAGTCTCGTTATGTACGTAATAGAATATTATAATATACTAATCAAATTGATCAATAAAAGGCCACGACACACCTTCCATGATCAAATTTATCGTGTACTAGCGGAGGGTGATGTCAGGAGCCTTAAGAACAGACGAGTGTGCATGACAAGAGTTATGAATGTCAAAGAAGCAAGTGAGGTGTGTAAGAATGGGCCTAAATGGCGCTCTGTTGTTCGTGCCTATCCCGCAAGGGAACTGGCGTGAAGTTATGTATGTATGTATGTAATCAAATGCGTTACGTTTATCCATAACGACTTAAAATCTTTTAAAACAATTTTTCAAATTGATAATCTGTTTCTAAAAGGAGCATAATAAAACATTTGAAAGAAATAAAATCAGAGCTCAATCATAGCGCTATTGTTCAGTAACTTAAAGTTAATTCTTACAAGATCAACTGCTAACAATAAAATACCAATTCTTAAAGAAAAACACAACAAAGGCGAACTTTAGTTGGTTTCCTTAAAGTTACTCTTCTTCAACATAAAACAAAAGGCGCATTTATATTTCATTTAAAAGTTCGAAGGTTTAAGATGTTTATTCAAAATAAATTATTAATGAAATGTATTATTTGAAATCTATTACACTCTTTAATATTTTCATCATATATTGCAATGATAGGTGTTTTATGGTACTGAGAATAAAAATTGGAGTAGAGCCAAACAGCCAATGGGCCTGTGCTGACTGGACTGCATTTAAGGTAGATTTGAAATCGGATAAATCACCATCGAAAAGTCTTTGCTAACTGACAAGCATTTTTATTTATTTTTGACGATTCCTATTTTTTATTTAAATTATATATCAGTCTATAAATGTTCACAGTCCGTTTCAGGGAATGGGGATATACTTACAACGCTTGTCCATTGTATTCACATATCGGAAACTTGATCTGTACAATGTTTTCTTCTTCGTCAGTCGTCATAGGACATAGTCATATTCATTAGGTAATAAAATAATTTTCTAATGCCTTCTTGGTCTGGAATCACTCTCATGTCATCATTATCTGAATTCTGCCTATTCTAGTCTCAATAGGACTATCTAATTACATAAAAAAAGCTACGAACATGTTTGCGTGGAAATAATAAAGTCAAACAATTGTACAGTTCTTATATTGTTCTTTTGTGTAATGAGTGAAGCCTTTGTGTTGAAATATTATTTCACGGAGATGAAACGTTTCTATTAAATTTTGTCCATTGCATTTTCATTTCGCCCAATAATTGAAACATTAGGCACTGGGGACTGCCGTTTGGAAAGGATAAAAAAATAAACGAAGTAAAAAAGAAATTAAAAGATGAAAGAGACCGTAACGAAGTGCTCACAACGAAAAAGTCAGAAATTATTTTAAGACATTTGAAGCGATAATAAGTGGCACAAAAGTTCTTGCGGAGATTTCCACGTTAAATGATAATCTGGGAAATTTCCAAGTGCGGTAATCGGATTAGCCGTCACCTTAAGTGTATTTGCAAAATCTCTAAATTATTCACCATGAAACATCTTATCATCCGTCACTTTGTCACTTCGGAGGGGCCGATATTTGGAGAGAAAATTTATTTAATGTATTTACTCTTAACATTATCAAAGCGCTTTCTATGATTCATATTATTTTAAATCAATGGTTCTTTGAAGTACTTTTATAGCTGTTATTAATAAACTATTACTTTTGGAATATGTAATTAATTCCCGCTACCATAGGTATGTGGTGGCTATATATGGCTAGTATATGTGGCTCTTCAAAAGGAATGTAAACAGATACGTATTTAAAGTCTTATCGATGTTGATAATATATCGGCACCTTTAGTGCTCCAGATATTCGTAGGCAACGGTACCCACTTACCATCAGGTGGATAACTGGTTTTTCCATAAGCAAACTGAAAAAAAACCCGTACACCAATAAATAAAATTCAAGCGTATGTTTATATGATTTCAAATAAATCATAAAATTTAAGAGACTTGCCTTACCGTTTTCAAATTTTTTGTTTGTATTAATTTTTAAAGTTTATCTCGAATAGGCTTCGAAATAGCTCAACAATTATCAATAACAAGTTTATGATTTAAAACAAGAGTTTTATTAAAAAATTTCCTGCATGTTTCATTTTGATATATTTCAAATTAGGTGAATATAAAATGAAAATACTGCGTGACCAACTGATGGGGCGAGCTACTGTATAATATGTTAAAATCATATTTCGTGGTGTAACACGAACAAATGTTTTGTAAAACGTTAAAAAAATTGAGCAAGTACGTGGCAATCCACGAATTATGAAGAGTTCCATAGAGAGGGCTACGGAAATATAAAAAGAATTTAATCGGAAATACTCTATATATCTCAAAAACTAACTTGAAATTTATTTACGTATTTTATTCCGTATATGATGCATCATAAAGCAGTGCCGGATCTTGGGGTCAAGCTGGGACCCATGCCCCGAGCGGCCAATTCAGAGGGCGGCAAATTCAAACATCGCAGACAAATACACAACTCATCTTTAATCACTGAGACGTCCAGTACTTTAAGCACATTAATTACTTTTCGCGGGGTGCGTAGGCATAAGATAAATACCACAGACGCACGCGTGTTCATCAGTGGGCGTCTGATGGTTGAAATGATGATGATGATGATTAAGATAAAAATATAGGCGAGCGAAGGCAGCCTTTTTCGGTTTTGGTTAAACCAAGAAAAATATCAAGATCCGGGGCTGTCATAAAGATACAAGATTAAAATATAATCTATATACATGTACAAATTTACTTATGTAGATACTATCATGAATGACTGTTTCACATGAGGGCACTTGCTACTATTTTGGCACACACCTTACTTTTCATTTATTTTCATTGATGTCTTTATACATGCACGTCAATATGAAGTGCTTTTTACCTGATGATTATTTAAAATGGCTGCGATTGCTCATGGTAAATACGTCGTGGTTTATCGACACCAAGTCTTAACTCTACCATCTAATAACAATTATAATGTAAATTAATCAATGTTAATTACGGTATATTCGTTGCTCTAAATTGAATTGGATAAGATGATTATTATTTTCGCGAAACTTCGGCCTGTAACTTAGATTTCCAAGATTGCATTGGATCGGTCGTATCTTGTTAATATCAGTGGAAGTTTGGACTTACCAGTAAAGTAAGTTTTGCATTCGTAGTTCAATTTTAATTCGACTAAACTTTGGTTTCACTAATTAATGCATAGATAAGACACCCATGACATTTATTTAAATTTATTCAACTTTAATAGAATTCCATACTCAAATGACAAAAGCGGTAGCATTATAAACGTGGGACACTCAGAAAGTTTTGCAAAAATAGAAAACGTTCTATAGGTAAATATTTTTTTATTAAATCTTTTCAAAGTACTCTCCATCAGCCTCTATATAAAGTTTCATGCGTCTGAACCAATTTTTGAAACACTTCTTCCAATCCGCCGGAGACACCTTGTTTCCAGCTTGCTCGAACTCTGACAGCGCATCTTCCGGGGACGTAAACTGTATCCCTTGGGGCTGATTTTTTATTTTCTTGAATAAAAAGAAGTCACACGCTGCTAGGTCGGAGCTGTAAGGAGGGTGACCCAGAAGTTTGACCGGCGTGCTGTCCAGGAAGTCCTTCGTTTTGAGCGCGGAATGGGCGGGCGCGTCGTCATAGTGGAGGAGTAGCCCGCGGAGCCCTGTGTTTGGTCGCTTGTTGCCCACAACAGAGAAAATTTCTGTCAAGCATTTGGTAGTATACCATTCAGCGTTCATGCTTCTTTGGTTCCGCAAAGGAATTGACACCAAGTAGTCAGTCAAATTGAAAAAGCTCGCGATCAAAATCTTCCCCCCGCTTCTAGATTGCTTCACTTTGGTAGGCGTTGATTCGTTTTGAAACACCCAAACCGTCGATTGGCGCTTCGTTTCTGAATCGTATTGATAAATCCAGGACTCTTCACCTGGAATGATATCGTAAACATGTCGAGACGAGCCTGCTTCAAATTTGTTTATCCATATCACGGCACCATTCCACCCGGGCCGGCTTCGAAGCATCGGTGAGGTTATGCGGTACCCAGCGTGAAATTATCCTCCTCACGCGAAGATACACTTGTAGAATCTCGTGAAGGCTTCCCGATCCAATATGCAGTACGTGCTGAATCTCTTGATACGTAACTCGCCTATTGTCTTGGATTATATTTTTCACTGCTAGCACATTTTCTTCCGTAACAACTGCTAAAGGGCGACCATTTCTTTCTACATCCCCCAAAGTTAGACGACCGCGCTTGAAGTCGTTGTACCAACGATACACCATTGCCTTAGAAGGGCCTTTATCCATGAATGCCATTTGAAGTCTATCGTACGATTCGTCCGGTTACAGGCGACACTTGAAATCGTAAAAAATCATAGCGCAAAAATGTTCCCGGCGCAGATCCATTTTTCAATGAGACACGATAATTTAAATCAGCTCGCAAACAAAGTGGAGGGAAATTTTGAAATTGGAACGTACCTATTCTTAATAATATATAATCATATTTTCATACATAAAAACTTTTTTCGCAATAATATCTGAGTGGCCTGGTAATTTCAGTATATCCGCCCGTTTATATGTGTATATCATAACCATTTTACTTGGAAACAATTCAATGAATAATTTCGAAGGAAGGTATCTTTAATGTACCTCTGTATCTGTACGAAGGTGTCACATAATTATATGAGGTTAAAGAAAATCTCACAAAAGCATGTGGGTTGTGTTAGGTGGGTTAAAAATAGTAACGACGTCTTATTGTGACATGTTTATGTAAGTAAATATTTGATGGTACGTTGAAAGTACGTGCTTCTGAAATCATAAAAACTTATCCCGACCTTATGTCCATTTCAAGTATACTGAGGATAATTGTTTAAAAATTTAAGGTGACACTTGTTCAAAATCTATTTAAAATTAAATTAGAACAAAATAGGGCAAGTTACATTTGAAAAATGGGGGTGTTTTTGGTTGTATGCTTTTAGAGTTTCTATTATTCGAATCCGATTATATTCATAAAATTTTTTTTGAATCTATATATTAATACGTGAAGCAAAAACTGCACCTCTTTTTACGAATATTGCGCGGATGGAAGAGTATGAAATTTCGCACACTTATAGTTTATATAGAGAAGAAGCGACGAATGCAATTTTTTTTTTAAATTATGCATTAAAAATACATTAAATCAATAAAAAAAATTGCACACCCTACCATGTATTTGAAATACACACGCATATACCTATATATCTTTTGTTTATTGTTCAAGTCAAATTAACAGTGTAGCCTTAGCGAAATTTTTGATTATTGAAGTTATAGTCTTTGACATAAATTATTATGGTCGAATTTCGAGCACGGGCGACCACTAGTATTGATAAAAATGCCAGAAAAAGAACTGCAAAATATGAGGAATATCGGTGAGAGATGTATCAAATAAAACTGTTTCTTTTCATAATACAAATCCATTACTAATATATTTTGTCTAATTGGAGTTACAATAAAAAAATCTTAAAAATGTACGCTGCCCCCACGAATTTTCGAAGTTTGCCAAAAAATTATGAATTTATTCCAGTAATATTATTGCAAGATTTTGAAAAAATATAGTCATTGATGGAAATAAAGCAAAAGTAATAAATTTTAAGTTATAGTAACAAGCGCAAAATTTTATGCAAAAAATCGTTAATCATTTTTTATTTTTTTATCCCTACATACGTTTATGTAGCGCCACCCCGGATTTTTATCTACCATGTTTTATCAATATAGACTGTAGTTTTTGAGAAAAATGTGACATACACAGACCGACGGACGAATGGACTAGATGATTTTGTAAAGGTTTCGTTTTGCCGAAATGGTGCTTCGGAACCCTAAAAAATGGGATAAAAGACCGGCTGTAAAACTTTTAAAAATATTTCGTCGTTTAATCACAAAGGAAAAATGACGGTAAAGGTAAAAAAGCCATTAAGAGTTAATTATGAATTAAACCACTAATATCTGAAACCTTCAACGCAAAACAATTATGAACATTGTTTAACAAAACAACGTTTGACAAAACTATTAGATATTCCAAACAATGGCACGGAATAAAATCTGTTTAAATCACGTCAAGGAATCACAAAAAACGAGACTGATTTTATTATTTTTTCATATATCGACAACTTTTGTTGTACCTATTTTATACTGTAAAAATTGTGTTGTATTAAATTTCATATAATCTAGAGACGAATAAATCGAAGATTATATCTGTAACATAAAACTTTTATGTCCGACGACATTGATTGTTCAAAACGTTGCGGAAATTATTGGATTTTCAACATTTTTCCCGGAATTTTGTGATTCTTTCCTCTTGTCAATTGGTTTTAAATTATAAAATGTAATAATTTTGTATGTTAGGTTGTTTTAATAGCCTTTGGAGTTAGTAGATTAAGGAATTCTATTTATTATTTGTCAGACATTTGATCTATATTACCTGCAGATATGAAAAAAAATGATTTTTTATTTGCTAAAGGCATTTGTTTTCTTAATTCAATTTATCTAATTAATAAGATAAGGAAGTTTGATGCAATAATAGAAGCCTTTAACCTACTATAGAAATTAAAGAAATAGGATAGCGTATGAAAATGTGTCTTATATAGTTTAATGCAAATAATACTACAAAAAAGCACTATCACGCTCGCACATGTGAATTATCTGAAAGATTACTTACGAATAGTTAATAATTATTCAATCACATCTCAAAAATATACACAAAGATATTTAAATCCAGTTTAGTTCGTTGACAGGAACTTGCACAATTTTAATTTTCATTATTTATGTACTCTTAAGGTGTTTGTATGACACATGTATTTTTAAAACGTCATTTGGCAACATTTTTTAAGTTGTACTGCTCGAGATTTACTAGGGTTATGCAGGGCAGTGATGAACGACGCAGCCAGCCTCGACTGCGTTCGACTTCGCACTGAGCAGAGGGCGGCGGTGTTGTGGGCGGCATGATCAACGCTTCATACTTCACTTTACACCTTTCAGGTACCTATGCTCTATATAAATTAAATAATTCAATTATAATCTCGATTTAAACAACACATTTAAAAAGTAATCGCTTTATTTATGCCATTTACTGTTGTGATTTTTTTGGAGCTGTATAGGTTCGTGTTTAACCGCTCTCTTATATAATGTTAAGTAAGGACAAGGTCTAGGATACGCTTACTTAAAAGATAGTACTTACTCATTGGTAACTTGATGATATTCGAATTGAACTTGCCGGTAGTAACTCTGGCAATTTGTGTTATTTGGTGGTCTCTATCTTTTCTTTCACCTTCTCCCAACCATCGGCATAATACATTTTTTCCATCTACACTCCTTTATTCTGGCATACATACTTCTTTCTTTGGCGGTACAGAAACTTGGAAGAAAAAAGCTTTGTTTTGATGTGTGGTGTTTCCACTATGTAACGGTGGTGCAGAACGCTGACTGGTTGTCCGACGGTGAAACAGTGATAAGGGAAACCAACTCCTGCATTTCCGTGGTACATTCCTTGATGACTATCCGAATCATCTGTACTATGATGTATGTCACCTAACGAGATAATATTGCCTGCCATTTGGGCACCTAAAGAAGTGTCCAAAGCTGAATATTCCACTTGTAGCCGTCAGAGGCTATATATAGTCCTATATAACCTTTATATAACCTTTGCATTTTTTTTATTACAATATAATTTAAATATAAAGCCACTGAATTTATAAAATATACAATTACGCTTCTTTGTATTTGTCTAAAAAAATTACTGACTCCGTAGAATTTTTTGACACTTGCATATTTTATGAACTGAACCAAAAGTGACTTATTAAAATTTCAGGAGAAGTTTTCAAGTCACTTCGAATAGCTTTAGTGGTCTTGTGGTTTAAGCGTTGGCCAGTTGGTCACGAGAACATAAAATATTCAAATTTGTTTCCATTAAAACAGATATTTTAACTGCCTTCCCGATATTTTCCCAGTACGTTTACAATATTCTTGTGGTACAGGGATCAGCTCGGATGATTCATGTTTGTTCCGTTATGGCACAAGCGTTAATTTATTTCTTTAATGAAATTATAACGATTATGATCTATTACTGATCATCTGTCGGTTCTTCTACTTACTTTATAAAAAAAATCTAATTCAATATCGTTAAAAAATACTACATTATGTATGACATTATTTTAAATAACTCTTAAGTCCTTACATCACTAAATTATCTCACTTTTGATACTTTATTAATTAAAGCATTTTTGGATGAAATCAGCCGGAGAAAGAATTAATTAGTTTCCTTCAAATCTTTGATTTATTGGATCTATAAAAATAACGATGTCTAAGCTTTCCTTAGGGTGTCTTCTTCGTTAGCACACGAAATTTGTACATTGAATTGCGAAGCGAATACTTTAGCCAGTAAAGTACTATGACTGTTATGTATGTATTCGGGGCTGTCTTTACCCGGACGCAAGGACCTAGGAGGCGCAAGCCGATCGCCTTATATCTACATATACCATGCGATGGATAGACGGACAGACATAAGGATTTCTTAATGCTTCTGATATAAAATAGGGGACGAAAGTTGATTTTTGTACCCTGACGCTCAATATGGTTAAGACGGCTCTATATGTTTTTCTGCTAAATATTTCTTTGAGCTTTTAGTACAAAGGGCGAGGTAACCTTTAAATAAGACGTCGTGCCCGGCCCTTAGACGCCAATACTTAATTCGATAACGTTTACAACGGACTTAATTCGACAAAATTTTGATGAATTGTATTCCCCGAGACGGTTCTCAGTCGTTTAACATGATTTTCAAATTTTGACTACGGCGTCTCATTTATAAAGCTTGGCAATATAAAAGTCGGTCAAGCATAAGTCTCTGCTTCGTTTGCTGGTAAGATTTCGCGAAATTCTTTGATTTGATTAAATCAACAGACAATTACGTTTAATATAAGCTTATAAACGTCCCAAAGTTAGATTCGTATTCTTTTTATTACAGGGTAATGGTCGGTATGTTCGATGTTCGTCCATATCTACATGACTACCGGTATATGAAACCGGTGAGGCCACTGGTTTCATATACCGGTAGTCTCTACATGTCAGTTTCCTCAAGATCTTATCTTTCACCCGTCAATCCGTGGTAGATATAATAATATACACATTGGACCAGTCGGATGAGTTTAGCATAATTAGTTATATGTGTGTGTGGTGTTAAGAGAACGAATTAAACTGATTTTTTTAATATGTGATAGAATATTTTTTGAGAAAAGGATTAAGTGGTATTTATTATCTATAATAATATAAAATTTTAAACATGCCGTGTCTGTGAATTAAAGCTATTAAAAAAAAACCCCACTGAAATCCCTATTAATATTATAAATGCGAAAGTAACTCTGTCTGTCTGTCTGTCTGTCTGTCTGTCTGTCTGTCTGTCTGTCTGTTCCGTTTTCACGTAAAAACTACTGGACCGATTTGGCTGAAACTCAGTATATATATATATTCAATGCCGAGAATGAACATAGGATACTTTTTATCCCGGAAAATGGGATAGTTTCCGGGATAAAAGTATATTTGTCTCTCTGTTTGTTATCCTTTTACGGAAAGACTTTTGGACCGATTT
Organism: Dendrolimus kikuchii; assembly: GCA_019925095.2. Lineage (NCBI taxonomy): Eukaryota > Metazoa > Arthropoda > Insecta > Lepidoptera > Lasiocampidae > Dendrolimus > Dendrolimus kikuchii. Next base: position 10,809,957 of record CM034398.1, on the reverse strand, counting down.
GGCTGATACTCGGTACATATGTAATTTGAATACCGAGGGTGGACAAGGGATAATTTTCATCCCGGATAATGGGATAGATTTTGGGATAGATTTATGTAAAGATTATCCCAAAAGTGGGACAGGCTTTGGTTGGTTTTGTGATTTGCCATTTTCATCATTTTGGTTATTTTGTCCTTTTTGCCGTTTTGCCGTTTTGCCGTTTTGCCGTTTTGCCCTTTTGCCCTTTTGCCCTTTTGCCCTTTTGCCCTTTTGCCCTTTTGCCCTTTTGCCCTTTTGCCCTTTTGCCCTTTTGCCCTTTTGCCCTTTTGCCCTTTTACCCTTTTACCCTTTTACCCTTTTGCCCTTTTGCCCTTTTGCCCTTTTGCTCTTTGCTCTTTTGCTCTTCGACTCTTTTATGTCCTTTTTTTCCATGTTGCTCTTTTTGTCCTTTTTGCTGATGTTGTCCCTTTTGTCATTTTTGTAGTTTTCATTGACGGGGGATAGATAAATAAAACTAGGACTGTTTGTAATAGAGGATGAAAGTTTGGATGAGACCAATCATTTCTCAAGTTCATAGATATAAAAATCCATAGTCTATTAAAATGCGATAGTAACTCGATATGTCTTCCTGTTAAGTTTTCGGAAAACACTGGGAATACTGGATCGTTTTTATTGTAATTTTGTTTAAATGTAGTTTTAATGCCGAAAATGGACATATATACTCATGCCAGGAGATCGGCATGAGAATATATCAAGCATCGAGTTTGCGATATAAAATGAAGTGAATTTTTCGGGTGCAAATGGCACTAACATAAAAATGGTGTACATTGTAACCTGTATTAACGCCTGCTCTTTAAACAAGAAGCAGGAACTAGAGGTTAACCCGCGGCTCAGCCGCGGGGTAAACTCTAGTAGACTATATAAACGATGGAGAGTACGATGCAATTTATTTCTTGTCTGTTTGTTCGGGATTCACGTAAAAACTACTGGGCCGATTTCAATGTGGTTTTCGCTGACTGACAGAAAATTCTTAGACTTAAAATCTGCATTATTTTTATCCTGGGAATCCTGCGGTAATTTTCCCGGGAGCGATTTGTAGTTGTTCGGGTGCATAAAAATTTGCTTATTCCGATACTGTTTTCACTAAAACAATATCTTACATTCTTTTTTAAATACTGCGGTACTTTGTGTATCGGGAGTCCCGCGTTAATTTTCCCGGGAATGGTATAAGTTAGTAAGATTGTATAAATATTAGCTGATTGCGATACGATATCGCTAGAAGGACAGCTTAAGTCCCTTATCAAGTGATTCGATACTTTATACTCCGGGAATTCCGCGCGAATTTATCCAGGAATGTTTTAATGTGGGTAGTATACATAAAAAATAGCTGTTTTGGATCCGATTGATACTAAAACTAAGGATATCCCAGCTTCGAAACCACGTGATATTATGATTTGCTTAATATGACAGTTCCTGTATTTGTTACATATCTTTAGGAGTAGAGACTTCGTTATGTATGCCTTTGGTAACGTTACTTACTCCGGGTTTTTACGGGCATCATCACAATTCATGTATTTTCATACTTAAAAAAATGTGTGTACAGTTCACACGCAGAAGTGAAAGTTCAGAGAAAATATAGTCACCAATAGTTCTTCTCTAACTAAATGTAATTAATTTCTTTAGCCTACATCTGTCAACATATTAATAATTCAAAATAAACTTCTTAAGTATCACTTTCAATTTTTTTTAGTCTAAAAACATTATTATCAGTCAGTTTTATGACGGTCCAAATTGCACCTATGTTTAATCATCGGTCTTATTGACTCTCTAATCTACGCTGCACAATGTAAAACTAGTATTTCATTCTCTCGCAGGCTTATTCCTATAGATTTATATATTTATCTCAAAGTTTTGCTTTTTCGTTTCATCGCAACGACGAGACAGCTTTATAATCAAAAAATAATAAATATTATTACGTCCTACCTTTAGAGGCTTAATTTCTTCTTTCTCAAAAAGGAAAGTCAACATGTTTGGTCTATTAAAGTGGGTACTTGTCTTTAGAATTGTTGGATTTCTTTATTCATGTATTCAAACAGTGTTTTCTTTCCATTAAATAGAAAGCTTCTACAAAGAGGGACAGAAATTGATCGATATATGCCACGTAGGTATAAGAGGGATTAAATTTTAAGAAAGTAGAGTGTTTAGGTTTTTTGTTAAACTTATGTATATGTACGTACTGGACAAAATGATTTTTTCCTTTATTGAGTCAGAGACTTATTTGTATATATGCTTTGGTTGTGTTGTATAATAACATAACAACTAGTATACTTACTTACTATTACTCGCAACTTTGTACGCGTTGATTACTTTGTGAATGAAGTAACGACGCAACTTAACACTGAACACCCAATTTTTTTATTTATTATCACAAGTCTAAATATGGATTTTCACTTATTATGAGAAATTGTGGCTTGCACATACAAATTTTCATTTCCGATTTTATCCGTTTCAAGATTATTTTTGAGACAAGTGGTAGTCTATAGTATAGACCTTATTTTACGCTCTGTTCTTCTAACCAGCACAAATAGTTATTTTTCGCAAATTGAAACCCGCTTGTTACAACATCTTTGTTCGGTTGCGTGAATGTGTCTAGACGATATTGTGTCATAGAATGTAGGGGTTGTTTTCAACACCGACTAACTCCTACAAACTAGTATTATTTTTCTTGCATACAATGATATCATCAACGTAGAAAGAATTTAAGCAGAATCTCATGTAAAAAGTAAATTATATTTCTCATTGCTAAGGAATGATGAACATTGTTACAATTTGTTAAAATATGATTTACAAATAATCCGCATGCCTTTGTAGTCTTTATACACTGAAAAAAATTCATCCCTAATCCCTACACTTATTAAAAAGAATCGCTATAATTCATTGTGACGCGGTGTATAAAACATACTTCTGTTAGATGTAATATTTAATCCACATAGAGACTCAGTGGTTTTTGAGTAAAATGACTGCATACAAAGTGTGTGATATTCAAAGACTGAGGGCCGAACAGACATGACGATTTGATAAGGGTTCCATTCTTAATAAAATGACTGAGAAATATTATAAAATAGCCTAAAAGGAGATATGAGGCTCTTTAAGAGAGGGGTGAACAGATATTTAATTCTTAACGAGGTTTATAACGCTTTGTCTTCCTCAGTGTTGCAGATGCCTATGAGCGACGATAACCATCTACTTACCATCAGATGAATCTATAAGCAAATATAAAAAGGTGTAGAATTCCATTTTTGGGCTCAGGCCTACTGTTTATACTGATAGAACAGGCAAATATCCGCTATGCTTTTCTAAGGGGGGTTGGCGGGTTTGATTCCTTAGGTTATCTCGATGTACAGGTTTATAGCGATGTTTTCCTTCACCGTCAGCACGTGGTTTTTTTTTTATTGCAGGAGTTCAGCAGACAGGCAGACGGCCCACTTGATGGAAAGCGGTTACCATCGCCTATGAACATTTGCAACACCAAAGGTGCTACAAATGCGCCGCTGCTCTCTTAAAGGAGACTGAAACCTGGTCACTAATTCCGGAACACAACACAAGGTTGTTATTGCGGCATACTCTAGATCAGGGGTGATCGCCATCCAGTCGAGCAAATACCCTACCACCTGGCTGTGAGTTGTTTAGTCGCCTCTTCCGACAGGCCGCCGGGCCGCAGGAAAATGTATTCTTTCTCCGTTCCTGCACGGTAATTATAAAAATATACAAAATACGTCAGAAAACTGCTTAAGTGGTATATGCGTTCTGATCAGGCCTCGAACCAACGCCCTTTGATATATTTATTACCTAACTTTAAAAAGGAGGAGGATCTCAATTCGTTTGTGTTTTATTTTTGTATTTGTTTGTTACTCGATTTCTCCATCAATTGTGAACCGATTTTCAAAGTTTTTTGGTCCCATTTGGTCTCATTGTCGCTATGCCAGGAACTGATGAATGGATCCTAGGGTAATCGAGAGAAACCCTCGAAATTTGTTAAACGACTTCTTTCTTACACGATATCTTCGTCAGTTATGGAGCGATTTTCAATTTTTTTTCTTGATTCGTAAGTCTACCCTTCCGGGGTGGTACCATAGTCAGCAAGTCAGGATCTGGTGAGTGGATTCCAAGGAAATCGAGACTAACCTTTATTTGTAAAAAGACTGAGCGCCTACACTATTATAAAAACGCTTGTATACGCGTGCTATTATTACATTTTCTACAGGCGCTTGATTTTTTTATATGCGTCTTACGCGATTTCTCCGTCAATTATGGGCCCACTTTCAATTTTTTTTTTGGGGAGCAGTAACCATATGTGAAAAAAATTTGATGGTCTTTTGTAAATAGTAAATAATTTAGATCTAAACTGTTTGCTTTCCGAATAAAGTAAAAACAAAAACCAAACTGACTGAATTAAAAAGCAAAAAAAATATTAAACCACTTTTTTTTTTGGATTTTATGGCTTGGCAGCTAGGCCTTTCAGCCAGATCTAAGATTCAATGTAGTTTCTTCATTTTCTTAAACCTATGTGTAGCACAGCTGAACTGTAGGTTATCAGCTAGTGCCATTCAACGGAGTTCTTGTGACAACTCAAAAGGCCACATTTGACTCTACAGTTCATATTTCTCATAAAACACATAATTACTACTCAAAAACTATCAATATCCTACAACTATTGTTCATTTTAGAGTAATTTTACACATTTTTAGAAAATAAAACTGCATAGCACAACATCTCCTTTCAGTTCCCGCCAAAAAACTCAAATTAACCCACTTTCTACAACATGTTGAACAGTGCGTAGTAATATATAAAAAAACAACAACAACATTTCAAAATGTAGTATTTTGTTTTACTTCGCACGGACTTCAAGATGTTGTAGAAAGAAGTCGGTTAAATATTTATTTTTTCCTTTGTAGTTTGAAGTCGGTTTTGTTTTTGTTAAAAATATTTTTATTTACTTTATTCGGAAAGCAAACAGTTTAGATCTAAACTATTTAATATTTATACAAATAAAACTATTTAATTGTTTTCACATATTGTTACATAGGTAAATAGCTATACAATACTTTATTGCTCACCAAATAAACAAATTACAAAAACCAAAAATATGCAAGATTACAATATTATCATGGTAAAAACAATAGGCGGCTTTATCGCTTTAAGCAATCTCTTCCAGGCAAGCTAACTTGAAGAATATTTTCAACTAATCTGGCGATGTAGGTGGTGCTGAGCATTACTTAGGACATAACTTAAATACATATAAGAACTTAGACTATTTCCTAAGTTAAATACACATATTATACTACCTTATAAATACATAATACTTAAACTACTTTATAAATTATTTTAGCTATATGGTTTGCTTATCATTGCTTTACTAACCATAATGATATTAAAAAAAGAAGAAGCAGATGATAAAAGAAAACACAAATTAGAATATATCAAATATTTACGTGTAAGTTTGGTGCTTAGAATTCAAAGTGTAATACGAATCGTACTCGTACATTGTAGTGAAAAAAGGTCACAGGTTGCGTAGTGACACAGATAGTATGCTACAATGCTCTTCGTATATAACTCTAAGGTGGGCGGTGGGGTAAGATAGTAAACGCGAAGCACCTTCAAATAAAGTGCACATAATTGTCAAGGTGAGTGGTGCGCGGTACAGTCGCAATTATTTACCGGCGAGACATAGGGGAATGAAGAGGTCTTGAGTCGGAGCCAAGTGCGCTCGCCGCGGCCGTGTTAAGAACTCAACCCACTTGTACATATTCATAAGCTTATATTATATAAAGGCAGTTGCGGCTTACACAAATTCAAACACGTATTTAATGACCTTATATGATGGTAGGTATAAAGTTAACTACGTTTTAAAATAAAATACTTTTAATTGCGTAATTTTCACATGGAATTACTTTTAAAAGAATTAGGTACTCAAGTTTTTCTTAAAACCTTTAAACAATAGAAGGCAAGACATGGATTGCTGAATGATACGAGATTGTGTACAGGGCTAATTTTATATCCCGCTTGCGCGAAACATATGCTTTATTAATTACTAATATCTTGTGAATCCTGTAAGATATTGAAAGAAAGTATGCACGTAATCTATAATATTGTTACAACTCAGATCCCGACAAACACAAAACCCACCTGCATATTTAAAACAAAGCACATTTATTACTCGTCGGCATTTGAACTAATAACATTTAAATTCTTTTATCGTCGTCTTATTTTGTTTACTTATTGGTATAAGGCCTATTGTTGTATTGTGATAATTAGCCAGGTGTTACGGATTTAAAGTACAAGCTGATTCTAGGAAATTCGGTCACGCAGCCGAGCGGACATATTGCATCTGTGCAGTATAAAGCAATGGCCCGATTGAGGGAATAGTCAGTCGAGCGATAACCACGAGTGAAGCAAGACGTGTGTACTACAATCGGGAATCTAATAAGTGACGGACTTAGCGCGTTTTATTGAATTACGACCTTCTGTATTACGTTTGGACTTGTTGTGTTTGGTTATATTTGTACCTGTGTTATACGTGTTTGTGTAGTTCTAATAAACTCTATAGTAATTCTAACGGCATTTTAATTTGAGTCTCGCGACTCGTATCAATATTCTAAAATTCTAAACATGCCGTGTCTGTACATTGAAACTATAAAAAAAAACTGGAATACATTATATACCTAACCGATGGAAAACAAGATGCAATGTTTTTTAGATTTATTTTCAGTTTGTCTGTTTGTTCGGTCGGGATTCACGTAAAAATTACCAAGCAGATTTCAATGCGGTTTTCATTGGTTGACAGACAATTTTTAAACTTAAAATCTGCGCTACTTTTTTCCTGAGAATCCCGCGGGAATTTTTCTGGGATGAATTTAAAGTGGCGAGATTGAAAAAAAAAAACAAATTCAAACGCGATTTTTTCAGTGATTGATACCAAATTTTATGTAATAAAATGTGTAATACATTTTGTCATGGGAATCCCGTGGGAATTTTCCCAAGAGCGGTTTGAAGGTCTTCGGGTGCATAAAATTAACTTATTCTGACACAGTTTTCACTAAAATAATTTCTTACGTTTGTTTTTACCATAAATGCTGTGGTAATTTGTGGCCCGCGAATTCAGCGCGAAATTTACGTCAAGCGTGGACGAAGTCACGCGCGTACCCTAGTTTTTACATAAAAATCCTATTTTAGTCCCTAAAATTTTCATTGCATTTCGTAATTCGTTTCCGTTTAGGAGCCGTTTCGGACACTATCGAGACGAACATTGGGACAGACAAAAATATCAAACAGTCATTTATGATTAAGTAACGTACAAGTAGCATTTTAAACATTGTCATTTATTTATTTACTACTATAAAGACCAAACTAAACCTGGGCGATTTTATTTATCACTTATAGCGTGATATTATTAGGGAATTCAATGTATCTACTACTTTTTGAGTTTTACGGACACAAACATACAAAAGTGAAATTATTGAAAAAAGTGAAATTATATATGAAGAATAATATGTATATAAAATATTTATTGTGGTGAATTATATATTAATTATATGATGTCATAAAATTTCTTCGAAGCTGACGTTGGTAACACTTCTGTTATTGCAAACGTGCATAGGCGACGGTAAACGCTTTCCATCAGGTAGGCCGTCAGCCTGTCTGTAGAGTACACTCCAGCTATAAAAAAATCAATTAAAATGCAACTATATGTCAATATGACATTTTTTTTTAATTTTATTAATTAAAAAAGTAAACTATTATAAAAGTGGCTGAAATGTCGGAATAAAAATAAAATAAAATACCTCGCTTAAAACCGTTAAAACGTAGTATTATTATGCGTACTATTAGCGAAAACTGAAGAAAATACGATACGTTAATGTCAAGTCAATCCGTGGACTAATTTTCGAAGTTTATAGACACAAACATTGTCGTCGTCAGCCATTCGCAGTCCACTGTTGGACGTAGGCCTCCCCAAGTCGGCGCCACTCATCCCTGTCCTCTGATTTCCTTATCCAGTGCCTACCGGCGACCATGACATGTCCTCAGTCCATCGGGCTGGAGGCGTCCGACACTACTACACTACACGACTTTCGTCTTTAACCATTGCGGGATGGTGGACGAGAAGACTTGACGAAGCTTACCGAATACTGTCCAGTCCAACTGAATCCTGCTATTGGCTTTCTCTCTCGAAGTTGTGCCTGCCCATCTGTATTTCCTGTCCAAGGTAGACATAGAGTGGGAAGTTGTGCAGGAAGCACAACTTCCAGAGGGGCGCCATCTACGTTTACCGGTCTCTGCTTGACGTGTTCTTAGAACAGACAGAACAGAACACAAAAACATGCGGAAGCCGAATTTTTGTATACAAATACATGCACCAGATTAACCTCATTATTTAGATAAAATTATACTCGGTTTACATTTAGAATATGACGATGTAACTTACATTTAGTGTAAGCAAACAAATCCACTTGACTTACCTGAATAAATAATTTTGAAGTGAACTGTTTGTTGTTCGGAAACCCTGCTATTAGTCACGTAATAACTTCTGAAAATGTTGCTCTGGGCTTATGTTACTCGAGTAACAGTAAACTCTAATTAAAGGTTACATAATTAATACTTTTTAGCAACCCTACACTATAATGATTTAATTGCTTGTAAATATTTAGGCCGAAGGCTATTTTCATGAAAAATACGAATACGAGATTATTTGCACGGTATTTATACAGCCTTTTGGATTAAATATTTACAGCTGCTTCATACATGGATAGCAAATTCTATTATACGGTAAAATATACATATACTTATATATAGATTGACAAGAGATAAAACCTTATTGCTAATAGTCCGTTCTCATACATAAGTCTGCAATTTTTTTTCAGACACTAGTCATGTAAAGAAATCACTTTTTATTTAAAAAACAAACTGTAAACAGCGAAATTATTTTAAAGAAAGGTAAGTAGTTAGATTTTATTGGGAAAGGGTATAGATCATTTTTCTAAAGAAAAAACAATCTTTAAGGGAGTGATTCAATAGATTATGGAAATTTGTATGAGTGACCCATAATTCTTCATGTGTTATATAAAAAACGGAGCCCAATGTTTTGTATAACAGTGGGTCGTGTGATGATGTGATGGGAATGAAACAATTAGAGCTAAGACTTCTTCTCTTTAATTCTCCTTTTCAGGGAGCCAGGTATGTACACAGCACGATAGGAACGCTTAAGTAAATACCATTCTTAAAAACTAAGACAAGAGAAAACTACCAGGTCTTAAACCCTGGTCACCTGCTCTGAAACCAACGGACTACTGTCCGGGAGAATTGTCAAAAGGGCGTGGGACATCTAGACTGGTTCTTAAAGTGTGAAATACACCGTGAAAGTTAGACCCTAATATTTAAATAATGTTAATGAAGTTTTAATTAAGATGTTTTATCTTGGACGCCATCCCGTCCACGTGTCACGGGAAGTATTTGCCCCGACGATACCGAAGGCGACTCCAACCGTCGAGACCCTCGTGAGCCGGTAGCCAGGCGTCGGAAGCACGTGGAAGCGTAGTAGGAAGATGTGGTATCGAATGTGTTCAAATGGGTCCGCTCGAGTGCTGGACAACCACGTACATTATGAAAGGTTGTCTGTGCCCGAACGTGACTCCCCTGGAATTCCAGAATGATTCCAGTTGAATAAAGGCAAGTTATTATATTGTCACTGTTTTGGGGAAAATGAGAATTAATCGTAATAATTAAATAAACTCGTCAGCTAGTCGTTTCTGCGATGGCAGGCGTCGAGACTAGTTCGAAAGGTGAAAGGAGAAGATGGACGTTGCACAGCCTACTTCTAAATATTATACGTAGTTCTCGAGAAGGTTATAATACTCACCGAATAAGGGAAGATGAAGAAGACTTTAAATATAGACTTAATTAATCAGGCATCGTCTCGCCTGTCTGGCGGTCGACTGCCGGAGTGGCGGAACGAGGAGATTGTCATGTCTGTAAGGTAAACGAAACCTTACTACCAAAGAGAAAAAGAAGAGAGAGAGATTCTAGTAAGAATACCACGTAACTGGTTTCTTAGCACTCTCTGATTCTAATCTCTAATTAATATTTATTCGCAATTTAAGGTAGAATAAACGCGACAGCTGCTCGAACGGAAAAGGGCTCTCGGAGAGGCCACACGGGGTTATAAAGCATCAGGGAAAGGGGCGCACGGGACGGAAGGACGACATGGGCCTCCATGAAACCATTTTTAAAAGTGGCGTGATGTTTCATTGCCGAATTAAGAAGCCTAACGAACTATCGTACGATATTTCGCGAGTAATTTAAGAAGTCGATATGCGCGTGTTGCCAGGTGCGAGAAGGCACGAATCACTACATGACACATGTCAGGGATATGGAAATTCATATCTAGGGTTTTGGTAACAAATAAAGAAATACGTATTTCAGCGTCAAAATTGCGTTTTTACTTCACTCTGAAAGTATAAAATAAAAGCGAGCAAAGTTGTAATAGTAGGCGTTGTAGTAGTAGTTTATTTTTTTTTATTTTTTTTTATAGCTGGAGTACAGCAGACAGGCAGACGGCCCACCTGATGGAAAGCGGTTACCGTCGCCTATGGACGTTTACAACACCAGAGGTGTCATCAACGCGCTGCCGGCCTCGAAGAAATTTTACGACGCCTTTTTTAAAAAAACCCATATCGTAGCGCTGTGGGAAAACCACGGCTGGGAGCTCATTCCAAATCCCCACGGTGCGCAAGAGAAACGTTCTAGAGAACCGTTGCGTACAAGAGCGAAGCGGCTCTAGGAAGTGGGGGTGAACGCCCAGCCGATGGCGTGCGGTGCGGTGGTAAAAAGAAGACGAAGGCACCATTCTAAACAGTTCCTCGGAACACTCCCCATTGTATAGTCGGTAGAATACGCAAAGTGACGCGAAGTCTCTCCGAAGGCCAAGCGTATCCAAACCGTCTGTGAGTATGGGATCGTCGACAATGCGAACGTTGTGGTAGTCGTTGTAATATACAAATACCAAAGTATTTAGCATTGATTAAAATATAATATATTTTGATAAATACTTTTAATTAATTCAGTTTATAACTACGTATTTCATTAAGCTTCATTAGCAGAAATGACCCTTTACTTGCGTAAGTTGAATCGATTTTTAGTTAAAGAGAAGTTAATACAGGATTTCAAGTTGGAAGAAGCCTTTGAAACTGTTTGAGCAATTGCTGCTCATTTTATGCTTGCAAAATATAATACTTTTTAAGTCTGCCGTTTTAATCTGATACTACAATTTAAGTGTCTTTTGTGTTGATACTATAAATAAATGATCGGCAGACAAAAAACACACATATTGTATATCGCCAAATTAAGCAAGTGATACTTGTGTCATGGCTATTATATAACGGAATACTCTGGGGCTGATCCCAGACACCTAGACCATAGTAAATAACGGAGAAAATTCGTTGTCGGAATTTACTGTACCAGGAATTGAACCCGGAGCCTCTACGTTGTAGTGAGGTAAGCCGGCAAAGCTTAGCCCACTCAACCAAAGAGGCCGTCTAAAGTATTAATAAATTTACTAGCTATTGATTCTAATTAATTATACTGTTAAAAACTTATAAAGCCGCAAAAAATCATACTAATTCTTTTCAAGGTTTCGTAGGCATTCTGGCAAAAGTGGAATCCTTTTGTCATATCCATTCATCTCTCTTTGTGCTTCCAAAATATTTTCAAAGAAGATTGATTTGTACATAGTTTTTTGAGTATTTAATATTGGAAATAAAAGGGGAATTTAGATTTAATGTTTTTTTTATACTTTCGTAGCCGAATGATGTAAAAAATCTTCGTTATACGTTTAGTAAGAGGTACTTAGCCGATTTTATATTTATATTTATATGGATATTCTAGAAGTCCAATCAGTTTTGAACAAAAATTTCAAAATAAAATTCGATTCAAAACTGAGTATTCTCCTAAAATATTTGTATTTATTGTTATAGGGTAAAAGTTGAATTATACCGTTCAACCAAATTTAATCAATTTACTTGAAAAGCACAGAAATAAAGAGAATTGACGATATTTCATGACATCGAAAGATTCATATATAGTCCTCCTTAACGTATCCGTCAACGACGAACCTTGTCAAGGCTGGCTGTGCGAGCGCAGGTGGCTAGTGAAACCAAGTTTGCTTTTAAAAAATTCTTTGCAAGGAGCGCGTTACAGCCATCCTGATGAGTCTTATGTATAGCTATAGGAGATTTTAGGTCGGTTCTTTTTGATAAGGCGTTGCTCTTCCGAGTGTTCTACGCGCCTGCGTTTCGAAGGCAGCAGCAGCTTTATAAATAGAACTAGGCCATTTCCTTCTTTGCAGTGTACGATCGTCCCAACTGTCACTTGAGATGTCACATGTAGAAAGTTGGCGCTTGAGTACGTCCCTCTAACGCAAAAATTGACCGCCAGATATGAGCTTTCCATTCTTCAGCTCTTAGTAAAAGACAGCTTCAGGCATTCTATTTTTTTGCATGCGTACAACGTGTTCGCAACATCTCAGTGGTCTTTGTATAAGTATTGCGTCTACACCACTTAGCTTCATCCGCCGCAGCACTTCAGTGTTTGTTATTCGGTCTCGCCACTTACTTGAAGGATTGATTTTAAATACTTCATGTGAAAAGAATCGAGGTGTCTGATATCAGCTTTATACAGACACCACGTTTCCGTAGCATAAAGTAAAATTGTCAATATGATTGCTTTATAGCCGGAGATCTTTATACGTAGCCGAATATCATGCGAATCACAAACTCTGTGACGAAGTTTGCCAAAAGATGCAGCTGCTCTTGCGATGCGAGAAAAAAAATATCTTTCTATCTTGTGATCAGTACGAAACTTCCGAGGTAATTGAAAGAGGAAACTTCCTTTAGTATCCAGCTGCCGAGATATATCAGTGTCGGGTCAGATGTAGTTCCACATGCAGGTTGTTTCAGCACTTGTGTTTTGGATACATCTATAACCAGGCGAAATTGTCGGCAGGATCTATCCAGGCTATCCCGAAACCTCTGCAGGCTACTAACATTATTGCCCATCAAGCAAACGTCATCTGCATAAGTGAGTGTGTGTGAGATCGTACCGATCGTTTGGCTTTAAATCTTGATAGGTCGGAAACGCTCTTCCCGCATCTGATACTGAGAACGATTCATAATGTCTAGAAATATCGCTTCTTCTTTCTTCTCATTCAATTTGAATTTAACCCCGTTTCACCGAATAATATCTGCTTAATTTTAAATTTATCTGTACAAGCAAACAAAAATAATCATATGTCAACTATGAGAAAAAAGCACATCAATGTGCCATTTATGCAAATTGCTAAACTGAATGAAGAAAGATAAGGTTTTTGTTCTAAAATTTGGTTGCATTATCTTATAGAGTATCACATAAAATATGAAGATGAGTAATAAAACGCTATGCTGAAAACCCAAATCTTCGGTCTAAAAGCATTCTTTAATTAAGGTTAAAATATTCAAGCTAGATAGTGAAATTTGCCTTGAGGTTCAAAAGTTATTCAGAGCCAAGATAGCGGTTTAAAAAAAATTAGATATTTGAATAATAAAATAGTCAACTAGGCTATTAAGTTATAGCTACCTACGCACTTTTTAAGCCTACTTTAGATTTCCATTAATAAATTTTCGAATCTTTAAATTAAATTTTTTTTAAAACGTCTAGAAAAAATATGATAAGGGCTCGAATTCTGGCAGATACTAGGCCCTAACAATACATATTGTTACAATTAACATGTATTGCTACTAGATGCTATTATTGACGAGATTAATGAGGTGCGAAACCAGCTTAGGACAGGAGTTGTGGGTATACCATTTCCTCTGAAACAGGAAGGTCTGATCATATAGTGAATTTTATTATACAACCCTCGGTAATAGGTATATGTTCGTGCCAATTACTGTTGAAACGCTTGGCCCGTGGGGTCCTGGGGCTATAAGACTTTACAAAGATCTATCTCTATGTATCAAAACAACTCGTTGACTCTTTGGGTGATTGGACAACGTATCACAGTATGATGATCCAGCGAGGTAGCGTTGTGAGCCTTATTCGAATCTTACCTATTGATGTCGACGACCTCCGCACAGTATTCTACTTATAGTCTTAAGGGATTATAGGTAGAATACAATTTAAGTTAAATTTCTTTCATTACTAATTTATTATTTATATTCATTATAATAATATGTACAGTCATGGTATGAAAATATTCGCCAGTTTTCGAATTGATTCATTTAACGTTCCGCCAGCACATGTTACCTTTTCAAACTATGTCATTGAACAGACTGTTCCATAGAAAATTAAGTTTAACTGTTTGACAATAAATTATTTTGATAACCAAATTCTCTTTGTTTCTGATGATTAAAACTATTGTTAATTTTAGTGTCTGTCACTGTCAACATTGCAGTTTTCTTTTTTCACGTTTCTATATTTATAAACGTAGCAAAACGTAACGTTTATTAAAATGTTGGCAATACTGTTTTTTGTAATCGTGCTTGCAGAAGTCGACTTTAAGGTGACGAACCTTTTTATACCGCCACTATAGAATACAATGTTATATAATTTTAAATAAATATAAGATCCTGGAGTTCCAAAAGACAGTGGCAAAAGACAAAAATATTAGAATTACGTTTAGAACAGAAAATTATTATAACTTAAAATACCGCAACTTTTACTAAAAATAAAAGCGGATCTGCGCCAGTATCGTTACATTTTTAGCGTAGCACTAAAAATGACCGCTCACGTAGTTGTTTTAAAATTTAATGCACCTGCCTGTCTGACAAATATCCAATGGGATATGAAATTTCTGTTTCAAGTTGTCAAAAGGTAGTAAATGTTACAACCGTATTTCAAGATGATATTTTAACGTTGATTACGTTTACCCCCAGCGACCCAGCTAACATCCGGGATAATTATCTGACAGAAGTTTGTATTAAATGTGGGAGTTCTCCGCGGTTTTGCTCGTGAATTATAAATATTATTCAGAATACCTATGGATAGATAACTAATCGACCGCAATCTTATCGACCGCACAATCTTATAACACCCTACCCTGATTGTGTTATAAGTTCAGCGCTCGAAAACATTTAAAATATAATTAAAAATGAATGAGGAAATCATTAAATTTCATTCATAGAAATAAATAAAAGCTAGACCGAACTTAGTTTATAGTATTATAGTGTATATATTCGGTTTTTTATTTATTTATATGTATTAGTCCTATTTTAGATAAGTTCCATTTGTTTTAAAGTTTGATTATATATGTCTTAAATATTAAATTTTTAAGCAATAAAAGACAGCCCTGGTAAATAATAAAAAAAATATTAAATTAAAGACTAACGGTCTTATTCATATTGAGTTAGAGTAAGTTTGAAAGCTTCTTTAAGATCCATGAAAAGTTTTCTTACCTGATTTATTTTAACTCAATATAAATAAGACCGATATATTAGGTTGGGAAAAAGTTTCTTCGCATTTTATATAAAAATTCAAAAGGTTTTTTATAAAGTTTATTTACATTTGACTAAAGTATGTAGGTGCCATTTTGTTGGATAACTTTTTGCCATCTTGTAGGTAGGGACATGATCCCATAGCTATAAAAATTTTGGGGCTTCTGATCAAAAAACTGTGACAAGTGGTTTTGGCAGTCCTCTCGTGATGTTAACCTGACACTGCCTAAGGAATTCTGCAGAGACCGAAACAGGTGAAAATCTGAAGGTGCAAGGTCAGGACTATACGGCGGATGCATTAACACCTCCCAGCCAAACTTTCGTAATTTTTGCTTAGTGGCTAAAGATGTGTGAGGTCTAGCATTATCATGGTGAAAAACCACACCCCTTCTGTTGATTAATTCCGGCCGCTTTCTCTCAACTTTTTGATTTAATCTCATCAGTTGTTCGCAGTACAGTTCAGAATCGATGGTCCTGCCTGGCGGTAACAGCTCATAATGAATAATGCCCTTCCAATCCCACCATACACACAGCATCACCTTGTTGCGAGTTAACCCGGGTTTCGCCACAGTCTGTGAAGCCTGACCGGCCTTTGACCACGATCTTTTTCGCACGTTCTTGTCGTACGTGATCCACTTTTCATCACCAGTTATCAGCTTCTTCAAAAATGGTTCGGTTTCATTACTTCGTAATAAAGAACCACAAATGAGTACACGGTTCATTAGGTTTCTTTCAGTGAGCTCATGAGGCACCCAAATATCGAGCTTTTTTGTGTACCCAGCTTTTTTCAAATGCGCCAAAACAATTTTGTGGTCAATTCCCAGTTCTCCAACTACATCGTAACTACTAATATGCCGACCTTGTTCCATTTTTTCAAAAATGGCATCAATTTTGTCCGTAACAGGGCGACCAGAGCGACGTGCATCTTTGATATCAAAATTTTCGGATTGAAAACGCTTAAACCAAATTTGCGCTTCTCTCCCAGATACTGCATTAGGTCCATAAACATCACAATTTTTTTCGCGGCTTGTGTTGCATTTTTACTTTTTTGTAGTAAAATTTTAAAATGTATCGAATTTCTTCATTAGATTCACTCAGAACTCACTCACACTAAGAAAAATAAATGAAAACCACACAATTTCCTAATTTGAATTTGGAATTGTCTTCTTTAAAATTAAAACTTTTTAATGATACCAAAACCAGCCAGATACAAATGGTATAGCCAAAGAGATCTTATTACAAGTTCATACATACTATATGCGAAAAGACTTTTCCCCCAACTATTATTTTATTATTTCCCAACATACATAATATAATAATATAAATATTTTTTTGTTGAGTAGTGCCAATTGATTATTTTGTTCTTTTGTTGTACTCCACACTGGTACAGCCGCGGGTTAAACTTGCTTGTTATATTATTAACTAGCTGATGCCCGCGACTTCATCCGCGTGGTGTGGTTTTGTAACTATCTCACGGGAACTCTTTAATTTTTCGGGATCAAAAGTATCCTATATCGTGTCCAGAAATGTAAGCTACCACTATACAAAATTTCATTTAAATCGGTCGAGTTGTTTCGGAGATTAAGCGGTACAAACAGACAGACAAACAGAGAAACAAAAAATTTGAATAAATCCAAATTAGTTCTATTTCACTTCTTACATCCTCTTGACTCCGTTTTTAGCATTTTTTTTCATTGTGCAGAAATTCGACATTTACAATTTTATTATACGTATATATGTATAGATGTGTATTTAAATCTTTTACGGCATCTGTGGTTGAGAAGCCTTTGCCGTCCTACTTCCCTGCAACGCAGAAGCTCCAGGTTCGATTCCTGGTATAGTAAGTTTCAGAAATATATTTTCTCCATTATTTACTATGGTCTGGGTGTCTGGGATCGGCCCCAGAGTAGTACGTTGTATATTACCCATAATACAAGCGTAACTTGCTTAATTTGGGGATATACAATATGTTTGTCTGCCGATTATTATTATTGTTCTCATATATATTTTATTTTATAGTTTTTTACATTTTTCTTATGAACATCTTATGAAATAATTATGTACAGTATTTTTAAAAAAATATAAAAAACTGATCTTCAACGGCAGTAGGGCCTAGGGCCCAGGCTACCGGTAGTTAAAGCTACAGACCTATGAATCTCCTCACAATACGGGCCGTGTCCAACAAAACTGCCTTCTGCATCCGACCCTTCACCCAGCTACCAATCGAGAGCCTTTCAAGGTGGCGGTCAAGGCTCTTCGCTATTAGTTCATTCACTGACACCACTATCGGTACTATAATTGTAGAGTCCAGGTTCCACATGGCGGTAACCTCGTGAGCGAGATCAATATACTTTATTTCTTTATCTTTCTCGGCATTCATGAGGTTACCATCATGGAGAATCGCGATATCTACAATTATAGCACGTCATGCACACCGATCAACTATCACAATATCAGGCTTGTTAGCAACAATAGTCCTGTCTGTGATAATTGATCGGTCCCAGTAGAGCAGATATTAACCATTGTCAAGAACTGGCTCGGGCTTGTATTGGTAATAAGGTGCCTCCGACGGGACAAGTCCGTATTTAAGAGCAAGTTGCTGGTGGATGATCCTGGCTACTAGGTTGTGCCTATGCAAGTACTGTTAGCAAGACGAGAACAACCGGAAGTGACATGTCTGAGAGACTCACCAGGGCAGTGACACGTCCGACATATGTCAAGCGTGCCGTTCTTCAGAATGTACTTTCGATAGTTGTTCGTCTTGATAACCACCTCATCCATAATTGCACAGACAAACCCTTCGGTTTCCCCAAATATGTCACCGAAACGTAGCCAGTTCACCGACGCTGGTAGGTTCACATCAGGCCCTGTTAAAGCCTGATAGAACCTGCCATGCAGCTCCTTGCACTTCCATACATCCATATGATCAGAGGCACTGTTCACGGTCTCTACCAGTTCTGTTTTGCTAAGGATAGCGGGGTGCATCCTTTGTTTACTGACACTATATCGTGATGCATACCCGCTGTCTCGCTGACTTTGAGAAAATATTCTCTGAGATTGTACACCTCACGGTTGTGGAAGTATTTGGTATTTAAAAACACCCTAACTCCACACTTCCGTGGGATGTAGTCTCATCACAGACGAACGTGGTTGGTGCACCCGATGCATTATCAGTAGACAACGAACCCGTCTATCCAGGGCGTCTAAGTCAGTTTGAGTCCATTAACATGGACTTATTATTAAATTAAAATATGTCAAAGGAGTATGCTAATGATGGGATGACCCACGCATTGAAGGCTCGAATCTTATTTCCCCCTGAGAAAAGGGTCGTTAAGACCTTTCTCAGGCGGGAAAAGAAACGATTATTATTATTATCTTAAATTCATCGCTTTTGATCATACAAGATACTATTACAGTACAGGTTTATTTTTTGTTTCATTTAAAGTGAGTTGACAATGAGTCAGTGACGTAATAGAAGTCAGTATTGAACCGAAGCTGGATGCTGTACGTGCAACAGTGGTTGGAAATAAACAATGTTGTCGAGGTGTATTGTTGGAGTCTAATGTGAGAACGGGGTCAAGCGGCGCGACACAGCGCGGCATCGAAATGGGCGCTTGTTGACGAACGGATTTAAACATCAACCATAAACGAACTTTTATGTAAATATTAATGAATACTTTTCAAATGCTATGAAGGTTTTGACAAACTTAGCCACTTCTTTATTTATTAAAACTAATAAACCTAATTATAAAATAATTTAATTCTAAAGTAAATTATTGATTCCAAATCTTTGTCGGCGGGAAGCGTTCCCAAAATGCTGACCGCATTTCTACGTGATATGGCAACGCTGATGTATTGTCCAAGGTACAATCCAGCCTTTTGGGTCACGCGAGACCTCAATCAGATGCGCTGAGAAGTCTCCAGGCCGTCTCAACTCCGAAAGCCACAAAATGTAAATAATTATGTGTGTCGAAAAAATAGCACATAGTTTACTTTCTTTCAATTGAAATATTAGGTAGATTTCTGATTAAGAAAATCTAACTTACCTGTCACGTAGAGGAAACACAGTGAATTTTAACCTGTCTAATTCAGATAAGTGTGTCGAGTACAAGGTTTAAATGAGTGCTCAGCTAAATGTAGCGCACTCGCCGAAGGCACTGCAGTCTGGTATTTTTTAATTCCTCATCTGAAATCGTATATTCTTTCGCATACTCTACATAACGCTTTCGATGCAAGTGGAAGAAGATTAGAAAATACTAAAATAAATGCCATGACTATCGCGCGTTTGTTGTGCACGCATAGCTACAAAATGCACATTGATTTTTATAGTCTTAGTCCTTAAACGTCCCACTGCTGGCTCGAGCTTTTGGAGCATGGTGGGAAAACATTATACGCACAACACTGGTGATTGGTGTGTTAGGCAAACCAGCAATCCTAATAATTATGCAAGTTGTTTAATATGTATATTTATAACCTCAACACGTGATAATTTGGTCAGAAAATTTTCTTACGCAGTAAATGTTCTCTAGGCGTATTTGACTCGTGATAATTGAAATTGAACGTGAATGCTTTCTCTATTCAGCTATCAACTACCATTCAGTAACCAAATCCGAGACTAGTAGTAGAATATTCTTGGTTCTGATATTATTAGTAAATGTCGAGTGAGATAGCGAATTGTGGAGTGCAGCCTTGGCGTGGTGGTGGGCTCGCGTTGTTCTCGCTGTCGACGGAGCAGTCGGTCCTAAAATAACGTGCAGCAGGCGGCTATATTTGAAGTGTCTCGCTACTTGAATAATTTATAAGTCAGCCTCCTCTCGAAGTGCATTGCATTTCCGCAGCAAAGCTTGTATGAAATGGCATAATTTCACGCTCAACTGCAACTATTGTACAAGCCCATTTGATACTCCTCACATATGACACGAATAGAAGCCGTAACATCTATGTGTCGTCCAACCCTAATTTATTTAGTTATAACGTAACATTAAATTAATAACAAATTATTGTTTGTACTAGTCCCTAAACTAGTTTGCATTATATTTCCACCGAGGTTTTCCCTCTCCGCTATGACATGGGGTTATTTAAGAAGGTCGTTACAAAACTACTTAGAGGCCGGCAACGCATTGGCAAAACCTCTGGTGTTGCAAACGTCTATAGACGATGGTAACCACCTTCCATCACTTGGGCCATCTGCTTCTCGCCTGTCAAAGGCAGTGATAAAAAGTAATTGTTTTTATTGGTCAAAACTCGAGTACTTGGCGAACATGATTTTCAAGGTATGTTATAAATAACACATTTTTTATATCTATTCTACCAACTTTAACTTGTTTACAATTTGATACATACATGTGCCAAAATCATCCCCGATTCACCATCTCCTGTTTCACATAGGATAGTTACACAGGCTAATTAATGGTGATTCATAGAGAGTACATATATACATATTCATTTATTACTTGTTTATATGTTTATTATCCTAATTTTATTTAACATTGTCGTTATTATATTTTTTAACTACACATCAATTAAAAAAATAAATATTATAATAGTTATATGTTTACCTTTACTTGTCTGACTTATTAATATTATCTATAACATTCAACGACTTATTTTTCTGTATATATAACCTATAATATTAATATATGCAAGTAGTAATTTATACAATTTATTCTCTTTATTACATATGTCTTTCTTTGCTTTGATATATAGTTCTGCTGAAATTTACAAGATTTACTTTCTTATCATTCCTTATAACAACTATTGGTACTATTTGTTCTTACTGTAAAAAATAATGTAAGGGCTAGTGTCCAATCCACACATGCACACTAATACACATACATATAGAATACTAGCGGTCCCGGTAGACGGTGTACTGCCATAAAAATAAAAATCTAGGTCCTCATTCTAGCGTCACCTACCGGTTCCAATTATGAATCAAGACAATCTTGGGACCCAATCAAACACACACAAAAAAATATTTTCAACAAAATCGATCCAGGGGTTTAGGAGGATCATAGAATCTGATTCAAGCGCCACCTACCGGTTTTAATTGTGAGTCTAAACTAGTCAGGGGCCAACCACTCAAATATACATAAAAATTTCATCAAAATCGATCCAGGGACTTAGGAGGAGTTCAGTGTCATACACACGAACATAAGAATTTTATATTAAAGATATTTAAACATGTCTATACCGCGATCCTTTGTCTAACATTATGGCGAATTGTATTACTACTACTACCCTCTGAGGTAAATAGATTGCAAATTCAAAAAATTCAAAGATTTGACAGTGGTCACGTATGCCTGTTGTGGTTTCTATTATTCAAAATGGAAGATTGATTTTTTTTAACCTTATTTATTTTGAACTGTATGTTATTTAATGGTAATTTAACGATGCCACCTACAGAGTCCAATTGTGAATCTAAGTCATCCGGAGACGCACTCGAATACATACAAAAAAATTCATCAAGTTCGGTCCAGGGGCTTAGGAGGAGTTAAGTGACCAAGAAATAACTGTAGAATTTTATATATAATGATAAAGATAATGTTGACATTAGAAATGTCGGTACCTAATATATTTTGTGATTCTTTTTATTTGACCAATAAACTTTGTGGGGGTTATTTTTATTTTTTATTTTTTTTTATTGCAGGAGTTCAGCAGACAGGCCGACAGCCCACTTGATGGAAAGCGGTTCCCATCGCCTACGGACATTTGCAAAGATGCTACAAATGCGCTGCTGCTCTCTTAAGGGAGACTGGAACCTGGTCACTAATGCCGGAACACAACTCAAGGTTGTTATGGCGACATACTTTCGACCCAGGGGTGGTAGCCATCCAGTCGGGCAAATGCCCTACCACCTGGCTGTGGGTTGTTTTGTCGCCTCTTACGACAGGCCGCCCGGTCGCAGGAAATTGTATTCATTCTCCGTTCCTGCACGGATAAAAATTTTAGTGGTGTAGTGCGTCGATGATGGTTACCCCGTTGGATACAGTGACGCACCACTGGCGAGAGCCCATGGCTCAATCGCCGCGGAAGCTAGGTTCGACCGCTCGTGAGAGGAGTACAAAATAAGACAACGACTGTTGTACTCTAGATGTAATTATTATTTAATTAATTTAACATTAAACTTAAGACTATATATACAAAAACCTTAAATGTTATGTGAAAATATGTAAAACCTAAACATGTCCGTAGATGCATCTCCGAAGGTTTTCTGTTTTCTGTATTGACAGATTTAGGCACGTACAATGGCCTACTCAGTTATAACCTTGCTAGTTATTTAGCAATAAATTATTCTATGTACGTGACGTAATAAACTTCAAATAACAGCTAGATATGGTGCTGCAAATTTGTTACTTTATTAAAAGTGTAGGGTTCCTTCTCGATCAAACCAGTACTATCCGGAACTCAGTTAAGGACTATGTCTGTAGTTATTTCTAGGTAACCAATAATAATAATACAAGATAATTGATGTGATAATTTATTCACCTAATAACCAGTTTATATATTAAATTACAATGCTTATGACGTAGCTACCCACCCTAGCAAGCCATAGGTTCTTATCATTCCGGTTCTGGATGCGATAGTGCTCATACGACGACACAATAAGATATGAATAATAATTAATTTATGTGTGTGATAATGATACCTTGTAGATAGCATAATTTATTTACAACTAGGATATGCCCGCGACTTCGCCTACGCTGGACTTGAAGTTCCCACGGCATTCCGGGGACACAAACTGCTGCAGCATTTGAGAAAGAATGTAAGCTATCGTTTCAATCTGTAAAAACTGTGTCGGAATAAGTTAATTTTACGCATCCGAATAACTACAAACCACTCCCAGAAAAATTCCCGCGGGATATCCGGCATAAAAAATGTCAAACGTTTTATTACATTAAATTTGCTATCAATCATTAAAAAATCACATTGCATTTGATTTTTTTTAATCTGGCCATTTTAAATGCTTCCCTGAAAAATGCTGCGGGATTCCCGGGATGAAATGTAGCGCAAAACTTAAGTCTAAGAGTTAGCCGTAGATCAGTGAAAACCGCATTGAAATCCGCTTTGTAGTTTTTACGTGAATCCCGAACAAACAGACAAGAAGTCTAAAAAAAATTGCATCTATTTCTCCATCGTTTATATAGTCATTCCAGTTGTTTTTAAATAGCTTCAATGTTCAGACACGGCATGTTTACAATTTTATAATATTATAGATATGCAATGTTTATTGTGTTAACGGGACGACAAATTAGCGTTGCTAAATACCGGTAATAAAATTTCAAATTCCATATTCCTTTGTCACTATTTAGAAATGAAAACATACGTTTTTGTCTATTAGAATACAACTATAATACAAAAATCCCATGAGTTTCACTTATTTAACTTTAATTATGTTAATAAAGAGATAGAGATAGTTAAAATCGTTCTTTGTTGACTGATTTGTGCCTTTGAAATTGTGTAGTAACAACGTAATATAACATATAATATTAATTGTTAAATTAATTATAGCGCCTGCACACCCAAGGGAGGCGTAATTACCCTTTATTACGTCTTATTAATGTAAAGGTCAGAGAGTAGAAAATGACAGTGATTTTATTAAGAGAACACGTGCGTATATATGTAATAATTAGTCGTTTGCGTGACGAATGTAATTACCACTTAGAGTATACATATCGTAGAACACATGCGACCGCCAGTTTACTGAAATTGTCCAATTACAGCATTTATGTTATACGTTTTACACTTGCTCGATTATAATCAAGTTGTTTTCTGGATTGTGTCCCCATGTACATACATGCGAGCGTGCTGTTAAAATATTCAATGAATAATATTTTTCGTAGAACAGCGCGATTGTATAAAATGATACTGTGCTACGCTGCTACGAAGCTTCGCTGTAGATTGCCTACGCTGGCGACATAGACACTGCAATGCAAAATGTCGCATTTGAATAATTGTACTGGATGCCATAGATATTTAAGATCTTATAGTATTTATACAGTGAAATAAAATAGAATTATAATAATGTCAGTCGATAAATGTCTCACTGTGGGATATTTTCGATTAAACGGTTCTTAGAGTTCATAGCCAAAAATCGGCTACCACAGTGGACATTCGATGCTTCTACGAGGATGGTTATTAAACAGATACGTATGTAACCTTTTATTTAAAAAAAAACTTTTAATTAGCTAGTAGATAATGATAGATAATTATTTTATATTTTAAGAGCTAAACCCGATAACATTGACAATATAATACATTTTTTTTAACAAAAACAAAACCAAGTTCACACTAAAAACCAAAAAATAAATATTTAAGTGACTTCTTTCTACAACATCTAGAAGTCGTTGCCAAGTAAAATATAAAAGAACAACAAAAAATTGACAAAATGTAGTATTTTTTATTATTTTTAGTAACTTTATCATTTATATTTATATTGTTAAGAGTTGCGAGACTCGAATTAAAATGCCGTTGGAATGATTATAGAGTTTATTAAAACTATACAAACACGAATAACACAGGTACAAATATAAACGAACACAACAAATCTAAACCTAATGCAGAAGGTCGTAATTCAATAAAATGCGCAAAGTCCGTCACTACTAGATTCCCGATTGTACACACGTCACGCCTTGATCGTGGTTCTCGTTTGACTGGCTCCTCTCCCCATCAGGCCCTCGTTTTATACCTCACAAATACAATTGTGTCCGTATCGTAGTCGACGTACTTTGAAACACGATTCGGCTGCAAGCGGCCATAAACCAGTACAATAAGACAATGGGCTGTTCTCTAGAAATGAATGCCAATAAATAAGTAAATAAAAGAAGACGATCACAAAAGACTTACAATTAGTTCAAATGCCGACAGGTATTAAAATTTGTTTTTACAGATATGCAGGTAGATTTTTTTTGTTGGAACCTGAGTTGTAGCAGTATTATACTGTATACTAGTCGATCCGTCAAAAGTTGTTTTGCCATAAAAAAAAACGGCAGAGGGTGGCAAATACTTTACGACCTATTTTCATACCTACCAAATACACAAAAAAATCAATAGGATCGGTTAAACCATTTCAGAGGAATGCGACCACAAACACCGTGACACGAGATTTTTGTATATTAGAAGAAGATATTTGTTAGATTTTTAAAAATTGTAGGTATTAACTTCTATTTTAATCTGCATATACATAGATACATATAGTTTATTTTTAGCATACAATTACTTTAAGGTTTTAATCATTATTATTTGTTATTATCCCAGAAGTAGTACCCATTTTAATATAGTTCCCGTAAAATATATTCAGTATTATATTGATTTTTTTAATCACCCCACAATCACACATTTATATATCCAAGATAAACACCGAAGATATCACAAGTAAAGCCGCGTTGTAAACCCTAGTAATTTATATGTTGGTTGTCACACGTTTTGCGCTCCGCCGCTTGATCGCCATACGGCTCCATGAATATACATTAGCCATTACATTTACCATCATATTTTGTAAAGACGCGATAACGCAAAACAATCCGGCGATAAACGTCGCAACAAAAGCTATCATTGTTTTATAAATACAGCAGAAATACTCACTGAATCTGTATTAAAATATTGCCTACAGCAAATTTCATAAAAACCGTTCACATAAAGGACGACTGTACGATTGTTGACACCCCTTCGCAATGTTTGGTATCCTATTACTTTAGTCAAAACCCTAATAAATCTTAATATTCTATTTATCTTATGGCCATCCAATGATAATAGTGTTACAACTTCGGCGCTGAAAAGACAAAATCCACGTACAGATTTGTAGAAGCACATTTGAATTTTGAAACTATTGTAATTCTTTTATGATCGTCTTCTATTGTTTACGGCTGTAATCATTAGCCAGGTGTTACGGATATAAATTACAAGCTGATTCTAAGAAATTCGGTCCACGTTGCCGGGTGGGGACACTGCATTTGTGCAATATAAAACGATGGCCTGATTGAGGGAGGGGGCATTCGAGCGAGAACTACGATCAAGGCGAGACGTGTGTACATTCGGTAATCTATTAGTGACATACTTTGCGCGTTTCATTGAATTACGACTTTCTGCAATACGTTTGGATTTGTTGTGTTCGGTTTTATTTGTACCTGTGTTATACGTGTTTGTATAGTTCTAATAAACTCTATAATAATTCTAACGGCATTTTAATTTGAGTCTCGCAACTCGTAACAACAATGTTATTATATAGTTAAAAAATAAAAAATATTAAGATTTCTTAATATCCTGCATAAATCGATTGCGTGCCAATCAATTGGGGGGGTTGCCAACAATAGTACAGCTTACCCTAGCCCAGCTATAAAATTTCAAAACCTAGCAAGTGCATTCAAAGAAATTATACACCACAATTCGAAATAGTGATATGTACATCAACAATATTCTATTTCAAAACTATTAAGCATAATGGAAGAGAAATATTTTAATATAGCCTTTATATTTGGCAAGGACAATGAATCGGTTTATGTATATTAACACAAATTCATAAAAAACTCATTTAAAAAACAATGCCAATTGCTATGTTCTAAAGTTGTGCAGCTGAGCTGTGTACGAAATAGAAGACTTCTAGCGCGGCAGCGTATTTTGCACGTACTTTCGTATTTATATAAGTATAAGGATAACTTGCGTATTCATTACGTAATTGAACCATCGATAAATCAAAGGTAAATAATGACCTTCGATTTGAATGTAACTAACTCTTTGTTTGTGAAACGAAATCTCACGTCCGAGCTTTTTCGTCTGCACCTTTCGACTAAAAGGTTTTAAAACTTTTAACTAATTAAATTAATATTCGTAGTCCGTTGATTAAGAAGCCGTGGAATGCTTTTAGCGTCAATGTAGCCACGGTTTTCTCAAACGAAGAAGTTACTTTATATAGTACATTTCGGGGAAATATCATTGTTGATCGAATATTTGAATACGCTAAGCGAAGGTCTTAGGAAATTATTTTAAGAACTTTAAAATACTTTAATTGTAGAAGTTCTAATCACTTTTCGTCTTTATTATGCGGCGTAATTTTAATTGCTATAAATCTTAAATTGAACTCATTGTTAGATATAATATTATTACAATTTGGGCCACCTGTGTACCCGTAGACAAAGCACATTTATTACCTGCCGGCGTTTGAGCTGCTAACATTGAAACTATTTATAAGTGTCTTCTTTTGTTTACTTTGTGTTTAAAATTTGTAATTAAAAAACAGTCTATTGTGTGTATTGTAATCTTTTATGGCAGTCATTAGACAGGTGTGTCGAACTGATTCTAAGAAATCCGATTTACGCGGGCTGGCAGCCGTATTGTATCGGTGCAGTATAAAGCAATGGCCCAATAGAGAGATCGGCAGTCGAGCGAGAGCCACGATCAAGGCAAGACTTGTGTACATTCGATAATCTATTTAGTGACGGACTTTGCGCGTGTTATTGAATCGCGCATTTCATTTGGACTGTTTCATTTCAGTTATATTTGTACCTGTGTTATACGTGTTTGTATAGTTCTAATAAATTCTATAGTAATTCCAACGGCATTTTAATTCAAGTCCTGTAACTTGTAACAATATTATTACCTACATAATTATGAGGTATTGATTGATAACTTTTTTGGTGATTTGATGATGATGACAATTCCATCTAATAAAATATAATAAATGGGTATGTAACATTATTTAGATCTTTGTATGTTTGTTCTTGCTTTATGAAAAAGAGAGAGTTAAAGAAGAATGACTTGTCATGCCATCTAATTATATTGTATTTAGAAATTGTCATAATTAAGGTTTTTACTGGGCAATTATCATACCCAGTAGTTATATCTACTTTTTAAATGGTGGAAAACTCTAATAGTAATACATATTTAAGTGCTTGCTTGTGTACTCGCGCTTGATAGGTTTCGATCTGAACAGAATTTAAGCTGTTAAGATATTTAAAGACCAAAAAGGAATCTAAAATATTCCGGAGAAATCGTGAGCGTATACTCTATTATCTTACAAACATTAATGAAATTATATTGAGAGTCGGCATTAGTTCTTAATTTGCTGGTAAGCTTTTAAACGTCTCCTTTGTTCTTGCTTTTATACCAAATCATTGCCTTGTATATTTCGCAACAAAATTATTTCCATCATTCTCTTTGATCTTCGCTGTTTATTATACAACAATTGTACGTACGGCTATTTTAAGGTATCGAAAGCTTTGCACGTGGATATACTCGGTTATCATCCAGGAAATTGTTTTAAGCACATTAAATTAATGCTAGTAAATTGTAATAGTGAGCATAAAAGTTAAAAATTAATTCAACTGTACGAATTTAAGACAACTGGTACAAACGCCAAGTGGAGTTTCGCGACGGACACGAAACAGTGCTAGTTATTGCACATTAGAGTCGGGCCTCAGCAGAGGCGCGTTAACGCGGCCATTGCAAACTTCCTCCGGGAGTCGCGACTATACGACCAGAGCCTCTGGGCTCTGTGCTTAAGAGTCTAATTAGCCGTAAATTGCATCTTAAATTGGGCTCTTGCCCGAGAATTGAGTTCTGAATGTCTAATTTTGCTGAACAAAAGGGGAAATTTCACCGCTATTTATGTGTCAATCTTTATTGTCATGAAACCGGGAATAGGCACTCTCATCGACCACTGTCGATAGACACTCGAGACGATTCTATTGGAGTGTTAATTAAAGGCGTAATCGTCTTATTTCCTTCTTTGAGCATTAAAGGAGAGTTGTAATGCAATATAACAGACATAAGTAGCTAGAAATTATGAGAAAGAAGCTATCATATTATTACTTTTGTTTCCAATAGGATAAACAGCGACAAAAAATATTTTTGTGCTGCAACTGACAACCAGGCAGATGACTCAGCTGAATGAAAATGATCACTAGCGTCTATTGAAATTTGCAACACCAGAGACGTAAACAACACATTTCAATCCTACAATAAAATTTATGACGTACTTCATAAACACCACATCAATTGTTACAATCTTAAGATATATCCGTCTCTGTTCAGCTCTACATTTATTAACTTTTCATACATTTATATTAATTGGTTTGGAATGGTTTTTTTGTATCTTTTGTCCAGGTTCGATCTACCGACACTAAATCTACCATTCGAGTGAACGTTAGACTGGCTTGAACATATTTTTTCAGTGCCCTTTGTGCGTTATATCTAACATTCCTTTTTCAATTAATATTATCACTATATCTTCTTACATTCCATAACATTCTCCCTATAAACTATTACTTATTATATCGCTTAATCTCACATAATATTCTCAAAGCTCTTAAATGAAAAAGAGCAATTGTATTTAAACTCAAATGTATATTTTTAAGGATAAAATATTAAATACTGTTAATGAATGAAATTACATTAAAACTTCTCCGTAAAATAAGCGCGTTTGTTAACTTTCATTAAATGTAATATGAACGTCTTGACGTTGTTAATAAGCAGACCGAAATTAATTTGTTAAGGCCTTGTCGGGTAATCAAAGTTAAAATCAAATTTCAGCATCTTCCTTATAAAATTATTTTACAATATAAACTGAAATTTAGAATAAAAATAAGTGTTATGTTAAACATAAGGTGAAAGTGAGTTAACTTCTTGTAAATTTGCTTTACTAAAACTGGATATGTCGTTTCTTACTTAGTTTTACTGATATATATCTAATTAATTTTAATAACAGAGATAATATAAGCTAGATTTTATCCCGGAAATGAGAGAGTTCCTATGGATGCAAAAAATGTGTGAAAGACTATTGAAAATCACTCAACTTAAAGGTTTACCTATGCCTTTACCTAACGTAAGTTTCGGACTTAATTTGGCCGACTTAAATACTCTCCTTTGTATGTCCTCCTATGTATATATATATATACGTATTTGTATACGTATTTATTTCTTAAATTAGTTTCAGTTCAGTACAGTATTTATGTATTTATTATCTTTTTCCTGCACCACCTACTTACTTACTCCATTGGCTTAGCGACCCAAAGTGGGTCTTGGCCTCCGAAACGAGAACATGCCACTTTTCTCTGTCCTGTGCGGTTTCTTGCCAATTATTGGTTCCTGGCTCCGACAGGTCAGCCTCCACTCTGTCCTTCCAGCGATATTTGGAACGGCCGACCGGACGTCGACGTACCGGCCGTTCCAAATATGCTTTCCTCACGCTGCGATCCTCTCCCATCCGTTCTACGTGACCGAGCCAGCGGAGGCGGTGAGCTTTTATTTCTCCTATTCTGTTAGGCTCGGCCACGAGATTCTCGATTTCGAGGTTGGTTCGGACCACCTACATCGCCTGATTCAATTTTCTTTGATTTAGGTTGCGTGGAAGGGATCGCTTTGAGCGATAAGACCGCCTATTGTTTCGCCTAGAAAGTATTGTAAATATGGTCTGTTTTTGTAATTGTATATTTTGGTGTACAATAAAGTGTTATGTCTCTCTCTCTCTCTCCTTTATCAATCGCTGGTCTATAATACATGTTTTATTTATTTTTGTAACAAAAATTGTTTATAGTTTATAGTTCCGAAACAGTTTTTACTAAAAGGATAGCTTACATTCCTTTTTAAATGCTGCGGTACTTCGTGTACCGGGAATCCCGCGGGAATTTCAAGTCAAGCCTTTGTGAAGTCGCTGGCACATCCTAGTTTATAATATTAATATGAATGAGGATGATTACATGTGAAAAGAAAATTACTAGAGCTATTTCTACGGTAGTAGTAATTAAATTACTACTATTTATACCTTTTATAAACTAGTGGATTTTGAAGAACATGATTATACTTAATTTTATGGTAATTGAATAGGAGCAGCTTTCTAAAACAGTTTACTAATGTCTAATAAAAAAATCCCTTATAACGTTTTAATGGTTTCCTTGCCAGTCACATTCAAAAATGCCACAGGAACTGTCGATATTGCGAAAAATATATTTTTTACTGGCGATTTCCACGTCAAAGCATGTTACAACGTAAACAAAACACAAAGGAAATTGTTTTTCGTCTCACAAAAAGAAAGTAAAACGCTTGAAAGTTGAGAGTTAATTTATTTCGAAGTTGTTTGCCAGTAATTTGTTGTGGCCGCGTCCTCGGGGAAGACCGCCGGCGCACACTGTTGTTACACAAACTTTTTCGTGTTTCAAAATTTGACTCCGCTACTTGTGAACTCGCATCGAGTGGGTGCTTTTAGTGTTCTTCAAAACTAGGTAAGGTCACCCTCACTCCACCTGCGGCCTATTTAAGCTTCATTAACACTTCGTCTGGTTAAGTGTCTTATACCACCTAAAACTTTATCCGTCCTTGTATTAAGTGCTAATACACTGTTTTGTTTTAAACATTTTCCACGTTTACTTGTCGTTCTTAATATTCTTGGAACGGCTAACAGTATAATAAGCAAGACAATGAGAGGTAAAACAAAAAAAAATGGTTTTGATATTTTGTGAGCTTTTAGTTATGAAAAAAATCAGAATGATTGCTTTTATGAGTAATCTCAGGCTCGCATATTGAAAAATAGTAGTAAATTAAAATATGATTTTCTTAAAATTACATTGTATTTGATTTAAGTACGTGTTTTAAATTAAATCTCTCTTTTTCCCCTCTCCAAATTATTTGGGGTCGGCACAATATGTCTTTTTCTTCCATACTCCTCTATTCTGACATACGTCCTTTGTCACAAATCATCACATGATCCTTCACACAATCCATCCATCTCATAATCTGTGTTTTAAATTAAGTATACGTCATATATATTTAATGTGTATGTATGTAATGGAACATTTTGGTAAAAAACGACCCTTTTCCTTGGATTGGCGTTTGATATTTCTTCTCCAAAATTGATGCTTATAAACTACACTATGATTTGGTACAATAATACAGAATATGTTTTTTTTTTAATTATTATTATTAACATCTCTACGGACTCGAGTTCCGTACCCTTTTTTACTACTTAATTTCTATGAAAAATTTTAGAGTCCATACACGCTTATTGTTTATTTTTGTTACTGTGTGTGACATTAATTTAGTGATTTTTATGTTGTGGTGTACCTTAAGAATAACTTATTATATTAATTTATTCTAATTTTAATACTAAACTTATACTAATGTAGAGTGTATCTGTTACATGCTGGTGTTGTGAGGAAGTGCATGTGCAGTGTTGGCCATACAGAATATGTTTATTTTTTCAAAATCAGCCGATTGGATTGGCAAGGGTAATTGATTTTTCAAAAATGTAATAATATCATTTTAGTTTTTGTTAAAATCGGCCTCGAGCGTTTTACGATATTTCGTATACTATTAGGATTTGGCCGTGAACGCTCACTTGAAAAATTCACCTTGTATACAAATTTAAAAAATAAATTTATCTTTTGTGTAAAATTTTAAGTTACTACGCTCATTACTGACTATTTAGGTTATGGACTATTGAGTCACGCGACCAGGGCGAGCGTACCCCTACGTTATAGTCTTTATAATCTTAGTCTTTTCTTAAATTACTATATTCATAAAGAGATCTAGGAAAAAAAATGCAAAATATCAATATTGTTGTGTAACGATAAACGTACATTGGCACATTGAGCAGCTTCAACTTTAAATATATTTTCACTAGAATTTTAGCTATTTTGACAATCATTATTCTTACGAAATAGAGATTAAGCAGGAATACTTCTAATTCTTTCATTTTTTTCTCTTGATAAACCGTGGAGATAAGCAGCTCGGGGCAGTATTTTGTGTCAACTTTTTATTATAAATCAAAAAATAAAAACTTATAAAAAATAATGTTTTCTTTCACCTCACTCGATGATAATTATTACTCAATAATTTTTTTAATATAATGTTTCGGTTTTAGGTTTTTCGTATATTAAAAATATATATTTTTGCTCATTTTAACCTACGCTTTGGTATCGTTACAGTAGATATAGGTACTTGAGACTTGTAAATGTGAACCAAATTTGTTGTGTCTCGAATTAATAGTTTTTAAAATAACCAGCTGTAATATACTGACATGTCGATATGGGAAAACACAAAGTGGGAAGACCGGTAAAACGGTGGACTGATGATATATCGCAAGCAAGCAGGCAAAGATTGGGTGATCCTAAGCAAAAATAAGAAAATCTGGAAGAAGATGGAGGAGGCCTTCACCCAAAGAAGGGTCCAAAATCAAGACTAACCAAAAATTACTTTTTTTTTTATTTTTTTATTGCTGGAGTTCAGCAGACAGGCAGACGGCCCACTCGATGGAAAGCGGTTACCATCGCCTATGGACATTCGCAACACCAAAGGTGCTACAAATGCGCTGCTGCTCTCTTAAGGGAAACTGGAACCTGGTCACTAATGCCGGAACACAACTCAAGGTTGTTATGGCGACATACTTTAGACCAGGGGTGGTGGCCATCCAGTCGGGCAAATGCCCTACCACCTGGCTGTGGGTTGTTTTGTCGCCTCTTACGACAGGCCGCCCGGCCGCAGGAAATTGTATTCTTTCTCCGTTCCTGCACGGATATACTAACATAATACTAACTTAATTAACTACAAACATATACTATTACTATTACTTAACACTCTATCATCACAAATAACATCTAACTAGACTAACAAACCACTAACCAACTATAAATATACACATATATACATAACTTCACGCCAGTTCCCTTGCGGGGTAGGCACAAACAACAGAGCGCCATTTAGGCTTATTCTTACACATCTCACTTGCTTCTTTGACATTCATAACTCTTGTCATGCACGCTCGTCTGTTCTTAAGGCTCCTGACATCCTGAAACTATATATATTGTACATGAAAACTGTTCTTGTAAATGGATGTTGGAAATAAAGGCTTTTTCTATTATTATTATTATATAATATACCGATAAACAAATACATAGACAGAAAGTCACTACAGTAAGACCATAAGGTTTTCTTAGTTTAGGTAAGGAAATCCTAAAATTGAACTTTTATCATGAAAGAATCATAATATTATTTAACAATTCATCGTAAGCTTGTCAAAATAAAGCCTCGTGTGAAACGATATCATATTTGTAATTTCCCTGTTCCCTGACGCGTTCATCATCGAAGGCGCAGAATTTGTTTAAAAGTATATAATATGTTCCCCATTTACCGGCTCAGCTCACCGTGAGGGGTTGTCGTCGACGCGATTTAACTCATAATTCGATCCCCTCGTAGGTGTATACCTATCGGGAGTATTAAATTTGCCTTGCAAGGAGGAACTAACCTAAACTTAAGTATATGCAACTATTCCTTAACAAAATCACAGAGAGCAATAATCATACAATTTGGAAGGCCAAATATGTCTTTGCTAACATCAATACGATGTGAGTTCTTTCTAAACAGCATGTGAAAAGTAACGTAAATATTAGAAAAATAAAGAACTAAGATGATTTTGAAGGATTTATGTTTAATACGTAATTACAGCAGCTCTGATTAAGAAGATTAAGTAGACCATCGTCTTAATCAGAGCTGCTGTAAGTACTTAGGTATACATAGATACCTAGTTGATATAATTGTTACTGCAATGTAATATAATTGAAAGGTGGTTACTGTCTCCAATAGACGTTCACAACACCAGGGGCAACACTAATGCGTTGCCAACCATTAGGAAGGGATGAAAAGGACGGGATAGGGCGATAATAGAGAGGGTTCAGAGAGGAGGAATCGGATAGAGGAGTGGGATATGGGTTAAAAATTATATTCAATAAAAAATAATTTGAACAACATCCGTTGTAGTATTAAAGATAATGAGGATTTGAATTTATTTAACCAAATGGCTAATAGATTCATTGCTCATTACCTTAACGAAACCCTTGACAGCCCACGGCTGATACGACTTGGCCATTTTTAATACAAATTTTGATAACGAGTCTAACGGCCAGAAATAGAAGATTCACTTGAAATAAGTGAGCCATTTATTTGCGGCCACAGGCGTTCATGCTGATAAATATGACCAATAAAGGAAAACAAAATGTCCACAAGAGAAATTATAACAGTTACCGTAAATAACCTCCCTGTATACTTTGTTTAATTTTTCATTTGTTTTATTGAATTAATTTTATATTCTTTTGAACACATTATATTTTATTTTCATTTTTAGTCTCATCACGCATCATGGGAAAACCTATCTATCTAAAACGTATATGCGAAATCGAAATGTTAATTTGAATGCAAAATGTATGTATGTGTGGTAACCATGCTAATATAATATATGAATATAGCCAAAAAGATGGTGCTACGGTAAGCTACACTGGCGCAGCCATAGTGCATGTAATTAAATAATCACTAATTACAATAGTAGATAACCAGATAGTTAATCAGGTTAAGTAAGTTTAAATGACACTAGAGCATTTTGTTCCATCGAATGGCCTCTGTCTCGCTTTTCCAATGAAATTTTTCTCTTGCACCTGGTATCTATCTTTATCAATGACCATTTCTTACAATGATACCTCGGTTAACTTTTTCGCATTACACATTCCAGGTCGCGTTCCTACATACATACCTCTCCCTCGTTTATGGGCAAACAAAGAGTAGCATAAAAACATGGATAAGAGAACACATTGCTGACATGAAACACAAGGTTTACGAAGTTTGCAATCAGTGAACACACGCCGGATAAACCCAATCACTACATCAGATTCGATAAACCACAAATTCTCGCAAAAGATAATCGTTTCATACCTAGAATGATGTGTGAGGCTATTGAAATCAAAATAGACCCAAATTTCAATAGAGAAGATAGTTGGTAAGTACCACCTGTTTGTGATTCAATCATGAAACCTATTAAGACCCAAAACCAGCATAAACCAACTGCCAGATCTCAAGACATTGTGGGCTCTTTCTGCCTGCACAGTAACTCAAACCAACTTGATTGACAATTTCATTTTATTTTACCACCCACCCATTTTAATCTATCTATATTAATCTACAATATTATAAAATTCTAAACATGCCATGTCTGTACATTAAAGCTATGAAAAAAGAACAACTGGATCAGTTATATAAACGATGGAGAACGCGATGCTTTTTTTTAGATTTCTTATCTGTTTGTCGTTTTGTCTGTTTGTTTGGGATTCACGTAAAAACGATTCGGCCGATTTCGATGCAGTTTTCGCTGATCGACAGCTAATTCTTAGGCTTAAACTATGCGCTACTTTTTATCCTGGGAATCCCTCGAGAGTTTTTCTAGGAATGATTTAAAATGGCCAGATTAAAACAAAATCGAATTCCAATGTGTTCTTTTTTACTCATTGATAGCAAATTTAATGTAATAAAATGTGTGATATTTTATATCCCGAGAATCCCGCGGCAATTTTCCCGGGAGCAGTTTGAAGTTGTTGGGGGGGCGTAAAAAATAGCTTATTCCGACAGAAGTTTCACTAAAACGATAACTGCGGTACTTTGTGTCCCGGGAATCCGGCGGGAATTTCAAGTCAAGCAAAGACGAAGTCGCTGTCATATTATACTAGTATTATATAAAATTATTAGAGCTAGGCATGTCGCTGAAGAATTTCTTTCGCCACTTCTTTTCTTCAAACCACGCCATGTTGCGAAGCGGTGGCAAATTAGATTAGGATCAGACCAGTAGTTCCTGAGATTAGCGCGTTCAATCAAACAATATTAGTATATTTGGCTACAACACTAATACTTACATTTTAAATATCGTGATATCTTTTGAATGAAACGTCCGAATTGAATAATTCAAAAAGTTCTAGAAAGGTATTAAATTCGTCTTGAATATGAAGTAATTTATTTTGATAAGCATTAATACCAAGGTACAAAATAAAGAGTTTCTGAAGCGACGACATTATAATTATTTAAAAAAATAAAAGAAAACACTTATTGTGAGATAACTACAATAGTTAGACATATGATTACGCTATATTTTTTTAGACAATTATATGTTCTGCAAAGTGGTAGTACATTGTTTTGTTCTATAATCAATAGTTTTCGCAGCGCACGCCGTGTAAGGATTTTTCGGGTCATTTTTTTACACCTTGGGTTACATTATTGGACTTTTAATAAGGATCCCTAATTTTTTTGAAAATATAATATAGCCTATAGGCTTCCTCGAAAAATGTACTACTATTCAACACTGAAAGAATTTTTCAAATCGGACCAGCGTTTCCTGAGATTAGGGCGTTTAAACAAACTCTTCAGCTTTATAATATTAGTATAGATAAGTTCAGCATACAGGATAGTCCACCTAATGGAAAGCGGATACCGTCGCCTATGACATTTGTAAAATCAAAGGTGCTACCAATATGCTGCCGCTCTCTAAAGGGAGGCGGGAACCTGGCCACTAATGCCGGAAGACAACTCAAGGTTGTTATGGCGGCATACTCTAGACCAGGGGTGGTAGCCGTCTAAACGAGCAAATACCCTACGACCTGGCTGTGGGTAATTTTGTCGTCTCTTACGATAGGCCGCTCGGCCGCAGGAAATTGTATTCTTTTTCCGTTCCTGCACGGATATTTATTTGGTAGTGGGTAAAAATGAAAGAGTAAATAATAACCATAAACAAAATTAAAATTAAATAATTAAAATAAACAAGTATACGGTAGGCTAAATAAAACTTTAACAATACTCAATGAAATTCTTGTCGTCCGTGATCAACGGATACTGAAAAGCGGTCAAAACGTCGGTATAGTAAAAATTAAATAAATTACCACGCTTGAAACCGTTAAAACGTAGTTTTATTATGTAACCAAATTCTATCTGCCTACACTAAAAATAAAGGGGATTAAGTTTAATTATTCCGCGTGGTGCAGTTATTTTTTATTGAAAAAGAAATTCCTTGGAATTTTCATAAGTAGAGAATAATGGCTCATAAAATGTGTGTGGAGCCGTTCCGTCGCAAGAGAATTTTAAGACTCTGCAGTGGGGATATATCTAAACCAGTCCCGATATTCTTCCAAATACTCAATGCCCGGGCCGTCGGCTCACGCCTTCTACGTCAAACCTAGACCGAATATCATTCACTTGAGTTTAAGTCCATAAACAACAAAGTAGTTCATTACTCTCGGCAGTCAGGACAGTATTTTGTCAGCAACGTGTGATAGTTATTTATGAATAATGTGACACTTGCCCCGAGGCGCGGGAGGTGAACTGGCGACGCGACGCGATGCCCCGGCCTCGGCTCCCATCTCGTAAATATTCAGGGTCCAACAAACGACGTTCCGCGATACATCAAAGTCGCGTCGACTCTCATACACGATCTACCCAGCACTATATTTTGCATACTGTATCCCCGTTTCCCAGATATTTCTGCTATGTTTAACTTTTCAAACCGCTATAAAACAAATTGGGTTCCTACAACAAACGCGAAGCGGAAATTAAAATTGTTTATATAATACAGAATAACTAACTTAAAACATGAATAAAACAAACTTGGAATAAATATATTTATAATTTACATAAGTATATAAAACATTCGTACTTTTTTCTTTTCACATAACTATACCTAATACACGGGTGAGATTCTATTCAATATGTAATTAACTTGTAACTTCGTAAAAAGAAGTTGAGTTTTAGTGTGGGTACAATAATCTTAATTCAATATCGTGATTTCAAATCCTGCTAGGCAGTCTGTTCAGGTAATGATATTGACCTAATACGTGCACATTTTTGCAATTACCTCGTCACACGGCGAAGGGAAGTGTCGTCATAGAATCTACGTATCCAAATTACCAGTCTATGAAACCTAACACCTTTGATTAGAGTACCTAATGGATATATCGTCCATTTCCCGAAAATAGTATACGTGGTAGAGTTATGCTGGAATCACTATCTTGATTATAGTTCTTAAGGCCAGCTGGATCGGTGTGATACAAGGCAGTCAGAAAATATCGGCGTGAAACGTTTAGCCTTGAGCTAATTGTGTTTTTTGCGATGGGTGAGAGTTCCCACGACCCACTTGCCCCTCCCTGTGTGTGTCCTTGTGTAAACTATTCCATCCCCATCTCCCAAGCATTCTAATTCTATATCCCATTTCTCTTGTCTGATTCCTGTATCTCATTTCCGTGTCCAATCTTCCTTATCCTATTCTAAAGGCTGGCAACGCGTTGACTTCATTATTGGTGATGTCGACGCCTATAGGCAACGGTAACCACTTTCCATGAATTGGGCCGTTTGCTTGTTTGCCAGCATTGCAATAAAAAAAGGAAACCGAAGCCCTATAATGAAAAGTTTACGGATCAATATTAGAACTTCATAACAATTAACTTGATGCATGTTAGTCCCTTATAGACTGATGATGTTGTCTGTGGGTGATAACTTTAGGTGGATTCAATCAAATCAGTTAAATGTAGCTGTAAATTGGGCAGTTCCACTTGAGTGATATTGAGTAATGGTGGCCGTGTCGATATTGATGGGCGGGCCTCGGGCGCGCCACGTATCTCATCGCTGACGTGTTAATTTGTCAAAACCCGTTGTCATAAAAAAGTTAGAGCCCTAACACATACCTGCGCCTGCTACCGAGCACATCCATCAATTGACTTAACTGTGTAACTGTTTATGGCTCGAATGGTTAAATAAATTTTATATGAAGACGTATGTGTACTCGTGAGCAGCCAAACAAGAATTTGTGTTCTCTTAAGTAGTCTGAGAGTTGAAGATAACAGGTCACGCGCGCACGTCTGTCGTTACCTCTAGCCTCTTACATTTTATTACATCCCATTACCTGGGATTAGGTCGGTGTGCATCGCGCGGATTCTGTTTCATGTCGCCAACTCCGGCACTAATGTCACCCGCCACTCATAACAGTGCGGCGGGCGTAATTTTAAAATATGTACCTTCGTAATCTGCTCTTGTGACGTTCTGAAATGACGGAGCTTGTTTTAATATATGACATGCCGTTTCCTTGTTAAATCTATTATCTCAACAAAGCGGAAGCAAGCTCGCGTACTTGCAAATTGAAAGCCTGTTTTATTTATTCATCATAATGTGGTAATTTTTAACACTCCATCTCTTCAGTCTGTTTTATATAATGTCACTGGATTTTTCTCAAAAACTGTTAGGTTTATTTTAATAAATTTTGATCGTAAGATGTTGTATTGTATATGCCATTACTGCTTCACAGTTATGTAACTGTCACATATCACCATGTAATGATGTTGGGTAAAATTTTGAAATAATTAAGAAACATTAAGACGTTTTACAAAAAAATTATTGTCATCAGTTGGTATATACGTGTCAATTTGTAAATAAATAAGTCGGCAATATTACGAAAATATCGAAATTTTTGTTACATTTAGGTCAAGCTAATAAAATTCTGTTAAAAATTTGGGATAGCCGCCTTACATGTACAACTGAAAAAAAGCTCAATGTATATACATAGTCATGTATATATATTAAATATATTTAGATAGAAAGAGTATTTTATTTAATAAAGTAATAGACGGTCAGATATATATACATACTTATACCTATAGGTATATAATATGCAAAAGCGTTTATCACCAACAATCAGTATGCATGGTCGGTCCGACACGCGTAGTGAATGATGGTCGATTTTTATACACGCGAATATTTTTAGCTAGCAACGTAAATTATTATAGTGCAATCATTCACCTGCGGTTACAGTGCATACAGTACAACACTCCGTCGAAAACAGCAGAGTATGCTCTAT
The DNA here is from genome assembly GCA_019925095.2 of Dendrolimus kikuchii. Lineage (NCBI taxonomy): Eukaryota > Metazoa > Arthropoda > Insecta > Lepidoptera > Lasiocampidae > Dendrolimus > Dendrolimus kikuchii. The sequence goes on along the minus strand of CM034398.1, from coordinate 10,768,827 downwards.
GTACTTGAACTCTCAACGTGGGCTGCAGTGATTTTATAATCGAGTACAGACTGAAATATAATTTCCGGTTCTGCGCTAATGAACGTGTATTTTGTTTCATCTGCCGCCAGTAGAACGTAAAACGCTTGCCGTAAAATCAACATTTTATATGGCCCGAGTCCGGCGAGGCTCAGTGCCTGGCTTTAGTTGAAAATTTGTGCCAATTAATATTTTACATTAAAGTCAGAATCATATTATGGTGTCGTGATGAGCTAAAGATATTTCGAGTTCCTGTAACTTTAGTGAAACTATAATAATAGCTCAAAAATCATATGATACAATACTTATGTCGATAGAAAGCAGCGTAATATTGTAATTCTAGTCTTATAAAACGTTTAGAAATGTTATAATTGGGGGCGATTATTATTGAGTATAATACTTACATTATATATCTATGTAGGTATATATAACGAGTATATGCCAGAGACAAAGTGAACCTGCCATCCAGCGTGGCAATGCAAGCAGCTTCATTAACACGCTTTACTCTAGTGGTGATCTGACACAGTCTTATAATTAGATTATTTACTTATTTTCAATAAATATATGGTAATATAATATTAAATATGTATAATTTAGAAACATGAATAAGTTTCTTCGAAGAGGCATATCATAAAAATGTTGGCACTTGACGCATGAGACATGTAGCCGTGTATATGGCAGTACTTGGAATATTTTATTTACTGTTGTCACGAAGACAAGCTTATATGTGATACATATGTAGATTGTCCTTACAACGAACGACGGTGGGTTTTGTCAAAGAGCCTCCGAGATAAATTGTAAGGCTACGTGTTGCGGAGAGCTGTTCGATGTATCGCAAGCACGTATCCAATAGAACCGACACAGACACGTTGCGTGAGGCTATTTTCTCGCCTCTAAAGCCTCATAAATCCTTTCCTTATATAAATTACATTAGACAAGTTGCCCACTCATAGTTTTTTTTACAAGAAAAAACTAGTAGGTAGGAATTTGTCTCTGTTAATGTTTAGTCTTGCTGCTTATCGTTTCTCAATCTATATATGCTACTAATATTATTTAGGGTAACAAATATTTTTGGTATTCCTAAATTTATTATTATAATATTATCCCACTTTTTTTAGTAATTATGTGTACTAATTGATAATAATTAATAAAAAAGTAACTTTAGAAATTATTGCTTAATCAAAAATGAATAATTATAATGATTAGAGACAAATGAAATTAATAATTTTATTAAAATCTATTTGAAAATAAGTGAGCAATTTGTACTTTAATAACATATTGTACAAGTCATGTCAGATTTTGAGGTTTTCGTTTCTTCGCTATAATGGGCAGAGAATAGAATATTTTGTTAATAAAATAGTTTGATACAATTAATGTAAGATATCTTATCTTATATTAACATATAAAGCTGAAGAGTTTGTTTGTTTGAACGCGCTAATCTCAGTAACTACTGGTCTGATTTGAAAAATTATTTCAGTGTTAGATAGCCCATTTATCTATATATGCTATATATCATCACGCTAAGACCAATAGGAGCGGAGCACTAATGAAGAATGATTCAAATTCCACGCGGATGACGTCGCGAGCACAGCTGGTATTATAATAAATGTTCAGAAATGTTGAAAGAATAAATAACATTTCAGTATTATAATTATGGCTATATCTTAATAAATATTCCTTTGGACTAAGTACATTCTGATTATTACAATGGCACTAGATCACAAAAACGAATCGCAGCGATCATAATCCTAATGTTACTTATTACGATTTCTAAACTACAACACAAACCATTACGATATATCACATTTTCTTGGAGAAGGTATCAGAAATAACTTTGAATTCTCATTTTATTAAGATATTTTATTTCACCACGCGTACCCTCGATACCCGTTGACAAATTTCCACATTACACAAGTAATAACAAATTTTACACGCTATTTTTATGCCACACAATGGTTAAGTGTTCATGTTGAATCAATATATTAAAACATACAACGGAAATGTGCGAATATTCCATTTGCTCCCAATGACAAAAGCATAAAAATACAATATTTTATGCCTGTCCGCTCTGCTTCCCCAAATAATTTTAGTAGAAGCATTCGTGTTAAAAGCTTTTCAAATCTCATCACTGCCCACGTTACTTTAGGATTTGGCTCGAATTTAACATGTGGGCGTGCTTTCTTATAAAATTTTTAAACCACTTCACGTTAGAATTAAGTGAAGTGCTTTCTATAAAGTTTTTATTTACAATTATCATTTTTATAGTAATAAAATCATTTGATAAACGTTCCACTTTAAAGCTAAAAACATTTAAGTCTTATGTACAGTTATATATATATTGGAAAAATTGTGACTTCGTTTTTAGACAGATTTTCGAAAAAAAAAACATTTTGAGAAATTTGATTAGAGTTAAATTTCTTATTTATGGAATTAAATTTTGAAATGAGAATATGGTAGGTCTTGAAGTACAGTTTAATTAAAAAGTTCTTTTTACATACTCAGAAACAATTTTTTAGCATATTAGGTCTTTACATATGAAATTGGCGTTTTGTAAGGGAGGAACATAAAGTCGATTTAAAAAAAATATAATATAGTTATTTAATGAAAGTATGTACCATTGCTATTTATGCACTTCTGCCATCTCATAGGTAGTTCATTGATCCCTTTACTAAAAAAACCATTCGGACGGAAATCAATAAAATATTTGAAGGCGCTTTGGACTGCCCCATCGGAGTTGAATTTTTTCCCTTGCAAGAAGTTATCCAAATTTCGAAAAAAATGGTAATAATCTGTTGGAGCAAGGTCCGGGGAGTACGGTGGATGTCTTAGACATTCCAATTGAAGCTCCTCTAATTTGGTAGCCTTCTGTTGTGCAGTGTGTGGTTTAACGTTGTCCTGAAGCAGCAGTGGCCTAGAGCGATTGACCAGCCTCCGTTATTTAGCAGCTAGCTTCCATCATGGTTTGCAGTTGCTGCCAATAGACATCCGCCGTAATAGTCTGGCCAGATTTAAGAAAGCTGTAGTGAACAACACCGTCTCAGGTCCACCAAACGCTCACAAGTAATTTTTCATGAGTCAATTTTCGCTTGGGGCAGGATTTGGCTGGTTCGCCAGGGTTCAGCCATTGCGATGAGCGTTTCCGATTATCGTACAGGATCCAGTTTTCATCACAGGTAATGATTCGATTTAAAATCCCTTCATTATTGTGGCGGTTGAGTATGTAACGCAGCAGTCGACGCGCGTTTGTCGGTTTGCTGAACTCAATTCATGAGGTACCCACCTTTCAAGCTTTTTCACCTTCCCAATTTGCTTCAAGTAAATTAAAACAGTTTTATCACTAACACCGCAGCCTGCAGCTATCTCGGACGTGGTTTGCGATGGATCCGCTTCCACAATAGCCTTAAATTCTGCATTATCAACTTTGGTCTCCGGCCGTCCACGGGGCTTGTTCTGCAGGTCGAAATTTTCAGAACGAAAACGTTGGAACCAAAAACGCACTGTGTTTTATTTTGCGACACCGCCGCCATATACATCATTAATCCTTCGAGCCGTTTCGGCCGCACTGGTGCCACGAAGGAACTCGTACTCGTAAATAATGCGATATTTCAAGTTTGCCATTTTGTAAACTGAGTAACGCAAAGAAAAAACCAAAAGAGGAAAAAACAAATGAATTACGGTTTTCAAAACCCCAAAGCATAAGTAAATAGCTGTATAAATTTGAAATTGGAATTCCTAACCAAAGAGGAGATATTTGAGATCAAAGTGACCAGTACGACAAAACGCCAACTTCATATGCAAGGACCTATTATTATAATGGCTATTATTTTAATATTTATTCTTCGCTGAATTCATGAATTTCGGGCCTAACTGATGATGGAGTAAACAATAAAATCAATCAAAAATAAAATGTTTTAATAATGAAATTATTCCAAAGTTGTACATAAAATACTATGAGAGCTTACAGTTAGCATCGTTCTATCTAGATGAATTAAAAAGTTCTTGGAATCAATATTAAAAATGCAAAAATTACAACGATTTTTTAAAATTATCTACATAATCTCCCTCCAATGTAATTCATTTAGAATAATTCGTTTCTAACTTACTTATTCCCAGCGAAAAAATATTTTTCATGAGTCCCAAAAGCCTCCTTTCACGAGTCTCTCCTCTACGGCAGCCATAATCGTGTCATTATTGTAAAACTTAGTTCCATGAAAATCCTCTTTTAATTTTGGGAATAAGTGAAAATCACTTGAGGCTAAATCCGAAGAATATGGTAGGTGGTCAAGGTGATCGAAGCCAGCACATTGCGTTGAGCGCAATTTCCGATCGATGAGCGGAAGCGTTGCGTTGTTGTGAAGAAATAAAACGCCCAACGACAGTTTACCACGACGTTTTTTTTAATCGCTTCACGCACTTTCGGAATTAAATTTGCATAATAAGGACCAGTAATCGTCTGGCCTTTTGGCATTTTATTGATTAAAAACCCAACTCACTATCCCAAAACACTGAGCAACTCAAAATTTCTTAATAGATGGTCGTTACCAAAACATGCCTTATCTCTTAGTTTCATGATCGAAATGGTGGACATTTCGAGATTACGCTTAGAAAATTCCAAACGTCGCTTTTTGTTTTCGTCGGTTAACATGCGTGACATCTATCTTGCCGACATTTTTTTGAACCCCAGTGAATCAATTAAAATGGATTGAACCGCTACCAAAAGATATCTTTAGGATCTCAGCTATATGTTTTGTAGTTATTCTTCTATTTTCCAATACTAGATTCTCAACCTTTTTGACATTTAATTCAGTGACGGAGGTTGAAGACCGCCCGAACGCAGGTCATCTTTACAGCTTGATCTACCTCTTTTAAATTCAGCCACCTAGTACATAGCCGTAGAATAGGGTACAGCATCATAGGGGATGATGTCTGTTCGTATTGTGCTTCGTTGTCATTTTTTTGAAGCTGAGATATTTTATTACCATGTAACTCACTTTTATCTATTATTTTGCGTTTTTAGCAACTCGTTGCACAAAACAATTTATCACGCGCGAACTACCCGACAAACACCAGTGACAGTTGGCATAAATATTGGGTGATTGACACTTTTTAATTTGAATATTGAACTTCTCCCAAAAAGGTTTTACAAGTATATATATGCACTTCTAAGAACTTCTTGATGCAGACTCGTATTATAATTTTTGTTTTGGTATCTTCTATGTGTGATCCGACTCGCACAATAACTTTTAGTTTTCTTTAATGGAATTTTAGCATAAGGTAAAAACAGCAGAAAAATTAGCACCTTTGTATACATTACAGAATAATATATAAGTAAAAAAAATACTTTGTATATTAAGCATAATTGAAAGCTTTCAAGATGTCTTGTTTCATTGCTACAAAAAAATAAAGAGCATTGAATAAATATAGGTCGTTTCGTCCTCGAAGGACAAAGAACTCGTCTAAGTTAAAGATATAAAAGTCGAATTTTAGGGAACTTCTAGACTTTGAATTACTTTTACGTTTAAACTACTTTCTAATTCGCGTGATTTTTATTTATGAACATAGGAGGAAATACTTAATAAATTAATCTTATAATGGAAAAAGTTATATAAGTATAGTTCTTATCAGTGTAAATGGAATTGTTATGTAGAGGTTTAATAATTTAATCCCCATCCCTATTAATATTATAAATACCAAAATAACTCTGTCTGTCTGTTACGCTTTCACGGAAAAACTACCGAACCGATTTGGCTGAACTTCAGTACATAGTATATAGTATATATATATATATATATTGGATGCCGAGGATGAACACAGGGTACTTTTGTCCCAAAAATGGGATAGTTTCCTAGATAAAAGTATATTTTTCTGTTTAACTGTTATGCTTTCACGAAAAAACTATTGGACCGATTTGGCTGATATTCGATATATATATAAGTTCAATAGCTAGGATGGATATAGGACAGTTTTCATTCCGGAAAACGGGATAGATTTATGTAAAGGTTATCCCAGAAAGTAGGATAGGTTTTGTTTTTTTGGGATATTATTTTAGTCATATTGGTCGTTTTAGTTATTTTGGTAATTTGGGTCATTTTGGTCAATTGATCATTTTGGTTATTTTCATCATTTTTGTAGTTTACAGATGATAGACGAGACTTGACACATGCGACTACTTTTAATCATAAATATAAACCTAGAACGAGATGACATAGGGGACGAGACTTTGTATAGGAGACCAAGCACTTCTCAAGTTGTTAAATATAAAAAGTCATCATGTATAAAAAAAATACGATAATAACTCGGTCTGTCTGTCTGTTAACCTTTCATGGAAAACTACTAGAATACTGGATCGGTTTTGCTGTAATTTTGTACATATGTAGTTTTAATACCGAAAATGGACATAGATACTTTTCACTCCTGATGATGGGATAGTTTGCGATATAAAATAAAGTGAAACTTGCGACGGCAAACAGCACTAACATAAGAATTTAATACAATGTAACTTATATAATTGCTTGCTCTTTAAACTAGAGGCACGCACTAGGGTTTGACCCGCGGCCCAGCTGCAGGGAAAGCTGTTGTAAATAATATTTTTGAAAACATAGATTTAGATTTCAATTACCTTTTAAGATACTATGATACGAAGCTATGAAGTAGATTATCAGCTCGTCATCAACGGGAAGTCAATCTCCATTTCCTTGAGCTGAAAGAGCGGGAGCTAGGGAGCAGGAATACACGTTCTAGAGAACCGGTTCTCTAGAACATTTGTTTCGCGTACAACAATGATCTGGGAAGAACTTCCCGCCGCGGTTGTTCCTCGGCGCTATGAGATCGAGTTCTTTAAGAACTTTTTAAAATTTCTTAAAGGACGGTAACACCTTAGGGACGCTCCTGGTGTTGCAAACGTCTTCAAGCCACGGTAACCACTTTCCGAGAGCTGGGCTGTCTGCTTGTTAGCCAGATTCGCAACAAAAAACCTTTGTTTTATTGCACTAAAATATAATTCAATTATTTAAAAGAACAAAGACCAGCTACATTTGTATTGATAGTATTTTTTAATGCAGCGGTAACGGAGTAAGTACCTAGAGCAGGTGTGGGGCTGCCGGTGGGCCGCAGTCCGTTTCTGCGGCGAGGCGCGGCCGAGTCAAACACGCGGTTGTGGAGCTAATAGCACATTAGAGCAGCCATCTCGGAGGCGCAGCTTTAAATATTAACGCCCGAGGCTCGCACTCAACATAGCCTCCCTGAAAAGGCTTTTTATTTGTGGATAACGAAATCTAGCACGGCTTCTACTGTATAATGAGGTTTCATACGCCTCCGTAATGAGTTTCGTATATTTATTTATTACACTTTTATAGGTGCTAACATAGACCTGCTATTTATACAATAGCCACTTAGTTCGGGTATTTTTATTACAGGTTTTATTATTAATTTTTATGTAATCTACTTAGGTCATATAAACGGTAATCTAATAACAAAACACCTGTTTGTCAAGAAATTATTCGTTATTATCATCTTACAATACGATAAGTAGTTTTGTAACGCAATTTTAATGTAAATCTTGTTATCATATAGACCTGTATGTTTTTGAAATCAATCTTCATTTAGATTTATTTTATCGAGAAAAATTACAATGTATCATATTTTAAAGCTATTATATTACTCAAAGTAAGCTTAATTTCTATAAGTTCATCTATCACTTATATATATCACGGGACTAGATGTAATAATTTGACTATTAAATACTAACTTTGCAAGTAGCAATCTTTGAACACCCAACTGTTTTTGACGAGGACTTGAAGTGACATTTTTCCGTACAATATTATTTTTAAAGACTACTCATTGTTTTCCAGTAAATATGTTGTAGTATTTTGAGAATGAGTTTAATAATTTCAGTTCAAATGAGATTTTAATAAAACTTATATGGCTTCAAGGTTATACGATTCTCACGACTCGTATAACATGCTTTAAATCAAACTTAAGTCCCTGTAAATTAGAAATAATTTGATGTATTATAAAAACGACAATGTTAATGATATATATTATATGCATAATTGTATATGCGACAATTATATATTGGTTTTTTTTTAGCGAAGTTGATTGTATTGTATTGTGTTTATGTATTGCGTTGTGATTGTGTTTGTATTGGCATAAGGAGGCACGCAGAAAATTCTGATTATATATTATATGAAAGAGTAAATCCATCAACCATCACTACATACTTTCGCGTATTTTTGTCGTAGAAATTAAAAGCTATCATATTTTAAGCCTTTATTCTCACTCAAACAAATATTCATCTACAGTATTATAAAATTCTATACCTTGTTTTTTGTTACAATATAAATTTTTGTATACAGTTTTAGTTAATTGTGTATTTAGGTGATTAATATAAAACATCGGGAGCGGTTTGTAGTTATTCGGGTGCATCAAAATTAGCTTATACCGACACAGTTTTCACTAAAACGATGGCTTACATTGAATTTAAGACAGAAAAGACAGAAAAGAATCAAGGGCGCTAATTCAGAGCAGCGTGATACCCAAAATGTAACTTTTATAATGTCAGTCAGTCCGTCTGTTAGAGCATCACGTGAAAACTACTAAAGGGATTTAAATGAAACCCGCACAGAAAAAACTTATAAGCAAGTGTTAAATCGGGATATATTCCCGATCTTCTTCTTCTTCTGTAAGCGGACGGTTACCGTAACTCGACGACACAGCCCCTATTTTCTCTGATGCTTTTTTTATACAGAGACTTGACTTCCTTATCTCTATCCGCACCAGTGTTTATTGCTCTGTTAAAGGTTTTGCTTACCTTTGCACGCAGTTTCTCAAGTTCCTTACCCCACCAGCCATTGTTGTCGGTCTTGGCACAAGCAGTTAATTATAGTACTGTTCAAAGTATCTACCTGCTGGTCAATCAATGCCGTACCCACCAAACTAGCAGTTGATGTATTTTGTCTAGTTCGTGCGCTATAAGTCTTTCACATCGTGACCGGTCAGTTTATCTCAGGCATCTTCTAGGTTGCGCGGGAATGCCAGTTATTTATAAGTCATGCCTCATCAGTGGATCCACCTGTGATCGGAACGTGAAGATTCTGTCGACAAATGCCACCCTGATATCAGGTTTATTGCTATAGCGGTCGCTAGCGTCACGACTATTTTACTGCACCGTCTTCTTATAAAGGTGGGTTTGCTGCCATTATTTGCTATGTCTAAATTAGTAATAAGTAAATATTCAACAACATTGTTATCTCTTGGAGTCTGTAGATATGATCATATTCTGGGTCAACACTTAGGATAGGCTCAAAAATATGTACTGTGTGGCAAATTAAAGTAGAAAATAATAGGGGCACCACTTTCGCAATGTTGTCTAAACTCTAGCAACTCCAATTTTTATGCTGCGATAGTGTCAAATATATTTATTGTGGCCTAATTAGATCACAAATAACGCATTACACCCATCGCCACATCTGCGTGAAACGGCCTATATCTACAACTTTATCCCAGAGGAGGTACTACGTCAAATATCGCGTAAGGACCAGGTTGCTTCATTAACGATATGCGTGTATTTTTTCAACATAACCTATGATGCTTATTTTAATAATAATGACTATAAGTTTGTAAGCAAGAGCTTTAATACCTTGTGATTATTAACAGAACAATTATTTTATTAAAAGAAGCTAAAGGAACCTATGCAAACGCGCAATTTCAACTATTCTTTGGTAAATATAGTTAAAATATAACTAAAGATTTTCGCTTCAAATTCCGCTAGATATCCTTGATAAATTATAAAAATGACTTTTCGTGTGAAACGTAGCATTGTTATGTTTGTATTACTTTTAATAGATTTTAGTTTATATTATTGTTATAATTCACTACAGATAGTAATATACAATTGAAATAAAAACAACATAACTTAAACATACCTGTCATATTAGTGTGTCTTTGGCAAACATCGTCGAGGTTCGAAATAATACTTCTTGCTTCATATTCCGCAAGATATCGTCTGTAAACTTTTTAAATTATTTTTCTCCCCGAACTTAGAACAGTTTTATTCACTTTTTTACACTTTTCACGTATTTCAATCACTGTTAATATGTAACAAAAGAAAAATTACGAGCACCTATATCTTCGTTTACATCATATGTCAAAACAGAATTACAGACTAGTTAGAAATGTTGCTAGTAGATAAGAAAAAAGAAAAGTTTATGTATCAAGACAATTATGCCAAGATATATATATATCCGGAGACGTAGAAGGAACCTCCGTAGTGTTCATAAAGAGTATGACGTCAGCAATTTGCCGACGTCACGATTGTTGGCTTCTTGGTGACGACCCATACTTGAGTCCTCGAAATAGAATTTCAAGAGAACTCGGCATCGTACATTCCAAGAGCGTTATGAATTCCCAGAGAAGTCCGTCTCGTTCGGCGGCTTGAACAATAATGACAGTGTTTTTTTTTGAGCTGGACCCAGCTGATTAGCCGCAGATGGCTATTTCAGGGATACCGGACTTTGGGGGCTTCCCGACTCCGTGGGAGCGGAAGCGTTCAGCCCAGAAGCAGCGCACTCGAGGAGGCACCTCCTGTGAGGTTCGACCTCGGCTCAACCGCTGCGGGGGATTGACTCTATATTGAGATTTAGCCGTAAAAGGCTGAATGAGCTAAGCCAACAGGCTGAAGTGATTTTTTGGGGACTCGTTGTCGACTCCGCCGGCGGAGCCGATCGTAGTCTATCATTACTACCGCTTCGCAACGTGTTATAGCTGGAGGAGAATAAGCGGCGGAAGAAACTCTCCAGCAACACGCCTAAGCTAATCTTGTATGGCTACTTGTGTATGTAATGAGTGAGTGTGATTGGTGGGTCTTACCTTTGTGTAAGAGGATCCAAGCCGGGGGCTCTCCGGCGTCTGTTTTGTCTGCGTCTGTTAGGCCAGGCTGATGTTATGAGCCTCGGGGGGTTCATAATTGCAAGGAGACGGGTGATTTTGTCGGGCTCGTCAATGAGTACATTGCGAGGGCGACGATTTCTCGTGGGAGCGTTCGGAGTGGGTTTGTAGTTGACCGTTTCCGTCACCAGAGGGTTCGGGTGATGGGGGACACGGTCAAAGAATCTGCGCGATAGGGAGGTTATATAATCTTTGATGGAGGGAAACTCCAGATCGCGATGCAGGTCGGCGAGCCGCATATAGCGCTGGGCGTCGACTGCAGCACGCAAAAAGTGGTTCTGGATCCTTTGCAGTTTCCAGATGCTGGCATCGCTGTCGTGGCCGAAGAGCACACTCGCATAGGTTATGATGGGGTGGATGCAAGTTTTATATAGAGTCACCTTATTTCTAAGGCTCATCTTACTCTTCTTGCATATCAACGGATAGAGTCGGTCTAGGATCCAGTATGCTCTGTTCCCAACCGCTCTGGTGTGCTTGTGGAAGTACAAGCCTCTATCGAGGGTTACACCAAGATATTTGACTTCGTTAACGCATAGGATCGGCAGTGCGCCCGTATTTATGGGGCTCGGAGCACGTGTCGGGGCACGTGCTCCGATTGCTCCGATCACAATTTTTTAGGTTAAGTATTGAAATTACAATAAAAATGTCGTTTTACGTTAATTTCATATTACAATAAACTCATAGTAAATAAATAATTTATTATTGTTTTTAATCGTTGTATTTGCGCCGACACACACACACACACACACACACACACACACACACACACACACACACACACACACACATATATATACATACATATATATATATATGTATATATACACTTAGTCTGGCCATAAATACGGTTACAATTAAAAAGAAACAAAATATTACATTTGAATTTGGATTATGTCATTTTTATATGATTGTTCATTGTGTTTTCTCGTTTTGGCACCAATACATTGTACAACATTTTGCGATATTAAAATGGAGTGGGGCGATAAGAGAACCGATTCGCTGTGATTGCATTACACAAAGTAGATATGGAGCCAAATGCAATTTTTAAAACTCTCCATACGCTTGGTATTAGTCAAATGTTTGTATACCGGGCTATTAATAGGTACAATGAGACCTCCTCTGTTTGTGACAGAAAAAGATCTGGCCGTCCACGTAGTGCTCGTACGAAAAAGGTGGTCAAAGCAGTAAGGGAAAGAATTCGAAGAAATCCTGTCCGAAAGCAAAAGATTTTATCTCGGGAGATGAAGATATGACCTAGAACCATGTCACGTATTTTAAAAGATGACTTAGGACTTGCAGCCTATAAGAGACGCACTGGTAATTTCTTAACTCATGATTTAAAAAAGTTTAGGATGGTAAAATCGAAACAACTACTGAAGCGGTACGCAAAGAGAGGTCACAGAAAAGTTTTCTTTACGGATGAGAAAATTTTTACAATTGAGCAACATTTTAACAAACAAAATGACCCTATTGATGCTCAAAGCTCTAAGGAAGCTTCTCAATTAGTCGACAGAGTGCAACGTGGGCATTATCCATCTTCAGTGATGGTTTGGTGGGGTGTTAGCTATGAAGGAGTGACTAAGCCATATTTTTGTGAAAAAGGTATCAAAACATCGGCACAAGTGTATCAAGATACCATTCTGGAGAAGGTAGTTAAGCCCCGTAACAACACCATGTTCAATAACGAAGAATGGTCCTTCCAGCCAGACTCGGCGCCGGGTCATAAAGCTCGGTCCACGCAGTCTTGGTTGGAAACGAAAGTTTCGACCTTCGTCAGAGCCGAAGACTGGCCGTCGTCTAGTCCCGATCTTAATCCGCTGGATTGTGATTTATGGTCAGTTTTAGAGAGTACGGCTTGCTCTAAACGCCATGATAATTTGAAGTCCCTAAAACAATCCATACGATTGACAGTGAAGAATTTTTCCATGGAAAGAGTACGTGCTTCTGTTGATAACTGACCTCCACGTTTAAAGGATTGTATTGCAGCCAATGGAGACCACTTCGAATAAGCTTTTTATATTTTAAATTGTTTTATATTTATGTATTAAACTAACACACTGTAAAATTTATAAATGTTATTTGCAATATAATTTTTTTTTTCTTTGTTACAATATTTATGGCAAGACTAGGTATATATATTTTAATAAGATCCGTTAAGTACGTTTTGGATATGGATATGGTTGGATTGGATATGGGATAAATGTTTTTGGGTTATGTAACCAAATGGTACAAATATGTATGTGCACTGATATTCACTTAGCCGATTTTATCATTTTATTATGATACAAATTCATACATGTAATATTTATTTCTTTGGTGTTTTGTTTAAAAAATATTATTACTTTTGCCAAAAAACATAACTCAATGAAAGCATGAATATTTCAGTACCTATTGCGATCGTTATTAAAACTTGTCCCCGATTCGGGGTTTTAATTTTTCGCTAAACTTTTGCAATATTTCTTGCTGGTGGTCGACGCAAAACGAAATTTGCATATTCAGCAGTAAAATTTACGTCACAAACAATGCCCTATTACGGTACAATGGAAATGTCTTTACATTGTTGCGGTGGGATGGCTGGGTCGTGGGATCGCGGTGCCGCCGCGCCGGTTTGCGCGCACGTCGCTGCACGCCCAAGGGCGGCCGGCTGCGGCGCGACCCGGCTGATTTACAGCGAGGACCTGTGGCTGGCCCTGTATAAAGGAAAATTATACACGGGTCCCGCGCTATGGGGGCGCGACCTTTCCCTCGTAAAGTAACTAATTTATGAACTTGTGATACTTCAGCGGAGGTGGCTGCGCTCTGCTCTTGAAATTTTAAACATCGCCGCTCCACTGCAAGTACTGAATTTTTGACGAAACGTAACACATTTTGCTTTTTCTCAGAATCAATGGTTTTACCAGTAAATTTGATACTTTTAGATGGTGTAGGTGAATTAAAGTTTCATCGAACACATTATCAGTAAATATATACTGATAAATAAAATTGAAGTGTCGGTTTGTAATGTCAAAATAACAGGTTTTTACTAAATGCATATCAAAAGTAGGTATATACGGTACTTATATCAAGAATCAATTTTCTTGTCTGTCTGTCTGGATGTTCCGGATAATCTTTGGAAATGATTTTAACGGGACTTTAACTGGCAGATAGCTGATATTACAAGGAGTAACTTAGGCTACGTTTTTTTCTCTTTTTAAGGGTTCCATGAAAAAAATCCACGCGTACAAAAACGCGAGCACAGCTAGTATTAAATCTAAGGCAACGATAAATAATTTGGTTCCATTTTTTTGCATTTCAGCGTTAACTGAATATAATACATGTGTATCTCATCAAGCTTTTGACTGTGGCTTCGCTCGTATATAAAGAATTAAAGAATTTATAGGTTTCCAATTATGAGCGAAACAAGTAGAATATACAACAGTGTTTTATTTAACAACATTATGCAACAATCATTACTCACCGTACTAGTTTTAAACTGTGTTACGGCAAAGTTCACGTCTCTTAAGTTAAAATATCAAAATCTGTATACATAAAAATCAATTGCTGTTCGTTAGTCTCGCTAAAACTGGAGAACGGCTGGACTGATTGAGCTAATTTGGTTTTGAATTATTTGTGGAAGTCCAGGGAAGGTTTAAAAGGTGAGTAAATATGAAAAAAATGCTTGGAATATAGTAAAAACAACAATTTCGCTTTCCCTTAGAAACCATTCCGACCTGTCAAACATTTGATGTTCGTCCCGTCGCGTCGTTCAGAAATCAAATTAAATTTAAAAGTGAAGTTTATTATTCATTTTTTTGGTTTTGAATGTCAAACGTTTGATGTTCGTTCCGGTTAAGTTTTGACCACATTTTTTACTATAGTTGAAACATTCTGCAATTATCATTCAGCTGTTTTATTTATTGATTCTGAGGCGATACGAAGTATGCCGGATCAACTAGTTATAGATATGTCTTCTGAACTATCTTTGAAGTAATTAGTAAGTATACAAAAAATGAGTAATTACATTACCAATTAGACATTATATGTAAAAAATACAGTTACAGCAACATTATTTGTTAAGTAAAAATAATACATATATATATATATATTACTAGCACCCGACGCGGTTTCACCTGCGCTCTGTCCCGCTCCCGTGGTATATAGCGTCACGTTATATAGTCTATGACACTCCCTGTTAATGTAGCTTTCCAAGAGTAAAAGAATTTTTAAAATCGGTTTAGTAGTTCCAGAGATTACCCCTACAACGTCACAAACTCACAAACTTTACCATTTTATAATATTAGTATAGATTTATATTACACACATACATCTATTTTCTGCAGTATTAATATTATATTATATATACATAGTAACTAGGTATATTATAATATAGTATATATATATATATATGTATATATATATACATATATATATATATATTAGGGTGGTCCTTATTTAGGGTTTGTCCGAATTTTTTTTCACGATAGTTCTAAATCGGTTCTCAATCTATTAAAAAAAATTCATGCCAAGTTATAGCTCTTAATTTTAATTTTAACCCGGCTCCCCCGATAACCAAACTTTTAAATGGAAATAACAGGCGAAAAAAACTGTTATTACTTTGGAATTTTTTTCGTCATGAACAGATCATGTCGACAAACAATAACTCTTGTAGAAAATTTAACGCTCTATAAAAAAGGTCTCTTATGATTTTTTGCTAACTCTAACGGTTTCTAAGTTATTTAAGGTCATAGTTGAAGCTTAAGTAAATTTTACGATTTTTCTATTTCTACCGTCGTTTAATGATTTAAAAATGAAAAAAGGATAATAATTCTTAATCTCAATAGCTTTTTTTCTTTTTTCTTAGAAAACTTTCAAAGTAACCGGGACCCTAAAATGATAGTTACATTAATTTTTCTCTAATTTTTAAACTGTCGTGAGTTTCAACTATTTTTTCCAATTTTAAAATACACATAAATTTTGGAAATTATCAAAACGTTCTAATTTTAATTGGTAAAAATATTGATAAAGTCTAGTCCCAAATTTACATTTCGGGATAAGATCATTTTAGAAACTGATTATGCCGCCCTTTATCAGCTTTTACTTTAACTTTTTGTATTGAAATTAATTCTAAAATATCCGTAACCTATTTTTATCTTAACTGTATCGAAATCGTACGCAAATGTTTACTGTTACTTATGCTTCCTCGTTGTTTAATTTAATCTTTAAATTTATCGATTTGAATTAGTGATCAGAAAAATATGGAGTTATCACGTTTACGTGAAAAACATTTTTTTAGTTAATGTTGACGTCCAAATAGTGGGTAATAAATTACCATCAAAATTGCAAGCTCTAAAAGTTTTCTTTTTTCATACACGTATTTTAAACGTTTCTGTATCAGAAAGTGTTGCTGCAGTAATTGATGAAATTATTGTGTTTTGGAAAAAAGCTAAAATTTCCGTTCAAGACGTGCATAGATGTCGAGATAAATTGAAAAAATTGTACGATGAAAGCTATAAAACTGCATTACGATTCGTCGAAAAATTGTCAGTTGTGAATGATTGCGCTGAGAGAGGAATCAAACTAGTGCAAGATTTTTGTAATCATTACACAAAGGATGAAAAACAAATGCAATATGTATTACAGTTGGTAAAAGACCATCGTCAAATGTTTCCTGACGCGCTAAAAAAACCTGTAATAACTTCATAATAGTATCAATGTTAAAAAAAATGATAATAAAAGTATTTTTTTTAATTTATTGAAATTTTAATAATCGATTTTTTCAATAAAATAATACTTTTTTTCAGAGCATGCGTGAAGGTAAAAAAGTGGTGTAAATTATGAATTACAATCCTTTTTTCATTTTTAAATCATTAAACGAACGGTAGAAATAGAAAAATCGTAAAATTGACTTAAGCTTCAACTATGACCTTAAATAACTTACAAACCGTTAGAGTTAGCAAAAAATCATAAGAGACCTTTTTTATAGAGCGTTAAATTTTCTTCAAGAATTATTATTTGTCGACATGATCTGTTCATCCGTTCATGACGTTAAAAATTCCAAAGTAATAACAGATTTTTTCCCCTATTATTTCCATTTAAAAGTTTGGTTATCGGGGGAGCCGGGTTAAAATTAAAATTAAGAGCTATAACTTGGCATGAATTTTTTTTAATAGATTTAGAACCGATTTAGGACTATCGTGAAAAAAAATTCGGACAAACCCTAAATAAGGACCACCCTAATATATATATATATATATATATATATATATTGTCAATCAATTCGGCTTCCACCCGAAGTTAACACTCTGCTTTTCATTTCTAATATAAGGAAAGTAAATTTAAACTAATTAGTTAAATAAACAACTAGTTCTCTAATGAAATCACGCGTTAAATCCATATCTAAATGTGATGTAACATCATCACGTACTTCATATATGTAACATCATTTTTTTTCTATAGCATTCTACCAGCCAGTATTTTTTGACACTGATGAAAGTAAATATTTTGCTCAAAATTATAAAATTAAATAATAATTTAGTGAAAAGTAAGTTATAAGTAAAAATGATGTTACACAATTGTCGATATTTTTTATTACAATTTATGCTGCGATTTAACAGTGGCTATAAAAAAAAGTTGGGACATGAGTGCCATGTATTATTTATGGTTCGCCTAGTTTTCTAAATTTTTTGATAGGTAGAATTGCTTCCCAGGGACGTAAAGTGCTGTTTTCATCCCTATGATCAGGCAACTCTTTGTTCCTGACAACTTATATGTAAAGCATGATCGGTTGAGTAATTAAGGCATGGAAGCATAACAAATAAACAAAATAATTTGTACATACATATGTATATAAGTAAAATAATACAGTCAAACACAATTTTGAGCTTCTATATAGAAATGTGGTATGTAATGCCTATGTCATCTTTCATAACTGCCCAAGAAAAACATGCAAGATATATTATACAATGAGATACTTTTTTCGAGTAATAATAATCAAGAGCCAATCTAGTAACACACACCAGAAGAAAAACTGAATTTACTGCAGTGAAAAATTAACTTTTACTTCTAGGGTCATAAAATCTAGACGTAAAGGTCCGCTTTCCAAAATCAAATCGTCTTTGTTCATTTAGTTGAGTGCAGTCAAGAATATCTATAATACAGTCTGTACCAAGATTAGTTGCGGAAGGTTGCGCAGTAACTGATTTTATATGAATAAGGTCTATTAGGGCAGCCATAAAGTTACGGCGCAGACTATCCAGAGAAGCTACATGTATAATGTATGCCTCTTTACCTGTGAAGCATGTACACGTCATTATAATGCGTGCTAGTTCATATACATATTGGGCCTGACCCGGAATTTTGATTAAGCGCAAACTAGATTATGCTAAGGGTAAATTGAGACCGTTTCTTAAACTACTAAACAGTTAATAGTGTTTGCCTCAAACTTGGAAGTTACTTATTTGCTCTCCGACATTGGCTATGAGAGTTATAGCGGAACTTAGCTACATGTACGTTTACATAGCCCAGACCTTAAGCTATGCAAATCAGGGTACAAATCTCTGTTCTGTGTACGGCTTGTATTTTGGTGACATGTCTTTTGTGAGTAACAGGAATTTGTTTTGTCTGTTTCAATTTAATTTGTATTTCAATTCAATTTCGCTTTTTTGTATTGGTTATAAAATACTGATTTTATTGCATGCAAATCTACAGTTTCAATTTATCTTTAATTTCAAATGCATTAAGTTTTTGGTTTACATAATAATTCTTAATACTATCATTATCACCATCCTAGCGTTATATCCCGATTGCGTTAGAAACGTTTACTGTGGGGTCCGGAGTCTGTTTTTAAGTAACTGATATATAAATAGTAAAGTAGCAAACAACCTTTATTTGTATGTTTTACAAATACCTATATAATCAAAACAAATTACAATCCAATGAAGATTATTTCTTTACACGTTCCACTGCTGAAGCTGAAGCCTCCGTATTGTTAGGAGAATGGATGGATGGATGATATACGTGCATATCATAGGCTGATTGATGGGTTTTGCACATAGTTTCAGTGCTCAGGTTTCTGCACAATATTTTTCTTTAACCGCTAGTAATCTGACCAGAAAAAGTGCCTATACCATGATTGGTCTTTGGTGAGCATTCACTTAGCCATTAAGTTACCACGACAACATGTGAATAAATAATTTTATTCTGAACTAGATAAGAAAATATGGACTGTTAGATCTGTGACGTAATTTAGAAAGCTAGCTCCTGAGCTTTCTTTCTAAATAAGGTTTTATGATTTGACCTTAAAGTTATTGTATGAAAAAAATATACTAAATCTGTTTAAGTATATCAAGTTAAGGCATAACAAGACAGCCGGTGTATCTGTAAACTGAATATTTATAGGACGGTGGTCGGTGCGACAACTCACCAACCTATCTTGCTCCGCCTCAAAGCGCCACTGAGACTTGCGTCAAAACATTTTTGCATAATTTATTTACTAAAATATGCTGTTACTTATGAAGAATAAGCTGCTGAGACTCCTTAAGACTCAAGTTTGCAATTTTTTTTTACTTATAAACATGAAAAAATAAAATCTTTATTTGCTAAAAATATAGATAATGTGAGTGAGATGTTTTATAATTTGTTTGTTTCTTCTTCACAGCTTTGAAAAAGGGTGAATTGTCAAGAAATCTGGTTCTTATATGTGCTTTCTATAATAAAAACGGGCATAAGATAATTTATATTTCGAAAATAGAATACTTCAAGTGAAAAACTGCCTTGTTTTAGTTAAGGCACGAAAATTATAATAACACAATTAAAATTTTTAACAACAAATAAAACTAACTTCAGAAGTAACTAAAAAGCAAAAAATAAATATTTTCTACATCTTCAAGTCGGTACCAAGTAAAATATAAAAATTGTTGAAAAAGTTGTTGTTATTTTATAAATTACTTTGCACCGACTTCAAGTGGTAGAAAATATGTTTTGTCGGGATTTTTAGTTACATTTTACACATACAGATTTTGTTTTTTGTTATAAAAATATTTTCTACTTTTTAGCAAATATTTACTCTAAATAAAATTTTAAAAAAAGTAGTCGGTTAAAACAACGTATGTAATACGTTGTACGTGCCTATATATTCGACGGTTATTCTCGATTTCTCAGGGATCCACTCATCAGATCCCAACTTGTGACAATGGGACTACTTCAGCAGTCACTCTATTCTTTCGATTTTTTTTTTAACAAGAACAAAAGCGACTTCACACTAAAAACCAAAAAAATAATATTTCACGGATTTCTTTCGAACATCTCGAAATCGGTGTCAAGTAAAACATAAAAAATACTATATTTTGTAAGTTTGTTGTAGTTCTTTTATGTTTAAAAAAATTAAAAAATATTTTTTACTTTCTAGTTGCGCAAATACTTCAAGAGCTTTAGAAATAATATATTAAGCACCTGTAGAAATTGTACGACTGGCACGCGTATACAAATTTGTCATCTCACTCTTCGGTGTATATGCTCTTCAACAAGGGTTGATCTAGATTTCCTTGCAATCCACAAATCAAATCTTGACTTGGTGACTATGGGACCATCTCGGAGGTTAAAAAAAATATTTGAATATGTGTCCACAATTGGCGGAGAAATTGTGTGTAACATGCCTACAAAAAAATTAAGCGCCTGTAGAAAGTATAATACTGGCACGCGTATACAAACTTTTTTTGGAAAAGTGTACACTCTCGGCGTTTGTTTTTTTTAAGGGCTACTCTCGATTTCTCTGGGATCTACTCATCAGAATCTGACTTGGTGGCCATGGAAGTGCCTCGGGAGTATGTACTTATGAATAAATTTAAAAAAATCAAAATCGATCCACAGTAATTGACGGAGAAATCGCATAACGTGCATATTAAAAAAAATGAGCGCCTGTAGAAAATATAATACTTACAGGTATATATAAGCTTTTTTCCAAGAATTTAGGCGCACGGCATTCTTTAATAGGGGTTATTTCCAATTTTCCTGGGATCCGATCCATTTATCAGATCCTGACTTGGTGACCATGAGACTCATCTCAATATATCACTTACGAGTAATGAAAAAAAATTTGAAGAATCGGTTTACAATTGTCGGAGATATCGTTTTATGATGAAGTAGATTAACAATTAAGAACAGACGAGTGTGCATGACAAAAGTTATGAATGTCAAAGAAGCAAGTGAGGTGTGTAAGAATGGGCCTAAATGGCGCTCTGTTGTTCGTGCCTACCCCGCAAGGGAACTGGCGTGAAGTTATGTATGTATGTAGATTAACAATTTTCGTGAGTTTCTCTAATTCATTGGTATCCGCTCATCAGATCCTGACATGATGAAAATGTAACCAATTCGGGAGTATAATCTTTAGATTAAAAGAAAAATGTTGAAAATCTGTTTACAATTGACGGAAAAATCGAGTAACGAACAAAAAAAATATACAGACGAATTGAGAACCTCCCCCTTTCTGAAGTCGGTTAACAATATTGAAAATTGGACCACAGGTGACAACAAATCGCGCAAAAAACATGCAGTCGAATTGAGAACCTCTTGTTTTTGGACGTTGGTTAAAAACGTAGATGACTCTAATGAAACACCTGCATCCTATATTTCTAGACGGCGTCATAGGTTCAATAATATGATATAAGTAAACAGAATTTGCGTTATAGCGAGCTGCGTCTAATTGTAGTTATCTCTATCTCTTAAATTCAATCAATAATATACTGTACATATTATGAAAGTTAATTCGTAATGGTAGGTTTTGTTAAATAATTTAATTTTTGTAATTCAATTTTCAGAGCTACTAAATCACAGCAATAGTTATCCTTAGGATGAGAATAACTCTAGAGGGTAGTCTCCACACGTATTAAATCCTGGCCGGGTTAACACCACGGTCCCCCCTTTGCAACTCGCGCAGCTATCCAAATCCGCAGCCATAGCTGCCAGGCAACCGCTACAGAACACCAACGACAGAAGTTTTATTTGGAGGAAAGTACTGAAACAGAAATATGCTTTATCTGTGCTCTAAAACATAGGAGACGTAAATTTACTAAGGCCTCAGTCATATTCGTATATTTGTGACCGCCAGACTTAGCGTAATCTTGCGTCTTGGTAAAATATCTACGTCTAATTCTTTTATTTAAAAGATTAAAATTAAAAGATTGAAGAAGTGATTGTAAACGAAACCATCACATGTTAAGATGTGATTATTAACCGTACCGTATACATTCATTAAGACTCTTATGAGAGAGACTGGTTTTAAACGGATCCTTGTGCATGATAATTAATACCTCCATTTGCAAGCTTAGTGTAACTATTCAACACTTAAGACTCCCATGATAAATATTCAGCTCTTCAGAAACGCCGATTGCACTCAGACCTATTTCAATGTATACGGCAGTCGAGATTCAGGTACATATACTTAGTTATAATACAATCATTGTTGCTGTGGTTGTAACGCTGTATTACAACTAGATTAAGTCAGTCCGTTTAATTGAGTGTATCTTCTGTTAGATATTTTGTGTTCACGCCCACACATCCCCATCCAAATTATTCACAAAGTACACGTGTAACGCACGCCTAACTGACCTGCGGGTACTGTATCAACAATATGTAAAACATGGTAAAACTGATAAAGTAAGCTTAAATGTAGAACGGCCGAATTATAAATTAACCCCATATTATAATCATTTATGTAAGTGTATTTTTTCTTAACATTTGTTTCAATATAAATAAGAATTAAAAAAACGCGAAATATACCTATATCTGATTTCAACTTTATTATCACTGACACTATGAATATGGAAATTTTACTACATACACAACCAAACTGAACATATTGTTACAACCTAGGCGCCGACAAAGACAAATTCCACGTACAGATTTGTAGAAGCACATTTATTACCCGTCGGCATTTGAACTAATCACATTGAAACTATTGTAATTCTTTTATGATCGTATTCTTTTTTTTACTTATTTATTGGCATACGTTACTAGAGAACAGCCTATTGTTGTATTGTAATCATTAGCCAGGTGTTACGGATTTTAAAGTACAAGCTGATTCTAGGAAACTCGGTCACGTTGCTGGGCGGGCAAATTGCTCTTGTGCAGTATAAAACGATGGCCTGATTGAGGGAGCTGGGCAGTCAAGTGACGATTACGATACGAGCGTGACGTGTGTACAATCGGGGATCTAATAGTGACGGACTTTGCGCATTTTATTCACTTACGACCTTCTGCATTACGTTTGGATTTGTTGTGTTCGGTTATATTTTTACCTGTGTTATACGTGTTTGTATATTTCTAATAAACTCTATAATCATTCCAACGGCATTTTAATTCGAGTCCCGCTAAACTCGTAACAATATATTATACAATACACATTAAAAAGTAATATTTTTTTTTGAAGGGAATCAGTTATATAAATTAAATTGTGAGTTCTCTCTCGAAAGCTTTGCATGTGAAATATTTTTTACAGACGTGTTAGGACGAATAAATATAAAACTATACTGTATAAATGAAAATGTTTCAACAAAGATCTAAAACGATTAAATAACAAAAAAGGCAGTCATAGGACTGCACGTAAAAACTTTGTAACTGACCGAAACGGTCACGCGAGTTCAGTGCTTGGTCCCTTTCCCAAAAGTGTCCAACGTGCCCAAAGAAGTTATCACTTCAAAATAAATCCGTTTAGTAGTTTTTGATACATGGGACATTTTCATTTAAAACAACCTTTGTCACCTCAGAGTTACTATTCCTTGAACAGACTGGAACGCACTTGCAGATTTTCTATACCCACAAATTAAGTATATAAATTGCAAGTATCGTCTGCGACTTGGGTTTAAGATATTATTCCGCAATTTAACGATCATCACAACGTACCTGCACAATTCATAAATAATACTTTTATGAATTTTTTAATACCCGCCCATACATGCGAGCTGTTCGCATAAATCAAGTGCTTCCGAGCGCCCTTTGAATTTCCGCGCGCCGATGATATACCGCGTCTGTGACAATGCCAGCCTTCGCCATTTATACACCAATATTCCCCGTGACGAAAACTGACACAAATTGAATGAGGAGAGTCCTAAATTGATTGCTTTCTTTTACGTCAACCTTTCTAGGAAGGTGCACTTGTTTACAATTAATTATTATTGACCGTTTTAATATTATAACTGTATTAGGCAAAACAACTGAAACGTACGATTTAGGTGTATTCAGTTTCGTGTGAACAGATATCTTCTATATAAACAAGCTCCACTTTTAGGGGCACATCCACAAATTACGTCACACGAATTTCATGATTTTTTGACCCCCTTTCCCGTCCTTGTCACGGTTGATCACATTCGTGAGACTCCTTACTCCTTAGTGAAACATCACATATTTTGCAATTTTACATAAAAAAATTTATTAAATTAAAAGAGCAGTTCTGTAATTAGTTTATTTCCCTTTAAATTATATTTTAATAATTTAAACACTGCTCATACAGATAGAGTTGGAAATATTTTGAAGTTTTTCGTCAATACTTCAAGTTTCGTATTTTAAAGCTTAAATATATTAGGTTTTGAAATGTGACGTTACGAAATTTAGGACATCTCCCACCCCTTGTCACACAATGTCAAACTTCACCCCCCCCCCCCCCCCCTCGCCCCTTAACGCGTGACGCGATTTATGGATGGGCCCTAAGGGGCCCAATCACTATCCTGCAGTGGGGAGACCTTGCAGGACTCAAGAGTCATCCTGCTGTTTCCGGACGCAATACAGGCTGTAACAACATTCACAATCATCATTAGGCGGCGAACTGCTAAGCAGACTAACATGCAGGACAGTGAATAGACCCCTTTAGACTGCATTTTCACATGACATCAGGTGCAATCTCGCTCAAACGCAAAGCTATACAATAAAAAGGTAACAAAAATGAAAATTTGTTCTGTCCTTAGTTTATTATCTAATGTTGTCGTCGTTTATATGGATAAAATTGGGTAGAAGAGTTTAGTCTATTATAGCTATGTGTATATGCGGCTATGTTATTCTGTAATAAAATGAAAATTTAAAAAGTAGGGCTGATATTTGTATGTACTACTGTACATGTATACATGTATACTATAGTATACATGTATACATGTACTGATGAAAAAAATTCACGACACCTACACCCATACGAACGACATCGTTAGACAGGTCTTGAGAAGTGAAATTATTTTCTTTTGCGACCTTTTTATTTGGGTCAACAAGTGGTGAGATATTCGCTTTCAAATTCGTAAAATGCCTTTATCTTATTTCTAACTTTTTAACTTTGATGTGGAAAATTTTCAAAAAAATCAAGGTTACATTATTTATCATTTAAACAACTTCATATTTATACAGTTGTTAAAATTAGATTTATTACGTAAATTTTGATATATGGCGTAATTTCATTTTTTATTATGGCTAAAAGTTCAAAACTTTAGACGTTCCACGGTCATATCTATGGAACCCTACACCATACGTGGATTGATATATTGGACTGATGAATTGGTCAATATTTTAAAAACAAATACGTTGTATTGCCTTAATTTTTCGCGACTAATACTCAAAATTAAAACTATGTTTTAACGGTTTTATGCGTGGCATTTCATTTGTTTTTCGACGTTTTGGCAACTTTCCTGGAGCAGTACTTGGTTGTTTACTTCCGTGATCACGGCAACTGAAACGTGGCCGAAGCGTCGAAATACAAATTAAATAAAATGCCGCGCTTAAAACAGTGAAACCCTAGTTTTAATAATAATAAATATGTTATTTATCTACAATTTCTTTTTCAAGAATTGATTATAATAAAAAACACAGAACAAAAGAAACTTCAATTTATTTTTAAACAACATATAATTGGATTGCTTTTTTTACGGTGTAATAAAAAAAAATATTTTATTGGCTGTTTTAAATATAATAATAGATTCAGCGGAGCGATGATATCCATTAAATACACCGCTCTCTCAAAAAATGTTGACGGCTGAATGTGGTCGCTTGAAAGCAACGACCAATGAATGGTTCCACTCGCTGAGCAAATATTATGCACGAAGTTTGAAAGATAATACAATCGATATGTCAAACAACTTCTCTTTGTGTAATATTGTTTGTTTACTAAAAGTGTTCGAACATACTTACGTGTCCTAATAAAAAAATCGAATATAAATATCTAAGTAAATACTGCGAATCTTTTCTCGTACAGCTATTTATATGCACAGCTAATTAAGGTGATGTGTCAGACCCGAACTCCATACAAATCCGATAAATTACCGAAAATTTCGTTGCAAAAAATATTTTTAATACAATATAATCGGACCGCTAAAATAAGTGCAATACGTTTCCAATAACTAATAAATTTTGCGCCATATTTCACTTTCCATCATAATATTTTTCTCGAATAGATCGTAGTTAACGATAACACTGCTATAAGTTATGATATACTTTATATATCTACTAGAATACGCCTGCGACTTCGTCCATGTTTGACTTTATCCTGAGAGATTCCCGGGACACAAAGTACCGTAGTATTTAAAAGAGAATGTAAACCTATCGTTTTAGTGAAAACTGTGACGGAATAAGCTAATTTTGTTTTCATCCGAACAACTACAAATCGCTCCCGGGAAACGTCCCACGGGATACCCGGGATAAAAAATCAGACCTTTTATTACATAAAATTTGCTATCGATCTGTAAAAAAAAAACACATTTGAATTCGTTTATTTAAGCTGGCCATTTTAAATAATTCCCAGAAAATTTCCAGAATAAAAAGTAGCGAAAATTTTAAGTCTAAGAATTTGCTGTCGATCAGCCAAAACCGCATCGTAATCGGCCCAATAGTTTTTATGTGAATCCCGAATAAACAGACAAGTAGCCAAACAGACTGACAAACACACAGATAAACCAACAAACAGACAAGAAATCTAAAAAATGCATCTTGTCTGTTTGTTCGGGATTCACGTAAAAACTACTGGGTTGATTTCGATGCTTTTTTGCTGATGGATAGCTAATTTTTAGATTTAAAATCTGCATCACTTTTTATTCCAGGAAACCCGTGGGTTTTTTTTAGGAATTATTTAAAATGGCCAGATGGAAAAAAAAAATCCTATGCAATTTTGTTCACTGATTGATGCATTAGCTTATTCCAACACAGTTTCTACTAAAACAATAGATTACATTCTTTTTTAAATGCTGCGATACTCTATGTCCCTGGAATCCCGCGGGAATTTTCTCGGGAGTGTTTTAAACTGATTATTTATTATACATAAATATTAGCTGATTCGGAACCGGTTGATGCTAAAACAATATAATCTAACTAACTAGTCTAGTAACTTTGAAACCACGTGATATTAGGACAAGCTTGTTCTGACACTTTCTATGTGTATTAGACATCTTAAGTAGATTTAGATATGTATGCCTTTAGTAAAATAATCTATCTCGGGTTTTTACAGGTATTTTTGCTGAAAAAATATTAGCTGTAATCTACGTTATCCGTCAAATGTGGACGAAGATGCGGGCAAATCCTAATTGTTTTATATACCTATAAATATTATAAAATAAAGTAAATTCTTTTTTATTTTAAAATGCTATCTTGTTTCCATGCATGCATTTATATTACAGGCATACATTGTAAATATACAAATTTAAGATTGATGTACAGTTTTAAATATTATTTTTATCTTAAAAAACATTTGTCTTAAATAAATAGATAGAGAAATATTTATTACTTTTGGCATTTAAGTTAACGCAATTTTGTACAAGGCCTATTATGTTTAGCCTTGAGTCCCTTTAGAAAAATTTCAATTACGAAGTATACTCAGCGAATTCCAAAAGTTAAAGTTGAGCGAGGTACAGTGATTGCTTACGGGGGCTTCGTGCGGATATTCGTTCGGCGCCACTCGGCTCCATACAAACGGGAGTGCAGATATATATTTCTGGCAGGTCGCGGCCGACGTGCCGGCGCCGGCCGATATTTCGTGCTCCCAGGACGACAATAATTTGTTGGTCCGTCGCGCCACGCTTCGTGTATTGCTGGCGATTTATCTCCTTCAACCGTACACTCTAATCGTACTCGATATGAACGATCATCGTCACGGCTCTTCAGGGAATTCTTCTCTCTCAAATGGAAATGCATTTGTTTTCCTTTTGTAACTTAGCTAAGTTTAACAATGGTAGCGGCTCTACAATTTATTATTGGTTATATAAATCGTAATTTACAAGAAAGGCCGAGAGTATTGTAATCGATTCGTCCCACGCCGGTCTTACATTAGAGTTCAATAAAATAAATTTACTTAAACTTCGATGCTATAAGGTTTGAATTACTTAATACTTCAACTTGCACCTCGCCACTATATTTTCGCTAGTCACTACCATTTTTGCTACTAAGGCTAATCATAATTTAACTATTTTGATGGATGTAAAATAGATTAAGCTAACAAATATCAAAACCGACTTCAAACTAAAAAGCAAAAAAATATTTTTTTCTTTATCTTGAAGTCGGTGCCAAGTAAAACATAAGAAACAGCAATAAAATTTGCAAATATAGTAATTTTTATGATTTACTTAGCTCTGGCTTGAAGAAGTAGAAAGAAAATATTTTTTGCTTTTTAGTTTGAAGTTGGTTTTTTGATTTATGTTAAAATATTTTATATATGCTACTTTTTAGTTACGCAAATAATTAAACAGGAAAAAAGATATATAAAACAAGATCTACGTATTTATAATATTCGAGGGTTAGTTTTGATTTCCCTGGGATTCACTCATCAGATCCTGACTTGGTGGCAATAAAATCACCTCGGGAATGATTAAAAAAAAATGAAAATCGGTTCACAATTGACGGAGAAATCGCTTAAGAAACGTACAAACAATAACACAGGCGAATTGAAAACCTTCTCCTATTTGAAGTCGGCTAAACATTGACTCCAAATCGCTGTCGGCGAGGAGCGTTTCCAAAATACTGGCTGCATGTTGAATGGCAACGCTGATCCGGGTCCCCAGCAACAAGTCAGACTTTTGGTCACCCAAGACCTCTCTACCAGACGTGTGAAGAAGTTACCTTAACTAACTGACTTAACTAAAGAATGACTTTAGGCACTATCTGTTCTCTTAAAGGAGACTGGAACCTGATCACTAATGCCGGAACACAATACAAGGTTGTTATGGCGGCATACTCTAGACCAGGGGTGGTCGCCATCCAGTCGAGCAAATACTCTACCACCTGGCTGTGGGTTGTTTAGTCGCCTCTTACAACAGGCCGCCAGGCCGCTGGAAATTGTATTCTTTCTCCGTTCCTGCCCGGATGAAATAATAATGAAATAATTAAATACGGTATTATCATTATAATTGAGTACCCTCTAAAAGTTGTATTATTTTCCGATTATTTTGATAATAGTATGTAATTAAAAATCATAATGTAGTAATTTTTTCAATTAGTTTAGAATTGAAAATAAAATATATTGCGTTAATTCCGAGAAGTTTTCTTCTCATAGAATATTGATTACAATAATTCATATGAGAGGTTTAAATTTAACTGAATATTGAAATGATCCACATTTCTAATGCGCTGCCAAGTAAATCTCGACCGCTGTCCCCGAGACCACGTACAACCAATATTTGAGTACGCCCATGTTCGTAAAGCTGTTTGGTATATGACTACGGGCATACCTATACTAAACTGAAATTTCGTATTAGGGCAGTGGTTGTTATGACGGTGGAATTTAATTCTTCTTGTTTATTGTCTCCTTTGTGTTCGGGGCTCATATTGCTCGGATCTTTAACAGTCAGTTACTATAGGACTGTCATAATATTTACCTTGTTGTACCTCGTAAAAGCTTAAATTCCATTTTATTTAGCTACGTTATTACTAGTAAATAAGTTTTTATGAACGTGGTATATTCTCTTCAATGTGTAATAATTTATTAATAACAGTGTATTTTTGTCTTTGCTTTGTTTGCATATATGGCATAATATAGGCAAATATGCTATACTAGCTTCTGCCCGCGACTTCGTCTGCGTGGAATAGTAAAAAAAAAGTAAGTTAAAAAATCCCCGATTTTGAAACTACGCTATTGATTTTAGCGTGATGATATATATCCTATATGTAGCCTTCCTCGATTAATGGGCTATCTAACACTGAAATAATTTTTCAAATCAGACCAGTAGTTCCTGAGATTACTGCGTTCAAGCAAACAAACGAACAAACTGTTCAGCTTTATATATTAGTATAAGATATGCAATTCAGCTATTCACCTATTTAATAACTGAATGTTAAATTCTATATTCAGTTAGGACTTGACTTGACTTGAATTCTCGCGGGATTCCCGAGACACAAAATATCGCAGCAATGGAAAAAGAATGTAAGCTATCATTTTTGTCAAAACTGTGCGGGAATAAGCTAATATTTACGCATCCGAATAACTACAAACCGCTCCCGGTTAAAAAATATCACACATTTTATTACATTAAATTTCCTATCGGTCAGTAAAAATCACATTGGAATTCGTATTTAAGAGCTTTAAAGTACAGAAACGGCATGTTTAGAATTTTATAATATAGATTTTTCAAACTAAATAAAAATAATGTTTATTGGTACGGGTCGGTGTGACGTTCGGATTCTATGTCTTTTTATTTTTAGGGGTTCATAGCTATTTGACAATAACAACGCCCTTATTAGGTCATGACAAGACGTGACGACTTCGTCATGTCTGCTTATCCGTCTATATGTCTATCTTTGTACGTCCTAGTTATTTTTCGGAAACTACTGAGTTTATATTGGTCACCATGTTATATGTAACTGAGGGTTGAAAGTTAGGGTGATTTAGAAAGATCTTGAAGTCATAAAAATATTACTTAACTTAAACACTTTTATCACATTATGTTCAAAGTTGTAAAAATTTCACCCCCTCCATTAACTTTTAAACTATAAATTGCAAATTCTGCACAAAAATTAAGGCGGTAGAGCTTAAAAAATAATGTCAACAAAAATTAGTTTGAAGAAGCTCCTTTGAGTAGTTTTAGAATCTTTCAATACCTTGTTTTTGCCGACACGCACTATTGATTTTTACGCCAAATAAAACTAACTGATAAGATTTGAATGACGAAATATCGGCAATTATTTATTCGGTTGGTATGATCTAATAAAGTTGTTAAAACGAAATTGCACGATATCATTTGTGCGCGTGGATCTAAAGTTAAAGAAAACCCCGGATATTCGGTACACACGAAACCGCTGAAGATAATAATATAATTTTGTTGCCTTCAGTTTTTTTTTATTGCAGGAGTTCAGCAGACAGGCAGACGGCCCACTTGATGGAAATCGGTTACCATCGCCTATGGACATTTGCAGCACCAAAGGTGCTACAAATGCGCTGCTGCTCTCTTAAGGGTCACTGGAACCTGGCCACTAATGCCGGAACACAACTCAAGGTTGTTATGGCGACATACTTTAGACCAGGGGTGGTAGCCATTCAGTCGGGCAAATGCCCTACCACCTGGCAAAACCAGTTGTTGTGTAAATGTTTGTTGAATAATAATAAATAAGTACAGAAACACTATGTCCGCCTTTGACGTCAGAAGTATATATCTTGCGCATATCTTGAAACCAGCTCAGTTAATCATTCTCACCAAATTTAGTACTTTTCAGGACGGCCGCCATTTAATACTTATCAAGTTCATCAACTCGCTGCGCACTTGCCAAAAATCGATTATTTCTTACATATCTGTCGTCTTAACACCGCAAACGAATCCAAAAACAAATGGCGCCAACTTCCATTAACCAAAGAGAAATTGGGCAGATAGAGTTAGATATACACACATACCAGTATACAAAAAGAGAAGAAAATAATGTATGTATTAAGAATGTGTATTGAAGTGCGAAAAATACATGGCGATACGATGACTTGACTATATTGAATAATAAACACCATTAAAAACACTAGGGCAAAATTTGAAAGATTCATTATATCTTCGAAACGTAAACAAGTATAATTCTTGTTTATGGTTTTCCCCAAACAAAAATAGCAAAATTAATAGTGAGAGAGTCCATTATCCTGCATTAAGCACTCAGTGAGGCGAATGAGACCAAATGGGTCGTCGCTCGGTGTAGGGCCTTTTATATCTCCTAATAAAAACGTCACTGCTAACCAACACACGTTATTTACTTCAGTAAATTATTTTAAATTTTTATTCTAAAGCGAATTTAAAAGCGATAAGGACCTACTCAACTTATACGACGTGCTTTTTAGTGGCGATTATGGCAGGGCACAAAGGGAGGCTTCTGAAGCTGTTGTTAACCTATGTACAAAGCGTTATTAGTATACCATATCCCAGTCGAAGTTAACATTCAATTGAAAATGTAAGTCTAGAAAACGTAAACTTCGATGTCTTAATGAGAGTCTGCTGACATAAAGACTTGAAAACTACTTTTTTTTTAATTGCATTGTAATTTTTTTATATGCTTCTTTTTATGATTTGAAAATAGAGGGGAGTGGAAATGTTGAAACCGACATTACAAGGTTTTCTTTAATTATGGAGACAGGATAATTTTACTCCTTAACTATTCCAAATTAACTTGCATCCTAAGAACTACACTACGAACTACGACTAACACCAAATGGGGGCATTTGGTGTTAGTCACAAACATACATTTTCTGCCTAGTGACTATTTGCTTGAATGTTATTCTAAAAAAGAACGATTAGACTTCACAAAATTTTCACTGCCATATTTAGAAAAGTAGAAGAACAATTCCTAGTGTTCAGATATAATTAATCATTAACTCATAACACTTGGATCTTTTGTAGCTATACACACTACGTTCTATTTATTTCGCAGTCGCTTTCATATGACAAAAGGAAATATTTCATACGTTAACGTTGTTTAATTAACGTAGAAACATAAAAGTAAGAAATATTTTATTTACAAACCAAAGGTCTTTCTTATAAGTAGCCCTTAAATAACCTCATAGCCACTTATACTGATGAAATGGAAATGTAGTTAAATTTAATGGCCATCCATATGCTTCCAAAATACATATTCAACTAGCATATCACATATTAGCGGACAAGTTATCTATGAGCATGAGTGAGTTTGTAAGCTCTTTGAAGTGTAGATTAGGTAGGTACAGTATCACTTTAAGCAACCTCCCATTGGATTATAGAAGGTCCTCTCTTCAGCTATATTATGTTTATATGATTTATAAAGTTATCTGACCGGGTAATATGCACTCTTTAGGCAGATTTTAAAGTCCTGTAGCAATTTTACTAAAAATGAAACTATTACACATTTTTTAAATTTATGCCTGGGCAGCTAGACCTTTCAGCCAGAAAACCCTTAGAGGCCAGCCACAGATTACGAAATTACGTATGGTCATCATAATTTTTTTATTGCTCGATACCGGCAACAGACAGACGGCCTACCTGATGGAAAGTATCATCGCCTATGCTAACGCGTTGCCACCTTTTAGTGTGGAATAGGAGTGATGAGATAGGAGGAATATAATAGAGACGATGGGATATGGCGATGGGATAGGAAGGATGGAGTATAGGAGACGAGATACGAGGGGGGAGAAAGTGAGCCACTGGAATTCCGGACATAACCAAGATTTGAATTTTTTTCAGTACTCATAGGTGTGTGGGGTATTACAATATTAAGATAGTGTCCTGTAATGTCAATGACGTTACTTATACTTTTTCATTTTATATTAGTTGCTTTTTTAGTCCTTTAGTCAAAATTGGCAAAGACAGTGAACGTTCTTCGCCTCTAAGGAACCTATCAATGTGCGTGAACTAACACGGACCTGTCAATTTTTATACCTAATATGGAAATTGTAACAATTACCACGGACGGTGAAGAAAAACATCGTGAGGAAATGTGCAAAGCGAGATTATCGGTATGTGAAACCTGCTAATTTACCTTAGACAATAACAACAAGGGAACGAAAAAACTTCGTTTAAAAAAACCGACTTCAAAAACTAAAAAGTATAAAATAACTTATTTCTAAAGCTATTTTTAATTATAATATCTTATTTTTAATATATTTTATCTAAAACATCTTAAAGTCGGTGCTTAGTAATTTTCAAAATATACTAATTTTTATGTTTTACTTCGACGAAAGGTGCCGCGCGCCTTAAAAAATATAGGTCCCAAGAAACGGCAAGGGAATTTTTTTTCATAAAAAATTTTTCATAAAATGAAAACTACTGGGCCAATGTTAAATTTTTAGGGGACCAAAATATGGCAACTATTCCGCGTCATATTAAAGAAGAATCACGTAAATCGGATCATAAATCTCAGCGTAATCGGTGTACATATTTATATATATATATATATATATATATATATATATATATATATATATACACTCATACATATATATATATACATACATGTACATATTATATTATTATCCATGCAGGAACGGAGAAAGAATACAATTTCCTGCGGCCGGGCGGCCTGTCGTAAGAGGCGACAAAACAACCCACAGCCAGGTGGTAGGGCATTTGCCCGACTGGATGGCTACCACCCCTGGTCTAGAGTATGCCGCCATAACAACCTTGAATTGTGTTTCGGCAATAGTGACCTGGTTGCAATCTCCCTTAGGAGAGCAGCAGCGCATTTGTAGCACCTTTGGTGTTGCAAACGTCCATAGGCGATGTAACCGCTTTCCATCAAGTGGGCCGTCTGCCTGTCTGCTGAACTCATGCAATAAAAATTAAAAAAAACATATGGAACGTAATAGAAAAAACACATAAGAAATGTTCATAAAATGAAAACTACTGGGCCAAACTATGTTAAATTTTTAAGGGACCAAATAAATGGCAACTATTCCGCATCGAACTAAAAAGGAATCACGTAAATCGGACCATAGATCTCAGCGTAATCGGTGTACATACATAAAAAAAATACCAATCAAGTTGAGAACCTCCCCCTTTTGGAATTCAGTTAAAAATATATTAAGACTATATAGGTATATATCTTTACAGTAAAATAACAAATGAAACATTTATAGGTTATGAGTAAAATATTAATTGTTGCCTCGTGTCAGTGAATCACTCTATCGAATTGTATTCAAAAAAATAATTCGATACAAGTTCTTATATGGAATACACACATAGGGAAGTGCCAATATATTTACGAGTAGGTAATTATATGGTTATTTATTCATTTTAATTTTAAAGTAACAAAGTATTTTATTGTTGATTTTATTTAAATTTATTTATTTAGTTTACTAATTCAATATTTCATAAGTATAAAGTTTTAAAATTGGGTCGTTTTATTCTTACGCCAAAAGGAAGGTCTGCACTGAAAATCAGCGCTGTATGGGATATAATTCCATCACAGCAATATGTTGAGTGTAAACCTTGTTTGCTGGAAATGTGGCGTACCAATTTTCATAATAATTTGCAAGGATTGTAATTATGTCACTTTTCTGCAAATAAAGTCTTTTTCTTTTTTCTTTCAGACAAGCATGGCGAGTGTACCGCCCGTTTCCTTAATTGAGGATGAGCACGTTTCTAAGCTAATATTGTATTATTACAAATAACAGAAATAAAATCAAGGCCTGACTTGGGTAAGATGACTAAAAGCAATGTCTAAATGATAATATCTAGGTCAATGAAATTTGACATGTAAATTTATTTTATTTTACATCAATGAAGCTGTTTTTGATACTTTGGATAACAATTGTAAGGAAAATTGTGTTTCTCGGCCCAATTTTCTTTGGACTGAAAAAATTACATAACAAAAAACACACTATTGGTGTTGGGAATATATTAGAAAAAAGGAAGTTAGGATTAAATATAGGTAGTATTTTACACTAAAAAAAAACTTAGAAATTAAATACTATTATAAACATATTTACAAGTAAAAGATGGGGAGCGTTCCCAAAATGCTGGCCGCATTCCCGCGTTGTATGGCAACGCTAATGCGTTGCCCTAAATATAGGCCAGGCCTTTGGTCACGCGAGACTTCTTTCAATCGCCTTGAAAGGTCTCGATAAAGTTGATGAGCCTCACGTCCCCATGGCCCCAAAGTCTCAACCCCGAAAGCCACAAATATGTATTCGTCACCGATGGATGCATATTTGCGGCGTTTCAAGGTTTCTTGAAGTGTGGCAGTTCCTCCGGCAGTGACGGCTGTATTTGGAAGATGGGAAGCCGCTAACGTATCGGCACAAGTTGCGTCCCATACTAAGGGGCGTCCCATCTTCCAAGGTACCAACGACATTCCGTCCGGTCGCTTGCCATCGTCGCGGCACAGTCCGTTCGGTTCAAGAACAGCAGGTACCCCTACGGTGACAAGAGACCGGCCGATGATATCGTTGATTGCCGTATGTCGTAAAGTTCTACCAGCACTCCTCAAACACGACAAGCCATGGTGACCAAGTCTATCAACTTTATCTCCGCACCGACAACGATGTGGGACTACGATGTCTGCCCCCAGGCGAATGCAGGCAGCAATCCTGAATGTAGTATCATCCAGGAGTGTACCTAGATTCGCCGAGGGCAGTATTTATAAATTGGTGGATTGACAATTTTACTGTATATTCTCAAACTAAGCAAGTTATTTTTGTAGGTAGTTGTATTAACAAAGTCAGAATACTCAGACATACATAGTAAAAAAACTTAAATTTCGTTTCCATCGAGACTTGTACCTGGGACTATTGAATTACAGTAAAATAACCCGGGCAACGCCAAAGAAGCACCAGCGATAATATAATTGGCGCCTCTGTTGCCCTTCTAATTTATTGTTACTTTTAACATTTTTTCAGTTCGGTTACAAATGAAAAAAGAAATGTTTTGCGCTTTTCAAAAGAGAAATTGATTGTCTCTTATGACAATTGAAACTACAGGTATACCTACAATATATTTCGAATGACAGAAATATTGTCCTGTTACGATATTCATTTAAAGACGAAGATGCGAGCGGTATGGAGTTTAAATAAACTGAGCTTTGTAGAGCAAAACTAAATTAAAACCCAACCAACCGAATTTCTACAGAAAGTAAATAAGTTTTGAGTATAACTTGAAATTACTTAGACAAATAGAACAAGCATATTTTAAATTCAAGACTTTAAGCAATTAATTTAAATTTGAAAGATAATATTTACTTTCTTTTAAATTCTGACTACAGGGCTTTATAGTGTACAAAGCGTAGCCTGGAGGTGACTGGGATGAATAAACAATTTTAATCGATGCCATATTTCACACACTGAGTCCAGTTCGGGTGGGCGAGTACTGGGGTCACCCAAGATAATTTTCATAATAAAACATCCCTTTTCTCAGGCACTTTGCTGTAAATCAAGTTTTCCGGCCACCCTTTCAATTTCCTGACCGCAACACACTTCCGCTGAAATGAGGTTTTCATTAGACGTTCAAACACGTTTGTCTTTTCTTAATATTTTTTTTGGATAGTTAATATTTTCCTACTAATATTATAAACGAGAAAGTTTGGAAGATAGTGTGGATGTATGTTTGTTACTCTTTCACGCAAAAACTACTGAATCGATTTTGATGAAATTTTACTATAATATAGCTTACACAACAGAATAACACATAGGCTATAATTTATAAAGATATAGTATGAATTATCCAACATATAACGTGGGTGAACCCGCGGGGTGCTGCTAGTTATTATATAATAGCTGTTCCCACTACTTCCTTTGGCAAGACCTACGGTCTTATTCATATTGAGTTAGAGTAACTTTAAGGAAGTTTACAAACATTTAACTCGTTATAAATAAGATTGTTAGACTTTATATTCATAACTATTTTCTAAACGTTGTAAGATACTGAAACGAGACACATGAAATTCTAGCAAATAAATGCTGACTTCATTTCTGAATATTTTCATTAAAACTATTTGAGCTAACCCTTCAGATAGACAGACAAAAAGTTAATGAAGTATGCATCACATTAATAGCAGTTTTCTTTTAAAATGTGTCATTGATTTTGAAATAATACACAAATATTTCAATTTTATTAATACAGTTTTTTTGTAGCTGGAATACAGTAGACAGGAAGTCTGCCCACGGATAGAAAGCGTTAATCGTTGCCTATGGGCATTTGCAACACCAGAGAAGCCACCAACGCGCTGCCGACATCAAAGAAATTTTATGAGACCATTTTTAAGAAACCTCATATCGTAGCGCTGTGGATTAATAATACATTAAGTTATTATCACGAAAAATATCTAAAGCAGTTAAACTTAACCCTTAAATATATAAACTAAAAGGACAGCCCTATAAATCAATAAATATAAAATCTTACCTAGGCTGGGGAGTTTCTGGTCGCTTCTCCGTAAAACAGAGATAACACGTTGCAAACTGATTATACACACTTAGTACAAAGTAGACTCATTTTTAACTTAAATGTATGTATGTCATTCATAAAAATGTTCTTCAGTAAGAATTTGTTTAAATCAGACTTTTAAATTTGAATCCGTTATTAGACCAGTCTTTACGTGACGGTAAGCCTGCCCGTTGCTTGAGTGACTTGAACAGGAACTACGTGTCTCGGAATGAATATGCTGTGAAGGATCGCTTCAGGAATTCCCATATCCGCAAACGTCTTCACAGTCGTGACATAATACACAAAATAAAAGAGCATTTTACTGAAACCGGCTGGTTATATGAGAAACAAATTTCTAGCCGTCTCCGCTAGTTTCTAGCAAGGTCTAAGAAATATTGACGTTAGAGTTATGATACGCATGCTAATGGTGTAACAATAAGACATACCGAAGTTGAACAGCTAACTCTAAGCTACGCAAGGAAAACTTAGGATGTATCTGGGATTTAATACTAAGATCCGGATGTTGATCTAGTTACGTTACAGCCAGTTTAATTTAAATGTTATGTGAAACAGAGTTCAGATAACGGTCTAAGGCTGGTTGGAGACACACGGGAGTGGTTTCATTTGATATCTGGCAGTCGCAATCGCCGCGAGCTAAATGCTACCTCACTGTTTATTCCCGGGTGGGTAAATAAAGATTCCCCACCAACAAAAACTATTAGACTAGCTATGTCCGCCACATGACTCGCGCTGGACTTAAATTTACCTCTAACTCTGCAAGTTATGTAAAATAAAGCATAAGTATATGTAAAATTAATTTAAATCGCTTATTTTAATCCCAAAGGTATTTACTAAAATCCGTTCAGTCGCTTAGAAGTCTCTTCGATATAAATTTTTAGACAGATAAACAGACAAAAATTCTAAAAATATTTATGATTAGACATAGTTAGTTCATAGTATAAGCAGTTTGCACTTAAATTTTGACTTTGAAATCACAGCCGTATCAATAAAAATGCGGACACATGTAACAATACATTCTAATATTCTTGCGTATAAAAGAACTGACGTTAAAATAACATCTTATCATCTAAGTTTCAAAATATCATCTTAATATATATAAATTACGTGTCACGTTGTTTGTCCGCGATGGACTCCTAAACTACTCGACCGATTTTAAACAAATTTGCACACCGTGTGCAGTTTGATCCAACTTGAAAGATAGGATAGCTTACATTTGGACCCGGTAGGTGGCGCTGGAATCGGGTTCTAAATTTTATTTCTTCAGAGCAGAACAACGTCTGCCGGGACAGCTAGTATCATATAAAATTAGAATAAATTAATGTAATAAGTTATTCGTAAGGTACACCACAACACAAACATCATTCAATAAATGTCACACACAATAACAACAAATAAGAGAGTATAAATTCTAAAAACTTTTTTCTAAATTAAGTTGTAAAAAAGGGTACGGAACTCGAGGCCGTAGTTGTTATAAAAAAAATATCATATCAGAAATTAAATGTTATTACTTTTCAAACAATAATTCGTTATTTGACTCTTTGCTTTTGTAATTTATTATATACTAGAGGTCCGGGCAGACGTTGTCCTGCCCTGAAAAAATAAATATCTAGAAACCGATGCCAGCGCCACCTACTGGTTTCAATTATGAATTTAAATCGTCCGGGGACCACTCAAACACACACACACAAAAATTCAACAAAATCGGTTCAAGAGATTAGGAAGATCCTAGAACCAGATCCCAGCGCAGCCTAGCAGTTCAAATTGTGAATCAAACTAATCCGGGGACCACTCAAACGCACACAATTTTTTTATCAAAATCGGTAAAGTCGTTCTGAAGTTAAGCGCGTACCAAATTTTCTACGATTCGTTTTGATTTTAATAGATTAGTTATTATGATAATAAAGATTTATATAATTTAGTTGTGCCTACTTATGACGTCATACGAGGGTGACACTGAAAGTTCTTAGAAAATCAAAAACTGAGCAAACTAGCAAGTTATTATTTTTATTATATCTTTTCAAAATAGTTTCCGTTCACATCAATACATCGCTGCATTCGATAGAACCACCGAGAAAAGCACTTTGCCCACTCGTCCTTAGGGGTCTCTTCGATGGACTTCTGGAACGCAGCCACTGCTTCCTTGGCGCCCATAAAATGTTTTCCTAGAAGTTTTTCTTTTATTTTCGGGAATAAATAAAAATTGCAAGGTGCGAGGTCGGGGCTATATGGCGGGTGACCCAGCAATTCCACGTCTGACAACGCCAAATAGTCGATCGTTCGCCCGGCGGTGTGCGAGGAGGCGTTGTCGTGGTGAAGGAGGATCCTACTGCGAGGTCGTTTCTCTCGAACTTTTTCCAAGACAAGTGGCAAACATTTGTTAGTATACCACTCTGCAGTAACTGACTTTTGATCTTCTAAAACAATTGTCGCATAATGACCGGTCCTTCCGAAGAATGAGGCCACCATATTTTTTCCTACACTTCGACCTCTCTTCAATTTAGTTGGCAACTCCTCGGAAGGAAACACCCACTGAGCAGATTGTCTTTTGGTTTCCGGATCATAGCAATAAATCCAGCTTTCGTCACCCGTAAGTATGTCGAACACAGCTTTTGAGTCACCTCCGTTAAATCTTTGTATCATTTCACGGCACCAATCAACACGACGGAGTTTTTGGGCCTCAGTCAAATAATGAGGTATCCACCGGGCACAAAGCTTCCTAACGGCTAAATGTTTGTGGAGGATTTTGTGCACTTGAGTCATACCGATGCCTAAACTTGTCCGAATCTGCTGATAGGTTACTCTTGGATCAGTCTCTATCATACACCGCACAACACTGATGTTATCTTCAGTCGTCGCCGTAGAAGGCCGTCCCTCACGCAGAGCATCATTGAGATTGGTGCGACCACGTTTAAACTCATTAAACCAGTTATAAACAGTGGCCCGAGAAGGGGCTTCATCGTGAAAGGCCAATCGAAGTCTGTCATAACATTCTTGTTGACTTAAATGACATCGAAAGTCATAAAAAATCATAGTACGAAAATTTTCTCGCGTTAAATTCATACTGGCGTGACACAGACAAATTTCAATTTGCCGCCAAATCGTAAAACAAATGACAAATGAATGAAATTAGTACTCAATAATATTAGCAAAGAGTTCTATTTTCAAAATTTAAACTTATTTTTTTATTATATTTTTTAAAAGTGGCCCATTCTAAAAATTATCAGTGTCGCCCTCGTATGCTCGTACGACGAGTAAATTGGGTTTAAATGGATGTAAGCGTTTGTTAGAAAACATAATAAGATTTTTAATTTTAAATGAGTGTTTCGTTGTTCAGATGGCGAGTAAAATTTGTGAATGTTGGGGCTCACTGTTATCAAAGGCAATGCAGGCCGGCCTGATCCTTGGGGTTTTCATTATTCCGAACTAAGAATTTTATTTTTTATTTTACATCTTTTTTAAAGCAAATGGCGTTGTATAAATCTTCTTCATAAATTTACTGATAATATCAAGTGCTTGTTGTACTAATGTGGCTATGCGTTAACGGCGTTATTTTTTCACGGTTTAAATAAGACGTATTCGGCCACAACCTAAATCTTTAACACTAACGCAGATGAAGTCCCAGCCTAAATCAGATGAAGTCCTAGGATTAAACATTGTCATTTCTTGGCGTTTTTATTTTTCTTGGTAAGTAAACTTGCAATAACAGATCTAATGGTAAGTAGTTATCATCGTATTGATGATACGTATTTTTTTTTTATCGCCGACTACCTCCGTCATTGTGCAAGACAGAGCATTTTCTTTTTCGTGTCTCTTTTAATTTTTTAATCTAATTTTAACTACAGAATAGGAAAAAGGGGTGGGAATTGTATTACAAACCTTGATTGATGGAATTGATGCTACGTTGCCAGCCACGTTGGGGCTTAAGAAATCTGTTTTCACCCTTTTTGATGGGTTTCATATCATATTTAATTTCATATCCTCAGGGAAAACCGTGGGAGAGATTATCTAGATTTTTTGTATTTTATTACAAAACTAGCAAACAGGCATACGAGCCAACTCATGGAAAGTGGTTACTCTCGCCTCAAGGTGTTTGCAACACCAATGGCGAAGTTAACGCGTTCAGAGCCGTAGCTAGGAGGAGGCAAGTAGCCCGGGCACTAGCCACGGCACGGGGCGTCTATCGAAGGAGGGGCATAATTACCAATTATTAAATTTAAAAAGCAAATTATACTTAAATAAACTATTTCATAGTGTTATTTTTACTTCGTGATTTCATTTATGTTTTGTAAGTAAGATTTAGAACTGTGTTATCTAGTGTATCTGTTTTTTGTATTAAGATAATTTAAATAAGATAATCTGTTGTTCGTGCCTACCCCGCAATGGAACTGGCGTGAAGTTATGTATGTATGTATGATAATTTAAAGAGGTGCACCTATTACTACGCTCCTGATCGCGTTATCAGCCTTTGGGATGGGATAATGCGATGATATAGAGGAGGCATTAGACACTTGTAGTGTAATATATATAATAATAATAATCGGCAGACAAACACACACATTGTATATCCCCAAATTAAGCAAGTTACGCTTGTGTTATGGGTAATATACAACGGACTACTCTGGGGCCGATCCCAGACACCCAGACCATAGTAAATTACGGAGAAAATACGTTTCCGAAATTTACTATACCAGGAATCGAACCCGGAACCTCTGCGTTGCAGTGAGGTACGCCGGCAAAGCCTTAGCCCGCTCAACCACAGAGGCCGTAGTGTGTAAAACCATATTGTGTTATTCGTAAATATTATTTATGCATTTATTAAAAAAAAATGAATTTAAGCTTATTACTAAATTTACTCTTCTTTTTTTTTATATATGAATATTGAACATTTTTAAAGTTTACTTTAAACGATTGATTTATTTTGATAGGTAGTATCTAAATTATCTTACGGTACGTTTGCTATTCAATAAACTATAATAAAAAGAAGCCAAGCTTTTTTAAATTTTGCTTGCCAACAGCTGATACATTGCTATGCTTAAATTAAATATATAAGTATGGTTATCTTATACTAAATGTATAATCTCTTATATGCAGACATAACTTGCTTAATATTGTATTATATAGGGAAAATATACAAAAAAAAATCAGCGTAAAACGCTAGACTTAAGTTTTATTAATTAACAGTGAGTGAATATATTTTTTTAAAATTGTATAGTCATGATGTATAGACATACAGTATAGACATACTGTTCAGAATTCATAGCTTAACCAGAATATTAAAAAAATATTCCACGTTTACGGTAAACAGAACGACGTGTTTTTTATAAGATCACACAATTTCTCCTCAAGCAACCTGACTGAAGAGAAAATTGAAAATGAAGGTTGTGTATCCAACAAAATGTTCCCCCTCCATTTATTATTCGATCT
This sequence comes from Dendrolimus kikuchii, assembly GCA_019925095.2. Classification (NCBI taxonomy): domain Eukaryota; kingdom Metazoa; phylum Arthropoda; class Insecta; order Lepidoptera; family Lasiocampidae; genus Dendrolimus; species Dendrolimus kikuchii. The sequence continues at coordinate 10,725,139 of CM034398.1, read as the reverse complement.
CTCTGTAATGATACTATTTCACGATCTGAGAATATTTTTTATGATGAACATGTATGATACCAAACGTGTACATAAAAACGTACACGCCGTTTTTTTTACGAACTTTCCTAAATTATTCTACTTAGTAAAGATTTTCTTCTATAGCATCGTACGCGAAAGTTGGATATAATTCAACTATTCGAATAATATACTTGTACATAACTATGTATTAGGTATACATATATTACGTAGTGCCAATTATTGCACTGAGTGCCATCAGTGGTATAGTATCCCCTAGTAGTCTCGTGTTTTTGTAAGAATGTAGAAATAAATATAAATAGTAATAATAAATAGAAATAAATTACAAAAAATGCTTTATAATATAGAATAGAAAGGGGTACCCGAAACAAAAAAAAAATCCATTCAACAAGCATTACACAATAGGAAATTGTCAGATTTGTAACGGAAAGTGATTCAATGAAGAGCCCATAAAACGGGCACAAAACAATTGCTGTTATTCTTTATTATTACAGTTCAGGTGTGTTTCCATGATATATTGGCGTAACGTATCGTTTTTGTGGCCCCCGTATCGGCTGGGCAAATATTTAGGTGGGACCCGGCACTTAGTAGGTTCTAACAGTGTAATGTTTTTGTACAAATTTCTGTATAATAAATACCATTAGTTATTGTAAGAAAATGGGCCGTTTCAATTTACTCCTAAGTGAAAGTAGTTGTAAAATTTATGTTTTAAATCAAGAAAGATTGAAGAGAGTTTTTTTTTATATGTAGTAATAATATAAATAAATAAACAATAAATAAAAAACGTTGATTTCTGAACGACTGGACGAACATGAAACGTTTTACATTCAAAACCAAAATAAAGAAAAAAAAACTTAATTTTAAATTTAATTTGATTTCTGAACGACTTAAATTTACTTGATTTCTAAACGACGGGATTAACATCAAATGTTTGACGGGTAGGAATAGTTTCTTAGGGAAAGCGAAATTGTTGTTTTTGCTATATACCAAGCATTTTTTTCATGTTTACTCACCTTTTAAACCTTCCCTGGACTTCCACAAATAATTCAAAACTAAAATTATCCAAACCAGTCCAGCCGTTCTCGAGTTTTAGCGAGGCTAACGAACAGCAATTGATTTTTATATTTGTAAGTATAGATTGTTTTTCGTCACTCTATAAGTGACAGAAGAACGCTACTCGCTCAGTGACAAGATCCTCAGTTTATCCTTATATCCTATAAATCCTTATATCCAGTATATCCTTTGTTTAAAACATAGGTTTCTGATCACCACAATCAAAAGTTATGGTTCTAATAACGTTTTCAATTTTAAACTGATTTTATTTAAATCATTAAGGGCCTTACTTATAATCGATTCTTAAATTTAAAGAAACTGCTGAGCAACTGATTAGTGCAAATCTTACCCATAAGCTCTCTTTAGTCGAACATTTTGGGTACAACCTACGTTAATCATTCAAATTTACGTTTATCTGTGCTCCTCTTAGGTAAACAACAGGTAATAGACGTTTATAAGTGAAAAAAAAGATATTAATTGATTAGGGTCTGATTTTGATTCTCTTACTTAAGAGATGGCTAATCGTTTCTTAACGAGATTATTATGAATAAGGCCGTAAATATTATTTTAAGTTTGAAATGACTGACATGTGGCGACATCTATTCATTTGAGATTTAGTAACTATTCTGACTCACTTTTTTGGTGGGTGATTGCCATTTTTATTTTATTTAGGTGATATCGAATCAGTCGAATACATTCTTGGTGTCCGTGATTTCACAAGAAACAGAATTAAAATTTACATTTTAGTTATCTGTTTATTCCAATTCTGCCAATTGACCACGGAACCCTAAAAACGGCAGAATAAAGAAAAATGCTAGATGTGGAAATTTAATCCTGTAAAAAAACAAAGCAATCAATTGGCAGCTGCCGTCGTGTCTCATCCCTGTACTTGAGCACTTAGGAAGGAGGCTTAACTGTGGCTACAACATCATGACTTCAAACGGACGGGATAACAAAGTGTGCGTATATCGCTCTGGGGCGGATTACGTGTGACAATGACACCGGTTTTTACGATACCTCGCTTATTGCCTTTCGAGCTCCGAGAGGGATGTTACACCTACGCCTAGTGCTGATAATACAAAGTTAGCAAGTGGTCTGGTCTCACGTACATTATGTGCAGCCGGCACTTCCGGCCAAAACAATTTATTGTATTGTTATAGGGCCGAAGCGCCGCTTTAGCCAAATTGCTCACCATGAAGAAAATTATATCTCGCACTTGAAGTCGCTAGTCAGGAAGAAACCATGATAATATGTAATTTAATTTTAATATATTTACTTTAGATATAAAATTATAAAATAACAATAAATAAATTTATAGTCTTGAGTCTCCTGAGGGAGGGACCATGGGTAGATTGCAATAAAAATAAGTTAAGTTTTCTTTTATTGTATTAGTTTATAAAGTATATTACTACATTCAAAATTTAATCCATCAAAATTGCATGCGTTTTAAAGTAGATACAGATGTACAAATGCCCTATGGTTGCAATATAATAACGGTTTTAGGAGGTTGGTGGGGCTGCTCAGATTGTGCAGCGCATCAAGTATGTTTGCTGAAGCACGAGTTGATGATTACTATGTAATCGTAAGAAAAAGAGCAGCTTCGTTGCTCTGGCGGATTCTAGCTAGCTCCAACTACATCCTGAAAATCCTGGCTGACAGGTATGACGTGCCAATACTCAATTGTTGTGCTGGCAAAAGCTAGTACAACAATTGTAAAATATTAGGATATATTCTACTAACTCTAATTATAAGATTTTTGTATACTTTTTACTATCAACAGTGAATCATTTATAATGACTTGCAATAAATGATTATTGAATATCTTTGAAGCCCGGACTTTTGGTGGGCTTGCGCGGGGCCATAGAAAGGCCAACACATAGAGGCCCCTTCACAAATTTTATGTAAACGTGGCGTGACACTGACCGGCAATTACCCCTGTCTACATCATATCATAATACACCCAAGGACAAGACCCGGCCAGTGTAGGACTATAGGGAAATGAGAACAAAAAGTATCGGGCTATTGGGGTGAACTGCTAGTGGTACTAGGGGTCTGGGAATATTGGGGCTATGGCGTCTGTCGCAATGTTCAGGGAACATGGAAAAATGGGCAGACGGTTACTAGTCACTTCCTGCATGGACCCCAAAAAATGGTATAGAAGACAGGGGCAACATGGGTGTGAGTGGCTAGGGGGTGTAAAGAGGTGGGCTGCAGGTTCACCGAAACTACGTCTGACGTTATGCCATTCATCAATTCCACCCCTAGAGCTTGAGTCTCAGCTCTAGCCATCTTCACTCCCGTGCCGGCTGGCTAGGCCAAGCACGGTGGCGGGGACCTTACTTCGGCCCCCGGAGTCAGGTCAAGGCTACGCCAAAAGCCCCCCTGCGGGTCAATAAATGTGCTTCTGTGCTTCGTGTAAAAACTTAATAAAATACAAAAGTAATACTATAAAATCTTAGTTGCTATCAATCAATCAATATATCAATATATATATATATATATATATATATATATATATATATATATATATATATATATATATATATATATATATATATATATATATATATATATATGTGTGTGTGTGTGTGTGTGTGTGTGTTTATATTTTTAACATACATTAGCAGCAACTAAGATTTTTAATTCCTATATGTACCTATGAATTTTTCTCTTTCAAATGTTCAACATTAATCAGTAATATTGTAGCCGAAAAAAACCGACTTCAAAAACTAAAAAACTAAAAAGTATAAAATAACTTATTTCTAAAGCTATTATTATATATTATCTAAAACATCTTAAAGTCGGTGCTTAGTAATTTTCAAAATATAGTAATTTTTATGTTTTACTTTGCACCGACTTCAAGATGTTTTAGATAATATATATTAATAATAATAGCTATAGAAATAACTTTTTTTATACTTTGTAGGTTTTTAGTTTTTGAAGTTGGTTTTTATAAACGAAGTTTTTTTATTTTTTTTGTTACTTTTTAGTGTCTAGCTATGTATGGGTAGACCTACGAAAGGTGCCGCGTTCCTTAAAAAATATAGGTCCCAAGAAACGGGAACAATAAAATGTTCGTAAAATGAAAACTACTGGGCCAAACTATGTTAAATTTTTAGGGGACCAAATGGCAACTATTCCGCATCAAATTAAATAAGAATCACGTATATCGGATCATAAATCTCGGAGTAATGGGTGAACATACATTAAAAAAAAGATCCCGACGAATTGAGAACCTCCTCCTTTTTTTGAAGTCGGTTAAAAATTAATGATCTAGCATGAGATTAAAAGAACAGATAATCTATGTTGCAGACAAAGCCGCGCTCAGGAGAATCGCCCATCAGTGAAACCCGTGCATTTAGGTTTAGCTGATATGGATAATAATTAATACAACTACCAATACCAACGCTGTACCTATAGACTTCGTTGCTTTGCAGACCATTGTAGCAAACTGAACAACAAACAACATGATTGTTAATTCGTGATTTGATTTGTTTGATTTATAACGCATTGCACAAATTAGATTATTAGTAGTGCTTTGTGTTAAATCGCAATTGTTAGCGTAGCTATGGCATGGTGATTGCATTGGGAAGCCTTCCGTCGGGCGGAAGAGCGTGATGTATAGCCCGAAATCCGATTAATTTGCGAAACCTGTTAGTGGGACAATAACGTTTAAACACATTCCTGTGTCGGCTCCGTCTCTTCCATCACCTTGAATCATTTCGCAATTAGATGAAGCAACTTGTAAGCCCCTAGGAAGATAATTGAAAACTGTATACCGTAAAATATTTTATCAGAATTTCTACACACCTGTTATAACGGAACATACACATATAATATTATATTATAGAGAAAAACTGTTATTATTTACATTTGTTTTGCTTATTATTACCATAAATAATTAATAGTAGTGCACCCACGCATATCAAGGTTTATTTAGCTTTGGAATCTCACAAACTTTACCTCTTTGTAATATTAAGTATAGATTTTTAGAATACCGTAGTCATTTTGGCTACCATAGAACGGAACCCTTACGACATCGTCATGTCGTCATCATGTCAGACGTCTGTCTGTCCATCTGGTTTTAAGTCGTTTTGTATGTCGCAGTCAATTTGAAAATGTAATCTATGTGCAGCTGTACAGTGCTGAGGTGAAGTTGCAAAAAAGTAACGATTAGAGGTCGCCGTCACAAATATAACTGAGAGTTGTAATTTTTTTATCTACATATAACATAGTCGTGTGTGGTTGCGTTAGTTAGATATTAAAAAAATATGACTGTCTTTTAATGATTTTTTATTTAAGTCAATAGGTAGGTGAGATATTTTTTAGATTTTGACGGCCGCTGTGGTTGAGCGGGCTATGTCTTAGCCGGCCGGGCTCCGGGTTCGATTCCTGGCATAGTAAATTTCGTAAACGAACTTTCTGTTATTTACTATGATCTGGGTGTGTGGGATCAGCCCCAGAGTGATCCGTTGTATATACATGTCCGTTGTATACCTATAACACAAGCGTAACTTGCTTACCTTGAGAATATATAATGTGTGTGTTTGTCTGTCATTATTATTCATTATTAAAGTTGTAAAAATTGTCACCTCACACCCGCATTATGTGTGACTTTCCACGCACTTAGCAGATTTTTTGGTACACAGTGATTCTTATTTGTGTCATAGATGGCAAATTCAACTTTGATTTTCAACCTTGTAGAAAAAAATATAGAAAAATATTTGTAGGATAAGTTGTGTTAAGCACAGGTCTTACGTACGATCCTTTACCGTTCTAATTTTGTATTACACTAAAATGCTTTCATAAAAACCTTATTTTTTATCAAACATCTTTTTCGAAGCATATTACAAGGATAAAACTTCTTATTAGCTAACTTATTGAAGAAACGGCCCAATCTTGATGTTATTCGTGTCTCGATAAAAGGGATCCGGCAATCATGGGAGGTCGTAAAACACTGATTAGCAGAACAACGGAAGTTGTGTGCGAAATAGTTCGCAGATTACGCCCGACCCCTAGGTGTTTAACTTGCTTTGAAGATATTTCTATTAAACCGACCAAGTGCTTGGCGGACCATGACACTTCACTGCAAAAATGTGCAGCTACATATATATTTCATATTCTTGCTAACTTACATCCTTGTACACCAATAGTTACGGAAAAAATGACTATGTGATACAAAGATACGCGGAGAGACGGATAGTTCCGTTTTTGTTTAAATAGCTACGGAACCCTAATGAATATTGGGCACAGAAACTTTCCTACATGTATGAAACGATGAATAAAATCAGATACGCAAGAGTTGTGTGTCATTATCGTAGGCCCGTACGGTAATATATTATTTTTTATAAGCCGATATTATTTTAGTTGGTTCATTTCTTTGGAGAGACTTCGCGTCTCTGCGTATTGTACCGACAGTATAACCTTCGTCTTCTTTCTACTACCGCACCGCAACGGTTCTCTAGAACGTTTCTCTTGGGTACCGTGGGGATTTGGAATGAGCTCCCAGCTGAGGGTTTCCCACAGTACTATGATATGGAGTTTTCCAAAAAGGGTGTCATAAAATTTCTTCGAGGCCAGCAGAGCGTTGGTAACATCTCTGATGTTGCAAACTTCCGTAGGCAACGGTACCCTCTTTCTATTGGGTGGGCCGTCAGCCTGTCTGCTGTACTCGAACTATAAAATAAAAATAAATAAAAACTGTCTTTTAATTTGGATGAATCGACCAAAGTGATCCATATAAACATATACTTGAATGATTAATTTGAATATCATTGTGTCCTTTCAGTTGTATGCCATTCAACCAAATTGATCTAATTTCATTGATCCGTCTTCTATCAGCAGTAGGTTCACTCTACTGTTCGAGATAATTGAAATCTATTTAAAAATGTAATGAAATTAGCACTTACATTCCACTGTACAGCAGAAACATTAATTCGTGTAAGTGATGAAGGAGATATTTGAGAATTATTTAAGCGAGGTTACACTGGTCTGCGGTTGCGGCCAGTGCGTAGTGATTACCGCAATTGTGCTTTGGACAACCGACGGCTATTACCTAACAAGGTTTTACGATACCATTCTATAGGCCATAACTTTTTACTGGCATCAAATAGTAGTACAGACTTTTGTACAGGTAATTTACAGGGGTTTTGCACTATTCATTTGTATTATAGTATGGATTTATACTGTGGTAACTTTGTGACTAGATAACCTATGACTCTTTGGAATGACATAAGTTTGAGCGCCGGCCGCGTAGCATATGATGTGATGTGATGTGTTACATTTACGCTACTTGCTAGTATTACCGCATAGAATTTATCAGGTTAATATAATAAATTATTTTGAATAACGCGACGACATCTCAAAAAGTCTGAAACGTTTTAAACAGGAATAATATTCCATTAAGATTTTAAATGTATAACTCAATTATTAAGTCTGAAGCAACCGGTGAAATAGCCTCTTCCGGCAACGGAAATACTCCAAACACGGATTTGAAAATAAATCCAGCTGTGTATTTTAGGAACCTTTCTTATAATAGAAATGTAGCTGTTTTCTAAAATTTTCCTAAAAATATTTTATTTATTTGTGGATCTAGACTTAGTAGTTTCTGACAAAAATGAATTAGACATACTAAGACAGATGGACACACTTAAACTCGATTTCTATACTGTAGCGCTGGTAAAAAAATTCCATTACTTATAGGCATATAATTTATTTCAAATTTTAACCGACAGTAAGGCAAACGCACAGACTCCTAAAGTTAAAATATATGAATAAACAAAATTAAATGATTAGATAGTATGTCACAGGAACCGGCTGTTAATGTATAAGGTAGTTGGGCAATTCTCGTTGTTTGCGAGCGAATGTCCAACGCGCAGCATTGGCCACAATCAGGTTTTTTTTAAACTAGTGCTTGATCATTCATGTTTGACTACAGGTAACTAATTAGCGCGCATTATTGTTATCATCAAAGCACTTGAAACGGCAAGGTTCTTCAAAAGCTATATAATTTTTTTTAAAGACCTGGTTGCCGCTAATGATATGCGCGGTGGGCGCTAGAGAATCACCCAATGGACAGTCAAGTCAAGTAAAACACTTTTTACCATTATACAGAACAGCAATTTTGTACATGAATAGCAATGTATAATGTCATATCTTAAATAAGTCTATTAGCGCATTAATTATTTTGATAATAATATACTTCAGCGGCCGTTCTTGTACATGAAAATAATTTAGAATTTTTTGTAACACGTGTTATTTGTTTGATTATGTATTTTAAAAGATGGTCGACTACAGAATAAAACTTATTTAGAGATGCGCCGAAACAGCAATGACTACAATGCTGCCCCGCAATACGGTTAATTCAGTTCGTTGAACAAGCAAACAACAAAGCATTGTACAGCCCAGTTAAAATGAATTAGGAACAAAGCAAAGCCAAACCGTTTTCCTGACACTATTGAACATCACGATTCATACTCCTTTCTTTGGTTTAATTATTTTTAAGGTCCCGTAGCCATTTTGGCAAAAACGGAAGCCTTATGAATATTTCATATCCGGGCGTCCATCTGTCTGTTGTCTTAGTATGTCACAGTTATTTTTCATAGAAACTACCGAGTCTATATGGATTTATAGTAGAAACATTTATGCCCTTATTCATATTGAGTTAGAGTAGGTTTGTAGTTTCTTTAAAAATTTTAAAGATGACTATAAGCTTAATTTAACTCAATATGAATAAGACCATTAATCTCTATACTTCTACAGTCTACACAATGCTGTAGTGAAGTCGCGAAAGTATTAAAGATTAAGAGTAATCGCCATACATAAATAAGTATCGAATTTTTCAATGGTTGTTAGTCAGGTCTGATAAATAATTATGATTATGTTCTTCAATAACTTTTAAGTTAAAGATCGTAAATATATAGACCCCCTGTGTGCGCGGATCCGAAGTAAAAAAAAACCCACTACAAATAAACCCTGTAAATTTGAAATATGAAAGTTGAAAATTTAATACAAACCAAAATAGAAGAACTTAAAAAATACTTTCATTGATAATGGGTTATAAATAGATCCATAAAGGATTTTTTTAAATAGTACTTATTTTTTATAAACAGTGGACGATTGTCAAACTGCTGGAGGGATGTAACAATTTCATAACGGTTCCGTTTTGATCAAAATGATTACCGGACCTTAAAATGAGTGAAATGAGTAATTCAATCGTTATTTTAAAATATAATAATAATAAAACTTTATTTATTTCTCAAACACAACAGATTCACTAAGAAACCTTGTGTGTGAGACTGGTGCCTGAAACAGATTTATAAGAAATCTGTATGACAGTTCACCAGTGCTCCACTCCAAAGTTAACGCTCTATTATCCAACTCTAAGTGTAAAAGCAAGTCAAGACGTGTTAAGTCAAAAACAAAACGACCACTAGTGTATACGCCTCTATGATTCCCTTTCCTTTGACATGCGAATTTTGAAATAGTGAAAATTTATTCGGGCTTAGGTACTAAGAGATGCCACGTAGATGTGAGTTATGTAAATTACACGGATTCTGACTATCCATCATTCGGCAAAGGTGGCTTGGCTAATTACCGTGTCGGCACGGTAAAAGCGTTTGTGTCTAAAACTACCTAAACTGATGCGAGATGAGATGAATGACCGAACATCAATCAATGTTTCATTTCGGTAGCTATTAGGCCTTTAAAATTACCACATCGCGTGGAAGCCGCGATATCATGCGTCATGTTATATTTGCCTACGTATTAATTTACAAAATGGAAACTCTAAGTTAATGTTATCCTGAAGTAATTGTGTCTTAATTTTATCATACTTAGCCAATGAGATAACTAAATTTCATAGAAATCCAGGAAGCATCCGCACTACCGCGGATGACTGCCTTCGAGGCATAACATTTGCCGTCTCTCCTACCATGAATTATGGTAGGGGTCTATTGTCCACCAACCCTGACTTAAAAATGATAGGAGGAATACGGGGGCGATTTTAGTGGGCATCCAGTGGATGCCGGGAGTTCATCATTATCCTACAGTCTGGTGCTTAAAGCATTTCCACCGCAACAAAAAGTATCATTACAGTGACATAATTTCTAATCCTGACAAAAAACTTACATTACACAAGTATTTTGTCCAGTCTAATTTGTACAGATATTACTATATTAGTAGATCATATATCATTTATTAGGACTTATAAAAAAAATTGAAATGTTAAACAAACTACGTTCGACTGTCACCTGGTGCTTACTTGGTTGAATATTAATCCAGAACTTGAGTAAAATTGTAAATATTTATTACTGGCTAGATCCAAAATTGTATAATGTTAAAAAAGGAAACTCATCCAATTGATGAAATATTACTTGTAGCTGTGTATTAAAAGATTCATTTTGAAACAAAGTACAACCACTTGAAAGGTATATTCCTGTATGTATGGTGAAGTAATATAATGTATATTGATATAACAATGCTCTTAATGGTTCGATAAACATTCGTCCTCGGAGAACAGAAACAGGCTTTGCTGATTGCAAATTGTGCTTACTGCCGACTACAAAATGTAAGCGAATTTTCTCCAAGTTCATTCGTGAAATACGAATTGACCTTAAGTTGATTATTCTCAGAATTTACAAGATTTTCATTTCCATTATTTTATGTACTCCGGCAAAAAAAAGCTAAAGGCTGATGAATGTAAGGATAAAATTAACATGTGTAACAAAGCATTGTTCGCATCTGTTGGTTCCATTTGACAATTTTTCAAATCAAAGAAAATTTATGAAATCAAATACAATCATTTAACATTATTCACTAATTTAAAAATGTAATGCAAATATTGAATTCTAGAATTTATTCTCATATGACGGGACACAAATAATAGAGTTCAATGATACGCTTCCAATTGTAAAGTAACACAAATTTATTCAATCATCGAACAAACAGACATAGCCATACACCACCGATATAATGTGGTAGACAAAGGACATCAATCCAAACGGACGAAACGGTCTTCTACATTTCTTATATGGAAATCTTAGGAGTGGGGAGTAATATCAACCCGTTTTTCTTAAAAACTTTCAATATTGGTGTCTTCAAGGCATGCACTTCCAGATTCATGTGCTCCTAAATCAAATCATCACTTGACCTCAAGTAATTAATGACGGTCAAACGCAAATATACCTATTACCTAATTTTAAACAAAAGCCAGCTATAATTGAAAGTGATAAGTTTTTAAGGCTTTCAGAAGTAGTCAACTTTTAGAAATCCCTGAGAAGTACCTAATATTTGGTTAACCATAGTATACTGCCGACAATACTAATGTTACTTAATGTTTGTTGTTGGCATTTTTATCGCACAAGAATTAGGCTAATGTACTGTTCTAAATTACGGTGTAACAATGTTTGAATAAAATGTATTGAGTGCTTTATGTATCTTTTTACTTTTAGGTGTAATACATAAATTTATAACCATACTGCTTCATCTGGGATAATCTTATAGTTAAAGGCCGCCTCACGAAGATTAATTTAATGCGTTATTTGTGATGCGATATTGTTATTATTGTCTATGACGTAAATATTGATAGATAACGTAGTTAAAGGCGCACTATATATAATATGCATTTGGTTACAATCAATAACCATAATAACATTATCGCAAGTGAAACCCGACGGTGAGATAGTGTTGTTGCTTTTATGTACATAAATATGTAGATATAATCAGTCACGAGAATTCAGCACGTTATGTAATGATTTTATTAAAGAATGAATGTAATTTACAAAGTTTATTCTCATTGAAATTACAAAAGCACAAATTGTTATACAATCATAATTGAATCTTTGACTGACACATTACAATCGCGTAACCGAAATCAAAGTATTAATTTAACAAATAAAAGTTATAAAGCCCGATGTTTATGACAGTTAAATTAGTCTGAACAAGAGTAATGCATTTGTGCTACTTGTACTCGATTATTTTAATCCACAGCGTCCCACTGTTGGGCTTGGCTCTCCTTAATTTATAGATCGTATTCTAAGTGAATTGACATTTACAGGTATCTAAAATTTCTGTCTGTTTCATTTTCCAGAACATTTTTCTTCAGGGTTGTCTCGTGTTTTTTGCTGAGGTAAAGATACTTTACCTATGCCCGGGAACAAACAGTGAGGTATTGTAGTGTGAAACTTGCGGCACCTCCTGGTTGCCCATTAAAACCACTCAGGTGTTGTTCTAATTAGTATTCCGTGATCGCGGCAGGACGAAGATGCAGACCGTGCGGGAAATCTGTGGAGAACCGGATTCTTGGCACTCGGCATAAAGGCCGGCGAGGAGGGACGCGCACAGTTCCGCGGGCCAACTCTCTCTAGATACTTATATGGATCAAATTTTAACTAATAATACTGAGGCTTCATCTGTGTTAGTGTTGAGGATTTAGGCCGTTTCATGCAGATATGAGATAGGTTTAATGCTTTACAAGATGCGACATTGTTAATGACGTTAAATTTTAACAGATAGCGTATGTATGTATGTTTGTCCTTAGAAGATCATTTTCGTACATTACAAGCAGGATTTTTGCAATGAATTACATTATTTAACGATATTTGAATGTCTTAGACGAATTGAGCTACCTCTAAAGTTGGTACTTATTACAGTACAAAATGTTTTATGTTAATCATCTAAAGATCCAATTTTACTAAAAATTATCTTCTAAGAAAAAATAAAGTATATATATATATATAGGTAAGTGACAGTAGTTTGGGACCAATCACTGATCTTTAGGTATTTTCCCTTTTTTATTTAGTTTTAGTTTTTATATAGTATAGTTTGTAGTTTATAGTTTTATGTACTTTTCTTCAAAAAGTTGTAACTGAATAATAACAACACATTGTGGCGACCGAAGGTAGAACTTTCTGGCAGCGTAAGCTGGTTTCAAGACTTCTAGAAAAAGGTAGAAGATTCTGGAAGGAAAGGACAAGGACGGATATATTTTAGAAAAGGATAGACGATGAATGAATTATCTAGAATAGAAAGTTCGGGAAGGAAAAGACAGAGATAAATAGATGTTAGAAAGGGATAGATGATAAACGAAAGTTCTCGAATAGAAGGTTTGAGAAGGAAAAGACAGAGATAGATGTTCAGAAAGGGACAGATAGTAAATAAAAGAATAACAAAAGAAGATCGAAATTATGGGTTCCAGAAGATTCTTCCGGGTATATAAGCAGCGTAAGGCGCGCCTACCGGGCAGTTTAGAGTTGAGTTCAGTTTAAGACAGCGAAGCGACAAGTGCGATACGGAAGAGTTGGAAGAGAAATTTAATAGAAGGCAGTGAGGACTTAAGTGGTGAATTTAGTGACAAGTTTAGTGGACAGTTAAGTGAAGGAGGAGTGTAGCGTAGTTCGAGAGACGAACAGAAGCGAGCTACACGTGGTAATATCGGAGGTGAGCACTGCAGTAGCAGGAGGTGGTCTACGCAATATCGGCGACGGTATTGTGAGTGAGACACCTTATCGTCGGGACAGTGCGTCGTTAGTTGTACGTGTAGAGGCAACCCTGCGGAGAGATATTACGTGCGGCTGTGTAAGTCAATAAAGGTGTCACTTAAAAGAACTCGTGTTTCCTTCCATTCCCAGTGCGTACCCCTGCTTGCACATAATAATATAAAATAATTACATACTAATATAAAAATTATAACAATAAAAAAACAAATTATTAAGTTAAAATAAAATTACAGACTACCTAGACCCCATAGAATATCTGGGCAGCTGTACGATTTACCACCGAGCAAATCCCACGTGTCAGCACTTTTATCTATTATTTTATATTGTATCAAGTCAGTTCGCAAACGCATTGCGACGTACGCTAGTATTTCAGAACTCAATAAACCACATATTCATCAGACTTGCATGCTTACCTTGAAAACGATCAAACTGCGACAGCTCAACGGGTACCCAACCCATACAGCAGGTAAAAAAATTAAAAATACAACGTAACCATAAACTTATAAGAAATCAAAAACTATACTTGAACAATAAGTAGGTATAGACGTTAAACTAAAAGATGCTATTAAAAACGGGAAGAAAATAATTTACGCTTAATAAAATTCCTTAGTGCTATAATTTCACTTTACACTCTTGCTGCAGGATAGTGCGGGTGTTAATACAGTGCGAATGAGGTGGAAAAGCACTGCCAGCGTCGCGGTGGGTACCTCTCGTTCAATATTCATGAACTAAATTCGGGCTCTGAACCAAGGGTTTGTTTGAGCGGATCAAATACACCTAAAAATCTGCCTTGCAAAGAAAAGGCAGTTTGAAGAGTCAATAATTCTAAGTAACATCAAACTGTTTTTATGACTGAAGTTATATAATGTTCCTGTTGTGAATGATTATGATACACCGCCATTGTTCTTTTTGGTAGATGTATCATACAAACAAATAAATTATTTGAAATATTATGTATGTATAGTGTATACCAAGAATAAGAATAAGAATAATAGTATAGGTACTAATATTATAAAGAGGAAAGATTTGTATTTTTGTATGTTTGTGATGAATAAATTAAAAAACTAATCGACCGATTTCAAAAATTTTTTCGCCGTTCGAATTCTACAGTATCCCTGATTAATATAGGCTATATATAAATTAGGGATTACTACTTAAACTTCAATAATGTAACCCATCAATCTAAACAAAATATTTTACGCTGGAATGAGTTTCTACGATTTTGATGAAATTTTATATGTGTTTGAGGTCCCGGGGTGGTTTAAATTCACAATTAGACCCGGTAGGTGGCGCCGGAATAGAGTTCTAGATTTATATTTTTTCAAGGCAGGACAATGTCTGCCCAGATCGTTAGTATTTAAAACAAATAATAGCTACGGGTTTCACTAAATGCTTTATGGCTACGTTTTTGTCCATCTCTATTTTTATTTCCGTAATCTAAAGTACGTAGGTATATACTAAATTTCACCATAATCAGCGCATTGCCAAAGCTGTGAAGAAGGAACAGACAAATTTACTAAAAAAGTTACTTTCAGTTTTGTCATTATATTTAAGTAGAGTATGAATGCATGGCCTGTAGGTACATACATTGTCATTTATATGCACACGATATTTACAGAGCTTAAAGTTACTTTTTAAACATAATACATATTACTTTTCATGTTACCTTTTACAAGTTTAAAAGTTACTTTTTAAATTAATATAATATATAAAATGTTGTGTTGCTTTATTGTTTGGTTTAATATTGAAGCGTTGTAGCTCGAAACTAAATAAGTTTCCCCAAAGTCGTTGTAAATAAACATAAATTGCTATTGCCAAAGTTTTCGGGTAAATATGGGTACGATTTGTATTATTAGCCATCGTCGCCGCCCTCGAACGTGCCTTATCTCAAAGTTCTTTAAGTAAAAAGCGCTTAAGACGAAATGGCTCACGAAACGATACAATAACAACGGTCTACGATGGCCCCATCCGAAGCCAGTACATTTGGAATAAAATATACTAAACTCCGTCAAGTCGACGTGGACCGCGCACAGTGGAAGGTTCCAGGGTTATCGAGAACAGTCAGTGCTCCCCTAAAAAGCATGTAACTGAAAATATCTTGTACCTTAAAAATACCAATCCACGTATTATATTGTTTAAATCATTTTCACAGGTTCTATTTTCATGTTCTATTACCTGATTTTTTCACATTTTATTTTAAAAGTTAGAGAGATACACATGTACACATTACAAAAGACTTAAATATGAAAGTCCTTTCACTCTTCTAGGCCTAAATAACATTCTCTCAAACGTTTATGTACACTCGGTTTATATCGTTTCAATAATCATTGATTTCTCCCCAGACGTTATTTTTATTTTTACGAAATGCTACTGTGGTATATAATAAAATAAAATAAAGATTTTTATTGTCACCAAAAATTACACACAAATTTCGTCTTAGAATTTCTTCATTGTAAGACTGTTTCGATACTAACACGTACCTAAACTAGGCCAATCCTGTATCTTATGTGTTAGATAATATATTAACAATAATAATACCTGCCCATAAACGTCCCACTGCTGGGCGTGAGCTTCTTTAATTTTAGTCCACCGAGCTTTTTAAAGCGGATTAGCGGGTTTCACACAACGTTAGTCTCGCTGTAAAGGATTCCTCACGAGGAACACACGGAACCATTGTAACAACATGCATATTAGAACAGAAAAATCCCTAAGCGGTGCATGCTCTCTATCCAGGATTAAAACACAAAGCTATGGTGAATTACCATTGTATACATATCATAAAATAAAAACACCTTTTTCTTTACAGGCCCATTAGTTTTAGAGTGAAACGGCAGTAAAATACACAGCATATAGACCGATGAACGGAACTCTATATATGTTTATAGTTTCTATTAATTCAGATATACCTATTATATGTTGGACTTTTTTAGGAAAATGTGGTAAACAATAAAAATATTTTTTATAAAAAAAAATGAAATTAATTGTCAGTTGAATTTTTCATTGTATTTTACACGAAACGTAACCAGTGGCGAGACTTGGGCTTTTACCATGCCACGATAGCTGTGCTCTCTATATGAGGGTAGCTAAAAAGTTAACTTCTCAACAGTTGAGACGCCGACATTCTAAAACAATAATTGCAATTCATATATAGTTATAGTTATTCACTCATAGTTATTAGAAACAATAATAACTAAGAAAAAAAAAGTTAGTATGACGTGATTGAAACACAAATACTAAATTTGCAGTGTAGTGTAATTATAACATATACAGACGAGCGCGCATGACAAGAGTTATGAATGTGAAAGAAGCAAGTGAGGTGTGTAAGAATAAGCCTAAATGGCGCTCTGTTGTTCGTGCCTACCCCGCAAGGGAACTGGCGTGAAGTTATGTATGTATGTAATTATAATTTGATTTCTGTTATTCTACATGCGACTAACAAATTCATTCCAATTAAGCTACAGGGCTTCACTCGCATTAATGGTATCCCACGGGAACCATTCATTTTTCCGTGATAAAAATAACATATGTGCTAATATGTAACATTCCAGACTATATATAATCTATCTCTGTGCAGAATTTCATCCAGATCCGTTCAGCCATTCTAGCGTGATTGAGCAATAAACATGCATCCAAACTTTCGCATTTATAATATTAAATATCGATTCGACTAAGAAACCCTAAAAACTGACACGCTTATCATAAGAATTAAGTGTTGTATGAGTAAATGATTATACTTTGAAAGTACAGTCATCCACGCCATATTAAATTCCCATCGAGACTTGCTTAATACTTTAATATCTTACTTTCAATTTAACGAGCGTGCGTTGAATGTTTAGAGCTTGCTTAAGAAAAGTAAATTGGAAGAAGCGCGTAACGATTCCGTAATAAGAGACTAAAAGCTTTACCAATAGAGTCCTTTGCTGAATTAGAGAATTCATTTGATTCGATATAAAGTTTGTTTAGAGGTATTGTATGTTTCCTTCTCAGGCAGACGTAAAAGTGTAGACGGAGCATACGTGAACTTTTTTTTAACATTTGTTTGAATAACTTTATGTGGTATACTCGTGATATGCATATGTGTGGTTAATAGTAATGTATCCCTTGGAAACTATTCCACCATTATCCGTACTAATTACTAATTAGATTATTTAATACTGAGTTCTCGTAACGCACTGCGCCGCGATTAACATTTTATTCCACAATCGGTATTCTTTAGCCGGCTTCATTTTAAGAGTCCTAAACTCCGTATTTCTATTAACAGTCTAAAGTTTTATTTAAAAATATCCTAAAACATTACTTTTAATTACACGGGTTTAGCAGACTGCCAGACGGCCCACCCGATGGAAAGCGGTTACCATCGTCTATGGACATTTGTAACACAAAAAGTACCACAAATGCTCTGCTGCTCTCTAAGGAAAGACTGAAACCTGGCCACTAACACTGGAACTAGACTAGGGGTGGTAGCCATCCAGGCGTGCAAATACCCTACCACCCGGCTGTGGGTTGTTTCGCCTCTTACGATTTGACGAAATTATGTTATTTCTCCGTTCCTGCACGGATGAAAGTCTTTAGCTATGTACAAGAAAACATATTCATTTCTCAAATAAGGAGTTAATTTTCTTTTATAACTTTTCATTGGTACCCTGGAAGATAGGACTCGACTTGTGTGGATTCTAGTAGCGTACTACAATACATAGACTAGGGATACGTATAAAAAAACTCGTACACTTGTCTATGTAAGTACATAAGTAACCGTTATACATATAACTCCTAATTACATGTATGACCGAGGTATGGGTAGGTATCTTTATTTATACCTCATGTTCAGAAATTCTAAAAATCAAATAATAAAAAGTAGTTGACAAAATTTATTTCGCTGAATTATATCAAATACGTTTGAATAAAACTTATAACAAAGTTTTGCTACAGACGCTAGTTTTAAGGCTATACAGCTTAAGTGTCGCGTTCGAGCCATTGAACTAAACGTTTAAAATAAACATTAGTGTAACGGCATCTGTTGTCGACGACTGTATCCAAACTGTATATAATTACGAATGGCAGAAATATTAGCAGAGTAGCTCTGAACTAATGCGGAGTCGTTTAAAAACAGAATGATATTGATTATTACACATATCCGTGCCAATATTAAAACGAAAAATAGTTCGAATGTTTCTTACTTCTGGATAGTCCAGTCCATCTATCCGTGCAGTAACGGAGAAAGAATACCATTTCCTGCGGCCGGGT
The DNA here is from genome assembly GCA_019925095.2 of Dendrolimus kikuchii. NCBI lineage: Eukaryota > Metazoa > Arthropoda > Insecta > Lepidoptera > Lasiocampidae > Dendrolimus > Dendrolimus kikuchii. The sequence continues at coordinate 10,706,327 of CM034398.1, read as the reverse complement.
GACAAAACAACCTACAGCCAGGTGGTAGGGCATTTGACCGACTGGTTGGCTACCGCCCCTGGTTTAAAGTATTTCGCCATAACAACCTTGAGTTGTGTTCCGGCATTAGTGACCAGGTTCCAGTCTCCCTTAAGAGAGCAGCAGCTCATTTGTAGCACCTTTGGTGTTGCGAATGTCCATAGGCGATGGTAACCGCTTTCTATCAAGTGGGCCGTCTGCCTGTCTGCTGAACTCCTGTAATAAAAAAAAATTGTCCAATGGATTAATTGACAAGTCTTTAATTGGAACAGAGTAATGATTCAGCAACCCCGTATCACATTACAACGTCGAAGGAAAACATCATGTGAAAATTTCCCCATTAAGATTACCATTGTGTGAAATTCGCAAGTTAACATGGCAGTTAATGTGCTAAATATAAATATCCAATCACAGTATTTCACTTCTTAAGTGTTTCAACTTTTTAAGAAGAGTTCAATCAGTTAGCAAAGTAAGATACCCAGTTTTATCACTACGCAACACTTAGTGACCCCTTAGGAAAACGGTTCAGCCCTTTTCGCGAAAACTTGTTCCGAACTTGGAATATGTTGTTACAACATAACATATAACATCAAGTGAGCGTGTAACTAGGGCAAACTGGGAACCGTTATGATATTGTTACAAAAAAGTAGACATTGTTATTATTAAAAGCGCAGCTTGTGACCACTAAAATAATACATAGACTAGGGATACGTATAAAAAAACTCGTACACTTGTCTATGTAAGTACATAAGTAACCGTTATACATATAACTCCTAATTACATGTATGACCGAGGTATGGGTAGGTATTCTTTATTGTTTTTCAAGATTTAACTACACAACTTTCGAGCATTATACATATACCTTCGTGTAAAATTTCACCCATAATACCGAGCACTTTCTGGAGTTCCGTATTTAAAAAAATTGAATACGGAATAAACTGAATACGGAAACTAAAAGAGGATTAATTATAGTGCTTCTAGATATCACACTAATACTATTACGAAGTGAATGCAGTTCAGTTTGTGGAAGGTCGCGCTCAAAGACAAAGCAATTCTAATCCGATTAAGCAAGTAATTCATATGTACTATATTAGTTGAACGCTTAATCCGCTTCAAGGTTTGTTTGAGATGCTTAATTACTCTATAAAAATAAATATTTTCAAACTTGGTGTAATTACATTTCAGGAAAAATAGGAGCATGTGCCTTAAATCATACTTACATACGTCTCATATAATTCACTAATTTCCATTGTCTGTGCCGGTTTATACTCTACACTCAGCGACCCACTGTAGTTTGATTTTTGATACCAAAACTTATCTATAATATTATAAAATGCTAAACAGACCGTGTTTGACATTGAAGCTATTTAAAAAAACAACTGGAATATATACTATATAAAAGATGCAGAACACAACGCATTTTTTTTAGATTTCATGTCTATTTGTTCGGGATGCACGTAAAAACTATTGAGCCGATTTTGATGCGGTTTCCCTTGATCGACAGCTAATTCTTAGACTTAAAATCTGCGCCACTTTTAATCCCGAGAATATCGCAATTTTTTTGTTTGCTTTTTGCCAGATTGAATAAAATCAAATTGTAATGCTTTTTAATGCTTAATTGCTGTGGTACTTTGTGTCCCGGGAATTTCAAGTCATGCGTCGATGAAGTTGCAGGGATATCCTAGTAGTAAAATAAAAATCTTTTTTGAATCGCTTCGGTGTCTATGTTACTGCAAAAGGTGATTATTTCATTAAATTATATGGCTATATATCAAATTTCATATTACTGTGATACGAAATTTATTTGTAGAAGTCTTATGCGTGTAACGTCTAATTTTAAATTTAAGGAAGGCCGGTGAGTGTGAGTCGATATATTTTTTAAACTTGTCGGACGAGTGGACTGATGGATAATTATGTGAATATAAATGCTTTAAATTTTATACCGAGGTGATTACTGGTCTCAAACAAGGCGATGCCCTGTCACCTATGCTTTTCAATTTAGTGCTGGAACACGTGCTTAAACGACTGTTAACCCTCGAATCGGGGCTGCAATTGAACGGCACGCATAAGGTGATAGGGTACGCAGATGACTTAGCCTTGTTAGGGGAAAGCCGCGAACAAGTTGAACAAGCGGCTAAAATATTAGAAGACGAAGCAAAGAAAGTTGGACTGAAAATAAATCACGAGAAAACAGAACATCTCCACATGAAGCGATATAGAAATATTTATATGCCACGCCAGAACCTTCATGTTGGAGATGTTATGTATAAACGGGTAGCCAAATTTAAATATCTGGGCTGCACAGTCACCGACACAAACACCAGAGAGGACGAAATACTTATACGCATACAAAACGCCCTGAGGTTTTATGCAGCCCTGCATACCTAAGGTATTGGTGTCCAGGCTTCTAAATAGAAAAACTAAAATCAGGATCTATAAAACCGTCATAAGGCCCATCCTGATGTATGGGTGCGAAGCTTGGACGCTTACCCTCAAGGAGGAGAACCAGCTTTTAGTAGGGGAAAGGAAGATTCTCCGTAAGATTTTGGGTCCAACAAAAAGAGAGAATGGTGGCTGGAGGGTCCGAAGCATCCTCGAAATTGAGAATCTCGTGGCCGAGCCTAACATAATAGGAGAAATAAAAGCTCAACGCCTCCGCTGGCTCGGTCACGTAGAACGGATGGAAGAGGATCGCAGCGTGAGGAAAGCATATTTAGGATGGCCGGTAGATCGGCGTCCGATCGGCCGTCCTAAATATCGCTGGAAGGACAGAGTAGAGGCTGACCTGTCGGAGCTAGGAGCCAGTAATTAGCAAGAAACCGCACAGGAGCGATAAAAGTGGCATGCTCTCGTTTCAGAGGCCAAGACTGTTGGGGGCTAAGAAGACGTGATTATTAAATACACAAGAGGTTTACGTTGTTACGAGATATATTTTCAAGTGCAACTTCAACGGTGGCAGAAACAACTTAAGACAGCCACGCATTCCAATATTAAATTCAAATTTAACATGTACAAAAAGTTTGTGTATCCATGGAAGACCCACTTTGGGTTGCTGAGCCAACGGAGTAAGTAAATTTTATACCAATTAGAACCTTTAAACGTACCGTAACCATTTTACAAAAACGAAAACCTTACAAATTCATCGTGTCTGTTCGTCCATTTGTACCTTTACTGTACTGTACGTCTGTGTGTATGTAGTAATTTCTTTTGAGTACTGTTAGGTTCTATATAGATGACATTAAGTATAAAATGTATATTCTATAACTATAGGTATATTCCACTACACTATATAGTGGTGTATAGAAATTACTGGAAAACTAAAAATACGAAATAGGAATGGCTGTCATAGTACATAACCGGGGAGTGAATTCTTTTTCTTACTGTACATATCGCTTATATTTGTATATGGTATAGTTAGAGATATATCACCAAAAGTTATGCTGATATTTTCCGTATTTATGGCTATCAAAGTATTACCCAATCTAGAGATCTAGGAAAGCTTTTTAAAACTTTGAAATAATTAATATGAGGTATAATTAAATTATGAAAAAATCAAGCTGGTAGAGCGTAAAAATACTTTCAACGCAAATAGGCTTAAATAAAATCGGGTGAGAAGTTTTGACGATATAGGGTATTTTCCAATCAATATATATTTTTTTAATATTAATGAACGTTCTTTACCTCTACAGAGCCACGCACCTATACGATTATCATGCATAGCCCTTTTAGCACTGATAGACTAAGTAGTAACATGTGACAAACAATACAATCGCAGGAAACCGTCGCGCTAACGTCGTGTAGTTTGAATGAGCCGAATGATGTTATCAGCCGCGAATTAACGTTGTATGTAGAGGTTGATTTTCTCCCGCCAGTGAACTGCGGTGGTTGACTCTCACCATGTAGTGTCTCACTGTGTAGTAACTTTTTATATCAATTTATGTTTGCGGTAGCCGCTCCTGTAGCATGAGCGTCAAACCTATTAATTTTATGTCTTTTTCAGAAGAAACTCTAACAGTATTTGAAAATACCATTCCGAATACAGTCAACAAATTCAAATAGTGATTATATCTTAACAAGCTTATGGCACACAACTAAGTACAGTTCACGAACGATTTCATTACTAATTACTAGCAAAGAAATAACTTCATTAAGTAGCAACACAATAATTAACTATAATAAGCACATATCTAGATTTTAGCTTTCAAGGATTACGAATTTTAATTACTTGTAACTCGCGATTGTACGTAAAATATGTAGTATGTATACTATTTTGCGTCTGTTACTTATACAGGTAGAATTAATTATATATTAAATATATAATGCATTATTGCGTGACAAAAGTACGGCTGAGGCAGATATACTTAATATGCAATAATTTTATAAAACATCTCTCAGAGTAACGGCCTTTGAATATCGGCATAAACTAACTAATATTACAAAGTATTACAATTTATTATTAAAAAAATAAAAGTGGCATTCTTTTGTTTTACCAAATGCAGAGAATTATAATTGACACTATCTCTATAAAAAAATTTGTAAAACTTTACTACCACTATGTTTATGTAATCTATCTCTATCTATCATTTAAGAGCTATGCTCTTGTCGGTGGAGCCTCCTCCAATCTTCTCTATTATGGGCCAGTTGTTTTACTTCTATGTAAGACACGACACCCACTTTTTCTTTTATTTGATCCATGTATGCTCGCCTTAGTCTTCCCTTCCCTCTCCTTTGTTTATGTAAAACGTTACTAAAATAGTAAGGCAATTGAATAGACAATATGGTACAGGAACAGGCTGCAAGTCTTTCTTTAATGAATTAAATGTTTATATTTATTCGAACATTCGCTAGTTCAAATTTATTGTTGTATGCAAATCTTGTTCTCAATGATAGCTAAAGTGACAGAGGATCCAAACCAAAGGAGGATTCATATCTCAGGGGTCCGTACCGACAACGGCTTGCAAAGCACCTACACTGCAATCTTGTCGTCTTGTCACATGCAATTCAATTGCAAATAGTCGCCTTGTGTCCACTAGCTGGAACATTAGCATATGTACGGATGAGTACGTATTAGGTATATCGTCCAATAGACGTGCTTTGAACCAAATCCTGTAGTGATATTACGATCAGTTGAATCGTTTACAATGCAATACATGATGATAGTATATAAATGAATAGATATAAATACTTGTATTATTTTAATACAAGTATTTATATCTATGAAACTGTAGCTGTACAAGTAAATAGATAGATAACACTTTATTGTTCACTAATGCTCGATTTTTTCAATCACTAGATAAAAGTTATTCTATAGAATATAAAATACAACATAAGAAAATTGAAAATGACAGTTACATGAATAAAACAGGTTATAATTTATTCGACCGATAAATATTTGATGATTAAAAATCGGCCCTTAATAAATAATTATCAAATGAATAATTACACTACTTTTACCGCAAAACAAAAGGCAGCTCATCGCCTAATGCGATCTCTTCCAGGTAACCAGACTCATGGCCGGTTCCTATATCTTACCGACAGTTTATTTGCCTTATTATCGGTTAAAATTCGACATAAGCTCAATAAAATAATAAGATAAAATTCAATCGATGGTGACGCAACTGAATGTACAGTAAGTTGTAGGAACCGGCCATAAGAGGAGACAAATGGACGTCTTGTAAATATTTCCACGAATACTTTAATAAAGAAAGGGCTAAGTGCATACCAGCCTATTGAAGGGTTCTGTGCAGAAGAACAATTTGTCATTTAGTTATGTAACCCTAAAAAAATTCTGAAAACGTCTTATTTCAAAGACTAATCAACAGATCTTATTCAAACAATTTTTTGTTTAAAGCAGTTTTAAGTTTAACTGCCTTTATATTTTACAGAATATCTCATCACCCATAGAATTATAATAGCCATTTATAAAAGATCACTCCTATTTTCAAATCTGACTAACCGTATGACAATCTATACTGAGATAAAAATTTCAGCCCTCAATTATATAAGTATGTGGCTGCCACCAACAAATGCTGTGATGTGTAGTGAATTTTTTTGCGATTTCACTACACATCACAGCATTGTTTAACGATATATTTTCCACTGCGATCATTTATCCATATAAAAGTAAGTAGACGAACGAACATTTTTAAGAGTTCCTTTTTTGCTACGATGGTTACGAAAGCCTAAAAAGCAATTTAATCATATTTTTAGTAAGCAGACAAAGCAGCACTCAAAGCACTTTAATCAACTGATCAAAATTGCGATTCATTGAATTACGTTGCCAGCCTTTTGACACTGGCTTATCAAAAAATCAGACCCACGATCAGAATTTCATTTGTCCTATGTAGAAAAATACAACAAGATTTATATCGAGATATATAAGATATTATTCATGTATCATGTTTAGAGATTTGTAAATGTACATAAGTATATGTCGAAGTATTTATCGTATATCTATCAACAAGTTTAAAAAATTATAAACAATTTGCTTCCTATTTGTAATCATCATTATAGTCACTTTTAAATACCATTAGTAATATATTTTAAGTTCAATAAAATTTATTATTATTAAAAAGTAGTAACTTAAAATAACATACGATCTGTATGTTATTGGACAGTGATTTTAATTCGCAGTAAAATGTATTAAGTATAAAAATGAATTATTGTGTTTATTAATATGTAATGGATACTTTAAAAATGCTGTTATTTTTTGTTGGACTGTAATAATCTACCTTTTTATAATTAAAATGGTTATAAAACGGCAAGAGAAGATTAACTATTGCGAGCTTAATCCTGTGACTATTCAATATTCATGGCGCAACAACGAGGTGGTCGTTAAGCTTTGCTTAAACACCAACTATGGACTCTAGAATGTAACTTCTTTTATATAAGACATAAGATATCTAAACTGTGTGTGGAAGACATTAAAATTATACGCAGAAAGACAATTGTATTCATTACGTAGTAGTGTAAAAACTTATGTCTGTCTATACGGTAGACAGTAGAACAAACATTTTTGAATATAATATGCTAAAGGTAGAGAGGTATTTTCTGTATATCATTCAGGTCGAACAATTTATATAACTTAAACTAATATATAAAGCTGAAGAGTTTGTTTGTTTGCTTGAACGCGCTAATCTCAGGAACTACTAGTCTGATTTGAAAACTTCTTTCAGTGTTAAATATCCCATTCATTGAGGAAGGCTATAGGCTATATATCATCATGCTAATACCAATAGGAGCGAAGCACCAATGAAGAATGTTTCAAAAGCGGCGGTTTTTTTTAACTTACATTTTTTTATTATTCCACGTGGTCGAAGTGGCGGGCAGAAGCTAGTATTATATATAAATCAAATTCCGCAAAACTCAAAAAGTAGTTGATGGATTGACTTCCCGGTAATTAATATCAGAGCCACAGCGAAACATATCCGTAGAAATGCAAGTTTGGCCGAATCCAAAATCTTGTTAACCCTACAAATTTCTTCGCTTTGCTTTGCTTCACCGAAATTGCTGACATAATTCCACAGCTTGGACAATATATTTCTCTTTCCATATATTACAAAAGAACTTAGACAGTACAGAAATTTATAGTCAATTGAAATACTGAAGACAAATTCAATTTTATCGTAATATTTTTTAAATATATGAATAAAATTTAGAAATTAAGTCAACTACTCAATGTACACCGTGTTAATGCCGTTTCACCGAGAAGTGATTCAAAATTAGATTTCTAAGAAATGTAAACAGATGATAAATAACTTGTACTGGTTTATCAGTTTAATAGCTCTAATTGACTTCTTTCGGGCAAACATAAAAGAAATTAAGCTATTCGGCGCGTCTTTACGCAAATAACGTGAAAGTTCAGGTACAAACATATTTTATTAATTATTTATTTTTTAGTTGCAAGCTTAAAGTCATGCAACAAAATTAAATATAATAACATAAGCTAAATAAAGCTCATATAGTTTAATACATCTAGGTACGTGATATATAACTAAGGGCTCTACACACCACGTTTTTTAAGACGCGCGTTTCGCTATCGCGCATTGTCGGCGCTGCTAAACTTGAAAAGGCAGATTAGTTGCGATTGCATCGCTGCAAACTCGCGAGAAACGCGCTAGAGACGTACGTGAGCAACTCCCCTTGCAAAGTAAAACGCGTCCAATACGCGCGCGAACGAGCCACACACGTACGTGTATGGAAACGTGCGTGCGCTGTATGACCGACCGACATCGAGGTTATTTGGTTGCTGTACGTGTCTGTTTGCAGCCAGACACGTTTTTTTTTTCACGTGGGGGAAATGCTATTTACGCACAATACCGGGTCCTTTGCAAGGGATTAGACCATAGTCGATCATGGAGGCATTCCCAGAAGGGGCAATCCAAACAATAATCAACCGGCTTGTATGGAGACTTGAGCCCAAAATGGCTAATACCCACTAAAACCACCCTCCTCCGATGCCCCGCGCTTATGGCAGGAAAGGCATGAGACTTAGAACGTAGTTACGCCCACGCCGATCCTAGCGCAATAAGTGCCTGAGAAAGCCCCTGGAAGAGCTAACTCGCTTCGACAACAGGGGTGAAGACTTCTCTGCTCCCTTGATGCATGAGGGCCCTGAAGCGGTAATGATCATCGCTCTGCAGCATGGCTTGCACCAGGCTGCCAAGCGAATCAATCGGACCTACTATAGTCTCGAGTTCAAACCTCTGTGGTGCCCAGGCTGCGCAATCGACTAGCGTATAAAACGCCGTGTCAAGCGTGCCACACTGGTGGCATTGGGGTGAAGGCTGACAGCCCGCAATCTGAAGGTCAGAGTCCCGCGTATCCGCGAGAGCCATCGTAACAGCTGCGGTCGAGTCGCTTCCACCGTATCAACGTCGGCCACAGGGTTTTCCAACTCTACCGACCTAGATTAGCAGAACCGCGCTGGGCGGAGCAGAGCTCGACGCTGGCGGTCGTCGTCAGAAGGGAGGGGTGTTTGGAGTGGAGGTTTGGGAGGAAGGGGAAGGAATACAAAGATTTGGAGTGGATAGGTGGGACACCACTGTCACGGAATGAAGGGGGGAATGTGACAGTGGCCGCTAAGGGCCCCGGGGATGCATCCCCTTGTACCGCTTCCCGGATGGAGACGAGTCCAGGGCGGCACCCCCTAGGGGGCAGCCAGAGGCGCTGTGCTAACGCGTCTCACAGCGCGTCTGTATCGACGTAACTCCGCGCTAGTAGCACATCGACAAAACGCGAAAAAGTCGTCGTCTGCTTGCTACAATTTTATCAACGCGTGAATAGGTAAATTGGTTGCAATGATATCGCGTTTGCAGCGCGTTACAGTTGTGTGCGACGCCCGTCGACGGCACCTGGTGAAACATGACGTGCAAGGGCTCTGAATATACAAAAAACAACTTGCTCGAAAGCCTATCACTAGAATTATTACACAAATTCAAGTCGTGTGTTGGAAATTCGTACTTATACGAAAGTAAGGTAACGATAGTATTTTTTTTTAACATTTTATTATAATAATATAATACTAACTACACTTAAACATAGCAGCAAGTACTTTTTAGAAAGAACTGCTGACTTTGTGTTCATTGAAATTAACGCCAGAATATAGCTGGATTGAGGCTAGCCTATGGTACTTACTTATGTTTCTAGATAAAAGTACACACTAAAATATCCCTGTTTAGGATTTTGCGGGAGTCATTTACGTTACTTTCTAAGAATTTATTAAGCATTTTATAGTTGTACAAGCAGACAGGCTTACGGTCCATCTGATCCATATACTGTATCTATCTATGGGAAAACCTGAGCTGAGATCTCACTCAAGATCTCCACAATGTGTTAAGTTTGTTATGTCCAATATAAAAGAATATGATATTAATATCTCTTTTAACGACACTAGACTTAACCTAGTAGATTCAACTGTATTCTTAGACATTAACCTAGATCAGAAGCTTCAGTGGGGCGCTCATGTATCTAGTCTCTCAGAGAAACTTAGTTCTGCTGCATATGCGGTCAGAAGAGTTAGACAGTTCACTGATGAAGAGACTGCTAGACTAGTTTATTTTAATTATTTTCATAGTGTCATGTCCTTGGTATTTTACTTTGGGGCAACATTGTTGACTTAGATACCATATTTGTTTTACAAAAAAGAGCCGTAAGGTCAATCAATTTACAACCTCGGCCCTTGGGAGTCTCTTAGAGAACGCTTTAAGGAAATCGGTATTATGACGGTCGCCTGCCAATATATTTTTAATAATATAATTTATATTCGTAATAATTTGAGTGCCTACAAGCAGTATAAGGATATTCACAATTTCAACACCAGGCATTGTAATAGACTGATATTGCCATCTTTTAGATTACAAAAAGTACTGTCCTCTTTCTTGGGGGTTGGTATACGCTTCTTCAATAAGATTCCGAGTGAAATGTTAGATCTGCCTTTCACTAAATTAAAAATCATCTTGCTAAAAAGGGATACTACACTATTCAAGAATACTTAAATGACAAAAATTCATTTACATAGTAGCTCGCTCCAGCCTCTTATACTAAATTTTGTATAACGTTTTTATCTTGCCAAGCTTGTAAGGAATTTATGGAGACATATTGCAGCATAACATTTTAGTATGTCATGTCATTATTATAACTATAACATTATTTTTCTTTCCTTTTATTGTGTCTTGGTCTTATTGAGTATGCATTGTTTGCTACAACTCCATTAATTCTTCAAAAAGTAATTCTGTAACATACTTCTGTACAAAACTTATAAAAAAAAAGGATTTGAGATATAAATAGCACATGAAATATAAAGAAAAACTATATTTAGCTAGACGTGTTGCTGGGGAGTTTCTTGCCGCTTCTTCTCCTTAACACATTGCGAAGCGGCGTACATAGAATAGGAAGTAAAAATTAAATTTTAACTTACATGTATGACCTTCAGAAAGTTTTCTCCAGTGGAACTTATTTTGAATAAAATCTCTTGAATTTGAATTTGAAATGCTTAATCGAAACAAAGTGGTTGTAAGGATGTACGTCCAGCCGATGGCGATCAGTACGGTGGTAGAAACACTTTGAAGTGCCAGAAAGAGTATATTAGAATATGATAGTCATCGTCGTCAGCCAATCGCAATCCATTGCCGAACGTAGACCTTCTTAAGTCAGCGCCACTCATCCCGATCCTCCTCCCTCCTCATCCAGCGTCTAGTGGCGACCTTACGCAGGTCGTCAGTCTATCGGGCTGAAGAGCGTGCGACACTACGTTTACCGAGACGCGGTTTCCACTACAGGACTCGTCTGCACCATCGGCCATCGGTCCTATGAAAGACGTGACTGGCCCACTGACTGACGTGACTGACGAATTAGGCGATTACCTCGGTCATATTACGGATAGCCTCATTTTTTATTCTATCTATAAGAGAAACATCTAACGTAGCTCGTTTGATAACTCGTTGAGCTACTTAAAAGGAAACAAATACTCTTTCATACACTTTTGAGCTCATATTGTAAAAAGATAAGAGTGATTTTAAGATTTTGTTTATTATGAGAAGACTTGACCTAATATAATAGTTGTAAAAATGTGTAATATTTCGTGGTAAGGGCTGCTGTGCATCCACCACAATAACAAGTCCTTACGTAGTTGGTGGCGCCCGGCAACTGCGATTGCCTGATAATAGCCCGCCGACAGCCGTTACCATCGCCACAGGTGATTTAAGTTTCGCTAATGTTGTTTCCGCTTGAAAATTAATTCACTTTCATGACTGTTTAGAATGTAGTTAGAACTTTTAATTCACACTAACATAATATGTTACCTACTTATGTCTAAATGTAAAAATAATTAGTTTGAATATTATGTTCGTTTTTGCGTCACGGCCTTCGGAATCAATGGAATGAAAATAAGGTAATTTTATCTCGGAAAATGAGATACTTATCGTAAGATAAGCAGGTTTACATCACTAGGTGGCAGTACCTAGTATCTCGTACGTTTTAATGCGACACGGATCCGACGTTTCATGAAAAATAAATTTTACATCATTTACATAAAATTCACTTGGTTGATAGAACAGGGATAATCCATTTAGGTATATCTAAAGTCGCGGTAAAAGAAGAAACTTTAAAAAAAAATCACGTATGTACTTGTGTGTATAGTATGCATGATATAAAACAAAAAAAAACTTCGATGCTTTTTCATGCCTTGAATATAACATAGATAAATACAATTGAGGTAATAAAACTAAGAAAAAGTTTTAAGTGTACCCGCTTCATCTAGCTATTTGACTTCACTAATTAAAAATAAGTTAAACATCACGTTATGTGAATAATTATGCAAACTTTTTAATTGAACTTCCTCTTCCATGAAAGCGAAAATTTAACCAAACTTCACTACGATACCTAAACTTGTTGCTTGTATAATGCTGTACAACCTGTAAGACATATTAAGTACAATATATGCATATATAGATTAGCAGCGGTAGCACGTTGAGGGGTGTATTCGCCAGTTCGCAGTAGGCCTGGGTTACATTGCACTGCGCCACTCAATTGCGTTAACTCAGTACCGGGGACTGGTGTGTTAAGGCACTTGTTCTATATATATTAGCGCATAACTCAATCCAGCGCTTTAACTCAATACGTTATTAGTGGACATTGCACCAAAGTGTACTGTCTTTGCTGCTGCGTTAATAGCCGGCCAGCGTGGTGGCGCACGCTATCTGTACACTACCCTCTATGTTGAAACGTTATAAAAAGCCACTCTGTTTTATTACTACACTATCCTGATTTAGGGGGAAATGGTCCTTGGTCCTCCGCATGGTATAGTTACCGCTTTACTCAGCGCCCATTATTTTGCTGCACCATAGTGTAATTCTGAGTTAATTCAATCCGTTAGCACACTGGGCTATTAACGCAAGAAATTATGCTGAGTTACCCAAGTCTAGTCGGCAACCGCCCGCAGACCACCGCTTTTCCCGTAATTAATGTTTGTTTCAATTATAATGGGACGGGCACCTACGCATAACACAAAAAAATCACATTTTTTATACAACTTCAGTCGTAAAACGAAAAACCGTAGGGTGTACTTAATCATGGCCAAAGATCCCTCTGGAGGCCATATTCGTGCGCTAACACGTCGGTGGAGAACTTAAGCTTCCCATCGAAAATTCTATAAAAACCTCGATGCTTTTTGCAACTTTGTACTAACAAAACGTAGTCTAGTAAAAACACCTACAAAGGAATGCTTTCGTTATTCTTGTGGGCTTTTTACTTTTATACTCCAGAACAAATTTCTTGAGTGCTATCTTAAGTAAAAAGTTGCAGTTGTTTTCTTAAACACCTTCAACATTTTCAGTCTTGTCCTGTCGAAGCAAACAATTTGTATAAAGCTGAACACGTTACAGCCACATTGCGCTTGAAAGGTGCAAAAATGTATGCAAATAACGACATTCAATAAAATGGAATAATACCATATCATGTTTAAATGTTCCCGTGCCTACCCCGCAAGGGAACTGGCGTGAAGTTATGTATGTATGTATGCGAGAGGTCTACGTTGTTACGAGATATATTTTCGAGTGTTACTTCAATGGTGGCAGAAACAACTTAAGACAGCCACGCATTCCAATATTAAATTCAAATTTACCATATACAAAAAGTTTGTATATCCATCACGCCCCTATAAATTTTAATTTAATTACATAAAATATCCAGAAGACAAATTAACACAACTTAATACCTAAACCATCTAAACACTTGTAGTGTTTAACACTAGCCAACGGCTTAGTAAGCACGTCTGCCAACATGGATTCAGTGGGCACATGTTTCAACGCAATGTCGTTCGTATCCCTTAAAACCTCCCTAATGTAGTGATATCGAATATCAATATGCTTGCTACGCGCATGAAACATTGGGTCTTGAGCTAAAAACATAGCCCCTTGGTTATCGGCATGAACAATCACTCGAGCATACCTCATGAGCCCTACTTCCTTCATCAGACTATTCAGGTAGACTGCCTCCTTCATACTTTCGGAAAGGCTGACGTACTCTGCCTCACAAGTCGATGTCGCCACGCTACGTTGTTTCCTAGACTGCCAGGATATACACGCACCACCTAAAATAAATGCATAACCCGAATAAGATCGTCTGTCTAGTAAACAATTCCCCCAATCTGCGTCCGAAAAACCCTGTATACAATTACTAGTCTTCTTGTATACGAGACTACGTTGTATGGTCCCTTTCAGGTAACGTAATACACGTTTTGCAGATTTCCAATCAGATTTTTCAGGATTCGTGACTTTTTGGCTTAGCTTACTCACCGCATTAGCAATATCTGGTCTAGTTGCATTGCTTAGGTAATTCAAACAACCTATCAATTCTCGATACGGCCAATTTGTATCGCTTTCGTCGTCATCGCATTTTTCTTCTGGTTTATGTTTGGAATTAATTTCCATCGGCGTTGCACATTTATTGCAATTTTCCATTGAAAAACGTTTCAATAAATTGTCAATATAATTTTGTTGTGACAAAATAATGACATTGTCATTATTATTTCTCCGTATGTCTATTCCTAAAATATATTTTGCCTGACCATAATCTTTTAATTCGAACTCCCTTGACAGCTCATCTTTAAATTTAATAATTAAACCTCTTTCTTGACTTGCCACCAAAATATCGTCTACGTAAACCAATACAAACAAATGGCTATTTGCACTTTGTTTAAAGTATAAACATGGCTCGTTCAGACTTTGCTTCAATCCCATAGCGATCAACTTGTTGTTGAGTTTGAGATTCCATTGACGTCCAGCTTGCTTCAAACCATACAATGATTTCCGCAATAAGCATGAATCGCAACCACTATCCAATTTATTCAGCATGATTTGCGCACGCTTTTTGACCATTGGATCTTCTCCCTCACGATTCATAAGCTTAATTAAACTTTCTCTTAATAGTTCTGGTATCTCCATGTAAATCTCTTCATCCAAGGATCCATTTAAATAAGCAGTGTTTATATCTAATTGGTGAATTTCCAAGTTCAATTCAACTGCGAGAGCCATTAACAATCTGACGGTGTCTAATCTAGCAACAGGTGCAAAGGTTTTCTCATAGTCGACCCCATATCGCTGGCTGAAACCTTGTGCTACAAGTCTCGCTTTCTTCTTTAGAGTCTTGTCGACGTTCTGCTTTGTCGTCAACACATAACGGCAGCCTACAACGTTCCTGTTTTTCGGTCTTTTTACTATCTCCCATGTACCTTTCTGAACTAAACTTCTAATTTCAGATAATATGGCTTCCTCCCAATCAGGTTTATCCTTACTTTTCAAAGCATTCTTCAAGGTGATCTCAGTTGAACCAGCAAAATCTTCAACCTCATTTGCATCAGTAGAAGTTACAGATCGCTCAACTTCCCGCGTTTGATAGATTTTCTTCGGTCGGCCTACGCTTCCTGTGCGTAATATTTTAGGTCTACCAGGAGCTCTCGTCGTCATCCTTAGCTGATCAAGCGCGTCATGCCTTGTTTCTTCGGCTTGTTGTTCCACTTGTAATCGTCTAGATGAAGACACATCTTCGTCACGGTCATACTCTGCAGGATATTCTTGACATTCACTCCATATGTCTTGCATATTGTCAACCTCTTCTGCTTCATGTCTACGTTCTTCAACTGGAACATTCGATTTTGTGAAGTCTATTTCTATGAAATCCTGGTCGTCGTTTTTCGTAATGCTTAATAGGCTCGGCTCTTGCTTCGAGATGTCCTTTCGTGTGTTTGGACTTTCATGAAATTTCACATCTCTCGCAATCATGAACTGCCTTCGCTCAGGAATCCACACACGATATCCCTTGGCGTTCTTCGGGTATCCAACAAAGTTACCAGCAATACCTCTTGCTGCGAATTTATCTTTGTTTGGATCTTTATCAAGAATGTGTACCTTAGTTCCAAATCTTCGAAAATATGCAATTTTCACCGATTTATTTCGCCATTTCTCATAAGGAATTTCACCCTGTAGACTTCTAGTAGGACAACGGTTTCTGACGTAACATGCAGTATCTACCGCTTCGGCCCAAAAACCTGAGGAAAGATCAGAACTCAATAGCATACACCTTGCCATTTCCACCAAGGTCCGGTTCATTCGTTCTGCTATTCCGTTCTGCTGCGGTGTTCGAGGCACGGTCAGTCTTCGCTGTATGCCTGCTTGTTTCAAAAATCGAACAAATTCCGAGTTACAATATTCTCCTCCATTGTCGGTCTGGAGATATTTAATCTTAAGTCCCGTCATGTTCTCAACGTGACTTTTATACACCTTAAAGGCTTCTAAGGCTTTATTTTTCGCACTTAGAAAATAAACTTCACACCAACGTGTACAATCGTCGATAAAAGTTATAAAATATTTTGCTCCCCCTATAGATTCACATCTCATAGGTCCTACAATATCAGAATAGACTATTTGTAATTTTTCAGTACAAGGACTATGGGAATCAGAAAAAGGTAACGCGGTCATTTTTCCTCTAGCACAAATATCGCAATCACGTAAGTTTCGTACTTCGGTCACATCAAACTTAGCACCTAATTTACCTAAAAGCTTAGCAACATCTTTTCCATTCAAATGTCCTAATCGCTCGTGCCAACAACGTACATCAGCATTCGAATCACTCAAATTAAATATATATTCCGGGCTATTCAAACAATATAAATTACCTCTACGATATGCCGTCAATTTAATTTCACCGTTCTTATCAATAACCTGAGCTACATCGTTATTGAACGTAACATTATAACCGTTATTTGTTATTTTGGCTACTGAAATTAAATTCGTCCTTAAATTAGGAACAAACAACGTATCGCGTAGTTCAAATAAATCCCTCGAGTGTTCGCTCCATGCCGACAACCTTACAGTACCCTTACCTTTTATATCAGTACTTACATGCGTCGCTAAATTTAGTTCTCCGCTAGTCATTTTTAAAGTGTCCCCGAACTTACTCACATCATTACAAAGGTGAGACGTGCACCCACTGTCCAAAATCCAGTCATGTTTTTGAACATTTACAGCATTAGAAACTTCTACATCTAAAACATTAAAAGTGGTTAGAATACTATTAATACAATGTGTTTCTTCTGCTTTCTGTGCTTTTCTACCTATTTTAATTTTGCACTCTGATGCTTTATGTCCACGTTCGTGACATTTGTAACATTTAAACCTAAAACCTTCTTTCTTTTCAGTTCTACTCTTATTAAAGTCAGTTTTGTCTCCAACTGTACTTTTGTTCTTTGCGCCTTTCTTACTCTTCTTAAAATACTTTCTAGTATTTGTGTACAGAACACCTTCATCCTGATTTTTATTTGCATCTCTGGATTCATGCTCTTCGAGTATTTTAATTTTCAAGGCCTCTGGTTTCGGCAACTCGTCTCTCGATTCAATCGCACATCTAAAGCTTTCAAAATTTACGGGTAAACTGTATAACAACATAATATATACTAAATCTTCGTTGATATTTATACCCATGTCTGCAAGCTTATCCACAGCGTCGAAAAAGGTATTCAAATTTTCTCTAACATTTCCTGTCTCCTATATTTTGTGCAGGATTAAACGCTTTAAAAGTGTAGCCTTCTTAGCAATTCCCTTCGATGCATAAATTGACTCCAATTTCAGCCAAACATCTCTAGAAGTTTTACAACCTCTAATATGACGAAGTTCGCTTCCATTGATCGAAAGAATCAGATCGGCTTTGGCTTTTTCGTCTTCTTCCACCCAGCGTTCAGCTTCAGTAATGTTAGCTGGTCTAAGAATCTTGCCACTCACGTACTTTCCATTCATTGTTTTTAATTAACAGAGCTTGTACCTGATTTCTCCAGCTATCATAATTATCCTTGCCCAAGGGCTCGATTCGCATCGACATACTGCTCATCATTCGGCACCTTCTCGCAATTAGTTAGACTGCTTCTAAATATTCTCCGATCCGAATTCTTTTTACAAATATAACAGCGCTATGGATTTGCGCTGCCTGGGCCCATAACCAATGTTGGGGGCTAAGAAGTCGCGATTAATAAATCCACGAGAGGTCTACGTTGTTACGAGATATATTTTCGAGTGTTACTTCAATGGTGGCAGAAACAACTTATGAACTAAAAAGGGTCTTACATACACCTTCTATGTGTAATAAGCATCTACTCCAAATTAAACACGACTGAATTATGATTACGTTGTACACATATCTATACCTATACTTAGCAGTTTCGTTCTTCTGTAACATATTGACATAAAAAGTATTATTAAAATCATCTCCATTATCAAAAGTACATAATACCATGGGAAAACGACATTCTTCCATGATAATACATACAAAAATTCATAATAATTCTTTCATTCCTAAGGCTGTTAATGAGGAATCAGCGAATACTCAAGTCATTTTCGCATTTATATTATTATTATTATCTTATATGTCTCTAAGACCACGGACCATAAAAATGGCTCGGATTGGCTTTTGGAAGGCTTGCGTGGGGTCATGGGAAGGCTAACACGGAGAGGCCCCTTGACAAATTTAATCTAATAGTGGCGTGACAGACCGACGATTATCCCTGTCTACATAATATAAAAATGCACCCAACGACAAGCCCCGGCCAGTGTAGTACAATTATTATTGGTAATGAGAGCAAAACGTATCGGACTTTTGGAACTAAGGATCTGGGACTATGGGGACTATAGCATTTACCCGTCGCAATGTTCGGGGAACATAGATAAAATGGGCAGACGGTGTTATTATTATTCAATCCTTTAATTCTCTATACATAATAATCTTCTTAAATCTTACACTTTTTAAATTGTAGCTCAATACTCTGCATTTATATTATTTTATTGTATCTGCATTGTTGCGACTTTTCATCAGATAATGTTGCCAAAGTTGGTCGAGCGTGAAGAATGCACGTAGCTTTGGAAATCCGAGCACAATGCGGCGCTGCAGCATGGCAGCGTTGTAGCGACGCAGCGAGGCAAACAGTCCTCAATAAAACGCTATTGCCAATCCGGGTACTTGGAAGCGCATTTGTTGACATTCACATGCATTTTAGCCAGGCCTAGGCTGCGCAATGCGTCTTTGGTAACTTAACATTCTGGGACCATCCAGATAAGGCTCCTTGATATACAAGACTGTAGTTTTTTAAGCTTTTACAAAGAAATGGAACCATTAATATTGTATGATATTAAAAACCACAGACCATTAAAAAGTCCCAGCTTTTTGGAGTACTTGTATGGGCCATGCGAAGATCCACACGTAGAGGACCCGTCGACAGATTTTACGTAAATGAGGCGTGACACTAAACGGCGATTATCCCTGTCTACACAATATAAAAATGCACCCAAGGACTAGTCGCGGTCAGTATAAGACTATTGTGGGAAATGAGAACAAATTTACCTCTTAGGATGAACTGCTAGTGGAATTAGGGATTTGGGACTATAGAGACTATGGTATCTGTTCGTCACAATGTTCGAGGAGCATAGATAAAATGGGCTGACGGTGACTCGTTAACGCTATCTAATGATAGCGTTACTTTATTTAGTTACTTATGCGTATTTTAACTAGTTTTAATCCAATCCGAGACACCTTGGTAAAATAAAGTACCTATTATATAATCATAACTAGAAATGAGAATTAAACCAGACTCCTAAGTTTTTATGATAAGTATTATGGCCACTTTTGGCTAGACAGTTAGTAGTATGGGCTATCATATATTATACCATCAAACTTATCTACTTATTCTTTCACATGTTGTATTAATCAATTTGAAATCTATAAATTTTGTTGTTAATTATCTATCATATTTTTAAATATTCAATTATTTAGACCTATACGCAGTTAAATTCCTACATGAGTAAGTAATATGTAATTGAAAATAATAAAAAATATAAAA
The DNA here is from genome assembly GCA_019925095.2 of Dendrolimus kikuchii. Lineage (NCBI taxonomy): Eukaryota > Metazoa > Arthropoda > Insecta > Lepidoptera > Lasiocampidae > Dendrolimus > Dendrolimus kikuchii. The sequence continues at coordinate 10,686,430 of CM034398.1, read as the reverse complement.
ATCGCAAAATCGCTGAAATCAACCTCGAAAAACTACAAATTTACAATCTTAAATATTTATGTGTGTTTTATGAATTTATGAATAAAAAAGCATTGCATTACTATCAAATAAAATGTAATTAAATAGTAGTTTTACATTGGTAGTTTATAAGTGAATTATTTGTTTGTACATTTTGGGGGCTGTTTTTCATCAATTTTGAATTACATTGCGTACAATGAACGTTTATTTTTTATTTTAAAATACACCACGGGCTTAAAGCATGAAAGATTTTTTCCATGCTTAAATAATACAATAACTTTACAGTTTCAATTTACAGTACCTTGAGCTCATAGGTTGTTATAAATAATTATTCATGGGCTCTATCGTAAAATGCACATGATCTTAGGCTAGCGACATAGATCATTCAATAGCCGAACTGTCGGCACCGTACCTTCGGCAGGTGTGTCGTTACACTTGCAGAAAAGTGCTTCATTGAGACAGAAACACTGCAATATTTTCGCCTCTGGTTTTATTTACCTGTTTTTAGTAAGCCACAAAATGTTGCAAATCGTCGCTGTGAGGCCCGATTGACGTTCTGGTGCGCACGAATGCATGCCTGCCGCGGAGGCGAGACTCTATTTACACAAAACAAGGTTTCCATCTATATCCCAGAGCACTGTTCGCTCTTCGTTGATTTTCTTATTTTCAGCTCAATGGTTCCCTCTGTAGCTGTGTTCGGATTGCATTAGATTGTTATGTTATGTATGATACACGACTTATCTATGTCGCCGTGGCTTAGTTCGTTCCAATATTGTTGTAACAATTTATTCTGCAGACATAAATTTATTTGTATTACCTTTAAGTTGCGACGATAGAGAAAATGTGTTCCTCTTAAAACGGTCTTTGTAATGCGCTATATATTTGCGAATCGTTTTGTAAAATCCATAATTGAGGGTGCTAGGAGGAGATCAATCAAAAGCGATAAGGCCACCCGTTGTCCTTGTAATTATCCGACAAAATTATAAATAATTGTAAATACAAGATGTAATTATCAAACAATATAAGTACAAATAAGTTTTCTATATATCTGTCTATCCATACAATTATTGCATCCGTGGTTTATTCAAACGATCTGAATTCATATCTTGGAGCATTTGGTGATCTAAAATGGTAGCTTGTCTCTCTGAAATAAAAAATCCAAAATTCAGTTCTCGATTGGACAAATTTTAGTGTCCACCAGTCTTAGTGTTTTACTATTATCCTGGTTCTAGCCTGGTATTATTTATTTTATGTTCCACTATCGTATCTTGCATATGTCCGGGGCTATAGTTTGTCTGTAAATTTATTATTTAAAAAAATTCTAAAACCTTCATGTAATCTTTGTAGAAATAAAATTTGATGTTCAGAAAGCTACATACATAACAATTCTGATTCACTTGTCTTCTTAAAATGGAAGATGGTCGCATGTTAGATTGTCTAACATTTGTCGAACGTGATTCAACTAAGAAGGATAGATTTATGTAACTATCGTAGCTTTTGGGCTCAGGGGGACAAACTTTACTCGCAAACTATCTGTTGTAGCACGTAAAAGAATTTTATGTTATTCATGAAGTTAACGTATCTGTCTGTTCCTACTTTACTAAATAAAGCGTAATACATATTATAAAATGTGAAGGTGACTATGTACAGGAGTTTGTTTTGTATCGTCAATTCGCGGCAGTAGACATAAAATACAAAATAGATTATTTCCACGATTTTTTAATTAATTTATCATTAAACACAGATCACATAAGAGTAAATATAATATTACATGGTCAAAAAGGCGTATAAAGTATTATATATCCAGTAATTTTATTCGCGCAGTAACGGAGGAGGAATACAACTTGTTTATTATTTTATGTTGAACAATGATTTTCAAGTCGTGGTACCGCCACCTCTTGTTCAACTTCACACACATATTCTTGATAAACACATTTTTACTTCTTTTTGAAGTGAAACTTTTTTAGAATCGTTGTGATCGTGATGTGTGTCGCTTTTTCGTTTCATCAAGTTCCAAGATGAAACGAAAAAGCAACACTAAAAAGAGATAACACATAAATCTATAGGACTAAGCCTATGAGACAATAAGATACGAGTTTTACATTGTGCAGCACAGATTAGAGAGTCAATAAGACCGATGATTAAACGTAGGTCCAAATTGGACCGAAATAAAACTGATAATAATATTTTTTTAAATAGTGAAAAATGAAAGTAATATTTGAGAAGTTTATTTTGAATTATAATATGTTGATGGATGTAGGCTAACGGAATTATATTTATATTAATAAAAGTTAGAGAAGATTTATCTGTGAGTATATTCTCTGAAGTTTAGATTCTACTGCGTGTGAACTGCGCACACAATTTTTTTTTTTGTATACTGGTATGTATGTAGATTTATCTCTGTCCTCCCAATTTCTCTTTAGTTCATGGAAGATGCCGCCATTATGCTGTCAGATTCGTTTTGCGGTGTTAAGTCAACAGACATGTAAGAAATAATAGATTTTTGGCAAGTACAGTGAGTTGATGAACTTATATTAAATGGCGGCCGCCCTGAAAAGTACTGAATTTAGTGAGAGTGATTGATTGAGCTAGTTTCAAAATATGTGCAAGATTATTATATACTTCTGAAGCCAAAGGCGGAATAGTGTTTGGACATGGGTTTGGGTGAGCCTATCTATAAATTTTTCTATTTATTTATTATTATTCAACAAACATTTACACAACAACTGAAGGCAACAAAATTATAGTATTATCTTTAGCGGTTCAGCGGCCGGGTGGCCTGTCGTAAGAGGTGCCAAAACAACCCACAGGCAGGTGGTTGTTTGATCTACGAGACTTAGCAAATTGTACGAATGTTCTCACCACTCGCCTAGACGGGTCGGTGAGTTTCACACACCATTGTCGTTGTCAAAACAATTTTACTAAAGGTAAATACATAACTTCAATAGTTTTACTAAAGATTTTATCGATCAGTGAAAATTTCGCATCGGAATCAATTTTTTTTCGAAGTGGTAACTTTAAACCTCTCCCAAGAAAATTCCCGTTGGATTCTCGAGATATAAAGTTCCGCAGAAAGAAAATCCGGGAATTTACTATCGATCAGCGAACACCATATCGAAATCGGCTCAGTAGTGTTTACGTGAGTCGCGAACAAACAAATAAACACAAAAAATATAAGAAACAAAAGACTACACTTGTACAATTTTATAATATTATAGATATTTTCAATATGTGACTGATTTCGTTTTTAAAATTGTTTTAAAATAAGTATGTAATGATAGACGAATAGAATATAGCGCCAGTTAGTAGGATTTAGGAGCGACGTTTTTATACTGAGACATTATCATTCCTGGCAGTTTTGAATTTAATAAATAATCTTTGTTGTATCACTAAAGTATTAGATCCACGTCTAATTTTCTATAGATATAATATTCCCTTTTGTAATAAGTATCTATAATTTCAGAATAGATAACATTTACATAACACATTTGACGTTATCGGAGGTCCTATTCAAAATATCCCACGGTATCGACAGCGGCGGAATGGCCAACGAGAGAGACGCTTCTATGCGTTGAGTATGCTTAAAGGATTGTCAAGAGACACCGGCGGGCGCCTCGTCCCTTGTTAATATTCCAACTGACATCACCGGGATCTCCTGTCACGCGAATCTTGAATAGAAGGCTTCCACGACAACAAAAGGCTTCCTGAATTTTGAGTAGTTGACGTAAACACAACGAGTAAACGGAAAACAACTCCTCATCTAATAAAAGTAACTCTATCGCCTTTGTGACTAAAACAACGGACACCATTGTTTGTGGAGAGTAAGGTAGGATGTTGTATTAGAAAACTAATTATGTTGTAGTTTTTTTTTTAAGGTTCGTTTTGCGGGTATCGTATTCTCGTTACATAATTAGCTTGATATTTTTTTGATATTCTGTAAACAATGTACTTAATTTATTAAGTGGTCTTTTGCTAGTTTTATTGTTCTGTACGCCATCGGCAAAAAAGCATTTATTATTTTGCCATTTATCAGTATAAATAATAGTCATCTCGAAAACTATAGACATTATGGAATTTGGAAAAAAAGTAACTTCTCTATGCCGCTGTAGATGTTACGAAAAACTACACATTAGGAGTTATGCTACTACACAATAAAAGGAAATCTGCGTACAATCGTCATGTCGTCCTATACAAGTCGCAATCATTTTACTCAAAAACGATTGCACCGGGATGAGACTTAACAGAAAGCTGCATTTTATACATTACTGCACATGTAGTGTAATCTTAAAATTTAATATAGCCGCCATATATGTAACTGAGGGCAGAAAAAAATTCTGGCCTAGGCCTTAAAATGACAATGACAATATTTCAAAATATCTGAATATTTAAGTTAGATACTAGCTTCTACAAGCGGAGAAAGTGAGGTGTGAACAAGAAATGCTGAGTAGTTTTAATATGACACGGACAGATGATAAAACTGTCTATCGTATAAGGGTTCGTTCAAGCTAGCGCACAGCTGAAGCGCACCGAAGCGTCAATCTAATAGTTGACATAGCAAATTCACCCTTATCTTCACAACGTAATGGACATATTTTAACAGAGATTAAATAAATTCGCGCACGCATTATACTCGAGTCATACATGTGTCTGCGAGTGACTAACTCGTTTGGCGCGCAATTGCGCACGCGTTCTCGCGAACTCAATCGCCTACACACGAAACAATAAGCGTGTCGGCAGTCGAAAACTGACCTGCGTCAGAATTAATTACTGCCTATTATACGTAATTGTAAACGTAAACGAATATGCGCGAATTCCCGAGGATACGTGCGCATCTATGTAAATTCGGTTTAATTATGAAGAATTTGATGCTTTGATGCGCTTCGACTCTGCGCTAGCTTGAACGGACCCTTACGATTATCGTATAAAATTATAGCTATACCTTTAAAGGTATAATTTTGCGATGTGTGCAATAAAGTGTATTAGGTATATTCTATTTTACTCTATATAAGTTTTAATTGCTCTTTGAGTTTATTATCGCCCTTTAAACCCAACGAGTACGGCAATAAGTCTTAACCGCATAATTAGCTAACTTCACAAAAGATATTACTTACAAAAAGAAATATATTCGACTGGTATTACCTGCAATAAATTTTGTAGCAAAAATTCTTAATTAATAGGCACTCGGTCAAAAGAGTTTTCCAATTGAATGAATATTAAATCCCTCGCATTCATTAGTTTATTCATTGATCTGAGCGGCTAATCATACGCTTTTGTTGTTTGAGAACGATAAATGAGTTTACCTTTCCCTAATTTAGCGATACCGTTTATCGGAGTAAAGTCAAAGGCGGTGTGGCGTCGCAAGCAGCGCTCCCCGTTCATAATGACGCCAATTAGTCCATGTCACCGCATCTAATTTATGTCGAGACTAGGTAGACCTCAAACTTTTCTCATAAATAAACCGTTCACAAAAACTAAGAAATAGCATGTTTATTGATAAAGTCTGAAATAATTAGATAAGCACTCTAACGGCCGGCCTTTTGGGAACGTTACCGATGAACGGAATGGCGGAGAAAGAATATAATTTCCTGACCAGACCAAACAACCCACAGCCATGTGGTAGGGTATTTGCCCGACTGAATGGGTTTCCCGCTCTGGTGTAGAGTATGCCACCATAACAACTTGAGTTGTATTCCGGCATTATTGGCCAGGCTCCAGTCTCCCTTTAGAAAGCAGCAGCGCATTTGTAACGTCAGGTAGGCCGTCTGGCTGTCTGCTGAAATCATGCAATTAAAAAAATACTAGAACCGCACGTGAAATGTCACTAATTTTTATATTTATGTAATTTACTATACATAGTTTTATTTTCTTATGAGGTGGTTTACATAATTTAACTTTATGAGGTTGAGTAAGGACGACACAGAGCCATTACGAAGTTGAGCTGAGAGCCGTTCTGGCAAAATTGGTTGGTATTACGTCAATAAAGTTAGGTAGACAAAGCGCAAATTAGTGTCCTAAAATAATATTGAAGTTATTGAGCGGTTTTATCCAACTATATTATAAGTACTTTTATCTGTTTTGAGACGAATAAATTACAAATTATAATCATTACATATTTTCAGCTGTTTTATATGCCTTATTTTACCTTATATAAGTATGTATATGTTGTGCTATTTCTACCAAGCGGTATGTATAGTGACAAGAGTTCAAAAAGGAATGTTAAGGTGGTTTAGGCATGCAGAGAGAATTAATGAAAGCAGAATTACAAAACCAGTACATGACAGCAATGTGACTGGTAGAGTTGGTGCCACAAGATAAGCAACAAAGCTCCCCTCAAATCAATTAGGTGATCCAAAAGCCCGAAGCCCAGATAAAAGCGACGGCATTTCCTTTATACCCGCGGTTAAAAGAATCCAATTACATAATACTAAAGAGATTAAAACGGCTAACACAACTCCTTTGAGGTAAGGTGGGTAGCTATTTAGTTATTATTATTGGAGAGGTCTTCTAAGCCGCCTTTATCGGCTCAATTGATATCTGAAGTTTGATCGATGTAACAGTACAGCTCCTGCAGACAAGTGGCATTAACGCTAAACGAATGGAATGAAAATGAATGGGAATGACATAATACTTAGCTTAAGGATAAATAGCCATATCAATAAAATAATTGCCAAAAAGAAAATTAAAATTACATTTATGGCTGGTAGAAAAGTGTTTATTTTTTTAAATTCTTATACTTATTTCTTTATTTAATACCTGATTAATTAAATCGTGTTTTTAAATTTAGAATTTTTATAATTTTTTAGATTGATGTGTGTGTGATATATATCTGTGAGACCAATTGACATTGTTACCATCTTTTGTTTAACTAACAACTATAACCTGTATTTCTACGAATAAAGATTCATTCATTCATTCATTCATATGTAATTCCAATACGTTTTCTATTCTATTTTTTTAGCTCTAATACCAATTGTTGACAGGGCAGTAGCTGTTTACTTTTTACTGTTACGTAGTCATTATAGCAAATATAGAACCAATACACAATCGACATATACATCTGTCTAAGTAGTATACATATCGTCGGGGTAAGGTTAAGCAGGACCTTCTAACTTCATTTTTTTTAAATTATTTTTTCGTCATAATTGTTACATATTATTTCACTATATTATTACATGTCTATCATGTAATATGTAACAATTACAACAGGCACCAGGCATTTTTTTCAATATTTAACGAGTTTTGATAGATGAAATTTGATAGGAAAGTGCATTCTATAACAACGCAATACAGTTTTGTAGTAAAATGACGAAAAATTTTAAATTTTGGTGTGGCCGCTATGGCCGCATGTAAATTATAAAAAAAAAATTACTATGCGTAGACGTATGCTATATTTTAAGTTTTAAGATGGTCGGATTTAAAATACTTTCAGTGAGAAATATTTTTCTGTTAGATATCCTGGTTATTAAGTAACCATATACTCCGTCTACCATCCGAAGAAGCTGACAGAGTGAAAAAGCTAGTAAACTAATTTTATTAAAACTATGATAGGAATTAACATTTACATCAATTAAACAAATCGATTAAGTAGTAAAAGTTTTTTTTATTAATGTTATTTAAATAAATTTACTGTTAAGTCTAGTAATATAATTGATAAGTTATCAATATTAATCTTCCTTGCTATGTTCAATAATGTATTGGATTTGTTCTTCAGTAAGGTTTTTCTTTTCAAATGGAAAATGTGGGTGTGCGTACCACTTCGCCGGCGTTCTTAACCTGTAGTTGCTGTTAAATTGAGACAACTCCGAAATTTCCTCTGGAGTCAAAGTAAAATCTAATATATCAATGTTCTGTTTGATTCTATCCTTGTTGGTTGATCTGGGTATCGCGACTATCTTACGATCCAACTGAAAGAAATAACATTAGAACCCGTTATATACTACATACAGATGTTACCATACAAAAAGATTTTTTATTCCTCATACTCGGAAATTACGCTTGAATTTGTACCTGATCACCGAGATGAAAATAGTACTTTTATTCCATGGGAAAGGACTTTCCCTGCTGTCAAAATTTTAAAAACTATGCGAGCCATGTCCTGTCTTTTTATACAGCTACTGTTAAATCACGGCATAAAGTTGTAATTAAAAAACATCAACAGTTTTGTAACATGATTTTATGCTTATAATTTACTTTTCAATAAATTATTATTTAATTTACATAAAATTGAGATAAATGTTTACTAGCATCAATGACGACAAAATACTGGTTGGTAGAATGCCAGAGAATTTACTTCACGTATAAATAGTAGTTGATTGTTTAACCTCTACCAACCAAACCATCTCATGCCTAAATAGGTCGATTTCATCAACAATCTAGTATACGCTTTTAGAATAGCAGAGATGAAAAGAAACAAGCATGTTTTATTTTCTTAATTCATCTAAGAACACAAATCGGTTTGAAATTGGCAACGTATACAGTAATATATATATATATATATATATATATATATATATATATATATATATATATATATATATATATATATATATATATATATATATATATATATATCGTATCTATATATATTATAGATACGATACTAAAATAATAAGAAACTGGATGTGCATTTGTTTTCTCTTCACGAACTTGGGGATGTGAGAACCAATTTTATATTTGGTCTCTAAGTACCTTAATTATTGGAGATGAAAATACAATAATTTTACCATGTATTACGGAACAATTTACCACGAGCGCAGCCGTGTGGAATTAATAAAATGATGCCCTGGCAAGGACTGGCCCAAGGAGTGACAGTGGTTTGGGACCAACTTTTTATCTCTAGTTTCATTTTTCGTGTTATTTATTTTTTAAGATGGTTTATATTAGTATTATTTTATTTAATGGAATCTAAAGAGAGGAAGAATATTTCAAATTAATATATATATTAATAGTAGTAATTTCTCCGATTATTATGACTGTAATGCATAAAAACTACGCCTTATGAAATGATTTGGAATTTGAAGGGAATTTATAATATAGACCACAATATGTGTATTTTAAAATTACGTAACATTAACTCAAGGTAATTTTATCCGAATAACGTATAAATTTTATTATATGTATTATTACCCCAAATACTTTTCCTTTGTAGTCTTGTATGCAATATTGGCCTAGCGGTCTAATATTTATTACAGAAAAAGTAATACACATACCAAGTATCTAAGAAGTATTTGTGGTACAGTCTTTTTATATTTATCAGCTAATCGTAGCAATAGTGCATGATCCGATCGGGGCGGAGGCGCATCCTCCTTACGACCTAGTATACCCCCGAATGGACTGTAAGCCATCACCATAACATTGTGTTCCTGGCACCAGTTCACCAACTCGTCCTGAGTTATAGTTGGATTTACCTGTAAATGGCAAAATACAAACGTTTAAATTTTAATATATCGCCACCTTGTTTGTTTTTTTCCAAATTTGTAATATAATTGTTGTTTTTAAGAAAAAATATGGGCTTTTATGTAACCTGTCAAACGTTTAGTGAGTTGTGATTTTTCGATCCACCACAAGAACTCCATTGGTGTCAGGTAAATATTGACAATTTGGTTGATGCTAGGGGCCTGGGTTAGACGGGCCACACTCACCTGACGCTCATTTTTTCGAATATTATCTAAAATAAAAAAAAAACCCTGGCTAGATACTCAAGCCATGGCAAGCTATATTTAAACAAAAGAAAAATAATCAGGAAGTCTGGTGTTTGCAAATTTATTACGTTATTTAATATTCCGAGACAAATCTTTATCGTTATGTATCAAAATGAATTAAAACTAAATGACGAATTAAATGAATTGTTGTACGAACCTCAATTTGTAAGACTGCAGGTTTAATTCTAGATCCATCCCATAGACGTTGCATTTGTGATATATTAAAATTGGACACCCCTATCGACCTCGTCAGGTTCAAATCTTTAGCATCTTCCATACCCTTCCACGTTGTCAAATAATCCGTTAGGCTAACTCTGCCGTCTTTCTGAAATACGATTTGAATATAAATATGCAAATTAACGAAAAAGCTTTCAAATATTTGTAAATTTAATTTATACAGTTTACTTTGAGACGAAATTAGTTTTCCTTGGATGTAAACTTCTAACAAACTTAAATTATAGAACAGACAGGAGTCTTATAAACTTTAACAGACTCAAGCATTGTTTATTTAGTACGATACTCAAACGACAATATTTTGGACAATCAAACAGCTTTCACTCTCATGCTAAATAATTTCACAAAGTAAATTTCCTAAGTATTACTAATTATTATAACGTGTTAAATTGGATATTTATTATATACTTATAATATTGATAAACTCCAACACAGGTTGACTGATTACCATTAAAGTTGGAACATTGAAGGGTTATTTCATAACGAATATTTTTATGTTGTCTTTTTCTAGCTGGTTTACATAGATAGGTGTTGAAAATCAGCAGACTCAAAACCGAACATCTGTTTTCCGATTTCGGCGGGATTTCTAGTGCTATGCCTCCTAAACTACAATCAACCATACTACCGTGTAACCCCGAATTTTGATACCTTGTTTCACTACTGAAAGGTAATTGTGAAATAGAGAAGGTTATAAGAAGAATAATAAACGTAGCATGGCTAAAGTGGACACTGGTAACTGGTGTGATATACGACAATATATAAATCTATTATATGACCGGTCATGTTATACGGTTCTGAATGTTGGGTCACTAAAGTGATAGACCACAAACATCTCCACTTAGCTGAGATGAGAATATTGCGATGGTTTTGTGGTGTTACAAGAATGGATAAGGTGACAAATGACATATATACATACGTACATAAAGATAAAGTAGCACTAAAAATTAAGAAGAAGAAGACTAAGGTAGTATGGGCATGTAAGGAGGAGGCATAAGAGTCAAATGACCAAAAATAATGTTAAACTGCAAAATTGATGAATAAAAATGTAAAGGTAGACCAAAAAAGAGATGGTTGGATTGTGTAAAGGATGATAATAATATGTGGTGTGACAGAGAACGTATTAGAATAAAGGAGTATGGAAGGAAAAGATATATTGTGCCGACCCCAAATAATTAAGAGAAGGTGAAAGAAAAGAAGAAGAATACATAGATAATTGAATCTATTTGTTACTCTTTCACGACTTATCGACTGAACTAATCTGACGAGGTCTCTATGGTATAAAACATTGGCTACCTTTTGTCTCATGAAATTCTTTTGAATGGGGCAAAAATGCCAAGAAAAGTTATGTGGGCAATATAAATACATGAAAAATATATTGACAGTTGGGCAATATACTGAAGACATATGTGTTTCAGCGTTACAGTTGTGTCATTATTTCAGTCAGTAAGTAGTTATACTTACTTAAGGAGTGCAGCAGTGGGACGTTTAGGTTATAAAACATCCCACTGCTGGACTCCTTAATTTAAGGGAAGAGTCTCACCCCATCCCTTAAATATTACACACGATCTTTCAAATCTTTCAAATGTATCAATATTAGGGCACAAAATTACCTAAACGGTGCATGCTTCCCGGCTAAAATTCGAATCCATATCATTGGAATGAAACGTGGTTGCTTAGTAGCTAAAGCAACCACGTTTCATGCCAATGACTTCAGAAACATATAAATATTTTTATGACTCACCGTGTACGCCATTGGATAGTGAACCAAGTACAGATCCACATAGTCTGTCAGCAGTTCTGCTAACGATTTCCTCAATGCTGGTTCGACTTCGTTTCTTTCGTGGGCATCATTCCAAAGCTATTCCAAATATTGTGAAATGTATTACTTGATATATATATTAAATTATATAGTGTTTTAGAATATAATGTATGTACATGAACATGACTATACCATATATCTTAAAGACTAAGAACTGAACTGACCTAGAGTTGACAATATCACTGCAATGTAGCAATGAGATTCAGCACGGGCTTTAGGAATGTCTCTAATAATTATATGAATTCATTTATCTTTTCAGAGTATCAGGTTTTTGTTTTGATTGGAATATTTTTGATTAAATCTTATTGTGTGGATCTGTGGCGAAATCTTGATCTTCGTGACAGTTGTTCGCACGGAGTTCATATCGGCATGGTAGCAGATAGTATAACCAATAAGTTACGTACAAGTTGGTGATATTAAGTATTATTTTTATAAATAAACTTTACATTAAATTAAATGTATAAAAATTAAAAATAAAATAGAAATCTACGTTCTGTTATAATAGTAACATCAAATTGCGACAGTAGTAAACTAAAGTGGTTAACACTATACAGTAAAACACTAGTCGCTACAACATTGTATGAAAGCTTACCAAGTAACTTACTTTAGTAGTGATGTAGACGTCCCGACGAGGCACTCCGTTGTCCCGCATAAAGTCCCGGACCCCAAGCCCCACTTCGTCCTCCACTCGGTACAGTGTGGCTGTGTCTATGTGCCTGTAACCAGCCTCCAAAGCCCATTGTACGGCCCGAGCAAGGGAGTGGTTCGTAGGCAAAACCCTTGTACCCTATCGCACAAGTGTTTGTTATAATAACATGTGACTGTTGTATTTCAAGCGACAACTCCACGTACAGTCATAGTCAAAAATATATATACAGCAGAGTCTGATTAAATACCACAGTTACAACAGGGTCAACTTCTAGTGCGTACCTCTTGTTTATAGAGCAGGCAGTTACATTGTATTAAATTGTTATGTATTTGCCCCCGCAAGATTCACTTCATTCTATATCGTAAACTATCCCATCCCCCGGCATGAAAAGTATTGATGTCCATTTTCGGTATTGTAACTATATTTAAACTGATTTACAGCAAAATCGATTCAGTACTCCAGTAGTTTTTCCGTGAAAGCTTAACAGATAGACAGATCGAGTGCATATTTTTATACAAGATGAATTTTTATATTATTGGTATAAAAATTCTTGATAAATAATTGGTCTCTCATATAAACGTTCATCCTCTATTTCAACCCATTCTTGTTTTATATATCTTTTTTCCGACTATATAAAAAGATAGCTGTAAACTACAAAATGACAAAAATGTCCGAAATGACCTAAATCGCCGAAATTACCGAAATGACTAAAATGGAAAATCACAAAAAAAACCTATCCTACTTTCTGGGATAACCTTAACATAAATCTATCCTAAAAACTACCCCGTTATGACGAAGATGATGAAAAGTAGCCCTTGTCCACCCTCGGTATTAAAATTAGGGAATTATTTAATACTTATATATACTGAATTTTAACCAAATCAGGCCAATAGTTTTTCCGTAAAAGCATAACAAACAGAGAGACAAATATATTTTTATCCTGGAAAGTATCACATTTTTCGGGATAAAAATGATCCTATGTTCATCCTCGGCATCGAATATATATATATATATATATATATATATATATAACACAGTATATTTATATATATATACTGTGTTTTAGTCAAATAGGACTCGTAGTTTTTCCGTGAGAGCGGAACAGACAGACAGATAGACAGAGTTACTTTCACATTTATAATATTAATAGGGATTATTTATTAAAAAAACTTGTCTAAAATTTTTTGCTTTTCACCGTACCGTCGTTTTATATTTAGCTTTCGAAGTTTAACATTTTAAAATGGTTTAAGTGCATATTATGTCTACTACTTCAAAGTTAGTAAAGATTGTCAATTGAATGTATTCATGATTTCCTTAATTTAGCTGATCATAATAATTATCACCGCACCCGCTGGCATGGTGCTACACTAATGACTAACAGTTGCTGTGATTACAATCAAGTTTAAATTGTAGAATTAACCGTAGAAAATGTATATAATATCATCCATGAAATATAATATAGTAGTAAATTGTTGTTTTTATTACATTTATGATTTACTATGCAATAATGCAATGTAAATTCAAATATATATACGTAAGAATTTGTAAGAATATCCAAAAAAATATCTTTCGTTTAATTTTAACATCAACAAGTATAACTCGTAGTTGTTACTTAAATATTTTAAGTTGTCACTTTAGTAACTAGTGTAACACATTAATAATCTACGTGTTTGTTAAAAAATATACTTATAAACTTATATACAAAAAATATATAGCTTTTTCAGGCTTGTGTTGACTCGCGATTCGTTTTCAATATAATTTCGATTTACTGCTGAAGATAAAAGAAAATTCCAATATTAACTTACATCAGCCAGATGTCCCAGGCTTGTTCCAAGCGCGATGGCGGGAATCTCATTCCCGTCGTTCAACTTGTATGTCAATACACCTGAGCCACGTACCTGCATTACATATATTTTGGACATTTTATCTATTTCCTATTTCGCTATTTTTCAATACGAATACTGCAACGCCGAAATAAGTCTCCATATTTATGCATTTTATACAATACACATTATATCTTTACTAATAATATTATAACGAGGAAATATTTGTATTTTTGTATGTTTGTAACAAATAAACTCAAAAACTACTGGATCGATTTCAAAAATTCTTTCTCCATTCGAATGGTAAATTATCCCTAATTAATATAGATTATATAAAAATAAGGGATCCCTACTAAAATTTTAATAATGTTACACATCAAAATAAACAAAATACTTGGCGCTAGAATCGGATTCTACAATTTTGATGAAATTTTATGTATGTGTATGTCCCTGGGTGATTTAGATTCACAATGAAAACCGGTAGGTGGCGCTGGAATCGGGTTCTAGATTTTAATTTTTTCAGGACAGACGTAGTCCTGCCCTGAAAAAATAGCGTCCGTGACTGCTAGTGAAATATATTTTTGAAGTAAATCGACAATCAGTTGAGTGGCTTATTCCACGCAGTAAGTAGTGAATAGTTCCGTAGTGACGACGAACGTCTACTGTTTTTGTGATTTGGTCACGAAACGCTCACAAAGCGTTTAGAATAAAAATCCTCGTATCTGAAAACTACTTAGTGGATCATGTTCATACTAACTTTCATTGGTAGTGTTCTTAAGTCATAATTTTCTTCAATTCTTGAAATTATTACCCTGTAAGCCCATATCTTTCTACCTATTATCTCAAAAAAAGTAGTCAAGTAACTTTATTATGATTTTTAAAACCTGTCTAAATATGTCCCAAACCCCAGCATAAACTTTTTTTTTAGACCATACAGCCACTCCTAATATTTAGATTTATCTTTAATTCATTACTCTATTATACGTATTAGGTCGGGGAAAAAGTTTTTTCGTATTTTATATAAAAATTCAAAAGGTTTTTTTATAAAGTTTATTTACATTTGACTAAAGTATGTAGGTGCCATTTTGTTGGATAACTTTTTGCCATCTTGTAGGTAGGGACGTGATCCCATTGCTATAAAAATTTTGGGGCTTCTGATCAAAAAACGATAAGTGATTTTGGCAGTCCTCTCATGATGTTAACCTGACACTGCCTAAAGAATTCTGCAGAGACCGAAACAGGTGAAAATCTGAAGGTGCAAGGTCAGGACTATACGGCGGATGCATTAACACCTCCCAGCCAAACTCTCGTAATTTTTGCTGAGTGGCTAAAGATGTGTGAGGTCTAGCGTTATCATGGTGAAAAACCACACCCCTTCTGTTGATTAATTCCGGCCGCTTTCTCTCAACTTTTTGCTTTAATCTCATCAGTTGTTCGCAGTACAGTTCAGAATCAATGGTTCTGCCTGGCGGTAACAGCTCATAATGAATAATGCCCTTCCAATCCCACCATACACACAGCATCACCTTGTTGCGAGTTAACCCGGGTTTCGCCACAGTCTGTGAAGCCTGACCGGCCTTTGACCACGATCTTTTTCGCACGTTCTTGGCGTACGTGATCCACTTTTCATCACCAGTTATCAGCTTCTGCAAAAATGCTTCAGTTTCATTACGTCGTAATAAAGAATCACAAATGAGTACACGGTTCATTAGGTTTCTTTCAGTGAGCTCATGAGGCACCCAAATATCGAGCTTTTTTGTGTACCCAGCTTTTTTCAAATGCGCCAAAACCGTTTTGTGGACAATTCTCAGTTCTCCAGCTACATCGTAACTACTAATATGCCGATCTTGCTCCACTTTTTCAAAAATGGCATCAATTTTGTCCGTAACAGGGCGATCAGAGCGACGTGCATCTTTGATATCAAAATTTCCGGATTGAAAACGCTTAAACCAAATTTGCGCTACTCTCACAGATACTGCATTAGGTCCATAAACATCACAACATTTTTTCGCGGCTTGTGTTGCATTTTACCTTTTTTGTAGTAAAATTTTAAAATGTATCGAATGTTTTATTTAGATTCACTAATTTTAACAATAAGAAAAACAAACGAAAATCACACATTTTTCTAATTTTAATTTGGAATTGTCTTCTTTAAAATTAAGACTTTTTAATGATACCAAAACCAGCCAGATACGAATGGTATAGCTAAAGAAATCTTATTACAAGTTCATACATACTATATGCGAAAAGACTATTTCCCCAACCTATTATATAAACGTCTTATAAAATACTTATAACTTTCTTCCAAATTTTATCAATATAGAATCGATAGTATAGAGAAAAACTGTCGTAACATAAATCGGCAGATTGACAGACAACAGACAGCCGGACTATACAAAATTACTTATTTTTAATCAATGCAGTAATAACATTGGTTTCTGCTCTGGGACACTACCCTGTATCGCGGAGACATGTCAACATATATAGTCAATATGGGGGAAGTCCGTCAGTGGCGTAAGTTCGTATACTTCTCGTTTTTTACCTTTTTTAAACAATACAATTTGAAAATAGAATTAAACTTTAGTGACCGATTTATTGTCGTCGTAGCTTCAGCATTCAAACACGGAAATAACGATAGGTGTACGGAGTTCTCTGCTGACGAAGTTCCCCACCTTCAATGTAACATATTACTATACTCTGATTTTTAATTACATGAACTGAAATGACAGCTGCGATCGACTTTTTTATGTTGCAAGCTTGGAGCATAGTATTGTAGTATAAGCTCATTTATAAAAACATCATAAAAAAAGATCAATCGCAGCTGTCATTTTAGTCCAGGTCAATAAAAATCAACGTCTAGATGAATTCGTTTGTTTCATTAAGTTACGGAACCAAAAGCCGATTAAAGTGGTGTGCGCTTGTTTTAAAAAGAACAGACAATATTAATTTGACATTCGATTATTTATTTACAGAAAAAGCGAATTTGTAAGTAATCTGCGAAGGGTCTTGAAATATACGCACAGCGAATTTACTCGGCTAATAATCGGTGAAAATATAGCTTGAATTTGTGCTGATTCTGCGTATTAAGGTTGCTTATATATTAATTATACCCATCTTTACTACCACTTCTGAAGAAATTAACAATTGCCTAACAATAGAATTTTGGCGTGGGATGTAACCTTTACAATTATAATATTAAATGAAATATATTTTCTGATGTTTATTCTTAAACGAATTAAATAAGTACTTACATTGTCGTATTAATAAAATTCGTAAAAAGTATATTGCTAAAGAGAATTTTTCGTAAACGATCATAGGGTTAGTTTCTAGCGGAAACTTAAACAGCTTATTGGGAGATTTATTTGAAAAAGTACTCACCATTATTTTTTAGCGAACACTCTTAGAACAATAGTTATAGTATATATTATAGGCAATAATTATCTTTGTCTAACAAAAATTGGGTCTGATTTTAACTTGGTACCTATATTTTTTTATTGCAGTAGTTTAATAGACAGGCAGACGGCCCACTTGATTGAAAGCGGTTACCATCACCTAAAGACATTTATAACACTAAAGGTGCTACAAATGCGCTGCTGCACTCTTAAGGGAGACTAGAACCTGGTTACTAATGCCGAAACACATCTCAAGGTTGTTATGGCGGCATACTCTAGAGCAGGGGTGGTAGCCATCCAGTCAGGTAAATACTCTACCAGGTGGTTGGGTGTGGGTTGTTTTGTTGCCTCTTACGACAAGCCGCCCGGCCGCAGGAAATTGTATTCTTTCTCCGTTCCTGCAGAGATGAATCTATTTGCTTAAAGATTATTCTAATTCTATTTGGATACTCACTAATAATTAATTAATTAATACTAGCGAGATACCCAAACCGTGCATTAAATACCGAGCCAAAAAACGAGAAGAACTGATTATCCTTATCCACACAACTCAATGTCAAAAGTTATATAGAGATATAGTAGATAAAACAAGTTAAAAAAATGTATAATTTATAGGTACCCTATCTCAAAGCCTAAGTGTCAACTCCCACAGTCATCCTACGATTATTATTTATCATATCTGTGAACAGATTATACATTTCTTAATATATCCATACCATAAAAGTTAATAGTTATTTATTGATTGTCATGAAATTGCGACAAGAAGTACTTGACAGACCGTATATTAAAATAAATGAGATAGGTATTTATCAAGAATTACAACGCTTGGTAAATTTAATAGCGTGTGCCAGAGTAGAACTTGTCTGTATATGTATATACAATAAGTATGTTATATTCAGCAATGATCTGTAAGAAATATTTATCCGATCTTCAAAAACTTCATTCGCATTCAAGGCCGAGAATAGGGAAAACAAACAATAATAGTGAGGTAAATAAAAGAAACTGTTTATAAAATACAAGTTTTATAGTAAGGCTTAAAATTGCGCTCAGTGGAAACTAGTTTTTCATTATATGCAAAATTTATAATTCTCCGCGCACTGTGTTAGGCGAGAACATTGGAAAATGTGATTAAATCCTTACCAAAGCGTCGTTGAGTGCAACAAACAATAGAAAGTAAGCCGACCAGCCCACACCGGCGTCCATTTTGTATGATACGTTCCGACGTACTAACTACGTATCATATGTTTCAAAATACATTCATACCACATGGAACCTGCTCTGTGATAAATTCCTCTCAAGTTTCGAAGTATCGACGCGGTCGATATCAAACTTGGTAGACTATTTGGTTGAATAATTGAAAATTATTTTATTGTATAGCAAATTAATACAATATTAATCTATGAAATATAATTCAAATAACTATATAGATTTAATTAAAAATGCTTGTTTTTCTTTACAGTTTTACAACGTAATCGGAGAAGTAGTAAGATAAAAAATTAAATTATGTGTCTGTTGTATTGTAACTTTCCCATCAAAACCGTCTGTTAGATCTACTAACTAATAATGGGCATATACTTAGACGTCAACTAAAACTAAAAATTATAAAGACAGAGAAATTCATTATAAAATTCTTTTTTTCTTATCAATTCCGGATGATTGGGAAAAAGTGAAAACAAAAAGAGTTTTATAATAAATTTCTTTGTCAGGATTACAGAAGAAGGCAAGTGAATTGGCTTATGCCTTGTCTTTGTGTCTATACTGCAATATTCTGGCATATACAGAGTGAATTTTTCAAGTTGGCCTTCAGGACCAAATACTTTAACTATATGAAGTAACGAAGAATACTCAAAGGAGTGTCGAGGCCGATTTTAACGAAAACTAAAGTGGTATCATTAGATTTTTGAAAAATAAATTACCCTCATCTGGAATCTAATCGGCTAATTTTGGAAAAATGAATTCATTCTATATTATACCAATCAAAATCTGTAAAAATTTGAAACGGGAACCAAGGGAAAGATTTTTTTTAAATAAAAGGTTCTAGTTTTCACACATCAATCAGCTTATTCAACATGGAAGTGATGAGAATTATTCTATTTTTAATAATTATCTATAAATTATCAGTCAAAACATACCTTATTTGATCCCAAATATTCAAATCAGTTAATGGGTAAACACCGATCGCTTTCAAAATGAGGTGCGGACAAATGATCGCCGCAATTTTATGTTTAATTAATGTATGGAAAATAAAACATATTGTACAAAAACAACACTTTCCCTTGGTTTGTCGTTTGACATTCCTTCACAGAAATCAATCCTTACAAGCTACACTATATTTTAGTATAATAATATAAAATGTGCTTATTTATTCAAAATCAGCGGATTCGATTGATAACAAGGGTAACAGATTAGTTTTCGTGAAAATCGGCCTCAAGACTCCTTTGAGTGGTTTGCGTTATTTAGCATAGTTTAGAATTTGGCTCTGAAGGCCCACTTAAAATATTCAATCTGAACGTCATTTTTACACCACAATTTTTTAATTATGTCATCGTTCACATAATCTACCCACTTCCACTTCGTCCTATCTTCGGCCTTCTCCAACAATCTCCCAATTCAATAACAAAACATTTAATGGAATCAGTTTACAGAACTTGATAAGTTTTAAATTGCAGTGATATGATCAGAACTTATGACTCTATCCTAAAAAAAGCAAAATTAATATTTGGCGTTTATTCGATCAAATAATTTATTATGTCCTCAAAAACAAACAATGAAAGTTGTTGCGTCTTTTAGGACCCGTAAAATTCGGGAACCCAGTAATTGGCTGATATATCCAATAAATACTGCTGCTTCAAGCTTAACGTAATACATCCATATGAAGCAAGCCAGTAATAAATTATTACGCACAGACCCTTTGCGTGGTTAAGCTCAGAGGTATTGGACGTTAATGTATCGACTGCGGAGTGGCAGTAGGTGGAACCAGAGTATTACACTGTTTCTGCAACAAAACTACTCGTAAGTATGATAATCTATACACCGGGATAGTTTGTACTTGCCAAATAGACAGCGAGGAACATAGTGCTCCCCAGAGATTACATCCTACTTAACGATCCGGTTAGAGTTGGTTTTCGTATGAATAGAAATATATCATGCGTTAGAATGTTACAAAAAAGCGAAACAATTGAACATAAAGTAATAATAGAACTAATTATTTACTATGGTCTGGGTGTCTGGGATCGGCCCCAGAGTAGTCCGTTGTATATTACCCATAACACAAGCGTAACTTGCTTAATTTGGGGATATACAATGTGTGTGTGTTTGTCTGCCGATTATTAATTATAAATTACTAGCGGCCCTGGCAGACGTTGTCCTGCTCTGAAAAAATAAAAATCTAGGACCCGATCCCAGCGTCACCTACCGGTTCAAATTGTGGATTTAAACCATCCGGGGACCCACTCAAACACACAAAAACAAAATCACCAAAATCGGCCAAAGTGATTGGGAGGATTCTAGAACCCGATCTCAGCGCCACCTACCGGATCCAATACGATAAAAAGTATCCTATGTCCGTCTCCTGGTTCTAAGCTACCTCCCCACCAATTTTTAGCCAAATCGGTACAGCCGTTCTTGAGTTATAAATAGTGTAACTAACACGACTTTCTTTTATATATATATAGATGTAAATACAAATGCGTGCCACTCTTATACCAATCAGGAACTGAGGCCTTACTCTCAAACTCATATTGTTGTTCGTTTTCGTCCTATAAGCCCGAAAGAGTGAATGAAATTTTAGGTAAAAGTAACAAAGAACAAAGATTTCTTTAAAACTACAATAATATAGTCTATAAAACACAAAATAAATGGAACATACAATGAAAAATGTACTTAAATATATCAAACTCAAGCAAACAAATCGAAATGTGTGCTAGGACACATAGTAGAAGGGAAACTTCAACGGACAAGTGGAAAAACAAATGAGAACGGATAAGTGGAAAACCGAATCGCAACGGACAAGTGGAAAAACGATGGCAACTGACTAGCGGCAAAACGAATCGCAACAAAATTTTAACTTGAAGTTTTACCGGCAGATTGTTAATGTACTTGTCCAATTTGAAAACCTGTAAAACTTCAAGTTAAAAGTTCGTTGCGACTTCTACTATATGTCCCAGCATACATGTGGATTTTTCGTAGGTTTACTGCAAATTATGATTTGATTAGATTTTAATGAATACATTTTTTATTTAAAGAAATTTTATTTTATCAAAGAAAAAAACTGAATTCGATCTGGAACCAAAAAAACATCCACAGTGTACTCTAACATTATGCCGCCTCTCACCACGCGATATACCTTCTACCCTCTCTACGCGGCCGTAACGCTTTTTCGTGACAGAAAAAAATCCTAATAACCCCCCCCCCCCCCCCCCGTCTATAAAGAAGTTTCACTTCAATATAGAAGTGTCACTTCAAAATGTTCTAAAACTTAAACAAACAACGAAGGCCGTTTGAGAATAACCCCTCAGGTCATTTTGCGGGAGATCGATTGTTAAATTTTGTAGTCATTAGTGCGTAAGTTGTATATTCGTTTACAAACTGACAGTTAGACGTGAATATTTTATAAGCTGATGAAGATTTATGTCTTAGATTGCAACTTCAAAAAACGTTCACGTATGAATTAAACAGTAATATGGAATGGACAAAGAATTTTTTTACCGTAGTCATTATCTGCTTTTAAGTCGCGGACATATCCTAGTATTTGTGTCAAACAATAGAAAAGTTATATGTCAATATGATAAATAAATATGAAATATCTACTAACTTTCCGGAATTATTTAATCTTCATCCTCATAATGAATACTAAGAATGACAATCTCTCAGTAAAAATGTAGTTTTGGAAAACTCCTACACCGTGCATGACTAGATAACGTCACATCACGTCATTCTTCTCTCGTTTTTTGACGATTTGTTATTTAATATCTTAGATTTAGAGATAATATAGTGTAGGTCTAAGTTTAAAATAAGTTTTTTTTAGATCAAATGAATCAAACCTGTAAAATAATTTTGTGAAGACATTAAATTTTTAACGCAAATAATTACGTTTAAAATAATATCACATAACGTTTATATTATTTTTTAACATGAGATGATTGATTATCTATCTATATAATATTATAAAATTCTAAAACGGCTGTGTCTGTAAATTGAAGCTATTAAAACAAAAATAACTGGAATACACTATATAAACGATGGACTACGCATTTTTTTAAATTTCTTGTCTGTCGGTTTGTCTGTTTGTGCGGTATTCACATAAAAATTACTGGGCCGATTTTGATGCGATTTTCGCTGATCGACAGCAAATTCTTAGACTTATAATCTGCGCTACTTTTTATCCTGGGAAATCCGCTGGAAGTTTTCTGGGAATTATTTAAAATGGCTAGATTTAAAAAAAATCGAATTCCAAAGGGATTTCACTGATCAATAGCAAATTTTATGCAATCAATATGATATTTTTTATCGCTGGAATCTCGCGCGATATTTCCCGAGAGCGGTTTGTAGTTGTTCGGGTACATAAAAATTAGCTTATTCCGACATAACTTTTACTAAAACGATAGCTTACATTCTTTTTTAAATGCTGTTGTTTATTTATCTCTCGGGAATGCCATGGAAATTTCAAGTCAAGTGTGGACGAAGACGCGGGCATATCCCAGTAATATTAGAAAATTGTAGTCTTTTGTTTCTTACATTTTTGTGTCTGTTTGTTCGAGATTCACATAAAAACTACGGGGCCGATTTCGATGATGATTTCATTAATCGTTAGCAAATTATTAGACATAAAATCTACAGTACTTTTTATCCTTGAAAATCCGCGGGAATTTTCTTGGGAATGCTTTAAAGAGATGATTTAAAAAAAATTGCAATGCGAAATTTTCATTGATCAACAAAAATTTTAATAAAACTATTATAGTTATGTATGCTTTAGTAACAGTACTTATCCCGAGCTTTTACGGGAATTTCTGAGATTCATCATGTATTTTCATACTAAATAATCCATTACCCTGCTGAAAATAACCTTCAATTTTTTATTTAGCAAAATAACTCTAGTCTTTGTTACTGATGTAGAGAAAGTCGCGAGCAAATGTTAATTTGAATATGTAAAGTTACTTGAACCTAAGATGTCGTAAGACTCTCTTACGTGCTTCCCTAATTAGAAAACTCGTTATAAACAAGCATTGCTGATGATACCCAACCGGGTAGAATTAAGACAGACGTAACGAGATTGGGCGCGTGCTACATTTTTAATTTAAAGCAATGTCTAGCTTTTTTCCTCCTAGTGAATTTTCCGCTGGCTCCATTCATCAGGCGACTGTCACTGTCCCCCGAACCCCGCCGAGCAATTACTGATGTCGCACTCCAGTGCACTAGCGGCAATTACCACCACCTTCCACTGTTGCCGCTTCTGCGCTACAGCCAAACAGTAAAATGCACCGATTACTTATATTAAAGCTTATTACTTTATTTTAAATTAAATGTCCCCGCTATCCAAGTCACGCTGGATTAGTTTTAACATCAAGGCATGGAATCAGTTTAAAATTAACCGGTTTTGAATTAAAATCGATTTTAGTAAATTATTTCGTTCGGAGTATACACGTCAGTAATGTGCAATATAAACCTACATTAGCCGGTTTATTTCGCCAAAATTACCACCTCTATATCAGTCAGTATCAGTCCATACTTGAAGTCATTTTGGTATACATGTCCCTTTGACGCCGTGAAGCAGAAACATTGATAATAATTATAGTGACTAGGGTGTAATGCCCTAGTATTTGTTTTATTAATTAATTGTTGTGCCATGAATTAATTTGAAATTTGATAACATTGAGATAATTTTATAATATAAAATTGTATAGTATGGTAATACTCAGTTTTTTGAAATAAATGAATTATTATTATTATATTATTACATAACTGTTTCTAGTATAAATATATGTTTCTAAGTGACTGAAAACTTAATGTTAACACACGGCTGCACTTTGAAGGTGTATCTTAAAACCTGCTTGAAACCGGTATATTCGATAAAACCTGTTTAAGGATTTTTTGTTGCTAAAAACCGTTTCTTTGAGGTTAAAGGTAGAAAAAATCCGGAAAAAAAACATATGATGTACTTAGGCTATAACCGGTTCAACTTTTTACTATATACTATTATATGTTATATATAAAATTCTTCTGTTCATGTGTATGTCACTAAACTCTTCCTAAACAGTTGAACCGATTTTTTTTCGTATGTGTTCAAGTGGGTCTCGGGATGGTTTACATTCACAATTGGACTCGGTAGGTGGCGCTGCAATATGGTTCTAAATTTTATTTATAAGCTAAGACAACGTCTGCTGGGCCGCCTAATATACCTACTATAAAACTTCATCAAAATTAGTTCATTAATTTTGTGTGAAAAAGTAACAAACATTCATTCTCAGAGACATTCTCGTTTATAATCTAATATAGGACTTATTTTTGATGTCCGTCTTTCATATGCCACAGTCCAGGTATTTACTGCTGAAATTGTATAAAATTCACCATTCAGCATTACCAAGGTAGCAAAAGGCGTGTGTTTATTAGAAAATGCCTTCCTTTTCATGTCTAACGTAAGGAATTTTTTTCGTCGGAGGAAATTTACCCTTACGCACCTGCTTCTTTTATACGCACCGACAAAGCGCGGCCCTTCATCGCTTTCACGTTGCCTAGTTCATTCCGATCTATAAAAGCCGGCTGCCTCCGCTGATCCTGACCAAATTAGCATTCTATAAATAATAATTAAATAGGATACGAGTATTCAAGCTAAATACGTGATCGGATTATATTGATGGAATGAAATCAAAAGAACGTCCACGCATGAAAATAGACTAAACTGTTTCAGTGCACGTACAAAGAAACATTCTGTAGAGGAGACGAAGGTTCACTATTGATATTTTTAACTTCTGCAGAATTTTCCGCCTCGTTCTAAATCTAAAATAGACTTCTTTTGAAACGGACATCTCAAGACATATTGAACCAAAATAATAAGTTCCTTATAATTTTTAAAAATCTCTCTAACTACATCTTTTATGTACACTTAATATTTAGTACACTGTACTCCAATATGTAGCGCCTTTGTATCAAATTCCGTCTACATACATAGAGTAATTTTTGAGAAAAATGTTGCAACACACATATTCACATAGACAGATGAACGGACGAATATAAAATCTTTAAGGGTTCAATTTATGCCAAAATGAGTACTGAATCTTTAAAATAAGTTCATGTTGATATTATTACAAGTTTTATCTTACCTGGTTTTTGTCCACAGTACTCAGTGTCTGATATTGGGTCATTATATTTTTATTTAATTTAAATTACTTAATTACGTCAATTAATGTAATAGCAAAGGAAATATAATAATATAAATATCTAGATTTAAATGTTCTTCGAATATTGTGCAACAAAAAACCCGTCCTAACTATTGTGTCGTATTTCTCTCTCCATCCCAACGTTATCTGGAAAAGACCTCTATCAGCGATAAGACCGCCATTTGCACCTATTTTGAATCTTCTTTTGTACATACATACATACATACATAACTTCACGCCAGTTCCCTTGCGGGGTAGGCACGAACAACAGAGCGCCATTTAGGCCCATTCTTTCATCATGTATTCTTTCCACATGCCCGAACCACCGGAGCATTCCTTTCCTTACCTTCACCCCGACACTCTCTTTCAGACCAACTCTCTTTCTTACTTCGGTATTACGAACGCGGTCCGCGAGCGTCACTCCGCAGATTTTGCGCAGTGCTCGCATCTCAACCGCGTTTACTCTACTTTCATGCTCTCTCGTCCATACCCAACTCTCGCTTCCATACGTGAGCGTAGGTACCAGCACCGCGTTGTGTATGGCGAGCTGGGCCTTCTGGCTGAGGTTCTTAGCGCCTAGAAGTTTACCTAACGCTCCATTCAAACTATTCCCCAAATTTACTCTTCTTTCTATATCAGCGGTGTACCTTCCATCCCTGCTAAAAGCACATCCAAGATATACAAACTCATTCACTTGCTCCAGCATAACATCATCGACCATTATCCTTGCATTCGTTCTGGTTTCTTCTCTTTCAAACACCATAACCTTTGTTTTCTTCGCATTCAAATGTAAGCCTCTCGCCTGACAGTCATCTTTCATCATTGTGACTAGTGTTTGCAGTTCTGATGGCGATTCGGCTAAAAGCACGGCATCATCCGCATAAAGCAAGGTGCTTACAACTAGATCACTCATTCGCACCCCAACATCCATCAATCTTATTCTCTGGAGACAATCGTCCAGGTATAGGATGAACAGCAAAGCCGACAGCACGCAGCCCTGCCTGACGCCAATATTGACGTCAAACCAGGGCGACAGGCTGCCATCCACTCGCACGCATGCCATACAGTCCTCGTAAGTGGACTGCACAGCACGCATCAATTGGCCATTAATCCCATATCCGGGCAATATGTCCCAGAGCTCCTTCCGCACAACCCTGTCAAATGCTTTCTCTAGATCCACAAAACCGCAGAAAACCTTCCGGCCCATAGCCAGCTGCTTCTCTACGATATTGCGGAGAGAGAAAACTTGATCCATACATCCCCTTCCATTTCTGAAACCACCTTGTGCATCCCACAGTAATCCATCGGATACCACTCTCATTCTCTTTTCAATAATCTTCGTATACACTTTAGATGCTGTGCTGATCAAACTGATGGCCCTGTAGCTGGCGCACTCCATACGTGACCCCTTGCCTTTATACAAGGGCACGATGACAGCGCGCCTCCAGTCCTTGGGAACCTTTCCCGTCCTCCAGCACAAGTTGCATAAGGACAGGAAAGCGTCCCGGACGCAGGTTCCACCATATTTGATCATCTCAGCAGACACACTATCGATTCCTCCTGCCTTTCCATTTTTCAGACTTCTTATCGACCATTCGATCTCTTCCAACGTGATCTCGGATGCTGACTCCTCGGAGTCAGTCACAGACTCAGTCGTGGTGCCAGCATCCGGGATATCATCATACATTTCTCTAAAATATTCACTCCATCGCGCTAACACCTCTTGTGGGTTAGCAAGAACGTCCCCTGCTTTAGATTTTATTCTTTCCATTCTGGAAGCTGACGAACAACCCCGAGACTTCTTAACCTCTCTCCAAAAGAGTTTGGTATTCGCCTTGAAGTTCTCCGTCAGCTTCTCTTCTTCTTTCAATTTTATACTTTCGCGCTTCTCTTTCACTAAAGCTTTGGTTTCGTTCTTGCAGAGGCGATAAATTTCTTTCTTCATCTCTTTCATACTGTCATTCTGTTGCAAAGAAGCAACATAATCCAGCCAGGCTTTTCTCTTTCTCTCTACGCTGGATTTAACATCCGCGTCCCACCATTCATCACCTTTCGTTGTTATGTGCCTCTTTGCGCATCCACATGCTTCTTTTGCGCTTTCCACTATACTTTCTTTCATACTATCCCAGTCATTATCCACATCTAAGTCGGAGAAGTCCGCTTTTGCAAGCCTTTCTTCGACTAGGCGCGCATACATACTCCTTACACTAACATCTTCCAATTTTTCACACTTTATTCTTTCAAGCTCCCCGAAATTGGTACGCACTCGCCAGTGTCTCCACTTCCTGAAAAGGCCCACAAACCGGCTTATCACCAGGTAGTGGTCCGTTTCAAGAGTGGGGCCTCTGTAGGCTCTTGTATCCATTATTGTGTTTCGGAGGCGACTATCTATTAAAATCAGATCAATCATACTTTTCTGATCATTCATTCCCCATGTATACGTGTGAATATCCTTATGATGGAATAAGGTGTTCGACACAAGCAAGTTTCTTTCCATGCATACGTCTATGATTGGCCTACCAGCATCGTTCACTCTCTTGTCACCATAGGGTCCAAGGACAGCCTCAAGGCCGTCTCGTTTGGTGCCCACCCAGCCATTAAGATCACCACACATAATTATTCTTTCATTCCCTTCAGCCAGATCCAGAATTTCTCTCACAGACTCCCAAAACTTCTCGAGTTCTTGGGGATCCGCTGAGCTTACGGGAGCATAAGCTGCGACCAGAAAAACTCGCGTAATCCCCAGTTTTAGACGGACCCAGAGAAGTCTCGGGTTCACCAGACAATAGTCTTTTACTCCAGACACAAAGCGGGTTGAGAGTACGACGCCTACCCCCCCACTTGCACGCTCGTCCAGGTCCACGCCGGACCACAGAGCAAGCATGCCACCGGGGAGGTCATCGATGTCGCACCCCTTCCGCTTTGTCTCTGTCAGACATAAGGCATCCAGGCTTCTCTCATTCATTATATCAATCATTTCGTCCATCTTATCTTTCATTCCACCTCTCACATTCCACGTGCCTATACGGCACTCTGCTCCTCTCGACCCGCCAGGTTTGGCGCTGCGTGAAGGGTGGCGGCCCCCTTCGCCGCATGCGCGAGAGTTCACACCGACGGGGGCGCATCGGTGAGCGTCGCCTGCGGGGGACGCCCTATCGTGCACTGCACGTGTGTGAACTCGGGTCAGAATTGTGGCCCTCTGGGCCAGCGGGGATCGCGACGAGCACGCTTCTGACATGACCCCATTAATATACACGTTCAAACACATACACTTCACTTAATTTTTTAATATATTACTCAAAAAGACTTAACGTAAAGTATCGTAACCATGCCGTAGTATAAAAATAAAAACTACTAGTAGTAGTAGTTTTATTTCTTAAAAATATTTTTTATAATAGTACTTAACCACAGTTATAGCATATTCATGGTTTTAAAATAATAATTATATTGTTGTGTGGAAAATGCGAACTGTGGCTTTTTGCTACAAAACTCTATTGTATGGCAATAGTCTAAAACCATACAATTTAGCTAAACTGACACTGCAAAATTAATTGTTGTCATTGCCTGTCCTTCCAACCAACGAAGAACAAAAAAACCAGGAGTACTACCAAGAAATTATCTCTCTAACTTCAATAGAGAATGTAAACACTGTAAACAGTACTACGATAAGTCGATATCAAATTGGCAGACGATTTATGCAGAGTGTACGGCTATTGGTTACAGGCCTTGCAATCTCCTGGAGTGGCCATTCTCTCAGTTCTGATCGATTTCAATGAATCTGACGGACTTCGATACACAAATTCCGACATTTGGAACTGTTCGAACTGGATTAGTTTCCAAGAGCCTTTGCAATGGAAACGAATATCTGAAATGCTTCACTATACGACCATTTAATCGGGGACTTAGTCTGCAATATACGTTCTGAGAAATACGATATTATTATGATAATAACATCTTAAAGCAATAAATCTTAAGTAGATAACATTTCTCTTAAATGTTAAGCGATAATCACAAATAATTAATTGAAATTTGATTTTTTAATCAAGTAAAATGAATAATAAAATAACAATAATATGATAAATTATGTTTATAATAATGACATCAAAAAGTGGCAATTATATTAAATTGATTTGGTAAACGGTATTTAAAATTGGAGTTATAATTATTCCTTTTGATCTAATTAAGTAAATTAAAATTCTGTGAATGTCAGTTTGAGCTCTTTATTTAACATATTTTAAAATAATTTTTAAGTTGTTTATGTATATAGTCGTGGTAGCGTAATGGCTAACGCACGCGTACCAAACGCAAAAGGGCGCGGGTTCGATCCTTGCCGGACCGCATGCACCATTTAGTCAGTTTTCTGATCTAATGTGCATATTGTTACAATTACCATGTACTATCAACGGTGAAGGAAAACATCGTGATGCAACCTGCACATCGAGATAACCGATGTGTCAAACCTGTCAAGCCGCCTTGGACAAGCGTGGCAGGTATACTGTCCGTTCCCCCCTATAATGGGAGGCCCGAGCCCAGCAGTGGGACATTTACATGGGCTGATATCATTATTATTATTATGTATATATTTAGATTTTTTTAAATTGAAAATAAGTGCATCTATTACATTTATTTATTAAATCACACATATTATCTATTATCTACTTTTTAATATCAGACATGAATAACTGACATTAAAAGGTATGTGTGTATGTACGTTTTTGCTAAAGTACGCAAGCTGAGTAATTCTGACAAGTCAGTAACTAATTTTTAGGTTTAGCTAACATTCATACGGTGGTATGATAGAGGTGGTGGCTAAGGCATTCGAATCAACTTCCAGTAATGTGGGTTCGAGTTCTGGCTGGAAAGCACCGTTTTTCTGAACTGATTTGCATAATGATACAATCACCACGAGCTGTTTGTTATAAGAAAACAGTGCGAAAACCTGCATGCACATCGAGATTACTTATGTGAATATACCATCTATTCCCTCCCCTAAACAGCGAGGTCCAAGCTCTGCAATAAGAAAATTTACGGACTAATATTTGTAACAGATGTATTTAGTAATTATTTATCGCATTTTGCGTGATTTCTTGAATAGTATTTAAAACTTTTGAAAGTAAGCCTCGCAATAAATTTCATATGCATATTTTATAATAGGTAAGTACGTGTATAATTAAGTGATAGTATATAATTCAGTAGGTATATGTGCTTTCGTTAACAGAGATGAACTTAGAACACGTTTTGTCCCGGAAATAGAAATAGTTTCTACGTGATAGGTGTTTGAAATACACGCGTGCGAAGCGAAAGCTATAATAGTTCGGATATAAATTTTCAAATTTACGTATATCTAATGTCAATTATATTCCTTCCATGACAAATTTCAACAATACCTGGAAGGAAATAGGAAGCCCAACCTGGATGAAATATATTTACGAGAACGCTCTCAATCTTATGATTGAACGGAGACTCTAATTCGCTCCCCTAGAAACATGCGATTGACAGGTAAAATGAGGATGTATTTGACAGCCCCCTCAAAATACACCGCCCCTACCTGCGACTACCGTGAGATATTGAAAACCGAGCCCGGGGCTATCCGTTTGACCTTTTTTATTGGCAACATTTCACTCGTTCCGCATTGTGGAGCGTTTGACTGAAACGGGTTGCGTTGTCAAATTGCTCTGATATTTCAGCCGGTACCTGTATTCATTTACACGACCAGCTACTTCGGAATATCATTATAAGGGTCTTATTTACAATGTACGTCTATAAAATTCCACTAGACAATACACACTGACGACCCCAATCTTGGTTTTCCTGCTAGGGACTGTTTACTATTTGTTTTACTCCGTAACGCCTTTAGGATAGGAGAGACAGTATCTAATAAAGGTACCTTTTTATTGACTTTATTTTGTGGGTACTTTTCGCTTTTTTGGTGTAAGCAAGGGCATTTAATGCGTGTTTTATTAGTTAGGTAGACGTACATAACTAGCGGAGACCGGCACGGGTGCACTTGAGAACTTGTCTCGAAAGGATATTACTTTAATCGCGGAAGGCCTCCGTTATGGTCAAAGTTTCAGATATGGCACCGCATCGCCCCGCCTAGCCCCGGCCGCTTATTGCCACGGTTGTTACATACTTATCCTTATAAGCCTTCTGAGCATTATTTTTGTAACGAGTTATTTTTAATGGTCAAACGGAATTACGAATAGTAATACCATGGGAAAGATACTGGAAATATAAACTAAAACTGCAAAAATATTCCCTACATTTTTGCTATTTACCAGAGGTTGCAACAACTCATTCTTCTCTCGATTTTCATTTAGAAAATATTATTGAAACTCTCAACCCGCGTTTTATTATGTAAAACATATATTATAAACCATATCGGTCAAATTAAGATAAGCATTGTTGAAGTTGTAGGCCTTTGAAGTGAAATATACTAATATAATTTATGGATCAAGTTTATGTCTACACACATCTCAGACAGAGTTTTATAAGAAGTAAAAAAGTATTGTGACCAGACTAAAGTAATAAAACAATATCTTTTATACATTTGAGTACTGCACGATAATATTATATTTCTGTAACATTTTTTTTTAATTTTATACTTAAACTAGGATCAATAGATAGTAGTTACATCTAGAAAACAAAATGAAATTAACTGATTGGGATATAGGCCAATTAATGGGTTGAAGTAAAAATTATAAATATATATATATATATATATATATATATATATATATATATATATATATATATATATATATATATATATATATAATTGTGTAAAAATTGTTTCACGTTATATACAATATATATCGTGAAACAATTTTTACTTCAACCCATTAATTGGCCTATATCCCTATATATATATATATATATATATATATATATATATATATATATATATAATTTGTTTTATTTTGCACTATTACATGTCAAAATCAAATTATTGGTGATGCCAACACGGACCATCAAGTCAACAAGACTATATTTATACACAAGTAACAAAATAGTGAACAAATAATGGTTTCATTGTGTTTCAGTTCACGCTAATCTAGATTACATTTCAGTCTGTTGATAACTCAGTCAATTTTTAAATCTATTTCTCAGTTTATATTTTTAATTTCGATTTAGGTCATTATAAATAACACAATTATTTATTATTTTGCTTTGTATCTAAGAAATAAAAAAAATCTGTTTCACATGTACAAACGAACAAACTGGTAGTCGGACGGCCAAGACGTTGGTATAGGATTCGGTTTTTGCCGAAATGGCTACAGATTTTAAAAAATAATGTTAACGTTCAAAATGATAGATCAGAAATACACTAATGGGCTAAAATAGAAATTATATTATGAATATAAAGTTCACGGTCAATTAACTAAATACAGCTATAGAAAAGTAATACTAGAAAGAGAAAGATCTATTATAAAAATTCTTTTGAAATCTCTTAAACCATAGAGGACTCGATAGCGCTACAATAATGTTATCTACTCTTCAAGTATTAACATAATTTTTATAGTAAATCATACATTAAATTAAGTCTTATAGGATTGAGATGCGGGTATAGTGCTCCAATATTAGTCTTATTAATTAATTATTGTATTTTATAATTTGAATTTAAATTGTATTATATAATGATAGGATAATGATAAATTTTCTTAACTAAATGAATTAGGTATTAATGTTACCTCGTTGGATGGCAACGTTATTGTGTCACCCGAAGTGTGTACACCAGCATTTTGGTCACATCTACCAGATGTTTGGCTATGACTCGATAAACCTTGTGTGATGCCGATGATAATATTAAGTCTTAAAATATTTATCTGCAATTTGAACTGATTTATGTAAAACATGTTTTATATAAGGTAGCGTAAAAAGCATGTTAATAACGAATGTGCCGCCATCTGGTAAGTAAGATTTAAGAGCTTCAAATTCTGTTTTTACTGGCATTTTGGCATTCCTTGCATTATTCACCCATATTAATGTGGAATTTTTAAAAATTGTATAATTCTTCACGCTTTCACGAATGTCTCCTTTCGTGTACTGTCAAGTTGAATCGCCGACATAGGCACTTCGGCAAGCGGGACTAAACTCCACAACAGTATGAAGTAGTTTTAAACGGCACTTGCTGTAGTTAGTCTTATTTATAGCAACGCCGAAACGAACTAGCAGTTCCACTAGTTTAACTTTTTGAACTTTTTCACGTCTATTGAAAGTTTTTGCGACTATAATGCATCCTATAGATACAAACATATTAATGTAACAGTGAGTTCATTCGTATTTTAGTTTTTAATATATTTGTCTTCACTACATCAGAGCAGACAACAAAACAGATCTCATAAAATTTTATATATAGATATTTAATTTAGAAACTAGAATTGAACAAACCATTTTTTTTAAAGAATAAATAATAACAATAATAATAAATTGTTTAATAAATTAATTAATGAAAAATTAATATTGATTACAAAACTGTGGCAATTGTTTAGGCTGCTTTATCATTTTATCAAACCGCAGATCTCTTTATAACACTCTTAGTTCGGATTATGATCGTTTTTGTAGGACCTACTTGGAAGTATTTAGTACTAAGTATTTCTTCCATGAGAGTTATACATGAAAAAACACAACATTTTTATAGATAAGAGATGTAATATTATTACGCCGCAGTATCTCGTTCTCTGTAGCATCAAAAAGAATATTATTCATATTCCATGCCAGTGGTAATGGAAATGAATGGATAGTAAGGGTAAATATAGAGAATGCATTAACACTAAAAGAGACGATATTCTTTTATAATTCTCGTGCAGTCCAACTAAACTTCTTTGTCGACAGTGTGTAATGGACCGCCAAAGGCTGGTGCTGTTTGCTGGCGGGTTGCAGCAAACAGTTGTAATTGGAAGCAAAGTTAAAGTTGAGAACTCACTACACTTTGGAATGAGGGCGTCTGCGTCGCAAGTTTAGAGCTAAAAACATGAACTCTATCTACTGTTTCATAATATAGGTTAGCACTCACAAAACTTCGTAACTTTATTTAAATTATTGTATTTATGTGAAAGTAACAACAAACAGGAAATATTATAGTCTATAACGTTTCTCTTGCGCTCCGTGGGGATTTGGAATGAGCTCCCAGCTGAAGTTTTCCCATTGTGCTACGATATGGAGTTTTTCAAAAAGGGTGTCATAAAATTTCTTTAAGGCTGACGTTGGTGATATCTCTTGTGTCGCAAATGTCTACAGGCGACGGTAACAGTGGGCCGACGCCTGTCTATTCGTACTCCAGCTATAAAAAAATAATTAAAGCCAATAACTGAGTCTAATTTCGATATTAGAACAGACCTTGTTTGCAAATTAATACTTGAGAAATTATTATAGTATACATAATATAATTCGTCTAAATTATAAAGTATTTATGATTGTACAAGAAGTAACCAGTCCACGGGATATTTAAACTTTACCGATAAAATTATCATAAAAAGCATGGCATTGAATTGTTCTGGAATAAGTACCGGAGATTTTAGCAGGAATTTGAAGGGTGAAGTTATTCTGTACAGATTTGTTTTCGTACATAATTTGTTAGAGAATTGCAATGGCGCCGAAAAAAACATGAACGCAGTGTCATCTTTTCAGCTATAATCGTCCTACGAAAACGACGTCATTTATAGAAATATAAAAAGTATGCTAAGTGTTTTTGGGATATCAGTTAGCTCTGTCGAGTTTCATTTAGGTGCCCTAACACATAAATACACAAAAAAATCGAAAAATTCGAAAAATAGTTTTCGGAATCTGATGCTCCGAATAACGCCGCTGGTTTTATTTTCTAATTTTTAAATTCATTGTTCAAACTCGATCCTTCTACAGATTTATTATATTATATACTAATACATATTATGTCACTCGTGGGGTAGACAAAAAATGGATTTCCACTTGCTACGATCCTGACACGCATCTTTTGCTTTATCTACTTACACTAGTCTCTATATAACATACATATACGTTTATTACAGGTGCTTTTTACCTGGCCACTGTTTAAGCCATCTGCGATTTGCAGGTATGTTACGATCTACCAGCACTAATTCTACCACCGAACGATTATTAATATACATATGTTGGTTAAATTATATGAGTGTTACAAATCTAAACTTGTCGAAGATGTGCTTGTCGAGCTACGGCTAGATCTGCCCCGTTTTGCGTTAGTCAAAGACCTACAATTTTTATATCGTTTTTGCTTAAAGATTATTATAAATTCAATATTATGTTCTTGAATATTTGACACTAGAAACAAACCGTGTAGAGCCATATTTAGAAAGAAAAAGAAGTCAGGAAAAAAGTTATTTATATTCTCTTCGCGTGGTTGTTTTTATATCATACGTAAGTAATTGCCTGCGTCTATAAAGTTATTTACACTAGTATCCCCAGCCGTCGACCGAGGACGCGAAATTGCGTAAATGTTTGTTTATAATCTAAGTTGGTGAAAAAGTAAACAGAGTTGGGTATGGGTCCGGTTCCTCGGAGTTAATTGGGCACATTAGTCATAGAAAGGTCGGCGGTGGCTGGTGGCCGAGGCTCTATGCGAGCCACGGCCGCGCTGCTCCGTTATCTCACATGATTTGTGACACCGTTGACATATAAATTATAAACCCGTCCCTAATTTATACATTACTATCTTACATTTATGTTATTCAGCGTTAAATAACACGCTGTGAATTACGATAGTCCTATTGTGTTATTAACAAGGATTACTTTTCATTTACTTATTTAAATTAATAACCAGGTTTTTTTTATAATAAAACAGTTTTTTTTTCATTTTCAATAAGCAGGTAAACAGGTACCTAGCTGTTTGCCTGCTTATTGAACTGAACTGTTTACCATTCATCTGATAGAAAATGGTTATCTGTGTCAATGGATGTTTGGAAGAACGAAGGCATTGCTAACGCATTGGCGGTCTCAACTAATTTGTAATTTTATAAAAACATGTCATAAAAAAAGCTTATAGAGGGAAAACCTAGAAGAGAAGTTCTGTCCAATGATGATGAATGAATGAAAACACTTCATTGTTCACCAAAAATTAAAAGTACTGTCTTAGAAACTATGTATAATAATTGTTGAACAAAGGGCGGCCTTATCACTTAAAGGGATCTCTTCCAGGCAACCCTAAACTAAGGAAAATATTAAATATGACAGTATTGGTGAAGACCATAAATATACGCAGACTAAAAGTTCTAGGGAACTGCTGCCTAATAAAGAATCATAGATGATACACTTGTTAAGAATGATAGACAGCTCAAATTAGTGAGTAAGTAGGTAATTCTTCATTACTTGGCATTTTTATACTTGAAAGAATCGAGATATTGTGATGGCGTGTTTTCCTACTTATGTCCACCTACCATTTTTATATTTATCCAGTTATTCACTGTAATATTGGTAAAATCAATGCCAAAAGCGTTGAAGCCAACTTCAACGAAAATAGATTACTATCTGAACTGCAATCGAGAGTGATTTAAGTATAGATTTGACAAATGACACTGATAAATTTAACGTTCCCGATGGTCTGGTTATTTTTTAAACAAACATATACGCTTTTGAAACAAAAGTGCATTGCAAAATATCATCTTTTGTTTTTCGTCAAACACTGCCCTCTGGTGAGAATCGTGCAAATTGTTGGCATATACAATCGTCATTGTATTATGTATTGTCACTATTAGAAACCTAAATTAATACTATACTGGTTAAGAAGATAGATGGCAGATGATCCTAGGGCTATTACTATCATATATTGTGCTATTACCATGGAAGAAAATCTTAGAAATAACAATCTCCGAATAAGTTATAAAATTTAATGCAGAAAAACCTCTAATTCCTGCATTACTAGGGCGAATTGATAATCATCCTTGTCTCCAGAATATTTATTTAATAAAGGTCAACAACAGTTTTTTACATTTCATCAATTAATGAGCTTATGACTAAGGTTTACCTACAATGCGATGTAAAAACTAGATAAAGGTGAACACAACTTGAAATTAGACATTCTTCATTTTTATTTTTAAACTCTACTAAGCTGTGATAATGAAGATAACAAAAAAGTGTAAAGTATTGAAATGTGTCTGTCCGTCAGTCTATGTTAAATTAATATATTTTTGGGCCAAGCAAATCTTTTTATAAAATGATTCTTTGTAGTCAAAGTAAATATCTGTTGGTAACATCACTGCTGCTATTGAGAATTCTACACATTCTAGAAATAGGGGATTTAGCACAGTACTGTTCTAAATGGGGGAAGAGGGAGGTTAAAGGTTGTCGCGGAGGTTTCGACGGGATTCTTAGGCGAAATTGACGTAACAATTGAAAGGGGGTCTAATTTATTATGAAACAACTTATAAACAAACATGGCATCTAAAATAATCGATAATAAATCGATTTTGAAAGAAATTAAAAAATAAACAATGTTTTATATGTTAAATCTCCTAAAGTCATCCTCCTTTCATGAAAATCTATTTATATCCAAGGACTTGTACAATATACAGTATATGAATATACAATCAAACATTAATAGTGTTTCAAATTCATTATACAGAGCATTTCCGTTATAACAACGATTATGGGACCACTATAATTCCGTCGCTATACCCGGAAGTCGCTATATACAATGGTATGAAGAAAACAATATTTGTTGCTATATAAAACCTACAGACGCCTAATGTCTACTTAATAACACTGATTCTTAGATTTAACTGTACCTACTTATAAGAACGTTTATAAAAAAAACCGTAATTATTACAACTGCTGACTACTTGTGGGTGTATTATACAAAAGATATGTAATATGAAAGCTTTACGATTCTATGAATAAACCTTTGTGTGTTTATTTGTTGACTCGACCATTGTGTGTACTTGTCGCAATATTTGAAAGGGCTTTCTAATAACTTGTTACAACTGGCTCATAAAAACTAGTCACTATACCCGAAATCGTCGTTACAACCAATCTCGTTATAATTGAAATCCACTGTACCTATTAGTATTATATAATTAAAGACACGTGGATGAAGAGGATTCTTACAATTTAGAAAAAAAAATCACAATTTCAACACTAGGAGAAAATTCAACCTTAAGCTATTTCTAAAACCAAGCCTAAATAAGTTTAAGGTTGATGGATTTTATGCATAATGCACCTTTACTCGATATAAAAAAATATGCAATATTACATAACTCCTTCATTTATTCATACCGTCAATTACCAAGGATCAAAAAATAAAAGTGGAGGTAAATTTTAATATTCTTTTTATTTTAAAAAAGACCATTTCAACATTCGACTAACAAATCACTTTCTCCTTTGAACAAATACAATTCCTCACCTCTAAAATAGACATCACAGATAAAATATAGACACAAAATATCTTTTTTGCCGCTAAGTGTCGCCGATTGTCTATCAAACGCTGTTTAGTCAGGAAAATACATTTCTGACGGCGCTAATTCCAGGACTAGGAGATTAAATAATCTAACATTACCTATCTAATACGTATGTATATGTTGTTTATACAATTTGGCTGGTAGATTATGCCAATGAACAAATTTCTAGAGTTTTTATTTCTTATATACTTAATGAAAAAATTTGGCCACATGTGCCCATGATTAAAAGTACTTACATTCTTTTACAATTTTCCCAATGATTATGCGTCAAGATAACATTTGAAACAATATAGTATAATATGAGGTGAGCAATTCATAGTTTACACTTAAATAATTATATTAACAAAAAAAAATTTATAATGAACGTTCAACATTACTCATGTCCCTATTTAGAGATCTTACATGCCCATAAAATTAATGGGCATTTGTAATAGTTATACTTATTAAAGTAGACAATAAATTTAGACAATAACTTGTTTCGACCAATAGAAACTTATTTATACACAAACGACAGCCAAAAAACTGTCTCAATTTGAAAGCACAATACTGTGTAGTGGCTCAAATAAAATAAGTAGAGTGACGCGATATTTGTCTATAAAAGTTACAAACAACACCTCGTTTATATTATGCTCATTTCCAAGACAGTATGTAAATGCAACTTATTTCTACATTTAAAACTCGCACCATTTCCCTTGTCACTTTCCTGCATGCTGCCGTGGAAGTGATCATAATATAAACGAAGAGTGAGATTAGTAATAGATGCTTATTTGGCCTATTGTATACTTTCAATTCAATTTGATTTCATACGCAATTTTAAAAACGACATTGTACGGCATTAGCAATGCAATCCGATAAGCTATTTATAGTACCAATATTTCTGATCCGAAGTACTTTAAGGGTGCGTTCACATGACAAGCATTTAACGCCAGTTTTCATAACGCGTGCTAACAACTAAATACACGAATTTTCTTAAAGGCGTATATACTGTGCTTATTGCGTTATTATTAATGTCAGCACAAATTGAAGCGCCCGTATTGCTATACTACCTTTTAGGTGAGAGCGCATTTTTAAAGCGACAAGATGGGCTTTGGGGTTTTTATTAATCTGAACTTGGTTAACTTGAACTGAATTGTGAAACAAGCGCGTATCATGTGTACACTATACAGAAAAGTAACGCACGCTAAACGTGCGCTTAAGGCTTATCATCTGAACATACCCTTAAAGTTATAGAGAGACCATGTTAAGTTATTCTAAAATAGAACTAATAACTGTATTGTAATTTTTAAATTACGTATAATAACAATAAGGTTATCTATAATATTATGAAATTGTAAAAGTGTATGTAGTCTTTCGTTTTTAGATTTTTTGTGTTTGTCTGTTTGTTCGGGATTCACGTAAAACCTACCGGGCCGATTGGGATGCGGTTTTCACTGACCAATAGCAAATTCTCGATCATAAAATCTGTAATACTTTATATCCCGGGAATCCCGCGGAATTTTTCTCGAGAGTGATTTCAAGTTGTTATGACACGTATAAATTAGCTTAGTCCGTCCAACGTAGAGAATCCTAGTGTTATTATATGAGCAATAAATATTTCTTGCTTGTGTAGTATATATATCTGAGTATCTGGGTTTTTAAACATCGCGACCGGATAAGGTAAATTAATAATAATAAAACCATTCTGTCTGAATACAGAATTTGCCTAGAAAAATTAATTATGATAATTAGGTATCTTACATTATCAACTTATTACGTATTAATGTACTTCAGTGATATCTAAGGTCTTAAAATATCGTGATCAACTTTGGTAATTTGTATTTGGATGATGCACCTACCTATTCTGGTCGATTATTTGACTAACTTTTATATTTAACGTTAATGAATAATAGCATATACAGTGGTTAAGCTACAGTACTTTAAATAGGCGTATTTATTTAGGTACTAACTGTTTAAATACTTCTTCTATTACAATTATTATACTCTATTATTATGCATAAAATTATTGAATGTTTGATAATTTCTTAATTGTGTACTGATAATATAATACTGTATATATGAACATATCTAAAAAATTATATTAAATATATTGTCCAAATATCATTATAGGTACGGTGAGTAGTTATTTTCTAAGTTTTCACGATTGTTACAAGTGTAGTATGGACGACGAGAACTATGAATAACACATGCATTTTACGAAATTTAACTCATAAAAATCCTACACTACCGTATGGCGCCACACTCTCTCTCGCTTTATGACCTTTTATTATGTAAAATATTTTTTTTATTAAATCAGTCGAAAATTAAAGAGAAACTTATTTAGAATTCCAATTTTTAATCGATTTGGTCCAAAAAATATTTTTAATAATAAAGGGACAAGATATAATAACATGTGGCGTCATTTAGTGATGGAAGATTTTGGCTTGAAATGGCTTTTTATATCTAAAGAAGACGAGGATAGGTTCATACATGCTTGGGCCCAGACTGTAAAAAGATGACAGTGATTTCTTTTTATTATGCAAATTTTGTTTATAATTGTAGTGGATTTAGTTATTTTGCGTGAATTAATCGTGTGGTGTAAGTATTTTCATATCATTAACACTTATTTTATTTGTGACCTTATTTTTAAAATTTCTCCTCTTCCAGATAGAGCTTAACGCTGATGTTTTCCGTTTTGTAATATAAAATATAACGCTTTTTAAACCATATCTCAACTAATTACAATACCTTGGCCCAAAAGTCCTAGTCTCCTTTTTTATGGAAAATTGTCATTCCTCGCTTCATCCATGCTAGGACGCGTATTAATTGATTCAAGCTTGTTGTAACTTATTTGCTATTGCTCCTATCACTCTTCAGTAGCTCTAATCGCAGGAGTATTCATTGCCTGACAAATGAGTCAAAGTCGTATAAACATAAAGAAAAAAAGTTAAAATACGATTCAATTCGTTAAAACGCTGGTTTTAATTCGAAAGTGGATACAACATGGAGATCTTAAAAACTGATAGTTTAAGTATACAATAAAATATTATGAACACTGAAGAATTTTTTAATGAATGAATCGTAAAATCCATTACATCCATACATTAATACCCGGTTCCTATGTCTTACTATCATTCATCTGCCTTACTACTCACTAGACCCTAATTTACCCTGATTTAATCACCTGGACTAAAGTGACAGCTACGGTCGACCTTTTTTTAATTAATTGATAAGTGAGTTATATGAGTTGAAACAACAACTCACCATAGAGTTGAATCCTACAAATTTTCTATAGGATTTAACTCACAGTGGTGAGTTGCTTCAAGCTTGCAACATAAAAAAGATCGATCGTAGCTGTTATTTTAGTTCAGGTAATTAAAAATCAGCGTATAATTAAAATCTGAAATAAGTTCCATAGAAGTAATGCCAATTTTCTACCTTTTCAACCTTTGGTAAGGCAAAAGAATGGATAGTAAGGTATAGATTGGTGCAAACAACTTATTATAAGGTTAAATTACATTCGATGATGTCATATAAATATATGTATTATATAAAATACAAAGGAACAATATAAAATTACACCAGTAACTCACGAATTTAAACATACAATGCTAAAAATTGATCTTAATTCATTATAATTACGACAGAATTGCACTAAAGAGTTTTACAATAAAAACACATCTTATACCAAATTGTTTTGATATGTTTTTAGAATTAGGGTTTCCTATACTTTAAAAGCAAGTAAGCAGATAATTTTAAATTATCACATTTAAATGAATTTTAATTTGATAATTTAAAACCAAACGATATAGATAAATTGAACAACTAGTTATCAATATACAATAAGTGTACTGATTGATGTAATAATTAAAAAAATGGTAGAATCTGTATTCTAATTTCTACCTATGTAGCTTGTATTTTTATGGCTATCTCCTTCTTGCTCATCTATAACTGGAGCCTTAGTTACAATTCAATTTAAAAGTAACCAGGAAACAATTAGCAATATTATAAAACTAAAAAAATGTCGTTGCACAGGTTTCACATCAAATAAAGTATGTATACTATGTACTTAAGAATTTTCTATATTAGATTTTTAATTCAACTAAAAAGCTATTAAGCTAGAAGGCTATTGGTTACTCAAGTGTATAACTAAATCATATTACTATACTCATACGGTATTATTCATATTGACTTACAGCAAATTTGTAGGCTTGTTTATAGTTTTTTAATAAGCCTACCCGAACTTAATATGAATAAGACCGTTAGTGACTACGATTAATCATGAAATCGTAGACTATATATAATATAGGCTCTTGTATGGGCTGATTGTATATAAAAACTTAAAGCCCTTTATACATAACAGTTATACGAGGTTTACGATTATGAATACCATATACGTGTGCGTGGTATAAATGGCGTTGTTTTGTTATTACTAGCGAACAGAAAGGTTTACGAAATTTCATTAATTTTTATAAGGCTATATTTTCCTTGTGCGAAATCCTCAGCTTCCAAATCCGTCATATGCCAAGAGACACGTTCTTGGACACTGTTTTTATTAGTTAATAATTCGCACTTTTGTTGTGCTTGTAATCTTGGAACATTTTATGCTTATTTTAAGAGAATGTGAAAACATTTTTGATTCATTACTAAGAAATTTGAAGAATTGATTGTCAATTTTTGCTAAAAGAGACATCTCTTTTTCCTTCCTCCTTTTTAATATATTCTTGGGCCCAACTTATAAAAAGACGAGTGTGATGTCAGTTAATAGCTTATATATTCAGAAATCATTTCTGAATATTCTACGGAAATTGTCTATCTGAAAACAGAGTTATA
This sequence comes from Dendrolimus kikuchii, assembly GCA_019925095.2. Taxonomy (NCBI): domain Eukaryota; kingdom Metazoa; phylum Arthropoda; class Insecta; order Lepidoptera; family Lasiocampidae; genus Dendrolimus; species Dendrolimus kikuchii. The sequence continues at coordinate 10,642,207 of CM034398.1, read as the reverse complement.
AGAAATGGAAGAAAAAAGAATTATTCTAGGTAGGCAATAACACGTGTCTACTAATTCTGTAAATTATATTTGTTGTGTGAAATATATAAAAATTAACGCAAATTATGCGCAGTCTATTTTACTCCATATAAAAATATTGTTTATAAATTTTTTGCTAGAAACGCCATCTAGTTGAGCCACACAAACATTTGTCACAAAGATACTTGACTGTTTCAAATTACCTTAAATTGGGTGAAATATTACTAATACTGACTGCGTTCTGTTACCTTAACAGACTATTGCGCAAATGCTAAACAACATTTCATAAAGAAATTAAATATCTAACACAAATACGTGTACACACTTACATGTATATTTACATTATTATATACAGTGTAACAATTAATGAATGTTGCTATCATTTCATTTGGTAAATTCTCAAATTATATCCAATATAATAAATAATACAACTAAAGTAATAAAAATAAAACATTCTGTAGGAGATGCTATCCGAAAATGGAATTTAAAAATCATGCCGGACTGACGTGATTATACTGAATCTGATCTATAATTATATATAGGTGGTGCGGCGGCGCTGGGTTTAGCGGGAAGCGAACTGTGTCAAATTTGCGGGAAAAGAAGTATGGGACAATTTTGATGGGAATCGGAAGATAAGCACGCACTTACCTGGTTAATGGGAATGAAATGCGGCTGCTCCTCTGCCCTCAGTCCACTTCACTTCACTTTATTTGTTATAATTTATATTATATATTTTTATTATATTTTACAATTTGATGCGGAGCGGGTGGGTTATTTATATAATACATATATTTATATTTAATTAGGGTTGCGGGCGCGATATGTTTTATGTTATATTATGTTATTTACAATATATTTGTATTTGCGGTGCGATTTAATTTATTTTATTTTATGATGACATGAGATGAATTGATTGAAGTGACGTGCGAAAGGGAACGCGCCGTCAGATTTCAAGGAAGAATTTAAATATGTCGAAGAAAAGTATGAATAGGTCGAAAGGAGGTTTACATGGCGGTACCATTTCCCCCGGCCTTAAAGGGTTGCCTTTAAAAAAAGTAAATTAAAAATACGAAGGACCAAAAATGTAATCAAGCGGGCGGAGGTCCAAAGTATAATGTAGTGACCGAAACCAAAATTAATGTTTAATTAGCGAGTGGCAACCATTAGTAAAGTGAGCAGAGTTTAAACTGTATATGCATGAAGCGAGCGAAAAAGTAATGTATATTGAGCGAGCGGATATTTGTATATAATGAACTTCCAGTACGATACACGTCTGAATGTTCAAAGATATTTACGAAATGAGCGGTACTATATGAAGATGTATAAAGTACGACAGACATGAGCGAAGAAATAAACATATGGAGCGGTTATAAATTAATAAAGTTTGAGCGGAGGACTAATATTATGTCCATTAAATTAAAAAAGTATGCGGATCAGAAAATGTTCAATTAAATATCAGTTTAAATAACGTATCTTAAACTAGCGAGATTCAATATAACAAATTAGCGAGCGAAAAAATAATATGACAGAACGTCTTAAGCAAAACAAACAAAACGAGAGCACTGACTAAAATTAATAGAGCGTATTCAATAATTAAAATCTTTAAGCAAAGGACTAATAACTGAAGTCCAATATAATTACAATGAATAAGTGAGCATAACTCTATGAGAGCGTACCCTAATATAAATGAGCGAGCGCGGTTGGTGGAGCAAATAATGCTCAAATAAATAATTACTAAAGCGGGCGTGAGACTTACACTAGGAAGGTCCAAATTAATATAAAAGGAGCGGGAGTGGGACCTATACTAGTATAGTCCGAAATGAATTAATGAAGCGGAAGCGGGACCTAAACTAACAAGGTCCAAAATAAGTATACATGAGCGGGTGCAGGACCTAAATAAGCAAGGTCCGAAATAAGCTCATAAAGAAGCGGGAGCGGGATTGGGACCTAGGCACGCATGGTCCAAAATAAATTTATTAGAGCGGATGCGGGACCAAGACAGCTAGGTCCGAATTAAACGGTGCGGACACAGGACTTATGTTTGTTTGGTCCAAAATAAGTTTACAAAAGCGGTGCGGGACCAAAACAAATCAAGACCAAAATAAACTTATAAGAGCGAGATAAGGATTTAAGCACGCTTGGTCCAAATATATATTTACAAGAGCGGGTAGGAGACCAAAGCAAGCATAATCCATAATTAAATAAAGGAGCGGAAAAGAATATAAGTTAAATGTACATTCAAATTATTAACGCGAGTGAAGAAAAAATCAAATAATCCCAGGTGCTTAAAATAAACAAAATAAAGGCGAGCGTTGAACCAATGTAACCTATGCTAAGTCTCGAAAAATAAACAAATACTTATAAATTATTAATATTAAAATAAAGCGGGATATTTAAACCGAAAAAAATAAAACTTTATTAATAACTTAAAAAGAAACTATTAATCTAAGGTCGCCATATAATACAACGAAATAAATGAACGCGCAAACTTCATTCATTCTGAATATTCCAATTTGCGATATGTCATGTTTCGTAGTATGTGCTACCCCCCATATCCTAAAACAACAACTAAGAAAGCATGCGGTGGAAATTATTTAAATTAAAATATTAAATTAATAAAATATGCATCCCTCGATCCGAGTAAAGACATCGGATGAGGCGCTATGCGACAAAGGTATTTAACGCAAAGAAAAATTTAAATTTACGCGGATCGGTTTAAAACAAGAATTGTATTTGAAAACTCTATGATGACCGGGAATCACACGTAAACCAATGTCAATAGAATACTTTTTCATTATGACATTGTTCGATGTATTTAAATTATAAAACGAGTGTAAAACGTCATTAGAACAGAGCGCGATATTATATTGAGAACTCGAACCTAAAAGTATACGAATTTTCAAAGAGGTTTTATTTTGTACTAATATTATAGGGCGGTGAATATAATATATTAAAGCGGAAGAAAATATTTTGTTAATGCAAATTTTGCGATGATAATTATCATGTAAATGATAATATTCAATTTTAAGCGGCGAAGCGGTATTCGTCTTAGGATCCCATAAAGGCCAAAGAAGAATAGTCAAGCGAACTTGAACGAAGGTGTAATAATTTATAAACGATTCATGACGAATCTTAAAAATAGCGGGAGAACTTATAGCGTTGCCTAATACGGTGCGAGAAGCGGGCGATAGTATGTTAAAATTATTATATACCATATTAGGACTAAGAAAGCGCGGGAACAGAGAATATTTAAATAAAACGGGCAGATTAAACATCGTATATGCAAGCGGATTTGAATTATTAAAACATGAAAGTCTTATATCTGCTATATCTTCGAACGATATATTATATTTGCCATTGATCGGCGTAATATTTGGCGGGAGTTTATAGTCGCTTGATTTAAAACCACAGTGACGTTTAATCAAACGACCTGATGAAATGGATCTTAATAAAGACTTGTATGTAATTGGTGATAGCGTAGCGTGGTAATAGACATCTTGAAAGTCATGGGCGACATTATTTTCATCATCACTATTATCAACTGATGATATTTCATTATTCATAGAAGTTACAGACACATTATACGAGATATGATGCGGATTAGCTACGTCACTAGAAGCTGGAGTAGCACTAGCAACAAGCGACTTCGGTAAATGATCATTATTAGATGTTGAAAGAGCGGAAGACGACAACGACTTGCTTAGTACAGCTAAAGTCGAAGTGTCTGAATAAGACGCGGTTTGTATATAATTTTCAACATCGTGACTATAAGAAGACATTGATGTAGATATATTGTCATTGCAGCATGCATTAATAAGCGGAGGAGGAACATTCTTATGAGAAAGATCAGGTTTTGATGTAGAAAACTGCGGTAAACGTGAAGCATCAGACTGCGTAAGCGAATGTAACGACTTGCTTGGTACAGCTAAAGACGAAGCGGGTGAATAAGACGCGGTGTGACGACGCTTTTCAACATCGAGACTACAAGAAGCCATTGACGTCGATACCTCGTCATTGCGGTACGAATCAATTTGTAAATTATTAGGCGAGAGCGGTATAGATTTTTGAGGTAAATCATCATTAAATACGAATGACTGCGGTGAACAAAGAGCATCAGACTGCGTAGAAGACTGCAATATTGGAGTGCTTGATACAACAGCGAGTGATTGCAAAGCGGTTTTATAGTTATTTTGAATATGATTGCAATCTAGTACGGTGTTCTTTGATTGCAGCCTCCTAAGTGCTGCTTTTGTTTTGCAATACATTTCTTCGAAAGGAATCATTGTCTCATAATCAGGCACGGCGCCTGGCACACTCAGAAGGAGTTGTTCATTATACCTATCGGCGATATCCTTAAATTGCATGCGAATATTGTCCAAAGTCGCGGTATATCCTAGAAAGCATTGCAGACATTCTGTACTGTCGAAGGCCTGCTGCGATTTTTTATATATTAATTGAAGAACTTCAAATAAGGTATTTTGTCGAGCTTTTAAACACATTAATTTAACGTTGTCATCAATGTTCAAAATGGATGCCATATTGATGACAAACGTAACTCAATTTAAATTAAAAAGAATAAAAGACAAATGCGGTTCAATGACAAATGTATCAGCGGAAAATCGATAAACGAAAATAGCGAATTGATGCGATATGAAAAATATGATTTAATGAATGGCGAACTTAATTATATTTATTTCTACTAATAGAAATAACACTCGGCTAAGGGTTGCCTAAACGTGCGGGTGCGAGTAATTAATATAGCTTAGACAAACACCTATAAGACCAAGGGCGGTGAAAAAAGAGGAAGCGGGGCGGTAATTTTCCTAGCTATAAAGCTAGGAAACACACGAATGCGAGAATGCGGTATATGATATGCTATGGTAGGGCTATAAATATAGGAAATCCGGCTCGATTACGCCAAAATTACGCGTAACGAGTATCCGGCTCGAAGGACCATTTGGTGCGGCGGCGCTGGGTTTAGCGGGAAGCGAACTGTGTCAAATTTGCGGGAAAAGAAGTGTGGGACAATTTTGATGGGAATCGGAAGATAAGCACGCACTTACCTGGTTAATGGGAATGAAATGCGGCTGCTCCTCTGCCCTCAGTCCACTTCACTTCACTTTATTTGTTATAATTTATATTATATATTTTTATTATATTTTACAATTTGATGCGGAGCGGGTGGGTTATTTATATAATACATATATTTATATTTAATTAGGGTTGCGGGCGCGATATGTTTTATGTTATATTATGTTATTTACAATATATTTGTATTTGCGGTGCGATTTAATTTATTTTATTTTATGATGACATGAGATGAATTGATTGAAGTGACGTGCGAAAGGGAACGCGCCGTCAGATTTCAAGGAAGAATTTAAATATGTCGAAGAAAAGTATGAATAGGTCGAAAGGAGGTTTACATGGCGGTACCAATAGGCGTGATTATACTGAATCTACAGGGATCTATGATTATATTTAGACGTCATTATACTGAAAACTGAATTGAAATTTTATTTTCTAAACCAAAAACCTGTTTGGAATTTACGAAGATCGTTGTATAAATGCGCTGTGATTTTTAATACGCTTTTAAAATTATTAGGACGCTAAACTTATTTTCCCCTGATGTGTACGCTGCATTAAAACCTAAAAAATAAATTGTGAAACATATTTATGAATTTAAAAAAAGCTGCGACAGATACATAAATATTAAATAAAAAAATTTGCTACATACATACATATGTCTCTGGAGAATTTTTTGCCGCTTCTACTCCTTAAAACAGTAATAAAACAAATTGCAAAACGGCATACATAAAATAGGTTAGGTAGTTAATTTAATTTTATACATATGACTTTCAAAAAAATGTCCTCCAGTGGAACTCAGTTTGAATAAAAACTTTAGAATTTGCATGAACTATAAAACAGCCCCTTTTAGTACACGTTTTACAATTACAATAATAATTAAAAAAATACTTTTAATATGTTAAAAGCTTTTTTGTTCCCTGTGACAGCATTTCCAGCTTTTTCAATTTCCCTCATCTGCCCAATAAACCGGGATGAAAGTTTTCCAAAAAATGTTATAGACAAAAGGAGCTTGTGGGACGTGTATTTTTGTAGAAGAGCGTATCTTTGAAAATTGGTTGTAAATTTTTTTTTCACAATCAACTGTGTTTTAATTTATTTAATAAAAATAAGATACGAGTACAACGCAATATAATAATAAAATCACAGACACTGCTCTAGTGCCTGATAACCATGCGTGTGCGCGAGAGACAGCAATATTTTTATTTGCGTCATTGTATTCATGGCAAAGTGTAAAACATGCAACTTAATAGAATTTTCAAGAAGCCTGCTCAAAACAATGGCAAGATTGTAATTGTTATATAGATTATAATTATTAATCAATCAAGAAAAGATAAAATAGGCCAAATTTAATTTTTTATAGAAAAATCTAACTTGAATAAATTTCCATGTCAGTCAAACTTTGAAAGCCGGTAAAAGCAAAAAACAGACTATTAAGGGTAACTTTCTTATATTATTATGAAAGCTTAAACTCTTGCCCAGTTTTTAGAAGCACTCTGAAACATGGAGTTGCCTTTTTAATTTAAGTTAATTCGAGTCTGATTCGCTCGAAATATTTTTTTCACTTTAAAGTATATTTTTTGTTACTTGCATTGAGGTTAGACTGTTGATTATTTTACGTATAAAAGTAAAATTTATAAGGACTTAATTGCATAAAAAAACTCCGAAATAAACATACCAAAAAATAAAAAATTTAAAGCCGGTCGAAATTTCCTAAAATCACAAAAATTTAATCGAAAACTAAATTTTTTGGTAAAACATACATGGGGGTAATCCGAGTAGCCCTTCATGTAATAACAAAAAAAATAATTAAACGTCACTGTCCTGGCTACCCTGTATATGTTAAAATGGACTGCATATATTATGTATACTCGTAGGCTAGTCGATTTAATTAATATTGTAACGATTTGTTCTGATGGCACAAGACATACGAAATATCCGCATAGTTCAATCTTGCAACAAAGACTGATTTCACCACATTAGCGGCAAATAAAACAAACCTTACAAACTATCCACATTGACTAAATGTGTGAGGATGCCACAAAATAAATAAAATATACATATATTCATTCACATTATGCGTATAAAGATATCTTAATCTGATGTATAATGTCATGTAAAACCATCATGGTTTAAGATACTTATAATTTAATGAATATGTACTGTTAGTTAATAAGGTGTACTAGAAACTGACTCCGGGATGCGAAGTGTATGCTTCGAACGCAACCGGCATTAACACTACGTTGATGACAAATTAAATTATTATATATTTATGCTGAATTAATTTCACACAAGAAAACATAAGGTTGGTATAAAGATATTTAAAACTATCCAAAAACTTCACAAATTATCCAAATTCATAGGCTGCTTTTTATAAATAGTTCATAAGCAAAAATTACAATATATAAGGTATATATTGTATATAATGTAAATACACATTGTATATGAGTCTCACACTACATGGAATGTGTTATTTGCGAATTGTTAGTATATAGTACGAGCAAAATTTAAATGCGTTTTTGAAGTTCGTACACATTAATGCGTAGAACACAGTTACAAAATTCACAGACAGAACGGAGAGGAGTGTTGTGCTCTCGCTCGGCCGCTATCCAGAATCTCATGCCATCTCTTTCGCACAATACACCGTGAGATGTAATAAACGTTAATATTTCACTAGACCTACCTCTAACTCACCGAACTAACTTCACTCATAACGCATTAATGTTTTGCGGGTACTGTAAATGTATAGAAGAAAAATACAGAAATAACAATCACCCAATAAAAAATGAAAGTCTGAAGAAGCTTGTTAATCCTACTTTTATAGGGAGTGCCATTCTTTTCTATTTTGATATAGAAAGACATCTATAGACTCTCAACCAAAATTTTATAACTAAATAATTAAAATCAGTCAGTACAATAATAATAGTCAAAACATTAAATTGATAATTAATTAAAACCTTTAAATATATTTACTGGGTTAATCTGAAAATATGCTACAAATGACAAAATGATACTTGAAAATCTTAGTATTTGGTATATCAAAACGAACAAGAGAAGAAAGACTATTGTCGCGCTTTGGAATTGTATGTATGTATGAAATTGTGTGTATGCAATTTAGAGTTTTTTTTACATTTTATATTTGGCGATTGCTGTTCTTGGTATTCTTCCTCTACGATCTTTTAAGTGTTAAATTTTTCTACACATTAGGCTGAAAATAGTACTCACTCACATATCGGACCCTTATTTCGACTATTAGAAGTTTATATCAATCAGTGTCATTTATTTGAAAAATTCAAAAGTTCACATCAATTCAAAATTTACATGTTATATTTTGAAGAAAAACTCATCAAGAAATTGGGCTTAAATTAGAAATTTCATGTATAGATTAGTTTACGTATAATTTTTATATCAGATGTTTATAAATCAGGCTGTTATTGCTGAGAATGTATCACACTGATATGTCTGGTGTTAATAAGTAAATTTTTTACTATGGGTATGTTGGTTCATTTTGGCATAAGTGGTAATTTTTATTTTTTTAATGCTAGATTACAGCAGACAGCCTAGCGGCCTATCTGATGGACCATTCGATTTGGATATTAAGCCTTCCATCGACAGCCCAAACGCCCCTTTTCCCGATCGATGCAAGCACGCCGCGCCGCCTCAGTGGTTTAACCCGTGTCGTACGATCAGTTCGAAAATATGGAGAGATCAACTAATCTTCGATCAGTCAGTACGTTTAAATGGTAAGATCAGTCTAATTTATAAACATTTCATTCGTTCTTTCGAAGCATTTATAGTATTATAGCAACTATCATATTATTAGTGACACTGAAAAAGGGTCGGCCATATGGGTAGGTACAAACTTTTTGTCCCGCGCTGCTGTAGTACTTTGTCTGGCTATTTGAAGGAATGAGACAAAAATGTTTAAATTTATTGACAATGACAATGCGTGGTTTAAACCACGCAGGAGAAATTAAGCCACCCTCTAGGCCATTTTAAACTATTGCATGGTATAAATTGTTTTAGATCGGTAAACTGCCATTGATATTACAAAACAATTGGAAACGAAGGATTAAACTCGGTTGCTTAGTTTTTAAACTACTATTGATCTTACGGACCTTAATTGATTACGTAATCCGTAATAAGGGATATACGTATGTGCGGAGCGAACGATGCCCGGCGATGCACCGTATCGTTATGCTAATAACTTCTTTCAAATCCGTTATTGTTATGTTGTATTTCGTATAATATCTAAGTTTAGTATATGATCCAGCAATCAAAGTTTTCACTGCTTACCCGCCACGCTGTAATTGGTACTTCACTATGGAGATATGCTATAATATTCTTTAATTTGATTATTCCAAAAGAACACAAGAGTGAAGAATTGTATCCTAGCGAAATTATAATATTTTTGCAAACTTGCCAAAGTACTTATTTTCAGCCATAATAAATTAAACTATCAGAACATTTGATTTAATACTGATCCAATCAATCATTGAGCAAACACATTCATGGCACATTTATGTAATTCATCATGAAAAGGTACAAAGTAAGAGATTACAAATGCGTAGGTTTCATTGTTAACTAAATAAAAGCATAGTTTATTGTATAAAATAAGGAATTCTTCATTAGGTGCGTAAATAATGTTCTGTATTCAGGCTCTCATTCTAGAACGATATTCAATGAAACGTGTTGACGAATTTTAATGTAAGATTTAGAAATTAAATCAGAAATATTAATTTCAATTTTCGTATACGTTCCATTTCGATAGCTTACAGGGTTCAGAAGATTTTAATATAAATATTTGTAATCATATGGGAACAAAATCATGAATCCAGCATTGTACATAGTTTTATCAAAATAAAACTCTTAACCATCCAATAAATAGTACACTACTCACTTGAAGAACCGTATTGGTATATGGTTCTTCATGTCAGTAGTGTACTAATTATTGGATGGTATGCTTTACATGGTTCTAGGGAGGAGCTGACAGCTAGTATTTAAATAAAGTATCAGCACAAAACTATATAATAAAAAGATAGAATTATTGGGATTATCGTTTGAGTATACTTCTTCCACAACTATGACGACGGCTTCGTGGTATAGTCTTCTAAGCGTTAGCCTCTCTAGTTCACTAGAACGCACAGGAGTCCAAGTTGAATTCGAGTTAGTTCAAACACGGTCCTTATAATTTTATAATAATCATAATCGGCAGACAAATACACAGATTGTATATCCCCAAGCTAAGCAAGTTACGATTGTGTCATGGGTAATATACAACGGACCACTCTGGGGCCAATCTCTGACACCCAGTAAATAACAGAAAGATCGTTTCCGAAATTTACCATGCCAGGAATCGAACCCGAAGCCTCTGCGTTCCAACGAGTTCGGCCGGCTAACAGTTAGCCTGCTCAACCACAGAGGCCGTCGAAATTGTGAATTAAAAATTTGAATGGGGATTAAAGTACGCCTGAGATAATAAATAATACCTCCAAATAAAAAGTATTTTTAATTCACGAAGCGTCATATATAATTTCACCAAAGTGCAAATTCACATTTGGGTGAAATGTATGTGACGCACATGAATTTTATTTAAATAAGGACCTCAAATTTTAAGGCCCTTGAAATACAAGGGCAATCGTTTAAATTGAAAAATCACACTTTCTTGTAAATACCACACGCAGTGCCATACTTTTTAATCTGACCGATTAATGTCGCAACCATCTACTCAGGAATGAATTTCATTCTAGAATTAGAGCCTTGATAATTTATTCTAAAGATATATTGAGAATTACTATTTTGTTCAAAATTAATTAATGACTTATTAATAAACACTATCATCCGCACTCAGAGCCCTAAATAGCCGTTCAACTAAAAGACAAATTAAAATTAATTACATAATAGCTACAGAAAAAATTACTATCGTATTTGTATCTATATTTGGCCAACACTTTTTAATACTAATTTTTATAGTAACATATTCACATATTGTACATACATAGTAACATGTTAATGGTAATTTCGGTGATATAATATTTCTATAGTTGAATATTAATTCACGAATTAATACAAATACGAACAAAATTCAGTGCTGTAAGAAATGTTCCCAACATAGATACAACTACAACTGGCATTAACTAGTTTTAGATGGAAATTTGAAGTGTTTATTTGTTTAAAAAGTATAAGTTTACTTTGAAATAGACAATAATTATGTTAAGTATGTGTCTTCTCAGTTGTTGTTATACATGGGTCTCGTCCTCGCCTGGTCCCTATTTCATAAAGATTATTCTAAAACTTGAATATTTAATAATATTTGACCCCAAACAACATCCATATATCATGCGAAACCACGTTAAAAAAAGGACTAATACCACAAAATCAACAAAAATAAAGCTAATAATTAAATCGCTACTATTTCACGTTAATGTACCATTATAAGACTTTGAGAGCGGTAGTGTGTCATAAACAGCCTTTTTTATTATTCTAGTGACATAAAACATAACAATATAAAACAGGAAAGAGCAAAACCAATTCACTTAAGAACTAAATAGTGATTGCAACAAGCAGTTGCCTAACAATTTTAAACATTTTACATTTTAGATTTCATTTCGTCTTGGTCACTGAGATGATTTTGTTTTATATCTACAATGAGTAATAAATTAATGTTATCACTTTTAAATTAGATATTTTAGGTTCACTGTCCACAAAACAACACTATACAATATTCATAAAATCAATACATACACGTTTTTGCTGGCCGTACAAAAAAATTACGACTCCAGAGCATAAACTTGTCTAGATGGAGTAATACAAAGAAAACGATACGCAAAAAACGAAAATAGTGTAATTTTTAATAACATGCTCTGAAGTGCATCTAATGAGATTGTACTTATGGGTAATAGACCAAGTGTCGGTAATGAGTCCATGAGTTGTAGAAGTATTAAATCAAAACGGCAATTTTTTCACGAGAGGTCTTTTAAGTTTTGAAATCTGTATAGTTTCTATAACCAATTTGCTAACCTCACTTATACATTTATATTCTATACTAGCTGACCCGGCAAACTTCGTACCGCCTTAGAATCAATAAGTAAATAACGTTGATTTCTGAACGACGGGACGAACATTAAACGTTTGTCATTTAAAACAAAAAATGAAAAAAAACATCACTTTTAAATTTAATTCGATTTTTCAACGACTTTTAAATTTAAATGTTTTGTAAACGACGGGACGAACATCAAATGTTTGACAGGTAGGAATAGTTTCCGAGGGAAACCGAAATTGTTGTTTTTACTATATTCCGAGTATTTTTTTCATATTTACTCACCTTTTAAATCTTTCCTAGACTTCCACAAATAATTCAAAACCAAAATTAGTCAAATCAGTCCAGCCGTTCTCGAGTTTTAGCGAGATTAACGAACAGCAATTGATTTATATATATAGATTAATACATTTTAAAAACAATTTTTTTTTTACTAAACATTCATTTTGATTCGAGAGATTTCAACTTGTTGAATAGTACTGTATTTTTGTAGGTTTTATAGTTTGCAAGTTTTAATTGCATTTTTAGACGGTACTCTGTCGACTAAAACTCCCTTATTGTACCCCAAGAAAGAAGTTTTAGTCGACTTTTATTTAATCATTTATGTACATTTAGTGTGAAATCTAAGTTGGGGATGTTTTGTGAACATTGAACCTTGTTATCATCCCTTGTGAATTTATTATACACTGTTACAATTCATCTATGGATATAACTTTTGTGTTTTAATTAACGACACCTCGCAACTATTTATCATAAATGTTACCTCATATGTAGTATATTACATCCAAAAAAGTTTAAATCCGACATTCACTGGCAATTTTCTTCGATTCTGTATTAACCCTTTCATACAATTCGTCCGTCCATCTATGAGCCGTTCTGTCTACTGTTGATGGTACTGTTAAGCAGTTCGTGCCTCCATACTCGCATGCAATCTGAAAGTATAAGACAATTGATTTTTTATATAAGACTAGAATATGCCAGCGACTTCGTCTACGTTTGACTTGAAATTTTCGCGGGATTCCTGGGACACAAAATACCACAGCATTTAAAAAAGAATGTAAGCTATCGTTTTAGTGAAAACTGTGGCGGAATAAGCTAATTTTTATTTACCTGAACAACTACAAACCGCTCCCAGAAAAATTCCCGTGGGATTCCCAGAATAAATAGTAGTTCACATTTTAAGTCTAACAATTTGCTATCGATCAGCAAAAACCGCATCAAAATCGGCCTAGTACTTTTTACGTGAATCTCGAACAAACAGAAAAAAAATCTAAAAAAATGCATTGTTTCGCCATCATTTGTATAGACTATTTCAGTTTTTTTTTTATATAAATAACTTTAATTGCAAAAACAGAACCGATAACTAACAATTACGTCATAAAAACAAAAATCAGTGCCTAGGCCTGATTCAGACGATTACGCACCCTGTAATGGTGGAGCAGCGCCCTGTCCGGCGCGACGCCGTGCGCGCTGGCGCCCGGCGCCAGCTCCCACACGAAGTGGTTGCCGAGCTCGACGGCGTCGCGCGGCCGCACCGCGTACTTGCTGCGGTTCTTGAGCGCGTGCGGCGTCGCCCAGCGGCGCGTTTTGCGAGCGGTCACTAGCGACGGCGCCATCGAACTGTCGTCGTCCTAAACACATACAATATTTTAAATATTTATCTCTCCAAAGAATTTACATGTTATTTTATAATGGAATAACTAAATTTCTACAGAGAAACAAATCAAAGGGGCTCATTTTTTAACATTACATTCCGATTTTTGAACGTCTGTAACTATAAAATAGGTCGGCCTCACGACAACACGTATAAAGTTATGCTCACATGCTATCAAAGAATAAAAAATATACATCACACATAATGACAACATATTAAAATCTAAGCTATAAATAACATACAGATATATAGATAAGGTGATGTATGATAAAAATCATAGCATTTTTTATTATACATTTTTGTCAATTATTAACGTTGTTAACAATTCGGTAGTTGACACTTTTTGAGAAACAGGTTTATATTGTGCCTTATGGTCTATTTTAGCCAAAATATTAATATTTCAGTAAAAAAACAACATGAACATATTTTATTTAGGAATTTTATAAATATTTTGACATTTCGTAACGAAAACGCGTCAAGCTGTCATGGCGTCTCGCATGACGTCACGGTGTGCAAAACAAACATCTGGTTGGTTGAAGTGTTATCAAAAGTTTAAAAAAATACATAATAAAAAATGAATACTAATTATTACAAGCACTGTTATTACCGCAATGTATCAGTACAACGATAAAAACACCACAGAAACTGTTTTTTTACGTGTCTAAGGGGTAAACAAATAAGGAGAAAGTGGCCACATTTTTGTGAAGATCATTTTGATGTAAGTGTTTATCAGCCCTATTTATAATTCTACGTTACCAAATGATATGCAAAATTACGTATAATATCAAATAATGGGATCTGTATCACACTTAGGTTTGAAACCAAGCTGTTTACCTAGTAAATTTGATTGTAAGCCAGATAGAAGAAAGCGAACTTGTAGCAGTCTAAATCGACCATATATAACAATAAAGAACAAAAGATGATGCTATTAAGAAAGTGTGTAAATAAATCAGTTGAAAGTAGTACTTACTGTATTAGCCAGTACCACAGTGGTGCTAGTTTAATTCTTGAAAATACTTCCTAACACAACCACAGGTTCTTACATTAATAGTGAGTAGCTCCAATATTAATTTTCTTGAAACAATCTAATAATAATATTGTCAATTTATTTTCAGTTTTACCCCAGGAAGAAGGTTTACAAGGTCTTAGAACAACAAATAAATCTGTTTAAGTACTGATGACACATAAATATAGAAGTAAAGCTTCTCAATCCAGTATTAAGCTAAGCCAGACTGTGGACCAGGCAGGATCACTAGTAGTCTTCACAAAAATCAGTTTCTTTATTTCCGTGTTAAGTGAAATATTCTGTGAAATCATTAAGGCCATCTGGATCAAGTATAAGCGAAGTTTCAAAGAAATTAATAATGGAAGAAGTCCCTGTGACATTCTGTCTTTATATACTTCATCATCCGTTACTCACACAGTCCTCACTATCACCATTCCACTCGACACACCCCGATCAAATCTTTCATACAAATAAAAAATATGTAAATAAATATCCTTTCCATGAACAATTTTACTTTATAGATGATAAGTACACTAATGGCTGGTTCCTATATCTTATAGAGTACATTTACCTTACCATCACTTAAAATTTGACATAAGCTTCATACAAATAATGTCAAAATTCAACTGATGGGTGAGTGAATAATAAGATGTAGGAACCGGCCTTAAGTAGTCATGAACTAACCTAGTTACCCTAGCCCTAGAGCATGGTAGTTTAGTTAACTTATAAGATTGCCTCATTAAATGAAACTCCAAAATCATTTTGTGTTTTATTTTATTATAAAATGATGAGAACAGAATCTACCTAGTTGTTACTTCATATGCTTTGATAAAGTAATGGATACACATGGCATTTCCAAAATGGTAACAAACTGTCAGTAATAAGATCATTAACATATTCATAACTGATTGCTACATAGAAAGTTTAAATTTTTTATTATTAGAAAAATCTGGATCCACTATACAAAATATACATGTTTCCACAGCAGTTAAATATATTTATATTTGTAATTGAGCATATTTGTTTGTAGGCTTCCAATCTTTAATATAATTGAATGAAATGAATATGGTTTGTACTGTAGAGACACTTAATTTCTACTGTGCAATTTTCACATGTACCATCTGGTGAACCAGCAGTCATTGGATATTGTTGACTTAATATGAGACCACATTTCTTAATTTTTTTTATGAAGTTTCAGCTCCAAATTTTCTCTGACTGGGTCTTGCATCTACTTACTTCAAAAGCCTGTGATGCTGTTATCCATCCCATCCCTCCATAATTTTTTTAATGACAGCATCTGATATTACTGCATTTCTTAAAAATGACTCACATTTTTCATTATATTTTAAAACAAGTTGATACATTAAAGTGCTGGCTGTATCACTGAGAACAGAATTATGTTGATATTTAAATAATGCACAATCCTCAAGTTTCATTTTTTGTCCTTCTTCTAAAAACTTATAAGTACATTTGAATTTGATGGTAAACTAGGGTTACTACTACATATTTTAAACTTGTTCACAGTTGTGACAGCTTCGATTTTTTCCAATAACAATCTGCAGAAGTGCATACTGGTTTTTCACTCCTGCCATGACGATAATTTCGATACATTGAGATACATCTAAGTTTCGATAGCACTTTATGATCTGGATATATTTTACACTTTACAATACAGGAGTTTGCAATCACGTTTCAAATGCACATAACTTATGGCGTCATCTCCATAACATACTCGCGATGATCTACAAAAGAAATTTCACCATTAGCATCAACATTTACGAATATTAAAATTATCATAACCTCAAAATTAATTATTAAAAAATAATACTTTGCCATATCTTAATCACAATTTTAATGCTAGGTGCTATTGTTTAATGTTATAATACGTAGTATCCATAGTAGTTTGTGATGTTATATACTTACACAGAAGTTTTAATGTTATGCAATTCTGCAGAGCACAAATTGGTGTTAGTTGCGAAAAAGGCACCCAGCATAACAACGTCGATTTTTGGCAAATTACTGGTATTTTTACAATAACTGGTTGTTGTAGTCGTATGAACACAGTGCATAACAATGGAAATACTATTATTTTACAGCAAAATTACTGGAAAACGATGAATTTTCACTGAGAATTCATTAACAACTTGTTGTGTTTTGCACACTATGACGTCACGCGCTCTGATTGGCGTTCATTGTCACGTGACTAATGGCTGCAATGTAACTATTTTATTTCTCAAAAATATAAATTAATATTTATTATTTTAATTAAAACAAATTATTTTTGACATGTTTAGATCGTAATCTACGATATATATAAAAATCTGCCTATATTTTTCATACTGTCAACTACCGAATTATTAACAATATCACATCACGAATAAAGCATTAATCTATCTATTCGCAAACGATGTCATTAATCGGAATAAAATGTATCCTAAGTGTTGATTCGGTATATAAGCCAGCTGTGTGTGAAGTTTCATTTATATACATACGTTCGTTCAGTACTTTTCAAAAAAAGATGCGATCGCAGCGACGTCTTTTTGCTATTTTCGGCTATCGTCTATCTATTTCGAAATGATGTTATTTATCGGGATAAAGCATCTTAAGTTACAACCCAGAATTTATATTCTGGGTATATATAGATAGCTCCGTTTCGAGTTTCATTTAAATCCGTCCAGTAGTTTTCATGTGATGCTCTAACAGACAGACAGAAAAACAAAAAAATCTTTAAAAAATTCGTAAGCTGCTCCGGATTAGCCGGATATTTTATTTTTATTTTTAAACGCATTGTACAAACTCGAACCTTTTACAGATTTATTATAGTATAGATAGATAGATAGATATAGATTTAACACTTAGTTGATGATGAGATAGAGAGACAAGCCCACCTTATATGTGTAAGTTACGTAAGCCTCTAAGGATAAACGTACTACGATTGTCATTAGCGGACTCAACTGTGAACGGATAATTCTGGTATTGATGATTTATGTGCCGGTTCCTATATCTTACCAATACCAACTGAATTGGCCATACATTAACGAATTAGATCACGTAATAATACGAATGCCTTCTGTGTGCCTTTCCTTCATACCTTTACAGTTCCTAATCTCCTTGTCCCATCATTCGCCAACTGAAACGGCGCGCCACCTAGCGGACGTCGCAGTCATCGACCTATTACGGCGGAACGCTTACGTGTGCGTGCGCCACCATTTGCTACCCTTATACAATTGCTGTGCAAATTTTTGGTAATCTAAAACAAAACTGTGTTGTGCTTCGTCATTGGCTTCAAAAGAACAATACGGTGAGTCCTCTCTTTGTATCCTATCCTCTGTCAATAGAGGTATTTATTGCGTGACCCACTCTGCCATTTTACCAACGCGGCGAGGAGTCTCTAAAACCAGCGCATAACTACCAAGCGTTCATTTGCCATAATATCGGTTAAAATTGGACATAAGCCAATATAAGTAATGCCAGACTTGAACCGTAGGTAAGGCAAAGAATGATAATGAATAATAAGATATAGGAACCGGCTATGATAGTATATCAGGTGTCTCTACTATCAACTTATCCAATTCAAAAAAATATAAAAATCTTACCTCCCATTGTAAATAAAAGAATGTATTTCTAAATAGAAAGGCTGATGGTGCCTTAGACGGTGGGACGTATGATGTTCGCAGCGAGGTCAACAAAGCCGGCAGAGTGCGCTCCCGTCGCGGCAACACCACCTCGTCCACGTCAATGACTAGTAACCAACCCGCGCCGGACATAGACCTGTATAGGCAGTCGTTGAACGCCGCGAACTGACCTTCCGTCCTGAAAATCACAAATAATTTGTTCCAAAAATACTCATAAAATATAACAATTATCTAGTGAAGCCAACCTCTAGTGGACTGTAGAAGAAAGAGCCCAAGATTTTAGTACAATAAGAAATTGACTTGATAATTGTTGATTATGCCATTTGTGTTATCTACTAACTACCAACATGGAAAAATAAATAAAGTAAATCAAGCATTACGATACAATTTTACTTAGCATTGCCCAAGACTGCGTGACGTGAAGAAAATGTAAGAAAGAAGACCCCAGGCTACGAAGAGGACGCTCCGTATGCAAACGGCATTTAGTATTTAGTTTGTAGTTTCACGTGCGACCAATTCAATACAGCCCTCAAAAGGTCAATCCAAATTTCTTGGGCCTACCTCTTCTACCAGGACCTAATTCTACTATATCTATATCTTGGCGTTGCAAAAATATCTATTCAAAGTACGATCTACTTCTCGATATCGTTGCGTCGGAATAATAGTAGAAGAAAATGGTACTTATTACCACTTGCAGAAATGGCGTTAGCCAAAATTAATATTGAAAACCTACCAAGAATTTTTAGCATTCATTTTGCGAGTTTTCACTTTTAAATATTTATAAAGATAAGAGTGGCGTGCCAAGGGCACACCATTGGAATTAATAAAATACCGAAATCAGGCAAACCTACGATTGAAACTATACTGTCCAGCGATTTTGACAAGATTAGTAATAGTAGAATCGAGCCGGGACTTAGTTTAGCCATAAGATATTTTTTCCCACAAAACTAGGCGGCATCCGTAAAACGTAGTGCTGTCAATGTAGGCAACACTTCTGCAGTTTGTCTGCTATATTTACACGCCGTATAAGAAAAGGACATTAAAGTTAATTATTACCACAAACGTGTTTGTAACTCCCGAAAATGCCTGGATAGGGTCAACCGGTATCCATTCAAAACATTACCATCTTATTCTGTCAAAAACTCATATTTACGTCGAATTAAATCGTAGTTTATTTCAGAGGAATTGGATAAGACGCCGAATCGATGTGGGTGTAATAAATTTCAATTGGTTTACCAGACTTGATTTGACGCATCCTGTGCTTCTGAGTAATCAGTTGGCCATTTTTAGTGCTACATTTCTGACTAGTTACAGCTAAATTAAATAATCGAACTGATCCACACTATTCTAATCCATACTCATATATAAGTACAAATGGAAATAAAATAGTTGGTTTCTTTATCCACGATCATGGCTACAGAATTAAGCCGAGTATTATGAAGCGTTGTTCATATACTACAAAAAATATTAAAATATAATGCATATAGGTATAATGAAGTTGATGACTCGAAACCGTCTTTGGAAAATACTTTAAAAGGAATCAGTAATATCGTGATGCTGAACGCCATACAATCATTGAGTGAAGACGAATGGAAATCCACAATGTATAATTTTTAGTGAATGTTACCTATGATACTGATTGATGATCCCTGACAAATGACATCAATTCTCACTACTTTAAACCGATATTAAACGGTTCATTTTTGTCTCTCAATTGGGATAAATCAAACAAAGCGATTCATAAAAACTAAACTTAAATCATTATTCTATATCATTCCGTCACAAACCGTCGTGTCCTTTTGTTTCTGTGGTTTTCAATCAAATTGAGTTTTGCTTTAATCTGCCTAATATCAACATTAGCAATAAAGCGATTACAATGACATTACGCTTACACTTCTAGTAATAGGGATCAACAACAGAATACTTTTGACGCGGAAATTATGATCGTTTCTGCAGTATAAGTATACAGGAATGAAAGAGCGAGAGAAGTAAAGTTAAAAAAATAAAAGTTGTATGTGCCAGCTGCGGCGTACAACTGGAGTTTACTCCTTACTCCTATATTAAAAGACATGTGTACGTGTGCGGTGACATCGGCCGAATGCGGCTGAATAAGGGCGGCTATAAGAAAACAGAAACATACAGACAAAAGATAACTATTTAGCCAGTATAAAATTCACATATAAACGCAAAACACACTCACAAACATACTAATTAAAGATTAAAATCACACAGTAACATCAGGGCGCCTCACAGAAATATAATGGTAGTTTTGGTAAACCTCATCGTGGAAAGCAAGCTTAATGTAGGAGCGGTGAACATTAACATGACATACAGATTAACACTTATATTACTTTAAGGAACAAAAACATCTTGACAGATTTTTTTTTTGTTTTCTTCGCTCTAATACAGGAGTGGTTTAAAAGAAAGAAAAATAAACCATAACTTTTTAGTTACAATTGTACTATTTCACTCCTCATGAAATTTCCATAGCGGGGCCTAATATCAAAATCGATTCTTAAGAAGTAAACTGCAATAATAAGATTTACTCACCTAATTTCAATTTTTGACACGATAGGGAGTTTCCAAGGCAAAAGCGTGACCAGCCCCTGCTTGCGGTAATGATCCAGGAGGCACCCCACTGGCGCGCTCAGCGACTCGTTGTACATGTAGAAGTGGCTCGCGCCCAGCAACCGGTTCAGTTCAAACCATTCCAGCAACCACTTGTCCCGGGCGTACGAGAAGTGGAACGGCTTCACGCACACGTGGAGCGTTTCCTGGAACACGTTATTCGTAATAGGGTCAAGGCAGCCTCTTTTCTGACCTAACCATCCTCTTTGGCCTTAAATTCAAAGTGTATTGAATAATTTCTAACAAAAAAGAAAAAAAATTGAGTAACTAAAAAGCAAATAATAAATATACTCTGCAACCTCTTGAAGTCGGTGCGAAATAAAACATAAAAATTACTATATTTTGCATTTTTGGTGTTGTTGTTTATTTTTTGTTTTACTTAGACTTCAAAATGTTTGTAATTTTGCTTTTTAGTTACTGTTGAAGTCAGTTTTATTATACAACATCTTTATTTTTACTTTCAAGTCGAGTATTTATCATTGGTATTATTATACTGGTCTATCCATAATATGGGAGGTCGTCATAGTTGTGCGTTGTTGTAAGCACAGAACACAAAACATCGCTGCGGCCCTATATGGCGGACTTCCGTCTTCTATAGTTTGTGTGTAACTAGTTATACGTAGTAGTTAAAACAGAAGCCTAAATTATTTATAGTTTATAATATATTTTATAATAATGTTGTGTGTCAAATTAATTTGTAATTGTATTTAAATTAACATTGTCATTTATTAATTCCTTGCTATTATGAAACGTATATTATATTAGCATACGATTTCCATGAAACCAAAGTCAACGTGCAATACGCACTAATTTGTATGCATCGCTCACATACAGCTAACCAAAAAGTGGACACATAATATAAAAACGTAATAAAATAATAAACAGTTTCCACATGCTTTCATCGCAGTAAAATATACCAGTCTCCCGAGGAAACTTGCAATTTTTCTGCAAGTATCCTGTATTCATCTCGTCTAGTAGTCGTGTAAAATCAACCGTTTAACAACTCACAGAACTTCAAGTTACCACGAATCGGTGTTTGATGTTTATCAGACACCCTATTGGCCGAGATTAAGTTTAATAAGTAAAGTGATGTAATTTAAATAAGTCTTGACCTAAGTTCTTTGTTACTAGGCCACACGTAAAAATATGTTACTAAGTATTGATAATTTTTGACTTTATTGATTATTTAAGTCAATATTAAAATAAAATCATATAAAACATTGATATTTAGAGGACGAAGGCAAATTTAGAGGATTTACATTTAAAAAAATGCAAGAATTCTAGTGAGATAACCATTTAATAAATGGAGTCATCAGACCATACTTTTAGTATATTGACAAACCGGTACCCTGACTGAGCTCAGCGGCTAATTTCAAGATCAACTTGTTTGTGACGGAGTCGATCAACTACCAACCATAAATAATGTAGGACGGAGTGGACAAACATCAATTTATTTTTAACACCTCCCACGTACAAAACTCGTCTCTTGTTGTAAAATAATTTAAAATCGATGTATAATATACGGTATGCCGTTAACCCATATATATCATATGAATGTATTTTCGCATTTTACATTACTAAATACGGGTGAATTTTTCAAATACTAAATAAACTATACGAAATAGTGAAAAATACTCAAAAGAGTCTCGGAACTGATTACGACGAGTACTAAAGTAATAACATTAGATTTTTGAAAAATCAATTACTCTTGTCAGGAAATTGGCTGATTTTGGAAAGAAACACAACTGTATTATTAGGTACATTAAAACATAGTGTAGCTTGTAAGGATCATTTTTTGTGTAGGAATGTCAAACGGCAAACCAAGGGAAAGGACTTTGAACAAAATGTTCTAAAAAAACGATAATTTATTATTTGCATCGTATAGCAGCTTTCACATAAAGCTTGGCATTTATTTTGAAACTTCAATTTTATTTATTTCTATGGATACAATATTTGATAGAGTTCGCTGGATTTTTGTTTATTTACTTCGTTTTTACACTCTTAGGAACGAATGGATTTTCACATATCTGGTATTTATGTACTTTACAAAACAAGGTGCAAATATACTTTCTATTGAACACATATAATCGTAAATTATCTCTGTGGGCCCTATTACTAAAATGTGTGTGATAACTGACAATGTATTTCTGTGAAGACCGTTATGTCTACATGGTACGCTTTTGTGACCTATTTTCAACGGATATAAATAAATATCAAATTAAAAGTGAGTCCCTGGATATTTGTTTGTGCCTTCTTCATGGGTGAAGGAATGTATCGACTATTATGAATTCTGAACATTAGCTACGAAGTAATTATAACATTCGGATAGATTAGCCAAATTCCAAACTCAATAATGTAACACAACTACAGTACATAGCTAGACAATAAAGGGTTATCCACGTATCTATGCATTTACCTCTATACCGCTTCTAGGTTCTGTATCAAGTACAATTAATAGGTTAGTGGGTGGGCGAGATGGGGAGCTGCTAGCAACCACAGACACTGTGGCGCCGACAGTCTCTTGCGGCTTGACTCCTGAATCACGCAGCAGACAGAGAACATACGTGGCACTGTATTTAAAGTTCCAATTCTCCCGAATAGCCTGAAAATATTATAAAAACACTCTTTTAGTTTCTAATAATAAGCAAATCAGTTTTATTCAATAAATTATTTTTTAACTGAAATAAGTAATAAAATTTAAAGGCCGATTGTCCCATAGTTCGCATTCCTTACATAGTCACAGTGGGTTGTTTAGATGGTTTAGATTCACAATTGCAACCAGTTGGTGGAGCTGGAATCAAGTCCTATTTTTTTATATTTTCAGGACAGGAGAACGTCTGCCGGCTTATATAATTTACGAAAATGATTTTTTTTTTATTTAAATCGAATGGGTATTATAACTCCCGAATTGGTTCCATTGTCACCATGTCAGGATCGGATGAGTGGATCCTAAGGAAATCGATAGAAACCCTGGAAATTTTTAACCGATTCCTTTGTTACACGATATCTTCGTCAATTGTGGAGCGATTTTCAATATTGTTTTTATTAGTAAGTCTATACTGTCGAGATGGTACTATGGTCACCAAGTCAGGATCAGGTGAGTGGAGTCCAGAGAAATAGAGTAACCCTTATTTATGATCGCCGAGCGCTTACATTCTTAGAAAACAAAGCTTGTATACGCGTGCCAGTATTATATTTATTACAGCCACTTAATTTTTTTGTAGGCATGTTACGCGACTTCTCCGTCAATTGTGGGCCAATTTTCAATTTTTTTTATTCAATTGTCTATACTCCCAAGCTGGTCCCATGATCAACAAGTCAGGACCTGATGAATGGATCCCAGGGATATCGAGAGCAACCTTTGTTGACGAGCGTCTACACCGAAGAGTGAGATAGCAATCTGGTATACGCGTACCAGTACTATAATTCCCACAGGCGCTTAATAAATTATTTCTAACACTATTGCGCAACTAAAAATATTTATGAAACTCAAAACTAAAAAATATTTTTTTTATAAAAACAAAACCACTTTAGGCTAAAAAGCAAAAAATAAATATTTAAGAGACTTCTTTATTTTTACTTTATATATTTTTTGCTTTACTTTATTTCTTTATTCTTTTTAATTAGAAGTCGGTTTTGTTTTTGTTAAAAAAATATTCTCGATGGTTTTCGATCGATACTTTTCGATATTATTTCCACTTTTTGAGACTTTGGATAGTTTTTAGAATATTTAAGACTTTTTATGAGAACTTCGTTTCAACCAGGTGGGCCGAAGACACTTCAGTAGTTTATTTTTTTGTGACAGGCAGTTTCGTAAAAAAATACTCATTAAATATTAAACGCTAAGTCGGCTACGCCCCTGATCTTGTAGACGTCTATAGGCTGTGATAATCACTTTCCATCAGGTGGACAGTCTATTTTTTGTGCCTGCTTCAGGCAATAAAAAAGCATACAAATCTTTATGACCCATTTTACAGATTTTAAAGTAAATTAATTTAAAAAATCTATTAATTGTTTCGTTTTGTTCATCACATAAACCCGTTTATTGGAGAGGGTTAAAGACCACAAAAGCTCAGCCAAAGGCAGAGCATTAACTATGATTAGACTCGCAGTCTTTGGTAATTAGGCATTCTGATTTGAAAACATAGATATAATATGTGATGGAGGTCCGGATGGAGAGTCAATTTGGCCGGGAGTTCCGGTACCTGGGTACATGGGGCTTAGAGTTTGAATAGTTAAATGTAACGCAGGTAACACCTGCGGAATAGAGCTAACAAGCATTAGGTCAACTCTAACAAATTTAAATTTACCCTATTTACATTACATTTACACCTAGTAACAGCCAGAGTAAATATCGAGACGATCTTTTTATTACTTTTTAAATTATGCTTCAGTAGGAAGACCATCAAATTAGCTAAACTAAAAAGACTAAGTCAAGTTAAATAAACCTTCAATATATATTTATAAATAGCAATACGAGAAGTATTTAAACCTACTAAGTTAATACAAAATCCGTTTTCCAAATCGACGATTGTATAGATAACAAAATGTTTGCACACCTTAACCTTAGCCTTGAGCGTGAGCGTCCGATTGTCCGGCAGCCACAGCCGACAGATGACCGGGTCCGCGCCGCGCGTCTTCGTAGCGGCTATTACGCGCACCGCTGCTACCGTGCGACGCTCCACGTATGCAGAATACACGAAGAATTTAAATCTGAAATATAAAAGAAATATCGCATATTTTATACTTTCTTTAGCCCGCCAATCTGCCTTGGAGAAACGTAACGGATAAGCCATCTGTTCCATTATAAATGGAGACTTTTAAGCTTGCCAGTGGAACATTTATGAGCTGCTGATAAATTTATTCTTATTACATACTTATTTTCTTTGGAAAATAAATCTATTTTTTACACGATTTGTGCATATTAAATATAATAACTTTTATTAAGGGGCTTTCTGTAAATTACGTCCCACGTTAGGGTAGGAGGAAGTTGACAGTGTGACATTGTGTAACAAGAGGTGGAGGGGTCCTAAATATCGTGATGTCAAATTTCAAAACCTAATATATTGAAGCTTTAAAAGACGAAATTTGAACTATTAACGAAAAACTTCAAAATATTTCCAACTCTATCTGTATGACCATAGTGTTTATTGCTGAACTGCTGTTTTTTTATTTAATAACTTCTTGATGTAAAATTGATATGTGATGTCATACCAGGGAGGGAGATGTCACACGAATGTGACTAACTGTGACAAGGACGGAGGAGGGGTCAAAAAATCATGAAATTCGTGAAACGTAATTTGTGGATGGCCCCTAATACAGTTTTACTAAACTAGTCTTAGTATCTCGTGGGAACAAAAAATCATTAAGTTCGTGACGACGAAAACTGAACGGTTACGTAGAAGTGACGAACGTCCACTGTTTTTGTTATATGATTACAGAAATCGGAGCAAATGATTAAATAACGAATTTTATTTATTTTTAATTTCAACGTGTCTCAGGTCACACCCGTTTTAAAAGTACCAACAGATAGATTAACAATTATAACACAAGAGTTATATTGATTTTGATGATAAATACAACATCGCTATAATTATTCAAACTACACAATACTATACCTATGTATAAGTAATAAAGTGACGATAAAGATTGTTTGGATGTTTGATAAATATGTTCTAAAGATTCTCTTTGATGTCCATAGGAAAACTGTTATACTAATAATGGTATAGTTTCCATAATTCAAAATTTACACGAGCGAAGCCAAATGAAGTTTATAACAAGATGTAATGTGTACTATAGACAAATGGGATGGGAACTTTGACTCGGAAAATAGGATAGTTTTCGTGGGAAATAAGTGAAGATTTGTTGAAGTGTTTTTTGGGTTACAAACCCAAAAAACACTTCAACAAAACTATACGTGAAATACTCCAGTGTAAAAATAAAAGGATTTTTTTCGTCGAATTTACGTAACTTAATATTGCACTCAAACGAGTACATCTGAGATACAGATAATGTTATCTATGATCTAAAAAAATGTGCAACTCTCACATAAATTGGTACTGTGTGCAGAATGATTCATATCATTCACATGTAGAGTAGTAATAAGCACATGCTATAACGGAAAGGAGACGAATACGCTTTCATACATTCTCGGGCCCAGATTGTAAAAAGCTGACAGTGATTAGATTTCTTTCTGTTATGTTGACATTTCTTTTAATTGTAATGTGTTTAGTTATTTTTAATGAATTAATCATGTAGTGTGTTTTAATATTATTTGTCAAAATTCATTGACATACGTCGATTATGGTAATCGATGTATTATTTTGTGAGCTTATTATTAAGATTGCTGGTCTTCATGTAGGATTTACAGCTGACGTTTTTCTCTTTTTAATAGATAAAATGATGCTTTTTTAAAACCATATCACTACTCGTTACATTTCTTTGGCCGAAAAGCCCCGTCTACTTTGACAAATGAAGTGTGTGTGACTTCGTTGCGGTGTGTATGCATACAAGAACATCCGGCCGGAAGGGATTGTCGTCGGTAGTTTTGTTTGTAATTAACAATGGATGAGGGGTGCCACGACATGTCATCTACATCGCTATTTATTTAATAGCTACTAAACTCGACGACAAGTTGCATTACTAAATGCATACGACGGAGCCCTGTTATATAATGGTAAAGTTCTAAACATTGGACAGATCCCTTTGTACTACAAATAACCACAAAACATGATAAGACTATGACATGTAATAACAAGCGATATTATTGCATAAGACTGTTCTATTCTCGGAACAATAACCTTTATACCAGGCACTCTAATGTCGCTTAAATATTCATTTTCTACGTAAGCTATTTCTCCACTATGAATTGGCGAACATAATAATATGATTATCACGAATTTATGCATATTCTTAAATTAATTTTGTTAAAATTTATTGATATTGTTACAACTCAGGTTCCGACAAAATAACCTAATCCATCGGTATATCTGAAACAAAACACATTTATTACCCGTCGGTATTTGAACTAATAACATTGAAATTCTTTTATGATTGTATTCTTTTATTTAGTTATTGGCATACGGCCTATTGTTGTATTGAAATCATTATCCAGGTATTACGGATTTTATAGTAAAAGCTGATTCTAGGAAATTCGGTCACGTTGCCGGGCGGACATATTGCATTTGTGCAGTATAAAACAATGGCCCGATTGAGGGAGGAGTTAGTCGAGCGAGAAGCACGAGCGAAACGAGACGTGTGTACTACTATCGGGAATCTAATAAGTGACGGACTTTGCGCGTTTTATTGAATTACGACCTTTTGCATTATGTTTAGACTTGTTGTGTTCGGTTATATTTGTACCTGTGTCATACGTGTTTGTATAGTTCTAATAAAGTCTATAGTAATTCTAACGGCATTTTAATTCGAGTATCGCGACTCGTAACAATATGTTTACAAAGATACATGACGCAAACAGGTATTGTTATAATCTCATTTCTAGTAAAAATACATAATTTTTAAAATGGAACAAAAATGTTTCCCACAAACGAGTAGAGGTCAGGCCGTGGCAATTTAACGCAATTACACAACGATGCAATATTATTATCATTTCATGGATTGTTATGGCAATTTTACTATCAAGCAAATGCGTTGCGATGTTTAAACGCCGTCAGCTGTAAAATTTAAAAAACCTAGCAAGTTCATTTCAAAAAATTTTACACCCCATCACAAAAAAATTACATTAACTTCAACAATATGCCATATCCAATCTAATTCCGCTGCTTATTGGGAGTGATGTCATATTTTGATAAAGTATTTACCTGTTTTGGCAAACACAATACATCAACAAATGCCTAGAGTAAGACAATAAATATACAAACATGCATTAAAAAAACAATTCCAGTTGCTGGGTTTTTAAGCACAGCTAATTTCGAATTAAGTCGAAACAAACGTACAGGGATTGTAATGAATTTTAAACTAAACTAACTTTCAAATGAACTTATCATTAATTCATTGTATAGTCCGTAAGCTCTGAGTTATGGACTACAATGAAGTTTCGCTTAGTTAAATAGTAGGCTATTTAAAGTTTTGATATGCGAGCTATTAAGACCAGTCGGTGCTTCATTCTAATCTTCGAAGTAGACCTGCGTGAAGAAACGAGGATGAAGTTGGCACTTCGAAAGAGCGTAGTTGAGTCAAAACAACAGATACTTTTTATCGTATGAACCCACTTCAAAAAAGGTGGAAGTTCTCAATCCGTCGTGTAAATATTTTTTATGTATGTTCAATCATAACTTTTCTGAACCGATTTTGGAAAATATTTTTGCATTAGATTCAGATTTAAAATAGTTGCCTAGAAATGTCATTATTATTGGATACTAATGTAATGGAACTTAAAATTGAAAAACAAAAGTTTTCTGGCAAGAAAGAAACCGACTTCAAGAGTAACTAAAATGCATAAACTAAATATTTTCTAGACGATCTTGAATTCGGTGCGAAGTAAAACATATAAAACAACAACAATTTTGCAAAATACACTAAGATGTAAAAAATATTTATTTTATGCCTTTTAGCTAGTTACTCTTGAAGTCGGTTTCTTTTTTGAAAGAAATTTTTATACAAAACAGTTTCAGTAAAGTGTGATTCTGTATTTCTTCCATAATCTCGTTTTCTTTTTTCTAATCATAATATTATTATTAAAATTCGCTCTAAATATTTTATTAAATTCAGAATAAAAAATCTGGAATCTAATACTATTTACAATGTAATTGTGTTATTTATACAGTTTTTAATACCTAACCAACGTACAAAATAAATTAAGATCATTAGCAGGTATTGTCTCTATATTATAAGCTCTAATTATATACCAATTTGCCACTTACTAAAAACTACTACTCATAAGCAAAAGGGCACAAAACATTAAAATAAATTATTATCTCGTGGGTGCTTAGGTTACGCGGTCGAAATAACAAGTACTAGGAATTTGGAATAAATATTAGGGAGCGAGATACAGACCGAAATAACCAAGCTCAGTCATTTCATTTGTCATGAACAAACTTACAAAATATAATATTAAAAATTAATTATTATTTTATATAAAATGTACCCTTAAACGTTTCACTATTGGGACTTGTTCTTCCAATTTTGGGGAACGCACGACATACCGCCATAACTTTCAAAGGAAGATTTCGCACATCGGTAATCTCATTGCACAAGTTTTCTCACGTTGCTTGTCCTCGGGGCCACATGTGACAATGTTAACAATATTCTCCCATTAGACCAGAAAATACAGCTTAAGCGATGCATACTTTCTAGCTTAACTTTGGGATGAGGAACAAGTTAACGTCTTAAGCATTAAGTTTTCACGATATTTATTTTATAAGCATTACAGAAAGAAAGGAGAGGAAGAATATTTGGACATTTACTACGACACGACAGTGACGACTGAGAGATAATAGAAGGCAAAGTGGAAGGTAGAAGAGGGACGGGTAAACCTAGAAGAGCCGATTGACCGATTGGATCGACCAAACAAAGGAAAGGATAGGTGCTGTGTCGTATAAAGATATGAAGCAACTGGCTGGCCGAGAATAGAGAGGATCGGAGGAGGTTTCACCAGCAAGACTTCTTAAATGTTACGATGATGATGACTGGGTATTAAATAAAAATTATATTTAAATCCTATCAAGTGAACAACCAACACTTGTACACGCCACTCATATTTATACGCTGCTTATACGGTCGAGAATTATGTGGATTTTTATTGAGGTTTATATAATAAGACTAATGATGTACGCATACTTCTTCATATAAGCGTTAGTTTAGTCATATTGCATATAAGCTACCTCTCACATCTAGGGGCGACCGTTTATCAGACTGACCCCATTTGACGCTTTCCAACGTCGGGCCGTTCGTATCACTGATCCCATATCAACAGACAGTTAAGAATCATTTGTCTACCTACCAGAGATTTTGCGTCTCTCTACGTATTCTACTATCCGTACAACGGAGAGTGTTTCGAGGAACTTTACAATCTAGCCAACTTTTCACTTTCACAAACGTTCCTCTAGCTATTGGTGAAATGTTGATCCTCGTTTTCTGGAGCTACCGCGCAAAACTACGCAACGGTCCTTTAGAATGTTTATTACGTGTACAACATCAGCCCTACGATATTTATTCTATGATGTTATCATCGCATTACCGACGCTCCTGGTGTTGTGTGTAAATAAACTAGTAGAGACTGGCAGTCAACACTATCCATCAGGTGCGCCGGATACCCGCTTCAGGCAATAAAAACATTTACCTATATTATACTATGCAATTTTATGTGTTATTTTCCTCTTGGGATATACATTGCATAAAAACTGATTTTCTCATGTCTATATAAAAAAATGTATGTGAACAATTTAAGAAAGAAAGAAAAGAATTTAGAATTTTTTATGCCTGGAAATAATTTCCATAGTATATGAAATTACAGTTTCTGCGAGCAAAGCCACGTTGAAAACCCTATCCTTATATAAATCTAGAAAAACAAAGTTTTTGCCTTAGTGGGTCGCAGGTCTTGCTGCTTATCTATGAGCTTAAGGACGCGACATTTTTATAGCTTTACTAATTTACTGTAGGGTTATAATTTACATAAGCGTGTGTAACGTAGCAGTAATAGTGGTATAGTATTAACAGTAGTCATTAAATGAGTCTTTAGCATTTATAAGCTCGTTACACGGCTGACGGGCATTGGGGACGGGATGAATGGGTGAAACGTTGTACGCAAACTTCACGCTACGCTGCAGGGAGAACGGGAAATGGCAAACCTCTCCATTTACAACGGGAAAAGGGTAAAAGGAAATTGTTCGTTCGACAACCGGCACCATTTACTGGCAGGTACGTAACCTAGCACATTTACGCCTGGAAGTAGATTGGATCGCATTACGCATACGTGACCATTAGGATTGGGTGTGAAGCGAATCTAAAAGAGACCTTTTACATAATGAGTCAATTATGTGTATAAAATCGACGCATTAAAAATCGGCTATGTGCTTTATAGTCCACTCACAAAAAAGCGTTTCATCAAAAACGATAATGTCATTTAAACCATTTTTGTTGCCTTGTTTAAAGCTTTAACATCATAATTTTCATCAGTTCTAAAGATAAAAGGAGAACAAACAAATAAACTTTATACGACTTTGAAAGTAAATGTTTCACCTTCCGCTTTATTGAATGAAAAAGAAAATCGTTAAGGATCATTATTATGATCATTGAATATCTAACAATATCCCATACACCTTTGTTAACCTATCTATTGAAAAGGTCATCTTGCTATCCTCAGTTACATGCATGACGGCCACCCATAATTTTTGTAACGGTATATAGAATAAACCTTCCTACTAAATTCTATACATATAATAAGTTTTGAGAAAATTGGCTGTGACATAAAAGACAGACGGACATCACGATGTTATAAAGTACTGTCATTATAATTACCTAATCCTAAACGCGTTCAATATGGTCATCGTCCAGTTCCACGAGCGGCAGATTAGTTAACATGAACTACTTCCGCCGATAAAAAAAGTATTTCATAAATTATATTATATATTCATAAGCTTACGAAATATTGTTCAAACGTCAACGTTAAAACGATGTCTGTGTCTAGTAATAAAACTTTTATGACAAACTGTTCAATTTCAAGCCCGCGCAGAAGTGTCAAAGAAACATTCAAATATAGTAACTTTCACATTATTATGTCTATATGGACAAAAAGAAACGTGGCAAACTTAATGGCAGACTATTACCAGAAACACAGCGCTAGCTATATACTATATTATGTCGGTTGATAATATTAATGAAATTATTGTAATATTCTGTGTTGGAGCAAATGAATACGTAACGCTTGTAACCTCCGGATAAGGTTATTCAAGTACATAGTGTATATATAGTACTGTACACTGTATGCATACTGAATATAAACCAGATTCGACATTCATGCAACTTCGAGAATTTATAGGTATTCCTAGAGGTTCTAAAGCGCATAGTCATGCATATCAAGTCAATTGGAAGGCATTCCAACGATTTATTCGCAAGTAGTAATTTGAGAAATGCTGAAGAGAATTTATTCCGAAAATTTAGAGAATACAAAACTGACAGTAAAAACATAAATAAAATTTTAACACAAACATCCAATACAGACACAAATACATTTTAAACAGACTTCAAAAAGGAGGAGGTTATAAGATAACATTGAACACAATACAGAAACAAGCTAAAATAAATCAAAAATAATTTTAGGTACAATTAGTCCTAAAAATTGATTCAAGCTAAGCATAATCATTGATGAGTTGGTGAACTAATTAATTTCTACGGGTTTTTGATCCCGTTATTATTTGAGAAACGCAATTTACTTTTAATCATTTACAATCACATTAAACAAAAGTAATATTAAAATATACCTATATTTAAAATATGTACAACTTA
This sequence comes from Dendrolimus kikuchii, assembly GCA_019925095.2. Taxonomy (NCBI): domain Eukaryota; kingdom Metazoa; phylum Arthropoda; class Insecta; order Lepidoptera; family Lasiocampidae; genus Dendrolimus; species Dendrolimus kikuchii. Next base: position 10,608,680 of record CM034398.1, on the reverse strand, counting down.
ATTTACAAACCAAATAAGTAAGAAATAGTAAATGGGTACCAAATCACTGAAAAAAACAACAACTACGAAACCTTAAAAAAATCATGAAAGTAGGGACCATAAATGAAATTCTAGTATTTTAATGAAACGGTTCTTAAGGTTTTTTTTTTGAAACGTGATTGTAAGGTTAAAACTTATTATTTTTGTGTTTAACAGTGGAAGAAATCGAGAAAATACTACAAAATATTTTAATTGCTTTCACTTGTAATTAATTTACTAATTCTTGTCATTTACACGTATATTTTGCGACATCTAAATGTCGTAAAATATACGAATAAATGCATATATCGTAAAAACAGTAGCAAGAGAATGATAATGATGATGATGCGATGAGAATATTTCTATTAATTCTACTCAATCACATATTAGCATATAGTACCGATATGAGAAAAGGATTGGGCCCAACTTAGCGCGGTGGCCCAATTTACCTTCCCATTACAGCCATCCTTTACATGTACTTTGTAATAAATCTTTATTCGTCACTACAACAGATCTAAATATCTGCCATAATATAGTTACGCTTTTGTGATACCTAACACTTGTTTTGTGTCGATTATACATTTGTATTATATTTCGATTTCATATCAAATGATAAAACTATAAAACATTTGGGAATGTACCCAACGTTGAGCGTGATTTAGGGCTCACTGTGTAACGTTTCAAATAACCTTGGCCGGTTGTCTGCTTTTTTCTACTCGTATCACCTACATTTATAAATTTTTTAGACGTTTTGCATTATTTGTAAATGAGTTTTATTTGTTTATAGTTACTCATATTCATAATAGGTATACGACATTTGCATTATGATAGAATAAGAGGGTTAGTATTGAAGAAAAAAAAGAGCGCAAAATAGAAGATAGGAGGGCGGTACAAAAAGTGACCGGACTACGTTGGACTATACCAACCACAAGATAGGGATGAATAGACGAGGCCTTTCCTGAAGAATAAACTTTGAAAATTTGACTGACGTAACTTTGAAAAAGACTTACTTCACACATACGAGTCTTTGGGTAATTTTACGAAATCAGTCAAAAATTCAACGTCTTAATAATTTTGTTATCAATATCATATTTAAATAGAGCGTCAGAACTATATCAATTCAAGATATCTCATAATCTCACACATGTTACGTCCATTACGATGAGACGACATTACTGACATCTGGCTAACACAGTAGAATTAATATTTCAGGCAACGTTGACGTGAATATTGCGATTGTCACTTCTTGTATTATTCTTCCATGCCTTTATATATTTAGAAATGACAAAGACTACCTTTAGTATTGAACTCCTAATTAAGTTCATATAACTGGGGAATAATTATTCACAAGCTTTCTTTTTAATAAATTAGTATGACTAATTGACTACTACATATAAATAAACTGCGCGATATTATAAGCTCTTACTACACTTTTTTATTACATGAGAACAATACACAGATTGCCCATCTGATGGGAAGTGGTCACCTGTGGACATTTGCAACAGCAAAGGTCAACTTGGAAAGGGGACTGGAACCTGGCCACCGGTGCCGGAACACAACTCAGGTTGTTATGGTGGCATACTCTAGACCAGGGGTGGTGATCATCCGGACGGGCAAATGCCCTACCACCTGACTGCGACTTGATTTGTCCCCTCTTACGACAGGACGACCGGCCGCAGGAATTAGTAAAAGTAGCATTAGATAAAAAGTAGCATAAGTGGTATTTCAGACTATAATATAATCTATCTCTGTGCCAAATTTCATCCGGATCCGTTCAACCGTTCTAGCATGATTAATTAAGCAACAAACATCCATCCAAACTTTCTTCACATTTATAATAGTAAATAATATAATAGTACAGATAATGTAGAATCTACATATTATAATTTTGGAACCCAGTAAATACGGTTGGCGTAGCCTAGGTAATATACATTTCGACTCTCTTTTTGTATACCACCCTAATTTAGGGAAAGGGTACCAAATTTAGCGTCATGTCACCGGTTAAAGCACGTGACAAACAAATGATTGTTGCATTAATTATTCAACAAGCCCTAAATTAGCCGTGTTGCAGGAAGCAGCTCCAAATGAGTTTGCAAGCAAACGTGCCAGGGACGTGTTCGGCACCCGCAATCATGCACCCGCGTCATTAAAACCCTCACAAATGATATAGTGAAGCAACCCTCATTTGTAAAAGAAACTACAACACGTACACCAATTATATGCCACGCAGCCTTCTGAATAGTTTTTACTTGGCGAAACACACAGCAATTATTTGTATAATGACAGTATCATTAAAAATATAATAATATTTTAAAATATAATGACAGTATATTTCATCCGTGCAGGAACGGAGAAAGAATACAATTTCCTGCAGCCGGGCGGCCAGTCGCAGGAGGCGACGAAACAACTTACAACCAGGTGGTAGATTAGTTGCCTGTCTGGATGGTTACCACCCCTGGTCTAGAGTATGCCGCCATAACAACCTTGAGGTGTGTTTTGGCATTAGTGGCCAAGTTCCAGTCTCCTTTTAGAGAGTGGCAGCACATTGGTCGCACCTATATTGTTACTAACGTCCATAGGCGATGGTACCTGCTTTACATCCGGTGGGCTGTCTGCTGAACACATGCAATAAAATATATATAGTATTAGAAAATATAAATTAAATGGGATTGTATTCCAAAGTATAATGACCGAAAATGCAATGCTGAATTATTAGAGATTTCAAAGAACGCTTATCAAACAATGTATTCCATATTAGAATAGCATACACCTACATAATTATAAGTAAACGAAGTGAATAATTTACTTGCAAGCACATAGGTATATTAATATTATATATATATATATATATATATATATATATATATATATATATATATATATATATATATATATATATATATATATATATATATATATATATATATATATATATATATATGTCATCAGATAATGTTACACAAAACTTAATAAAGCTGTAGCGTCATTGGTTTGAAAAAATACTATGCTATAAAGAAGATTGTATTATTCAGCAGCGGAGGTTATGTTAATTTAATAGTGAATACCAAATATTACAAGCTACCGACGTTAATACAAAAAAATGCATTTCCAGCGGAACGGAGCAGATTCTGTTTATTAGGGTGAGGAAGCTTGCAGGCTACATAAAACATTATATTACGGCCTATAGATGCGAGACAGTGATTTAATTCAGATAATGCTCTGACGCAAAGTTACTATATTTATTTAGTTTGAAAATTGTTAAGAGTTATCTTTACTTATTGCGAAATTGGCAAACAGACAGACGACTAATCTAATGGAAAACTAATACTATCACCTATAGGCGTATGTAACAACATAGACAAAGCCACCGTGTTGCCAGCCTTTAGAATGGGGTAATGGGGATGCGGTTAGAAGGGATGGAATAAAAGGAATAGGATAGAACATAGGTTCTCAAATTGGGGGATAGTGCCCTCCAATGGGCGCTGAAGCTATCTAAGAGGACGATTGAAACTTCGTAAAATACTGGTGCGCACTAAATAACAATCGATGGGCGGTGGAAAATGTAATAGAAGATAAATGTAAATCAATTTTTAAATACAATATAATGTCCCTTTATTATTGTAGTTTCTGCTCTACACGTCGATATATTTGAATTTCCCGCAACTCAGGTCATTTTTTACAGATTCAGTACATTTTTACCTCTGAATTAGGTACACGTTGAAACTCAATCGCGGCAACACTATCCAGACGTTTCATTCATTTGAAGGTTATTGTGTTATTTGGTAGAAGGAGGGTTCAGTGCAGTAACAACTCTATTGACAAAAAAGGATATTAGTTATAGATAACTATACGTGGAGATTTGAAAATGTCGTTAACAAAAATGAAATCGAACGTTAATAAATTGGTACAAGCACATAAAACTCATCGTTCAGATAAAGTTGTCAAAAGTCTAATTTGTAATGAATAAGTAATATATATAATAAGTAATAAACATAATTATGTTATGTTAAATATCACCATGTATATGTTATTAATTTTTAGAATCCACGAAATAACCGAACATAAGCCGTTATTGTTTATTACCCTACATATTTATGTAAAAAATTTAAATGAATCATTTCTGGGGGTCGTCAAGGATACATTTTTTTCTAAAATGGGTGGTATATCAAGAAGTTTGAGAAACACTGCGATATAGAGATCAAACAGGAGGAACGGGATTAAGGGGATGGGATAGGGGAAGGAGAATTGGCCCATTGGAACTCTCACTCATCATACCAAACAGGATTAACTCAAAGCTAGCTGTGAGAACGTGGTAGCGCACCAGTTGAGCCGGCCCCACGAGCTGAAATCATGATTATGATTCCAGCATATCATGTCAAAGAACTTGATAATACTAAAACCTATTTAAAACGCTGCACTAAATTTGTGCACTTTAGAGGCCATATTTATGTACAACCCGACAAAACACAGCAACCCAATTTCAGCCCACTCGGGCACTTGTCATGCGAGCGGTGGGTACGACGGACAGATGACAGATGTACTTATGTAAAGCTTTCACGTTGACGTCAGGTAACCCTTACAAATATTATAGATAGTTGTGATGTGATCACAAATTTTACGCAATATAAAAATAAAATAAATAAAAATAGATTTTATTTTTCCTGGCCATCGATTACTGCAGATTTAAACAACCTGTTAAAGTTAATTGTATGCATTAAAACCGGCCAAGTGTGCGTCGCATTAATATACCGTTCGTAATTTCACTATATTTATGTAGCAACATATTGTTACGAATTTTTAGGGGATTTGTAATTGCCGTAGGAATTATCACAAAGTTTATTAGAGTACACACACGTAATTCACAGTTCTTACAAGTATAGGCGAATAAAACAAAACCAAACCGTAGGGCAGAAAATTGTTATGACATAAATCGCGCATAGTTCCTCGTTATAAGATACTTGCCCGAAAGTGCATTAGGTAGCCCCTCGTTTGCAATCAGAATACGACTGGCGCATTTCCCGACTGACCGACCCTCATCCATTTGTAAATTAGACATAACCTCTTAGCAACATGCCACCCACTGGTTTTTGAAATCGTTAAATGGTTAGCTTAATGGCTTCCAAGAATTCGCATAAAATACAACAGAGAAAAGAAGGTTTCATGACGCTTTATTACGCTCTATGATCACTGAAATTTAAAGGGGTGATAAGTCACCTGCAAAGGATTAATATCGGCTTGCAGCAATATAGATTACACTTTTCTCTCAAATTTCATCTAGTTTTTAAAAACAAATATCTGTGACATGTATAGTCGGACTACAGACATTAGACATGGTGATTGTATTAGGTTTCCGTTTTTGTTTGTGTTTACACGAGCACGGCTGCGTGGAAAGCACTAGACAAATGTGTCTTTATCTTTGACTAGCGCTCTCGGCAGACGTTGTTCTGCCTTGAGAACATAAAAATCTAGAACCCGATTCGAGCTCTGCCTACCGGATCTAAATTGTGAATGTAAACCACCCCGGGACCCACTCAAAGACACATAAAATTTCATCAAAATAGTAGAACCCGATTCCAGCGCCAAGTATTTTGTTTAGATTCATGGGTTACATTATTGAAGTTTTAGTAGGGATTTGTATACAACCTATATTAATCAGGGATAATGAAACATTCGAATGGTGGAGGTATTTTTTGGCAATCGGTCCTGTAGTTTTTGAGTTTATTCGTTACAAACATACAAAAATACAAACTTTTCCTCTTTATAATATTATTATCTTTGACTGGCTCGGTTTTTATCTGTGCAGGAACGGAAAAAAAATACAATTTCCTGCGGCCGGGAGGCCTCTTGTAAGAGGGGACAGAACAGTCAGCCAGGTGGTAGGGCATTTGCCCGACTGGATGGCTACCACCCCTGGTCTAAAGTATATCGCCATTACAACCTTATGTTGTGTTCCGGCATTAGTGACCATATTCTAGTATCCCTTAAGAGAGCAGCAGCGGATTTATAGCACCTTTGGTGATGCAAATGTCCATAGGTGATGGCAACCGCTTTCCATCAAATGGGCCGTCTGCCTGTCTGCTGAACTCCTGCAATAAAAAAAAAACAAGTCAAACGTGTAAAATATGTATATGAAGTATTTCAAGGTGACAACTTATGAAAAATATATGATCACAGGGCGAAAACTACCGATTCGATTTTGAGATAAGATGTGACACATCTGTCAAAGATAATGTTATAAGAATTTATTACTGAGGGAAAAATATTGTACAGGAAATTTTCAAAACAAACTTATTTACATATCTATGTAAACTTATTCATAGGTACTTATTTTATAATGATTTACATACATACATACATAACTTCACGCCAGTTCCCTTGCGGGGTAGGCACGAACAACAGAGTGCCATTTAGGCTTATTCTTACACACCTCACTTGCCTCTGACATTCATAACTCTTGTCATGCAAGCTCGTCTGTTCTTAAGGCTCCTGACATCACCTTCTGCTAGTACACGATCAATTTGATCATGGAAGGTGTGTCGTGGCCTTCCACGACTTCTGCATCCATCCACTGTTGCATTGTATATCTGTTTAGTCATTCTTTCATAATGATTTAGTTTATAACTATACTTTAAAACAGAGCCTGTTTTGCCAGAGAATATTTCGCGGCACGGCGATTACTACGTTAGACTTTGCATCGCGACGGCCAACATTAATTAATGGTTTTAAAACAAAAAAAAGCAGTGCTCAACGTGTAGAATATCGTTAGATAAGAACTGAAAAAAGATGTTTCATAAAAAAAATCACTAAGTCAACTGTAAGGTAGAAAGTACGGAACAAAAAAACAGGATATAGATAGAACTCAAAAAACAATGAAGTTTACTAATTATGCCAAATAACTTGTGAGATGTAGGACTTTTTGGTTAAACGTTATATATATATTTAGGAATTCGCAGTAAAATGAACTAGAAACTAGTAGAAACGATAGGCCGTTTTAATAGTGTGTGGTCTTTAAACTTGGTCGGTTTCTATAGTTTTTTTACTAGCGCATATAGGCGGTTTATCCGAAATTATTATACACTAGGATATGCCCGCGACTTCATCCACGCTTGACTTGAAATTCCCGCGGGATTCCCGGGACACAAAATACCACAGCATTTAAAGTATCGTTTTAGTGAAAACTGTGCCGGAATTAGTTAATTTTTATGCAGCTGAACAACTACAACCACTCCCAGGAAAATTCCCGTGGGATTCCCGGGATAAATAATATCACACTTTTTATTGTGTAAAATTTTCTATCGAATAGTGAAAAATTACAATGGAATTCGATTAGCTTTATTTGGCCATTTTAAATACGTAATTCCCAGAAAAATTTCGTAAAACTGAAAACCTCATCAAAATCGGCCCAGTAGTTTTTACGTAAATCCAGAACAAACAGATAAACAAATAAACAGACAACAAATCTAAAAAAAATGCATCGTGTTCTCCATCGTTTGTATAGTCTATTTCAGTTGTTTTTTAAATATCTTCGATGTACGGACATGGCATGTTTTGAATTTTATAATATTATAGATTATTATTACCAGGGCCGCCTTGACCCAGGGTGGAAGGAATGCGTGGCACCCGGCCGCAAAGACCCAGGGGGCGCACGCTATTCGCCTTATACCTGTTCGCCATATACATACCACGCGACGATCAGACGGATGGACACGAGGATTTCTAGTCTCTGCTTTTGTTAAACTACTTGCGGAACCCTAAAAATGGAGCACAGTAAATGTTAGTTTTATAGATGGCAAGGGGATTCGAGCTGTATTTCGCATCCCGGCGTCCAATACAGTTAAGATGACCCTGATTGTTACTGATGAAAGACTTCACCAAAAAAGATTTTTAAAAAGCATATAGTAACTGTATCAGTACATACGTATAAAACTTGAAGAAATGACCTTCTTATATATTTAGATCAAACACACGGCAGTTCACCTTATTAGGTTAGTTGGCACTTGGAAACCGTTTAGATGTAGGGAGGCGAGAGCGCACGGAGTTCACAGTACATTGGAGTTCTTTACGCCGAAAATAGACCGCCCTTAGTGTTTTCCCAGTACTTGGATATATGGAATCTACTTTGGGAAGGTTGTGCGTTCCTTGCCTCTTTGCGTTTCAAAGGCCTTTGATTTTCCTATTACTATGTCTTTGATCTGGCCGATTGCAATAACGGGCCAATAGATTTTAGGTAAGTAGTTATTTTGTATTAAACGCGTAATATCGTAAACGGAAGTAGGTTTTAACAAGCGATGGCTATCAATTATCAAATAAGAGCTAAAAGGTATTTGTTAGCTGTCCATAAAATTAAAAAGGTAAGTATCTATTTAATTTTAGAATTTGCATTTTGCACATATTTCTCATACTGCGACATCATATGCTTTAGTGTTAAAAAATTAGGCTGTGCCGAATGCGTCTTACTTAAAGCGTTAAAAATAGCATCATTAAAGCGTAGGTACAATAGTGTAAGTATATATTGTTACGACCAACAAAGACCAATTCACACCTGCAGTTTATTACCTTTCCGCATTTGGACATCTTTTGTTTACTTTGTGTTTAAAATTTGTAATTAGAAAAACAGCCTATTGTGTATTGTAATCTTTTATGGCAGTCATTAGCCAGGTGTGTCGAACTGATTCGAAGAAATTCGGTCGGGCAGACATATTTTATCAGTGCAGTATAAAGCAATGGCCAATGGAGAGATCGGCAGTCAAGAGATAACCACAAGCGTGGCAAGACGTGTGTACATTCGATAATCTATATAGTGACGGACTTTGCGCGTCTTATTGAATCGTGCATTATGTTTGTACTGGTTGTGTTCAGTTATATTTTTACCTGTGTTATACATGTTTGTATAGTTCTAAATAAATTCTATAGTCATTCTAACGGCATTTTAATTCAAGTCCTGTAACTCGTAACAATATTTTCTGTCAATATTAAACTTCATTAACAATGTCACATCTCAAATTACTCATTACAACCACATCTGCGTGAACGGCCTTTATCCCAGACTCATTAATGTTATCCCATTAACTTTATCCCAGACGAAGCGCACCAACCGTAAAAAATCTAGTTGGCAAAGCCTATATCTAAAAACAGATGTTTGTAAACCTTTTCTTATCTAAACGGAAACGAATTAGATAAAAATTAAAATAAATGACACTTTGTTACTTTACCAACAAAGGAGTTACATTATTATTTTCATAGGTAAACAATTTGGATATACGAAATTTATGGTCAAAGATGTTCTCCATCATCATGTCTCTAACAATTATGATTACCAATAAAAGTGTTGCCATTATTTATAATACCGAAACCACTTATGTTGTAATTTTCTTATTAGCCATTGGTAAAAGGCTGACAGCTTGCGGTTTATTACATATAAACAAAGCTGTTAAATTGTGTACATATTTCTTTAATGTATTGTCACCAGTAATATACAACTGGACGTTTAATAAATAATTTTCCACATTCTACACAAGTCTCCAAAATGCATAAAATGATCCGTTATCAGCGTTATTTTGTAGAACACATCACCAACGGCATTTCTCTCGTAAACTTCGGATCCGTATGCAGTAAAATCTATCACATTTTCTAAAGCAAACAGTACCGCATTCCATTTTCATCCCCATTATTGAATATATCAATAATGATTATCATGTCATTTTTAAGACCATGCAGAAGAAACAAATAATCATGCAATGTTAGTTTTACTTCAAATATCAAGTAAAGAGATTTAATTTTGAACTTAGAATGAATACATATGTAGTTACCTGTGCTACCAGCGCTAATCTTTGTTATTGGACAGCAAGTGTACAATAGATACGTCTTCATAGAAAATCGTGTATGCGGACTTTTGTAAAGCTAATTTGAATCCGTCATAAACATCGACGCGGTCTATATACAGTAACAAAACTTGACATAAATATACAAGTAATATATAGAAGATAACTTGTGGCTTTGGTTGTTTCTAAAATTCACAATATCTTGTGCAAAAAATACTATTTTTGATTATATTTTCTTAACTACCTATTATCTCCTACTACCTATTACCTATCTCTTTGCGATTAACGCGAGTCTTTCATTCCATAAAATCTCATTTCATATCAACATAATACTAAATCACGTACATAATTGGTGTCATACATATGTACAGTGGCGGAATGAAAAAAATCGCCAGTTTTCAAATTGATTCATTTACGTTCGGCGAGCACATGTTACCTTTTCAAACTAAGTCACAAACAGACTGTTCCATAGAAAAGTAGGTTTAACTGTTTGACAAAAAAGTTTAAAATTACATAGATCAAAGTTGTTTGATTTTCTATCTTTTCTAAGATTGGTTAGAGATGTATAACCTTTTTATTGGTTTTAATATTTATGATAAGCTTAGTGATTATAATTATCCTCTTTGTTTCTTATTTTTAATCTCAGTGTCTGTCATTGCCAACATTGCAATTTTCTTTTTTCACGATTCTATCTACACATACAAATAAATAAAATTAAGTCTCTGTTTGTAACGTCAGAATAACAGTTTCTTACTAAATGCATATATAAGGCACCTATATCAAAAAAACAATTTTATACATTTTTGTCTGTCTGGACGTTCCGGCTAACCTTTGAATCGACTGGACCGATTTTGACGTGACTTTCACTGGCAGATAGCAAGTAGTAACTTAGGCTACCTATTTTTAGGATTCCAAGAAAAAAAATCCACGCGAATGAAGTCGCGGGCACAGCTAATATTTTATAAACGTAACATTTATTAAAATCTTGACAGTATTAGTTCTTGTATTAGTGCAAGCAATAATCGACTATAAAGTGACGAACATTTTAATTTCGTGAGTACACCTACAATTAAAATCTTTATTAAATTTAAAACATATGAAAAACCTGTGAATACAGGAAATATATAAATAGAAACCGAAACCAACTTTTATTAATACAATAATAACAAACCACTAGCTTTATAAATTTTATAAGGAAAATCAAATTAATTTTATCAAGGTCGTGTAACATACACACACACATAGAACTAACTTTTTTCATATTAACCATTGTTATTAGTACTTAATACAAACTTCCCAGTGCCGCTGCCCATACAAAGCGGGAAACCTAAGGCATAGCTAGAGCGCTATTCACTTTTCAACCTTTATAAAAAGCGGAAAAACTTTCTTAATGGACGCCGCTCTAATGAAAGAAGTTATCCTCCTACGTTCGTAGACATAAGAGTCAAAGCGTCTTAGTAGGTCAGTCGGTTCTAATACAGATGTGGTATTAGATTATTTATAAAGATAAATGTAACTGACATACCGTATAACTTTAAAGAAATACAGCAGTATGTGCCTATTCTAGATACCAGGATCATCCACCAGCAACTTGCTCTTAAATACGGATTTGTCTCGTCGGAAGTACATTATTACCAGTACAAGCCTGAGCCAGTTCTTGATACTGGGCAATGTCTACTCTACTGGGACCAATCAATTATCACAAACAATAAGCCTGATATTGTGGTAGTTGTTCGCCGCGGTCTGCGAGACATGCTATACTTTTAGATGTTGCTATTCCCCATAATGGTAACCTCGTGAAAGCCGAGAAAGAAAAACAAAGTATATTGATTCTGCTCATGAGGTTACCATGTGGAACTTGGACTCTAAATCGTATCGATAGTGGTGTCAATGAATGGACCAATAGCGAAGAGTCTTGACCGTCATCTTGAAAGGATCTCGCTTGGAATCTAAGTGAAAGGTATAATGCAGAAGGCAGCCATGCTGGACACGGCTCGTATTTTCGGAAGATTCCTGTCTCTGGAGCCTTAACCACTGGTAGCCTAGACTCTGAGCCCCCACTTCCGGCGGAGAGCATTTTTTATTTTTTTTATAAATAAATTTATATATTTTATAAGATATTTATAAGAAAAGTGTAAATAATTTGAAAATAAAATAAAATGTGAATAATAATACAATTTAAAATTATGATAATTATTCGTTTACAATTATCGGTAAACGCTTTCAGAACGAAGCACTTAGCCCATAAATCGCTACCGCCACGCTATTGCTGCTGAGACTAAAATATACCCGCTACTTCGTCAACCTTGGGCGCACAGTGAAGATTAAAATCTTAATGACAATATTCAAAATTAATGGACCTTCTCCAAATGGTAATGAGTGGGCTTTCTAACATAATAAAACACAACTCCTGTACATTCCGTAAAAAACTAGAAAAACTTACGTCGAAATAATATTCAACGTTTCGATATAAATGTGGTGCACATAGCTTTCATATTATTATTATTTTTTAAATATTCTCTAGTATACATACAGATAACGATTTGAGAAGACCGTAACAAAATCATCTTCGTGGTTTCAGAGCTAGGAAATCCTTGAAAGGCTTGTGATATCCTGATTTGGAAAATGCCATATTTTATCATACGAAGGCGTTCCATAATTGAGTAAACATGATAATTTTCGTGTTATTTTTAGCCCCATGATCAATTACCGGGAAATATGCTGAAGTTGTCTCACAATAAAGTACTAAAATTAGATAACACGCTATCGATCGGTGGAGACTGTACTGACAACGGTCCAACATTTTGCACATAATATGAACACATCATAATATACTGTTGTTACGTATCATGTACCTACATTATCAATCTATAATATTATAAAATTCTAAAAATGCCGTGTATGTGTATATGTACATTGAAGCTATTAAAAAAAATACTGGGATACATTACGTAAACGATGGACAATACGATGCAAAAATTTTTTTAATTTCTTGTCTGTTCGTGATTCACGTAAAACTACTGAGTCGATTTCGATGCGATTTTCGCTGATCGACAACAAATTCTTACACTTAAAATTTGCGCTACTTTTTATCCTGGACATTCCACGGGAATTTTTCTGGGAAAGATTGAAAATGGCCAGATTTAAAAAAAAGTCCAATGTGCTTTCTTCATTGATTGATAGCAAATTGTATGTAATAAAATGTGATATTTTTTATTTTATTACGGAAATCTCGCGGGAATTTTCCCGAGAGCGATTTGCAATTGTTCGAGTGAATAAAAATCAGCATATTACGACACGGTTTTTGCTAAAACCATAGCTGCGGTACTTTATGTCCTGGGAATCCTGCGGGAATTTCAAGTGAAATGTGGACCAAGTCGTGGGCATATCCTAGTTTATGTATATTATTGTTACATTTTGATATTGTAGTGATAATAATTGAGTGATTTAACTATTATTAACCAGGATATGTCCGCGACCTCGTCTACACTTGACTTGAAATTCCCACGGGATTCCCGGGATAAAAAGTAGCGCAAATGTTAAGTCTAAGAAGTTGCTGTCGATCAGCAAAAACCGCATCGAAATCGGCCTAATAGTTTTTACGTGAATCGCGTAAAAACAGACAAAGAGACAGGAATTCTAAAAAAGATCCTTCATGTTTTCCATTGTTTATATAGTCTATTTCAGTTTTCACGACTTATGTACAGACACGTCAATTTTAGAATTTTATAATATGATAGATAACTGAATGCTATTGTAATTTAATATTTTGACAAGAAAAATAACTGAGCGATTATAATGAATTATTATTTAAATAAATTCTCTTGAGAACGGCTGTCTAAAACTAAATGTGGCGAAGACGGAGTACCGACTTGGTTTGCGACATTACAGATCCCAGGTACGGCCATCCGTGCGTATATGCGCAGATACGGTAGAGCGCACATCGCACGGCTGGTCCGTGGTATAAGTACCTGGGATCTGTACTTAGCGCGTCCGGGGACATCGACCATGACGTCAAGGCCCGTGTCTCAGAAGCTTGGGCCAAGTAGGGTGAGGTGACAAGTGTCTCTCACGACCCCAAAATACCAGTTAAGTTAAAAGGACAGGTCTACAAAGCCATCATTAGACCTGTATTTTTGACTTGGACTTTTTGGCCTGTACTTGAGTGATACAAGTAAGAACCGCATCAAGAACTCCCACATCTGCGGCAGTGAGTAGCTTACGCTGGTACGTCCGCGTTTTACAGAAACCGATTAGTTACGTGGGGAAAAAATGTCTAGTCATGCCGGCACTGCCGGATCCCGGTCGGAGGGGTAATCACATGGCGACGACTAAGACAACGCGAAGAGGAGAAGAAAAAGTAAGAAAGCAGCCGGGCTGGGCTGGGCGTCGCTGCGAACGCTCCGAATGCAACCGGGATTTAACTCTTGAATGATCATGATGATGATGATGGTATAATTATTATCTAAAATGTTTCTTAATTAGATTGGTCATATGAGAGAAAGTTTCTTTGTAACATTAATTCTCGAGACGAGAGAGGAGCTCGTGAGCAAAGTAATTTCTTGTCATAGCCCAACATAAACGGGTCACCTTCATCAAAGAGTTTTAATTTACATTCCGTTACATTCCGCACTAATTAAATTCCATCCAACTGTGTGTAAATCTTTCCCTTTTAGCTGTACGATTAGTTCAACTTTATGGTACAAAAAGGGACATGTCATGCAGTGTTAAATAAATATTTTAAAAGTTTGTTTTCTTAACTATTTACATACATATTAACAACCCATAAACGTCCTAATGCTGGGGGCCCTGCTTGCCCAAGGCGAATTGGCGAATTTGACAGATCGGTTATTGTAACGCGCGGGTTTCATCGTGATGTTTTCCTTCAGTGTTAGCACGTAGTAATTGTAGCAATATGCATATTAGGTCACAAAACTGCCTAAGTAGTGTTTGCTTTTTTTTATGTACTTGGATATGCCCGCGACTACGTTCACGCTCGGCTTGAAATTCCCCCGGCATTTCCGGAACAAAAAGTACCGCAGTGTTTAAAAAAGAATGTAAGCTTTCGTTTTAGTGAAAACTGTGTCGGATGCACCCAAACAACTATAAATTATTTAAAAAATATACACATTTCATTACATAAAATTTGCTATCGATTAGTGTAAAAGTCACATTGGAATTTGACTTTTTTTTAATCTGGTCAATTTAAATCATTCCCAGATAAAATTATCGCGGGATTCCCGGGATAAAAAGTAGCGCAGGTTGTAAATCTAAGAATTTGCTGTCGAGCAGTGAAAACCGCATCGTAGTCGCCCCAGTAGCTTTTACGTGAATCCCGAACAAACAGACAAACCGACCAAGAGACAAGAAATTTAATCAATTACATCGTGTTCTCCATCATTTATAAAGTCTAGTCCAGTTGTTTTTATTTTTAATACATCGAAGCTATTAAAAAAAAACAACATGGCATGTATAGAATTTTGTAGTATAGGTATAAACGTTTATTAATTTCCGGTATGAATATCTCTCTATAGACACATTATTTAACTTTACCAGTGGTTGAAAATTGTTACCTATATGGAATTCATTAACAAATATAATCAATAGACTGGCAAACAATAACTTGTTTGTTGCAAGACCCGACATAAACAGAAGACTCAACATACATCTGGAAATAATCATAAGATGCTTTTTATGTTTCTCTAATCAAATAAATAGCAAAGATGGCTCTCTTATAATTTTGTCATGTCTGTCTGTTTGTATGTAGGTATACCTGCTTTCTAGAAGATTGTTGCATCTAAATGGGCGAAATTCAGAAGACTCCTAGCTTCTGAATGCCGTTACGCTCCCGTCTTTTCTATTACCGAGTGGGGAACTAAGATATGGGATGTTTTCTATTATTTACACTTTTTTAATGTTCCACGCCTAAAGGGTAAAAAGAGAGGACAATTGCCACTACACCATTCATTATGCATAAACCGATACGCATTGATGCAATTTTTAATACTGTTTGATTTAAAATATTACCAAAATCACGGGGTACAGACTACAGTTTTAGGTGCTTTCTAAAATTAGACAGTTGTATAATTTTAGAGAGCTAGAATAATTGTATTTTAATCATACACATTAGGAGTAAAACACAGAATATATAATTAGTCTGCAATGTTACTCGACTAACTATCTACTGAATTTTAATTAATTGCGATAAAAGCGTTTATAATAGTTTGGCATGACAACCATTTCAATTACTAGAGTAACATGAAAAATACTATTTATTCCTATACAAAAGAAATAGTTTTAATCAGTCAGACAAGTTACATTGTAAATTTATGATCTCATGCATAAGCGTCGTCGTAGGTCCTAATCAGCACAAAACTCAACCAAAGGTTATTTGAGGTCATCGTTTAAATAAGTTATCGTTCAATGATTTTAAAGTCCTATCCTGTGTCATACATAAATTAAGCACGAAATTACATTAAAATTGCTGGAAGTTGCAGATATTTTCATATTCATATTAAAATTAGTAAAATAATTCGTGCGGATATTTTTTACGAAAAGACAGGTCTGGGTTTTAAGTTGTTTTTCCATAAGAGGTAGTCTATTAATATTTGCATCCTACCCTTAAATAATAACTATAATAACTAATACTGACTGAATAAAATGGTAGGTCTATCAGACGGTTCCTATATCTTAGTTTCGATATATTTATCTTACTACATATAAGTAAATTCAATTATCTATCAATGGTAAACTAAAAAAATGATAGATACAAAAACTCGGCTTATAACAAATTCAGAATTTACAAATGCAAACTCAATCATTCGTATTTGTGACCCGTCAAGGTTAAATTGTAATGTACACACACGGTTTGTACACTTTCATCAGTAGTTGATGTTAGTGGTGGATGCTGGCTGTAGTTGTTGGAATTCTAGGGCTTTCTTGTAGTAATGCGAAGAAATATACCTAGTAGTTTCAAGTATTTGTTCTTTCAATGCGTGAATGCTGATCCCTGGAGTTAGCGGTTTAACTTAGTAGAAGTTGAAGCCGTATGTTACGACTGTTAACATGTCATGGCTATACATAGCAAGTGTTGGCAACCTAAATTTATGACAGCTAATATATATTTGTAAAAGATATTATGAAGCAACAGTTGTAGTAATTACTCGTATAATAGTGTCATAATTTAATAGATTTTGTTAGATATCACGAAACAATAGCTATTTTAAGGCAGATGTTTATTGATCTGTTGCAGTGGATAACAATTAACAAGGTTAGTTAATGAATGAACGTTACTTATATTTACCAAAACATTTTGGTGGCATTTGTAACAGGTATTAAAGAGTTGCTGGAAATTTTAGATTGCGAACGTTTCATTGATGGTACTTTCAAGAAAATTATAGTATTTAAGCGGTGCGTGAAGCCAGGCAGACAGAGTTTTTCTACCATTTCCCAGGCGCTACGATCTTCGGAAAACTGAGTAAGTATTATTAGATTTGTTTTTTATTAAAATGTTTATGAAATTGTTTGTGTGTTTAAATGTCTATAATGTTGAGATGATATAAAACTTTGAAATAGTGAGTTATTGAAGTTGTGAGGAACCGTGTGACTGTAAGGGGAGGCTGGAGCTCACCGGGCCAGGTAGAGCCCATTCTTTATGTCATCTTGTAATATGTCTAAATGTGTTGCTATCAAAGATTGAATACAGGTATTCTTTCTATTGTTTTTGTGATTATGATATGTGTTTATTGAGTTATGATGCCAAGTTTTGATGACTCTTGCAAAAGTCTCCTACAAAATAATTGTGAGCGTTATTAAAATAGCCCGAGGTCGCAGCGTCAGCAAAACGCTTTACGTTGAACTGCACATGTAATTTATATTGCATTAAAAACGCCATTGAAATAATTAAAATTTACACGGTTAAAGTGTACATAAGTTTTGATTATTTAAAGTATACTCGTCTGACCGCGTCATAGTTCATAATACGTTTAAGTTACCGAAATATTTCATTTTTTCAGTAGGTAGTTTGATTATACGGTTGGACCCATATCACCCTTATAGGCATTTGTTTGATTACTCAAGCGGGCCGGCAAACGTCAACATATCTCTGTATCAAATTTTACACGAGTGCACATACTTCGCTACGTCTTTATTTAAACAACATAATTCGATCTAACACATAGAACTCACATGGAAGCGTTAAGACTCCTAATTTTAACATGGATTAAAAATTGAGTTAGGTAAAAGTCAGTTTATTTGAGTTTCCTAATACTAGTTAAGTGTTTATTAGGAAGAAGACTAGGTACTCCTAAAATAGAAAAGATGATAATAATATGCAAACAGATAAATCATGTGAACGTCCTTGAAATGATAAGCGTAATGACAATTTATTAGTCTGTAAAAAATAACTTAGATTAAATCATATTCTTGATTAGTGTAACGTATTGTAATACATTTGTATCTAGAAGACTACTAAAAATACCTAAATTAATGTACATACAAATACGTGCAACATTAATGGAGGATAGGAGAGTAGAGGTAGACCAAATCAATTTAAATATATTGTGTGAAGGATAAAATGATCATTATGGAGTGACAGAGGATATAAATAAAAAAACACTGGAAAGAAAAGACATACCTATACTAAAATCCGAACACAATAAACAAGTATTAAGGAACTATTGAAAAAAAATACGATGTACTTTGAAGTAACAGAATACAAGCTCATATTCAAAAGTGCTTTGTAACTGACTGGAGAGCTATTGAAGTGGTTAGATGACGCTCATCGAACGCTCTTTACTAGACTTGTCAGTGCAATAGCTTCCGTCGGTCTTTAAAAACACTTAAGTTTTCACTTTACATGTCGTTTAAATATTATGCTATTAGCCCACTCTACAAATACTAACTTTATAGGTTACTAAATAAATTCATTGATCTTGGTTGACGTTATTTGCTAGACTCAAAATAACTGCTGGACAGCAATGCCCGCAAATAACAAGAAATAATAAGTTTCATAACCACATCCAGAATGCGACTGTGTAAAACAGTTTTTAACCAGCTTATAAATCTCATGTAACTATTATATATAAGGAGGTTTGTTTATGATCAAAATTAAGACGTTACTTTTGCTGTAGTCGGGTTACACTCGTTAACCGCTCTATGCACTTAAGTAGATTTTGCTAAAATTGTGAACAGTTCCAAAACTACGTCCAATTAGGAGCATCAAGAACTGTACTAAATAGAAAGTAAAGAGCTGGTAGGTAGTAAAGAGTAATCGAGACGCCGAACTACGAGGCTTCCAATGCAACCAGATTTTAAAACACTAGGATTGCGGCGATAAATAAACGAAAAAAGAAGTATATATAAAAGAAAATTTTCAAGCTAACCTATGGCCGGTTTCTGTACTTTACTATGCATTCACTTGCCATACATCTATTAAATGTTGACATTACGCGAGCTTATGTCGAATTTCAACCGATAGTAAAGCAAATGAACTGCGGTAAGGTATAGGAACCGCCTATTATTGTTTAAACTATACTGTACTGGGTACAGAACTTACAAGCAAAGTTGACTATTGACAAATATCTTTATGAAGCTTGAAAGGAAATCAAATGAATATAAGATGTACATGAATAATTGCGGTTTCACGGCAACAACAAGTTTTGTTTGTCATGCCCATGCTTATTACGTCTATACACTTTACAAAGTATTGCATAGGAATTACCGATAAAGAAACAGTCATTTTATTTAGTTCTGCTTCTTGAAGCCTTAAAACGTTATTGTTCATGTAAGCAACTGGCGCGTGTAAATGAATATGTAATAAACACTAGCCCGTATTGTGTGATCACGACCGTCTCGACGATAGAATATTTAGAGCAAAGAATATTTTCTAGAGTAACTAAAATGTACGAGATAAAGCAACTATAGTCGTTTTGAGGTATTGGGTATTTTCGAATTAATTCTTTTAGGTTTCCATAGCCAAATTATAAAATCTAAACAGCTAGTGTTCATCGTCTCTACTAGTACTTCATTGTGCTAACACATATTTGGCCGATTTTGTTATCTTTACAATATCGAAACCATATAAACATGCATATTACGTATACAATAATCGACAGCCATACACACATATTGATATCCGTAAGCTAAGTAATAGTAGTATAGTAGTAGTAAGTGGGCCACTCGCAGACACGCTAGTATTCTTTTTCCATGACCAGAGTAAATTACCAAAAGTATGCTTATGAAATTTACTATGTCAGGAATCGAATCCGAAAGCTTGCATTCCAGTGAGCATAAAGGTAAAGGATATGCCCACTCAACCAGAGAGACCATCAAACCGATGATTTTATCTACAAAACTACCATATTCTCGCTGAAGTAGCTTATCGCGTATGACAACAGTCGTGTGTTATTGATTCGGTCCACAGCCTATATTTATTTATACAAACATCGAATGATAATATCTGAATAAATCGACAGGCGGTCGACTGAGTACACTAATACAGTAAAAATGACTGTATTGATACCATCAGTAGATAAGCTTCGTGTATTAGGTGTTATTATTATTGAAGCAAAATAGGACACAAAATAATCTCAATAAAAATAAATACTGGGTTTTCCTATTTATTTATCGAATCATAAAGGATTAACGAATAGAGAAAAGAGAGAAAAATAATTCTGCCCGACCAGAGATTGAGGATGTTTGAGTCTTAGCTAGCATATAAATTTGAACTATTGTAGAATGTGACATATATAAATAAATAAATTACTAATGTAATAAAAATAACTGTAATAACATATAACGAAGGTAATATGAATATTTAATTTGCTATTTAACAATTGTAAAATTAGTAAACATTGTAAAATTGGTGTTTATAACAATTCTATAGGGAAGCCTGGATGATCGCCTGTTGCGAAAAGACTGCCCATTATATTAAGTTATTCATTCATTAAGGGCCGATTTTTCAATCACCCAATAAAATAATATTTTCTTAAGTTTTCGCGACTTGTATACATAATAAAACTACGTTTTAACGGTTTTAAGCGCGGTAATTTTATTTGATTTTGGTTTTTCCGACGTTTCGGCCACTTTTCAGTGGCCGTGATCACGGAAGACAAAGATGTCAAGTGTCAACGAGTATTGTTGACACTTGACATCTTTGTCTTCCGTGATCACGGCCACTGAAAAGTGGCCGAAACGTCGGAAAAACCAAAATCAAATAAAATTACCGCGCTTAAAACCGTTAAAACGTAGTTTTATCACCCAATAAAAGTTAATCTATAGAAGAAAACACAACATGGGAGCATTAAAAATGACAATTGCATGAATAAAACAGCTGAATTGTTTCGCTTTTGAATTTAGTCAGGTTTTAATTTATTCGACTGATAAGTTTTATCTGATAATTTAAAAATCGGCCCTAAATAAAATAAATAATTCTGTTCTATACTTGAATATTATAAAATTCTAAGTATGGCGTATCTGTAGATTGAAGCTATTAAAAAAAACCAACTGGAATACATTACGTGAACAATGGAGAACACGATGTATTTTTTTTAGATTTCTTGATTGTTTATTTGTTTGTTAGGGATTCGCGTAAAAACTATTGGGTCGATTTCGATGTAGGTGTCGCTGATCGACAGCAAATTCTTAGACTTAAACTTGGCGCTACTTTTCATCCTAGGAATCCAGAGGGAATTTTTCTGAGAATGATTTAAAAAATTGAAGAAAAAATTCGACTCCAATGCGGTTTTTCACTGGTCGATAGCAAATTTTATGTAATAAAATGTGCGCGGTTTGAAGTTTTTCAGTTGCATAAATATTAGCTTATTCACTAAAACGCTAGCTTAGGTTCTTTTTTAAACGCTGAGATAATTTGTGTCCCGGGAATCCCGCAGAACCAAGACAAGCGTGGACGCAGTCACGGCCATATACTAATGAGAAAATATATTAATATACTAGCTGTCCCGCAGACGTTGTTCTGCCCTGAAGAAATAAAATTTAGAATCCGATTGCAGCGCCACCTACCGGGTCCAATTGTGAATCTAAACCATCCTCGAATCCATTTGAACACACACAAAAAAATTCATTCAAATCGGTCCAGTCGTTTAGGAGTTCGCTGTCAACACACGTACAGAAGAATTATATATGTAATTCTTAAATTAATTCTTAATTAATATTTAATTCTATTAGTAATTAAATCTATAATCTTAATATTATTACGTGTCACGTTGTTTGTCCGCGATGGACTCCTAAACTACTTGACCGATTTTAATCAAATTTGCACACTGTGTGCAGTTTGATCCGACTTGAAAGATAGGATAGCTTATATTTGGACCCGGTAGGTGGCGCTGGAATCGAGTTCTAAATTTTATTTCTTCAGGGCAGAACAACGTCTGCCGGGACAGCTAGTTGTATATAAAGATTATAGACTATAATCTACCATGGTTTAAAATTAGAACAGCACTTTGCTTTGCTTTAAAAGTTTACGATAATTATTACGAAAGCGTCATCTAACAAATATCTAGTTCCTCTCCGTAGTTTAGAGGGTTTGAAGGAATGACCAAGAACGAGTGTTCAAACATCAAAAGAAGAAAAAATAATTTAATTTTCTTTTTACTCCACTTCTTTCAACGCAGGTACTTACTAAAGGTACTTACTTTCATATCACTCAATGTGAAACCATAAATCGCATGTATGTCCATTCTTCATGACGTTAAGCGCAGTATTTATTGTTCTATTCCTCTACCCAAACCTAACAGAGGCTTTTGATCTTCAGGTGACTTTGATGATTCACAGTCCCTATAAGACACTGATAGTTCAGTTATAACTTACTTTGTACCTGCCACCGGTTGCCATACAGCGTCGAGTGGCGCGTGCGCAGGCGGTGGTGGTTCGCCATTTTCGCCGCCACCTGATTCTGCTCTGCTCTCCCAGCTCTGTAACAAAGAACAATACTTCATCAAAAAAGTTGTATAATTAATCTTACAATATTATACCACTACGATTTATCAAGACCGGACTAATGAGATATTGTCAATAGCAACACGCACTTAGCCTTAGAGGCTTATACAAGCAAAATTTATTGGTGTAAAGTTTGTCAAAGGTTTAGAAGCTTTTAGAAGTAACATTTGTTTATTAGACGATTATTATTCATCGTTCTTTTGGCTCCAAAAAATGGCACCATTTGCGTGCGGTTTGGACCCGGGTTATATGCGACCGAAGCTGCTAGAAAGCACTAGTACATCCATCAATGAAGCAACGTACATGTAAGTAATAAAAAGCTTTTAGTGATCACAATAGATTACTATCACTACAGACAGGTAAACAAAAGAAAACAGTAAAAATTATGTCATTAGATGACACGACCACTAGGTAACGTTAACTTCCATTAAGCTTTATAGCCAATACCTATGAATATAATAATGTGTCACTAGTAATGATATACAAAGTTAAAATGTTCAACCGCTGTGTATCTTGTTTATGTTCCTACTTTTTAGAGTTCTGTAGTCAACAATAATTAAAAAGCATCTTGCTAAAAAGGGGATACTACACTATTGAAGAATACTTAAATGACAAAAATTCATTTACATAGCAGCTCACTCCAACCTCTTATACTAAATTTTGTATAACGTTTTTTTTTATCTTGCCATGCTTGTAAGGAATTTGTGGAGACATATTGCAGCATAACATTTTAACACGTTATGTCATTATTATAACTATAACATTATTTTTCTTTCCTTTTATTGTCTTGCTCTTATTGAGTATGCATTGTTTGCTACAACTGCATTAATTCTTCAAAAAGTAATTCTGTAACATACTTCTGTACAAAACTTATAAAAAAAAGAATTTGAGATATAAATAGAATATGAAATATAAAGAAAAACAATATTTAGCTAGACGTGTTGCTGGGGAGTATCTTGCCGCTTGTTCTCCTTTACAGCACCAACACGTTGCGAACCGGTGTACATAGAATAGGAAGTAAAAATTAAATTTTAACTGACATGTATGACCTTCAAAAAGTGTTCTCCAGTGGAACTTATTTTGAATAAAAACTTTTGAATTTGAATTTGAATTGAATAAGATAAAATAAATAAGATAAATAAAAAATCCAGACCGCGACAATAGGGATGCGGACACAGGTTACAATAAAAACCTAAAAGAACAGGCGTTAAAATAACATCTTATCATCTAACATTTACAATATCGTGATAGAAATAGATTTAATTACTTTTCAAACAATAAATACTTATTAATGCGCTGTTTGACTCCTTTTAATAGTACCTATTTACGAGGTTATAAGTAGGTACGCTCAAACAAAATCTACATATGAGGCCACGACGTTATGTAAAGTTTATAAAAAGTATCTGAGTTGATTTCACTGTCCGCTCCCCTATTGATCAATTCCATATTAAACTCTTATAATATGTTTTTAACACAACACACGTGCGAAGCAGGGAAATCATTCTATTGGAAAACTTCACGTGGCTTGGATTTATAGAAATATCATGCAAACTAGTTTATATAGAGAACTAAATAGACAAGTTTATAGAAGTTGATAAAAAGGTTCAACGCGAGAACGTTTTTATGTGTTAAATAATAGGACTTATTGGTCATGATGATGTCGTATGCCGTATTCTCGTTATAAACACATTTTTCCAAAATTTATCAAAAAAAATGTTTTATCAAATTTACAGTGTCTAAGTTTTTTACAACTACTATGTGGGTTTTCAGATTACCGTAGCCGAAAAACAATACGCCTCTTTGCTTCAATAATGTGTTATCTTTAAAATTGAAATTTTTTTTTTATTAAACAAAATATCGAGACAAATAACGTGGTATCTTTTAAAATACATTGTAGATCGGAGAAGAAAAAGAACTTATTCGTTTGATTACAATTATTTTTTAATGCTTAAAAAACTGTTTCTAGAATTTCTATTTTCAGTATAACACATTATTGAAGCCACGAGGCGAATAGAGCTGGATTACCGGAACGACATTTGGCCAGTTTATTATTTAGCATTATGTTCAATATGAACCTTGCAATGCTTCATCCATCTGTGACCATGAGTGACAAGTTTTTATTTTATGATCATTAGTGTTTGAAGAAAATTTAATCCAAACGTATGTTTTGTAATATTTTATGTATACATATTTGAAATCACTCTTTTATTAAAATTAAATTGATAAAAAATATCACTTACCCTTCTCGTTTAAAACGCCCGTGCAAATTATTACAATTACATACTTAGTCGTAACATGGAATGAGATGATGAAAATGAGAGTTATGAAAAACACTGTGAGTGCATTGATATGAAGGATAGATTATCTACCTAAGTGTGAAACACGAAAATCTGTCTTGCCGGTATACCGCCGATCCCTCTAAAATAGGGAAACTCGCGGCCAGCAGTGGGAGGTTTATAATTTGATATTATATCTCAATACAAATCGCAAAACTCTAATGCAATGTAAAACATGGAATATTATCATAAATATCATACACTACTCCTTTACTAGTAATGAATCACGGACCCCAATAAATAAATTCCAACGACCCTTCACCATACACAATAGTTGGGGTAACATGTTATGCCAAACATAAGTATCAACAACAATGCTGTTGCGCGCGTGT
The DNA here is from genome assembly GCA_019925095.2 of Dendrolimus kikuchii. Taxonomy (NCBI): domain Eukaryota; kingdom Metazoa; phylum Arthropoda; class Insecta; order Lepidoptera; family Lasiocampidae; genus Dendrolimus; species Dendrolimus kikuchii. Next base: position 10,583,216 of record CM034398.1, on the reverse strand, counting down.
ACTATCATTTTTTATACGGAAGAATTTCATTAGCGTCCTTGCAAGATGTTACCGGCCGACGCTCGCTAACAGCTAGCTCGACTTTTATTTATTCCGTAGTTTAGTAATGCTAAAGGTGCGATTTTATCAACGCAATTGAAATCGCACCTGTAGCAAGTGTTACATATATAGGCCCTTTCAAGCAAATATGGCGATAGATTTAATGCGTTATTTGATATGCGACATTGTTAATGACGTTAAATATTGAGAGATAACATATGTATACATAAGTACACTAATATAGCTACACGTTAACGGCGTTATTTTTAATGCTTTAAATAAGACACATTCGACCACAGTCTAACGGTGTTATTCATATTAATAAGTTAATAATAAGGAGTAAGTTTGTACCTCCCCAGGGGCATCGCCTGCTGGACATCTCTCAGTCCAGCAGGAGGTGCACAGGTATGCGCGTCTGGGGCACCGAGCGACCACTGTCACACTCCTTTCTTCCGTGGCAGTGGTTTCCCATCTCTCTTTTTCCCAATATCCTGTCTTTTTGTTCCCGTTCAAACATCCATCCATAGGTCTTCGTGTTGTGGACTGGAATATCCGGTCAGAATTCAGCTGGGGTTGGGAGGTTATCCCTAATTGGTTGCATTCTTAGAATGACCCAGGAATCTCTTTCCCAGTTGTGGCAGGCCTTGTCTGGACTTTCCACTCCACAGTGCGATCTTGGGCTAGGATTTCCTTGTTTCAGAAGGTGGCCGCTGCGCACCCTTTTAAGCAGAGAGGTTCTCAGTGAAGCGGCGGCAGGGCGGTTTCTTGTCCGGCGGACAGCGGTTTCATGGTTTGTCGGACCGGTGGCGTTGAACGGACCGACGTTCGGTTCACTCCGTCGACCCCGCTATAAAGAACATTTATTGGTGAGGTTTCCTCAGCCACGTAAGACGATTTCTTACCCCCTACTGCGATTCACTCGCAGTTCGGGGTAACAGACGTATATCTGCACCCAATCCCGGGTGTGGTTCATCCATGTCTGGAAGTGTTGAAGAACGAGGCCGATGGCGGCAAAGGGGTCGGTGACAGCTCTCTTTGAGTGGCGTCCGTGCATCCGCCGCCACGCCATAGATATGACAATCCCAGCTGCGTTAATCGCAACCCAAAGGTTCTCCTAATGGCAATGACATACGCAGATGACCGCATACCATTTATATGACAACTCGGACAAGAGCGGGGGCGTCGAGCCGAGGCTCCGCCCCCGCGAAAATGGGAGCGGAATTGTTCCGCAGTCCCCATTTTATCGCCCGGGGAACTTTGCGCCCTTTTTTTTTAAGGCGGGGGAAATGCAATTTACGCACAATACTGGGTTCTTTGCAAGGGATTAGACCATAGTTGATCATGGACGCTTTACCCTTTAAGAAGGGGTAATCCAAACAGTAATCAACCAGCTTGTGTGGAGACTCCGAGAAGTTGCACGGGCAACAACCATTACCCACTAAAACCACCCTCCTCCCATGTGCCCCGCGCTTTTTATGTAGGAAAGGCTTAGACTTAGAACGTAGTTACGCCCAGTCCGATCCAGCGCAAAAAGTGCCTGCATGTGCCCCGGGAATCAGAACACATCCACTTCGTCAGCGGGGGTGATGAATCCTTTGCTCCCTTGATAGCTAAAGACCCCCCGAAGCGGTATTATTCAGGGTGAGAAGTCATGCGCATACCTGCGTCTCTGGATGCCAGCCAACCGCCGGCGTTCGCGTGGAGTCGCATTATGCGGTAACAGTGGACGAGGCCGTCTCGACCGACGTCTGCCAGGGCTCATGCGGACAAGCGATAGCCACTTGCCGCGGCCCTGGCTATAGTCGATTAGATTGAACACGGCGAATTTTAGTGGGCATTCGGGCAACAATCCGGCGAGTCTCCACACGTCCTCACCGTGGTCCTTACATGGTGAGTTGTTTGTAAGTAGATTCCTCTTCTTCTTCTTCAAAAAGAGTAAGTTCATAGGCTTCTATAGGAAACTTACAAACTTATTCTAACTCAATATGAATAAGACCGAGTATCTTTAACATTAACGCAGGGGCGGCTGCAACATTGCAGGCGTTTTAATAAACGTAGTTATGCAAACCTTGACTAACTCACACAATAACAATTCCAAGATAATTAAAATATTTGAAATGTCTCTAGAATGAAGGAAGTGTATTTGCTAAAAAATATATTGAATAATACCTAAATATTTAAAGATAAATGGCTTGAATATTTTTAACACATATAAAACAACTGACGGGGAACCGTTGTGCTTGCCAAAGTTGTGGGTTGGTTCCGGTTTGAATAAAGAAACTATAAACATTAATTTGTTTGAGAAAGCTAGTTTTTAGCAGCATCTAAATATAAGGAAACATAACAAACTAAGATTCGATTTGTACAATAATGTTCAATTATTTAAGACCGCAGGGCCAAGGGCCTAAAGCGGTTGCTTCCACAGTTTCATAATATTATGAACAACATGACAAGTATCAAAATACAGTGGAAAAGAATGCTGTCTTGCAACTACCAGTATATCTAGAAATGTGTCAATTTCACTGAGAGACTCCAATGACTTGCAGCCATCCTCGAAGAAAAAAATATCCTATATTTATTTCTGTTATAGAAAGGTCATACTTATATACACTAAACTTCATGTTAGTAGCTTTATTCAAAATTGCTCGGGGGAACTTGGTTTCTGTATATATACTCTGTATATTTTAGTATATTAGTTGTAGTTCACTATAAAAACTCAAGCTAGTACCATCTTCATCGGGTACATTTCAATTTATCCCAATACTTGTAAAAGACTCATTAGCTAAGGGAAAATTTTAAAATAAATGCTTCTTCGCCTTAACTGGCTCATTTAGATATTAACGGAGGCCTTTTAAAATCGTCATTCCATCTGTCTTTGTATATCACGATCATTTTCTTAGGAAGTACTAGGTATGGTATGTAGGAATTAAGTAATAATCTATACGTAGCGGCAACACAGACAAGTGAATACCTATTTTTTATCTCCAAAGAACCATTCATTGTGCGCGGACGAGCTTTTAATTTTATAATTTATAAGATTAATAACAATTACAAAAATCTTGGCTATCCGACGCTGACTGAATCTTAATAATATTTAATTACATAATTTACCTTCAAAAGCAGCATTGTGAATAAATTTGATATTGAATATAATTTTTCACATCCTTAACCCATGTATTTAATGTATCTAAGTCATAGAACCGGATTTTAACAAGTTCAATAGCTTTTATTGAAACTAAGTTCCACTAGTAGAGAATGTTTCTTGAGGGTCATTACGTATATAATATTATAACATTTTAAACATGCCGTGTCTGTACATTAAAGATATTTAAAAAGAACAACACAATACACGATGCAAAGCACGCTACGCACGATTTTTTTTGTGTTTGTTCGGGATTCAGGTAAAAACTACTAGGCCGATTTCGATGTGGTTCTCGCTGATCGACAGCAAATTCTTAAACTTAAAATCTGCTCTACTTTTTATCTCGGGAATCCCGCGGGAGTGTTTCTGGGAATAATTAAAAGTATTAGAAAAAAATCGAATTGCAAAGTGATTTTTTTTAACTGATCGATAGCAAATTTCATGTAATAAAAGGTGTGATATTTTTTATCCCGGAAATCTGACGGGAATATTCCCAGGAGCGGTTTGTAGTCGTTCGAGTGCATAAAAATTTGCTTATTCCGACACAGTTTTCACTAAAACGATAGCTTACATACTTTTTCAAATGCTGCAGTAGGTAATTTGTGTCCCGGAAATCCCACGGCAATTTCAAGTCGGGCGTGGACAAAGTCGCTTGCATATTCTAGTATTATATAATAAATACGGCCCATAAATGTTCCACTGCTGGGTTCGGGACAGTTCGGGTCTCACATTTGTAGGAACGAACAGTATCTCGCCACGCTTGCCCAAGGGGGATTGGCAAGTGTGACACATCCGTTATCTTGATGTGTAGATTTCATTGCGATATTTTCCTTCACCGTTAGCATCTGGTAATAATAACAATATGCACAATCGGTCAGAAAACTGCCTAAGTGGTTATGCTTTCCGGCCACGATTCCAAAGTGCCCTTTGAGTTTGTCAGAGCTAATATAAGTTAATAATAAAGCCTACGTCCTACTCTATGTACACTACTTGGTAGTTACGGTGGTGGTAGTATAACATGATAGTCTTGCTTTAAGAAGCGGCTAGAACTCCCCCATCTATCAATTATACACGTGACCCACATCCCTCACATAGTATTTGTCGTTGGTGTTTTTTTTTATGGTGGTAGCTACTTGGCAAAAAACTTGACAACGATCTTCAGTTATCAATCATTTAACCAGCAATTGTCTTCATTGTTCATATCAAAAATATAGATGTTTTACTACCGCGTAAATTGTAATGACTTAAAATGATTGACGATAACTTCCATAAAAATTGTTTTTGTTTTTAACCGACTTCTAAAAGGAGGAGATTCTCAATTCGTCTGTATCTTTTTTTTTATGTGTGTTACACGATTACTTTATCAATTGTGTACCGATTTCATGTGTTTTTGTTTATTCGTAAGTGTATACTCCTGGTGGTGGTCCCATGATCACCAAGTCGGAATCTGTTGAGTGGATCACAGGGAAATCGAGAGTAACCTTTATTAATGAACGCCAACCACATTCTGCAAAAAATGCTTGTATACGCATGCCACAATTACATTTTCTACAGGCACTCAATTTTTTTGTATTCATGTTACACGATTTCTCCGTCAACTGTGGACCAATTTTCAAATTGGTTTTTTTTTATTCGAAACATTATACTCTCGAAGTGGTCTCATAGTAAACAAGTCAGGATCTAATGAGTGAATCCCAGGGAAATCAAAAGCAACCTTTGAAGATGAGCGTTTACATCGAAAAGTGAGATAGCAACCTTGTATATACGTGTGTCAGTAGTACAATTTCTACAGACGCTTAATATTTTTTTTTAAGCTATTCAAATACTTATCAAATATTTAACCGACTTCTTTCTACAAAATCTTGAAATTGGTGCCAAATAAAACATTAAAAAAAAACAATAACAAATGTGAAAAAATATAGTATTTTTTATGTTTTTGTTAAAACATTTTTTTAAGAAATCGAACAACACTTCTATTCCATATTTTTTTTTATTGCAGGAGTCCAGCAGACAGGCAGACGGCCCACTTGATGGAAAGCGGTTACCATCGTCTATGGACATTTGCAACACCAAAGGTGCTACAAATGCGCTGCTGCTCTCTTAAGGGATACTGAAACCTGGTCACTAATGCCGGAACACAACACAAGGTTGTTATGGCGAAATACTTTAGACCAGGAGTGCTAGCCATCCAGTCGGGCCAATGCCCTACCACCTGGCATTGATACTGATACAAACACATAAAAGATGTTAGTTACTATTTTGGATATTTGTTTATAACATATAACATTTTAGTAGATATAAAATGTACCCAATTCACATAAAGTTGTTGTTGCATTTGTTACATTAAACTTAATACGTAGCTCTGAAGTAGTAATACAACCAGCCACGTCTTATCTAGGTCAATGCTTATATCGTCCTTTATTAAATTTGTACTGAAACAGTTTGCTCAAATAATATCAGTTACCTCCAGGTGGATAAAGTTAATGCTCCATTATATTCCGTAAACTTTGGCATTACCAAATTCACTACAAAGTGAATCGATCCTTAATTCAAGTTTAATGGACTAGCCTGTGTTGACTTTCATATTATATTATATTATCGATTTAGGTCATGGACGGAGATTTGATGTTTACTTTGATGTGTAGCCTATTATTTTAGTAATTCCGATTAAGATTAATAAAACTTGTAAATATATTTGTGCTATATTCACGCAGCTTTGTACGCGTTTACTTCGAATCGCTGTCTCAAGGCAACTATCGTACTTACCGCGATAAAAAAGTATATTTTATTCATTCTCAGTATATTAAACACATAAACACAAAGATACTCAAACAAATTCACGTTCACATAACGTATTAATTACCATCAGTTTTGTTGGAGAAAGTGACACAGAGACGTCCTCATTTCTCGAGATAAAAAGTATATTTATCACCGTTATAGAAATTACATATGGATACATATACCAAAATTTCATGACAATCAATTCATTTCCGAGACTGTGAAGAAAGAAAATAGTTTTCAAGTACAATAACTATGACGTATACTGTCTGACGGACCGACGACAGCTATGATGAAAATTGAAGAGTTTTATGACTGAGCTATTTAACCCTAAAAACATATGCGATAGTAAACAAAACTAGAGGATATTTTAAAAGCTAGAAATAAATAAAATTTATGACAAAAACATAAACTGGAGTAACATTTGTTTTATGGTCGAATAGAAGCTATAAATAATACATATGTACGTCGTCTAATACTAACCACGGTTATTATGAGCCCCTGTAAAATACAATGTTCATAAGCAGGTACAACACGCTTCCAAAATGATAAAGAAAATGTTATTTCAGATGTTCCATAATACGAAAGTCAACAGGTGTAAACCTCTTTAACCAAGATCATCATTGGAATTAGAATGTTGTATCACTGATAAGTATTATTTTATATATTAGTTTCTATAAAATGTCGATCGATGCAACAAGGTTCAGTTCTATCTAGAACCCGTATAACCCACCCCTAGTTTTAATTTACAGTGAATAATCATCTATCTATAATAATATAAAATTCTAAACATGTTGTGTCTGTATATTGAAGCTATTTAAAAAAAAACATCTGGAATAGACTATATAAACGATAGAGAACACGATGCAATTTCTTTAGATTTCTTGTCTGTTTTTCAGTTTGTTCGGGATTCACGTAAAAACTGCTGGGCCGTTTTCTATGCGGTTTCCGCTGATCGACAGCAAATTCTTAGACTTAAAATCTGTGCTACTTTTTATATCGGAAATCCCGCGAGAATTTTCCCAGGAGTGGTTTGCAGTTGTTCGGATGCATAATAATTTGCTTATTCCCACACAGTTTTCACTGAAACAATAGCTTACATTCTTTTTAAAATGCTGTAGTACTTTGTGTCCCGGAAATCCCGCGGTAATTTCAAGTTAAGCGTGGACGAAGTCGCGAGCATATCCTAGTTCTTCATAACGTTGTAGTAGATGCTGAATTTAAATCTGTAATTAATAATATTTATTGACGCCAAAATTACATATAAAACTCACAAATACAAAATATAGATATTTCCTTAATAATAGAGTTATTTCGTTCACTAACACTTAAACCAGGCCGAGCCTGTTTTTTAGGTGTTAGTCCCTTCCAGTGTCTTATAGTGAATGTTTCATGCCAAAGAAAATTGTAAAATTTAAATGTTATATTTTGTAAAAATAACATTAAGACTTGCTTTCGTATTTAATTGACCAAGAACAATGCAAACAATAAAAGATTCTTATTTCAGAGTCTCATTGACTCAGTAGTTACTTAAGTTATTTTCATTACGTCAGGTTGTGCATATAGGTAATGTCTAGTATTCATAAATTTTATAAATTTAATCAATTACTATAATATGCCTGCGACTTCGTCTACGCTTGATTTGAAATTCCCGCGGGATTGCCGGGACACAAAATACCGTAACATTTGATAAAAAGTGTAAACTATCGTTTTAGTGAAAACGGTATCCCGGGTTTGCGGGGATTCCCGGGATGACAAATATCACACATTTTATTAAATTATATTTGCTATCGATCAGTACAAAAATCATATTGGAATTCGTTTTTTTATCTGGTAATTTTAAATCACTCCCAGAAAAATAGCCGCCAGCAGAATAAAAATAATGCAAAGTTTAGGTCTAAGAATTAGCTGTCGATCAGCAAAAACCGCATCGTAATAGGCCCAGTAGTTTTTACGTGAATCTCAAACAAAGAGACAAGAAATTAAAAAAAATGTATCGTGTTCTCCATCATTTATATAGTCTATTCCAGTTTTTTTTAATAGCTTCAAGGTTCTGTACATTCCCTCCCCCCACCTTCCAACCTCAACCAAATTGAGGCGTCAACAATGCATTGCCAGAGCCGCGCGGAAAATTAAATATTATGATCACCGTTTTAAATGACTCACACATCCTTATACTAAACGGGACAAAAATTCTCAAGAACCGAATATAGGCAAAACATAACTAATAATGTTTGTATAACAATGACATCAGTGGTAATTGTATATATACACCAAATTGCAATTGGATTCTAATTTGTCGGAACGAAAACCATTATTAATAACATTTTTGTTCACATTGTCTAACTTTTATAGCTTAGGTAGCAATCTTATATTTGCCTGATTTTTAAACCTTTAAACGCAATCAAATTACAAATCACAGAACAATATCTTGCACTTCTTACAATTCTCTTAAGTATTTATTACGCATTCATTGCCTCGCGGAATATTATTTCTGCGTGTTTTAATTGTTTTGGCGTTTGTTGCAATTACATTGTTGATTGTTATTCTAATAGCATAGTAATACTAACAACGACACAACAGGAATCCTCAAATAATGGTCCGCACTAAGTGGAGCTGACTTCACAATAATTCCTACCGTACTAAACCGTTAGCAACGTCTCAACCGGCTGGTTCGTCGCCTTCTTGTTGTCGAACACTTAAAATTCTCAGTTCTGCGTAATCTTTTACACAGACCCCCGAAAATGAATTTAAAAAATGAATTTGCGAAATTAATTGTATTTTGACAGCTTCCAAAACAGGAATCTTCTACAATATTAGTCAGTTGAGTTACAGGGGATTATTGTCTTGATAGAAAATTAATGATGAACCTTTCATTTTTTTACCGCACCCAACACGTTCACTGCGGAGTCTGTTTTAATCCTTTTTCAGTTGGTACCAGCCAAGGCTTTTTTAGTGTGCCCTAGAGGCCTTATCTGCCTCATGTTTCAATAGCTAGCTTCATCATTCATAATTTAATAATACCCGCACTGCATTAAATGAGCCGTATCATTATGAAGCGATGAACTTTATTGCTTTAAGCCGATATTATAGAGTGCACTTCAGTCTTTCAATTTAGATAAATTCAAGTGTTGTTGAATAATGTCGTTTCTTCAACCTTTCAACCAAATTGATTCAATTTATTTGATCTCTCTAATATCAGAATTAGTCACTAGAATGTAATTGTTTCCGATGTTTCTGTCATCAACAACATAATGTAACAAGGATCCACCCTCAAAGCAGCTGAAATGCACGCACTATGTGGCACTGATATGTTCAAAATATAGTACATGTTGGATACTTTTGGAGTTCTCAGAACCAATGCGTCTCCTCTTAAGAAAATACTGTCTTTATTCTCATAAAGGAGGCAATTGGAAGATTAAGAGCAAGACTTCGAAGTTGCAATGTTTTATGTTCTTTTAACTATTACGCATAGCTCTCAAGACTAGTTTTCACAATGACATATTATTATTTGCAGCAGATAAGAAAGACTGGCAAAATTCTATACAGGATAAAACCGTACGTAATCACGAGCCTAAGCATTGAGGCATAGATTGGAGGGTATCTATGGAAAGATTAAAGAATAGGGACCAGAGTATAATAACAATTTTAGCCCAAAAAACAACCCATTGCTGGATTAACCTCGAGCTTACCCATTTCAAGCGACACGAACCTTATTATGGACAGTACGAGTATACCAGCACGCTGGTAAGGCAGATTGGTAGAATTCACAATTCGATAATCCGATGTGTAAGTTTACATAATCTGCCTAAGCATTACTTACCACAATTTTACATATCATGGAAGAAGATAATACATGATAATACTAATATTTATAGTATAAATATATATTTATTACGTTATTGTTATTATTGTTCATAAACTGCACACTAAACCACCGTCAACTTTTGAAATTTAACAGTGCTAGCCTGAGTTCTTGGAAGAGAGAGCTTTTATATTTTTTAGCGATAAGGGCGCCCGTTTTACCATCAATGTTACTTTTTTTTCTTTATCTATGATGTACATACAATAAAGAGTTGGCTATCAATCTAAGCAGTACTTATACACCAGCCAGAATTCGAATTGATGTCACTACACGTGAATCCACATGCCTCAGAGACTAAGTTAACACGACTGAAGATGTCAATTAAATATTGAAAATAGGTTTTGATGAAGATAATATTATGTTATAAGTAGACAGGGTGCAAACTTTCCGCGGGGCAATATGAGGAAATACCTTAACCACTACAGCTACACAAAAATGGTCTTAGAGACTATCAAATTTCCAAAAAAAAAATGTACAGTAAGCTAGAAAATGGCCATTTAAGACAAAAAAAAATTGACGCCTATCGACCCCATTTCTGATACTGATTAAAAACTTCTATGGGGTCCAACCAAGGTTGGAGTAATGAAATAGTCAGAAATTGCACCAAAAACTTCCCGTTCCTTTTTCTAATATTGATCAAAACTTCTATCGGATCAACCGTCGTTGGAGTACCAAGAGTCAGAAATCGCAAAAATATTTTCCCATACATCTTTTAAGAAGTTCAACTTACCTTTTTTTATTTATCAAATCTTTTTTTTTACTGAATCAGTGGCACGGTGTGGAAATTCGGCTAGGGTAACCCGGTTGAAAAACCATACCGTATATATACATACATCCATATCAATTAATGGCGCTTTCGACTTTTTCGTCGCTAGTTAATTTATAGAGACACTACTAATATATGTTTGAACAGAACGCGTAAACGCCAATGAATGCATGGCGCTTTCGACCTATTGGTGGCTAGTCGCTAGCTTCTTAAAAGTAGGCTATGGGGAATCGCGTTGGATGAAGTCCACGCTACTGGACTAATGAAAAAATAAAAATGAAAAAAACGCACACAGAGCTTTTCTGAAATAATAATAATCTGTGAATAAGGATCAAAATTTCAGGAAAAATTATGGATACTCTCCTAAGACCATTCTCAAGTAGCTGCAACTAGACTACTTCCTCTTACTGTCCCGCTGAAAGTTTTCACAGGGGAGGGGGGGGACGGACGGCGCTAGCATGTCAAGAGAAAACTAAAGATGCTATTGCCATACAACAGTTAGAGACATCCACTAAAACCCCTCGGTATTCCATCCTTCACCCTTAGTGCCAGGGCTACGGCTATATAGCCTACCCTTTCCGCTAGTTCTGGCAGGCGGTGGCTCATCGGCTTCATCCACTGCCGGGGAACTACATTTGTCCTCCGGCGACGTCATGCTCTCTTTTGGGTGAGGTGGTCTATAACACGCCCCGCGTGAGGAAAGGTGAGCGTGCACGGAATACGTCGCGCCTCAATCGCAACGGCATACTGCGGGTGGGAAGCCCTTTCCCCAGGAGCCACGCCGTCACAGTAGTTGGAGGTCCAAACTTAACCTCTGGCGCCGACGCGTATTCCTTTGACGGGAGCGGAGTAATCATGTCCGCTCCCGTTCCGCCTCCTCGTTCGTAAGCATGACACGCTTGCAAAAGGAGGACACGGTGTCCCATCCGTGGGGTTCCCAATCATGGTGCGAACCACAGCCGGGAGCGTGAGGTCTACTCCGGTAAAGGCCACGAGGTCTCGGCGCTGCTCCGTCAAGGTAGAACACTCTTGGAGAGTGTGTAGCATCGTAAACTCGTCGCCTATGTCACAATGATGGCACCCTGAAGTTGGCTCGTGGCCAGGGCGACATAACCACGCCCCGAGAGGACTTGCGTCAGCTGGAACCTCAGGGTGCCATGACTTCTTTTAAGCCTATCTTGCAAGACAGGCCTCACCGCTTTGATAGTAACGAGGTCCGCGCTGAGATGTTAAGACAGCGCTCTTCCTAGACCACCATGGCAATGTCTCGGAGCTTCGACTGGCAAGCCTCGGTTTCCTGAGGTGCCCGTCTCGTGCCCTTCACCAGAGCCTCCTTGCAACCGCTGGTTTAGTGACGCGAGGTCTCTGGCATTGAGGTCCCATTGTGGAGTTCTAGCGAGTAGTGAGGCCGCTTCGAAGGACACAGTACGGTATCCCTTTATAGCCCTGACTGACGGCCAGCACTCGCTGCGCCTGTCGCAGCAAGGTGACGTTTCTGGCCGTCAGGCGGTCTGCCCAGACGGGGCCCCCGTATAAGGTCATAGACTGCACGATGCCTTCTAAGAGTTCTCGCCACATGGCTTTGGGCTCCCCATATTTGGGCAACAAGCACGATAACGCTTCCGCCGCCCTTTTGAGTTCGGGGGCCAATTGCCGAAAATGTGCGCAAAAGTCCCATCGGTTATCGAGGACCAATCCAAAGTACTTCATGGTCTCCCCGAAGCCGATGCGGACATCTCCTACAACAATCTTAGTGTCTGGAGATGGTCGATTCTGAAGTTCGTGAAAGATGACGGCCTCAGTCTTCTGCAGAGCCACCTCCGGACCAAATCGCCGGATCCTGGCTACTATTTGTGACACCACCAGCTGTGCCCAAGATGCACGTCTGCCTATGGGACCACCCACAAGCGGCGATCAGTGTCGTCTGTATATCAGATGACGCTGACGCCCGCGAGGACCCTCCACCCTATATCTAACCCAACCTAATAATGGTAAATTACCAACTTAAATAAAATCCATTGCCTTTTTAATTATTTTACGTTTAAATAACTAATCATAGTAATTGGATGCCTCGCATTAAAACCAAGTTAATTTCGACTAATATAGTGATCAATCATTCAAAACTAAAACACACAAGCTTGTAGTTATGTATCGATTGTATTATTGTGTATAAATAATATTAAAAATTACAAAAACGCAAATAAATAAATATTGTATTATACATTCATGGTCAAGTTTGTATACATACAAATATTGCCAGAAATAACATCCGTCCATTTCAATGTATGTTAAGGTGAATCCTTGATATATTGCAATAATATTATTATTCCAATCTGGTAGCGTTTCATACATACTCGCCTTAAATTCTATATCTACGATATTTAATTGGAAATTTATTTCATTTATTATATATACATACCTACTACATCCGATGTAGTGCTAAGACTTTAAATCGTAAACTTTTACTAATGAAGAAGGAATAGATAGGTTGCATCAACTGTTAAGGTTATTTATAAACCATTGGGTATAATCTTAAATAATCAATAACAAGTAATTAATAGTGGATCGACTCGACTGTCTACTTTACAGCATCACTTCACATAAAACTATTACACCACTCGTCAAACCATACTCGAATAATTAAAATGATTATTTATCATCAATTCCAACATAGGAAACAGATATCATTCTATCCATAACATTTCCGACATAATGATGGGAATTTATTACGAAGACTATCATTATTTGGAGTTAAAATAATCATTTCTTACTAGTGATGGGTTGACAATTATATTATTGACAATCTACAAGGTACGGTATTTCAATACTGTTGAGCTTGTTCTCAAAATATTTCTGACCTGTAAATCTTCGCTGTAGCGTGATCGGGCGGAACCGGCTATGCTGGGTCGTTCTAGTAGTAGCAATTCAGTAAGAACTATTACACCAAACACAGCAAAGAACATAATAAAGATGAAGAAACTGATATTGGCGCGTTCTTTCGAGCGAGAAGTAGCAGCGCGCGCGCGCCACTTCATCGTGCCGGCCGAGCACTCAAACTCGCATGGACGCAGCGAGCACGGCAGCCGCTGGCATGCGCGTCACTGAGTCACCAGGGGCAAAAGCCGGCACGCCATGCCCTGCCGCCGCTCTCCCCAACCGCGAACTACGCACAGCGGGCTGACGGGCAACGTCACAACAAAAACTCGACGAGACGCCTGCCCAAAATAACCGAGCACGCAATCTCGTTAGAGTAACTGTGTAGATTTCCTTTATATCTACATAATTTCTGTATAACCACTATTCTGTATACACGCAATGTAAGTTTGACACATTACAGTACATTAATATAATAGAGTTTGACAGTATTCGGGTTGCAAGGTCAATAGGCCATTTCTACAACCCTACTCTACTATGTATTAATGTTTTAAATGTAATACGAGATTCCTTGTCTATTCATTGTGTATATCTGATGATATTATACTTAAATAATAAACTGGAATGATAATGTCAATACTAATGATCTCATAACTATTATTTTAATCTAAATTTCATGAACAATCTGCTGCATTTCCGGAAACTAAACTAATGCTAAAATTATTTAGCTTACATAAAGATTGATGTGCAAAATCTTACGTGTAAACTATAATCAGCCCTAGTCAGAGAAATTTTCCATTATGTGATAGAAGAAACTGTATGTAGCAACACAAATTAGTAGGTATTCAAGACGCATGCGTGCTCCACCCTCCGTTCAATGGTTTCACGCTCAATGTAAAAAACTCCTTGCTTACATTTCTAGAATATTGTAGGTACTAAAAGTTAAGGCATTGGCGATGTGCATAGATTGCATAGACAGCAATTTTTGAACTTAGACTGCAATAATCGTCATAGATGTACATGACTGGCATCCATGATAGAACAGCCTCTTTTTAAGGAAATTCTGTTTTCATAATACTTAGTGTGGCCATAAATACTGTTACAATTAAAAAGAAACAAAATATTACATTTGAATTTGGAATCTGACATTTTTATATGATTGTTCATTGTATTTTCTCATTTTGGCGCCAATACATTGTACAACATTTTGCGATATTAAAATGGAGTGGGGCGATAAAGAGAACCGAATCGCTGTGATTGCATTACATAAAGTAGCTATGGAGCCAAATGCAATTTTTAAAACTCTCCATACGCTTGGTATTAGTCAAATGTTTGTGTACAGGGCTATTAATAAGTACAATGAGACCTCCTCTGTTTGTGACAGAAAAAGATCTGGCCATCCACGTAGTGTTCGTACGAAAACGGTGGTCAAAGCAGTAAGGGAAAGAATTCGAAGAAATCCTGTCCGAATGCAAAAGATTTTATCTCGAGAGATGAAGATATCACCTAGAACCATGTCGCGGATTTTAAAAGACGACTTAGGACTTGCAGCCTATAAGAGACGCACTGGTCATTTCTTAACACATAATTTAAAAAAGTATAGGGTGGTAAAATCGAAACCACTATTGAAGCGATACGCAAAGGGAGGTCACAGAAAAATTTTGTTTACGGATGAGAAATTTTTTACAATTGAACGACATTTTAACAAACAAAATGACCGTATTGATGCTCAAAGTTCTAAGGAAGCTTTTCAATTAGTCGACAAAGTGCAACGTGGGCATTATCCGTCTTCAGTGATGGTTTGATGGGGTGTAAGCTATGAAGGAGTGACTGAGCCATATTTTTGTGAAAAAGGTATCATAACATAGGCACAAGTGTATCAAGATACCATTCTGGTGAAGGCAGTTAGGCCCCGTAACAACACCATGTTCAATAACCAAGAATGGTCCTTCCAGCAAGACTCAGCGCCGGGTCATAAAGCTCGGTCCACGCAGTCTTGGTTGGAAACGAACGTTTCGGACTTCATCAGAGCTGAAGACTGGCCGTCATCTAGTCCCGATCTTAATTCGCTGAATTATGATTTATGGTCAGTTTTAGAGAGTACAGCTTGCTCTAAACGCCATGATAATTTGGAGTCCCTAAAACAATCCATACGATTGGCAGTGAAAAATTTTTCCATGGAAAGAGTGCGTGCTTCTATTGATAACTGGCCTCCACCTTTAAAGGACTGTATTGCAGCCAATGGAGACCACTTCGAATAAATAAGCTTTTTATATTTTAAATTGTTTTATATTTATGTATTAAACTAACACACTGTAAAACTTATAAATGTTATTTGCAATAGAAAAAAAATCTTTGTTACATAAGTTATATTTATGGCAAGACTAGGTATATTAGTCAAAGAGTTATTTTGAAATTAGGTCAGCTCGTGCTATTTGTTACTTCTCCAGCGACGGGAAATTAAAAGTTGTTATTTGGTGATTTGCTTTATGAGCTCATCAGTTCCTTTTACAGCGATTTAACATCCAGAGAGAATGTGTCATTTACACCTACACACATAACAGTAATATTGTATCTAGTCTTGCCATAAATATTGTAACAAAGAATTTTTATTTCTATTGCAAATAACATTTATAAGTGTGTTAGTTTAATACATAAATATAAAACAATTTAAAATATAAAAAGCTTATTCGAAGTGGTCTCCATAGGCTGCAATACAGTCCTTTAAAGGTTGAGGCCAGTTATCAATAGACGCACGCACTCTTTCCATGGAAAAATTCTTCACTGCTAACCGTATGGATTGTTTTAGGGACTCCAAATTATCATGGCGTTTATAGCAAACCGTACTCTCTAAAACTGACTATAAACCATAATCCAGCGGATTAAGATCGGGACTAGATGACGGCCAGTCTTCAGCTCTGATGAAGTCCGAAACGTTCGTTTCCAACCAAGACTGCGTGGACCGAGCTTTATGACCCGGCGCTGAGTCTTGCTTTAAGGACCATTCTTGGTTATTGAACATGGTGTTGTTACGGGGCTTAACTGCCTTCTCCAGAATGGTATCTTGATATACTTGTGCCGATGTTCTGATACATTTTTCACAAAAATATGGCTTAGTCACTCCTTCATAGCTAACACCCCACCAAACCATCACTGAAGACGGATAATGCCCACGTTGTACTCTGTCGACTAATTGAAAAGCTTCCTTAGAGCTTTTAGCATAAATAAGATCATTTTGTTTGTTAAAATGTTGCTCAATTGTAAAAAAATTTCATCCGTAAACAAGATTTTTCTGTGACTTCCCTTTGCGTACCGCTTCAGTAGTTGTTTCGATTTTACCACCCTATTCTTTTTTTAATTATGAGTTAAAAAATGACCAGTGCGTCTCTTATAGGCTGCAAGTCCTAAGTCGTCTTTTAAAATCTGCGACATGGTTCTAGGTGATATCTTCATCTCCCGAGATAAAATCTTTTGCTTTCGGACAGCATTTATTCGAATTCTTTCCCTTACTGCTTTGACCACCTTTTTCGTACAAACACTACGTGGACGGCCAGATCTTTTTCTGTCACAAACAGAGAAGGTCTCATTGTACCTATTAATAGCCCGGTACACAAACATTTGACTAATACCAAGCGTATGGAGAGTTTTAAAAATTGCATTTTGCTCCATACCTACTTTGTGTAATGCAATTACAGCGATTCGGTTCTCTTTATCGCCCCACTCCATTTTAATATCGCAAAATGGTGTACAATGTATTGGCGCAAAATGAGAAAACACAATGAACAATCATATAAAAATGACAGATTACAAATTCAAATGTAATATTTTGTTTATTTTTAATTGTAACAGTATTTATGGCCAGACTAAGTATATACAGTGGCAGTTTACCCAAACGATCTTCACGTTTATAACTTTATATTATACTTATATCAGAATTAGAGATGAATGAATATATAACAGCCCACAAATATCCCACTGCTGGCTCCCACTATAGAGGAACGGACAATATACCCGTCACGCTTGTCCAAGGCAGCTTGGCAGGTTTGACACATCCGTTATCTCGATGTCCAGGTTTCATCACGTTTTCCTTCACCATTGTTAGCACGTAGTAATTGTAACAATATGCACATTAGGTCAGAAAAGTGCCTAAGTGGTGCATGCGTTCTGTCCAGGATTCAAAATCGTGCCCTTTGAGTTTCAGATGCGTGCTCTAGTCATACGCTGCCGCAGCTTGATGGATATCGAAATTTTATTACCGAATAATAATTACGTTAAACAGAAAATTTTATAATATTAAAACTATGAAAACTACCCCGTTACAATAGACTCGCTGACATACATGGCTTACCTACCATTTTATAGTAAAATAAAATATAATTTCTAGGAAATCATCACTATAGGTAACGGTCGACGCTTTTCTCTGTGACTGTTTACGGCCATTACAAACTGGGCGACTTGTCGCCGCGCCTAGTCGCCGTGACAAGACGCGACGTTGTCGTTTGCATCTGGCGTCTTGTTGCCAATACTAGACGTGGAGCTGTCGCTTGCGTCGACGGCTAGTCGTTACGACAAACGTCGTGCAGGAAGCGATCATTTAATTAATTAAAACACGTGCACCTTCTACAGTGTTCACAGCGAGACTGACGCTCTTTCTATATTCAATGTACTCTTTGACTGACGCTGCGCTGTCGCGCGACTGTCGTCGTGTGTGCGCATGCACAGCGTGACTAGACGCGGCGACAAGTAGCGAGCGCGCGCGACTCCCCTAGCTTGTCGTCGCGACTCCGCGACTCTGGCGCCAAGTGTGCGGAGCTTTGAGCAAATTATATGAAGTTTGTCGGCCGCAGCCTGTCGTCGCGTCAAGACGTCGAGCTGTCGCTGTCGCGTGTCGCCTAGAGTGCGCCTACGCTTACGGTGACAACTATCGACAGTCGGCACAATGATCGGCGACTCCAGACGCCACATGGCGGCAACCTCATGAGCAAGATTTAGTGTTTTCTCTTTCTTCGCGAGGTTATCATCATGAAGGGTACGGATGTCAACGAGCATTGCTCATCGCGCAGATCAATCTATCATCACGGCATCACGCTTATTAGCTATAAGAGGTCTCCTCTGAGTTAATTGATCGATCTCAGTAGAACGTATCCATCAGCATATTAATAGTGAGTAGTTATAAAATATGTTGAATTTCTCAATTTATGTACGGAACTCGCAACACAAAAAATTTCTAATTCACCAAAAGTTTTTAAATCCTTTTTTTTGTCTGAAGCAGGTAAACAGACAGGTGGCCCACACGATGGAAGTCGGTTACCGTCGCCTATGGACGTTTGCAACACCGAGAGCATTGCCAGCGCGTTGCTTGTCTCTAAGAAATATATAATACACCTCTCAAACAATCCTCGGAGAGAAGTTCGCTCCAAATCATTGTCCGTTGAATAAACGGTCTAGTGAACTGTTGCGTAGTTGAACGTGAAAGCTCCAGAAAATGGGTTAACATCCCGTCGATGGCGAGCAGCGCAGTAGTAAAAATAAACAATTCCTCAGAACATTCCCCGTCGTACAGTCGGCAGAATACGAAGAGAGAGGCAAAGTCTCTTCAAAGGCTAAACTGCCCGTTAATAAGAGATCGTTGACTATATGAACGGTGCGACGTGCTTGGATGGAGTTGAGGGGGTCAACCTGGTAAACGAGTGCACCGATCCATACATAATAATTAAGTAGAACAAAGTTATATTTAAATATTTTAGGGTACTTAGTATGTACTATTATAATTATGTCGACCCCAAACAATTGGATGAAGGTGAAATATAAGAGATAGTTGTAGACAGTAATATATATGTAATAAATTAGTCAGAAGACAAGGTGGTGATTATCTGACTTGTTTTTATCTATTACTGACCACTGAATGTAGCCAAAATTCTTCTTAGAATTTTCACTTGAAAAAGCTGTATAGATATTTACCTTAGGTCTACACATGAAAAAAAATCTAAATATGTTATTAGTGATGGCAAATTTTACTGATCAACAGTTTAAATAACTTTATATAAAATAAACAACTTTCCACGCCAGTTACAAAAATAGAAAACGATTGTTAAATTAAACAGGTTGATTATTTCACGTGGAAAAAACTGTTGAAGCACCATCTGGAACAAAATATCTAAAATAGATAGCCAAAACGATAAACTAGCTTTAGCTTTCATTGGAATAAAAATGAACCTTATTACTTAACATTTTAGACATGCATTTACTTAAAGTTACTTATAAGGCCATGAAAAGTAAGATTCGGAGTGTGACAAATTAGTCGTCACTGTGACATATCAAGGTGCTGTTATTTATAAGTGACTGCTATTCTACGCTCCTTATTACTAGCTACCATGAATAAAGTAATAGTGTAGAGGGATAAACTTACACTATATGACTATATTTTTAATACGAAATTATTAAAAATAACCCGAATATTGCTATATATTATATTATGTAAAAACTCGGTACTTCTGAAATAGATATGTGTAAATATATTATGTAATGGTTATGATTTATCACCTGTGAAATAACAGTGACAAAATGAAATAACTCCTGGTAGTAAATTAATGTTATATTAAAGTAGTTATATTTTCCATTACTATGGCCTACAAATGGCATTATGAATGTCAGGAGTTTTTGGCGGGAACTGAAAGTAGGAAACCTATGGAAATGAAACGTCAATAAAAAATGCGTGCCACTGTGACGTCATTTGGCCACTAAACATGGCGGTTTTAGTGCTGTCCAGAAGATTTTAATGTTATTAGGTTTTATCGATAAACGTCCTTGGCTCATTTTATTTTCAATATTATTGAGTATTAATTATTTGTAGAATTTATACTTTAATAGGAAGTAAGTATATTGTTATGTGCAAAGATACTTTGATTTAGATGTGTGAAATCTAAGACAAGTTCGTGTTTCAAATTTATCAAGTAAACGATATGACGATTTTTAAAAGTTGCTACACTGATT
The DNA here is from genome assembly GCA_019925095.2 of Dendrolimus kikuchii. Taxonomy (NCBI): domain Eukaryota; kingdom Metazoa; phylum Arthropoda; class Insecta; order Lepidoptera; family Lasiocampidae; genus Dendrolimus; species Dendrolimus kikuchii. The sequence goes on along the minus strand of CM034398.1, from coordinate 10,562,759 downwards.
TGATAAAGTTGTTTGACAACACAGTGACCACAAAACATAAACATATGGCGTAGTACAGGGCCATCTGCCCATCTCTAGCATGCTAAATTTTATCGTCGTTTCATATGTTGCCGTCTCGCTCGCACTTGCGTATATGCCGGAAAGGGATGGAAGCTTTATGTCGGCGATAAAACGTTAGCATGCTAGCTAGCTATGCTGTTTTGGATATCAAAATAAGAGTACGTGTTTTTCCTATGAAAAACACGTACTCTTATTTTGATATCCAAAACAGATTAATTAGATTGTAATAGAGAGGTAAGTAGTCTAAACTACTTACCTCTCTATTACAATCTATTTTAATTGTGTGCTGACTCTAAAGTAAGTAACACATTACCGCAACGCACCTCAAGATAGGTGCGCTGCACCATAAGTGAGAGTGATTCAAATTTTAAACTTATTAAGGGCCGCGTGATAAAAAAAAAACAAAACACCTTCAGAACATTTATTTAATAAAAAACGTCATTCCTTATGACTTACGCTCTAAAATCACTTAATTATTAAAAATTTCACGAATTTACAATAGTTTTTATTAAAGTAAAACTAATAAAGGCATAAGTTTATAATATGAGTTTTATTTGTACCTTAGATGTTTTACATGGAATACAAAATTCAAAGAAGTGACACCATCAGTTTTGGTTTATTCCTCTAAAGATGTCAAAGCATATTACTTTTATCTAAGTAGGTTCAATAGCTTCACTATAAAGAGTCTGTATATACAAAATCTAACATCTTCTCTTGAAGCTAAAGAACAGCAGAATCCTTAAATGTGCAGCATTTACCAAGGTAGAGGTGTCAGGACCGGCCAAAACAGGAATTGTTTCCAACTGATTTTCTTTTAATATGCCAGTTTTATGTTGGCTGGCATGTCGCTGCAAAATATTGAAATATTAGTTTAGAATAATTGTGTCCACAGTATTTTTTTCATAAAATTTGCTTAAATTATGACATTATTATTCAAATTGGGCAAATACATTTCTTGGATGGAATCACAGCCACAAAACCCATAAGTTTTTCTAAAATGGTTATATAGAATGAGAATGACATAGACTACAACTAGTAACTAGCATATCAGTAATAAGGTAGCAGCAACAAGTATATCAAAGGCTAAAAGTAAAAGTACAAATTTCAATTATACGAGCAGTCTCCATGAGTGAGAGGCACGAGAAGACATATTAAGGCCTTCGACTGCGAAGACGGAGCAGGAATTATATAATAAGCCGACAGTCCAACGATTATCCTGCTGATCATCGTCCCACCATACAAAACTTGTATATTAATTTTGATCCTTTTATAGCACGTTTTGTTATAAAATAATATGTATGTATTAAAATATGTATATAATTTAAAAAAAGTATATCAATACTAACTATAAAAGTATATACAGTATTAACGTACTCTTACAAATTTGAAGGGCACGGCATCATCTCGTAGTCGAGTCACATCCAGAGTTTTGTTGAAACATTTATCATCAAAATGTAGCGAGCAAATATAAATATATTTTGCATTTGGCTTTATATTTTCCATTCCAATGGCTTCCAGCCACTTTTTCTTTATACGCTCATTTCTTGGGATCCTATACAATATGTTTTAATTATTATTTTTGTATGTTTTAAGCGGGGTAGCATGATAAAATAAGAAATTTTATATAAGCAATCATATTATATCGATATCAAAGTCGATAAATAATGTACAACCCCAGCTAATAAATTAACATTATTTAAGCGTAAAAATATAGTTAAATAAGTTAAATCCATTCATGACCTATAACTGCACATAAGAACCTTGCTAATTATAATGAAAATCTTCCTTTATTTTCCCGGAAACATTAACAATAAGCAATATTTTTAATGTTATTTACAGCGTACCTGTGTATGGTTAAAGATGACTGATTTGGTGTTTTTCTTATGCCGCACCCTATTACACTGCACACGGACATATCTGCGACGTAATTATTTATATTTGGCTTCAATTATTTTAAATCACAAGCAAAATATTGAAAGATAATTAGTTATTTTCATTTATACCACGACTTTTTGACAGGACAAGTACCGGGTGCACTGACTGATAATGACATTTGGTGCACTAAACATGGCGGATTTTCGGCCTCATTAGGTATTTACGTATATTCATGTTCCACTTTATGTACGCACTGAAATACTGTTATATTGTTTTCCTGCGAGTTACAGTGCTGAGTAAGAACGAGATAGATATATGTTTATGTGTGTGTCTTCAAAATGGATGCTATTTGTATAAGCAATTGTACGTATAGAACAATATGTCGCGTCCCTATTATACTGTTTTGAAAACATTTTCTTGACATAGGGGTTGCAGAAGGGGTCAGTATGCCTGTCTACCCTTCACCTCCACAGCTATTACTTAAAATAAAAGTGCCCTATATCTTTACCGCACCCATAAAGAGTTAGATTCCACATTAACATCTATTTTCTTTTCATAACTAAACTGCTAAACTTAATAGTAACAAAATGTTATATATATTTTTTTAGAAACAGAATGATTACCACAGTTTTTTTATCATATGGGTATGCAGCTTACTCCTGATATAGTAAAAGAGAATACCCAGGTTATATGTATGTAAGATTAATTAAGTATAACTTTGTTTCAGATTGGTTGAGTCTGAAATACTAAGTATTTTGCGTAGCCGCTATGAGGACTGCATGATGTATGAGAGACCTGACCATCTAACTATATGCAAACCCCTTTGGTTAAAGTATAAGGATGCTGAGGAAGCATGGTTTATTAAATGTTTGTTTAATTCAATACATATTACTAAACATAAACATCTGCTAAGTAACCTTTTAAGCTGGCTTTTTCCATCTTAGTTTTAGGTATTGTGAACAGTTTTATGGTATTCAAGACTGCATATTCTTGGCAAAGAATACTAAATGTAGAAAGAAGTGGAGGCCTTTGCCAACAGACACTTAGATAATATGGATAGGATTTTTCAAAGAATAGATAACTATAGATACTCACTCAGGGTTGGGCAGTATTTGAAATACTTGTAATTGAAATACGTAATTGAAATACAAATACGTATTTTGTATTTGTATTTCAATTACTTCTTAAAAATGTAATTTGTAATTAGTATTTCAAATACCTGACGCTGAGGTATTTTGTAATTAGTATTTCAAATACTTATGGTTGCAAAATACATTTCACAAAATACATTTAGCTACCTTATTAATGGGTGTGCAGTGTTCTTCAGAAAATAGCGCTCGATAGCTTTCATAAGCAAAATGGTGACCGTTAAATATTAGGTACATTCTGCAGTACTGGCCATTTAAAATAAATATTTTTGTTTGGCTAAGATATATAATTTCAAATTAATTTTACTTTGAAAACACGAAATTCTTTTTTAAAAATTAGTCTACATTTTAACGGTTTTAATCGCGGTAATTTTATTTAAATTTAAATAAAATTACCGCGTTTAAAACCGTTAAAACGTAGTTTTATTATGTATACAAGTCGCAAAAACTTAAGAAAATATTATAAAAATTTGTCATTTATTTATTGATAAGTATTATGTTTTCTTCGCATTTGAATCTTTTTCGTCATCATGGATTATTTATGGAGTAATTATGGAATAAGAGTACCGTCGTGGCAGCAACGCAGCAAGAGCGATAAGCAACATCAACGACCTTTATGAGCGAACACTACAATGAACGCACCACTTGTTATTGGTTTGCCCGCTTCCATTCTGGAAATTTCGATCTTTTTTTTATAGCTGGAGTACAGCAGACAGGCTGACGGCCCACCTGATGGAAAGCGGTTACTGTCGCTTATGGACATTTGCAACACCAGAGATTTCATCAACCCGTTGCCAACCTCGAAGAAATTTTATGACACCCTTTTTGAAAAAGGTTCTACAGAACCGTTGCGTACATGAGCGAAGCGGCTTAAAGAAGTGGGGGTGAAATCCCAACACATGGCGAGCGGTTCGATGGTAGAAAGAGGACGAATGCACCATTCTATACAGTTCTTCCGAATACTCCCCGTTATACAGTCAATAGAATACGTAGAGAGAAGCGAAGTCTCTCATAAGGCCAAGCCTATCTAGACCATCTGTGAGTGTGGGATCATCAACAACGTGAATGGCTCGACGTTGAATACAGTCTAGGGGATCAAGTTGGTAGCCAGGTGCTCCAGCCCAAAAGTGTGAGCAGTACTCCATATGCGGGCTCACCTGGGTTTTACATAGCACAAAGCGTTGCCGCGGTGTGAAATACTGCATGGACCGGTTTAACATTCCCAGCTTCTTAGAGGCAAGTTTTGCCTTGCCTTCAAGATGGCCCCTGAACATCGTTCGCAATGTCAACACTGAGGATCCCAATACTCTTGGTGGTGGTAAGGGGAGTTTCTTGGAACTGAAGCGATTGCTCGAATTGAGTTTTTTTGGCCGAGAATACGTAGACCTATGTCTTCCTGGGGTTGAAATGGACAAGGTTTTGTCTCCCCCATTCAGAGACTCACTCTAAGGAATACTCTACTTCAGATACAAATCTAACCCAACTTTCCTCCATAAATGATCGAGGGAAGTTTGCACGACCAGAGTACTGCGCATCGCCTGTGCTGTCATCCGCATTGGAATGAATGTTGCGAATGGACAACATATCATTGATATGTAAGATGAACAACGTTGGCGATAGCACACAACCCTGGGGCACACCAGCGTTGATGGGCTTGAAACTTGAGCAACAACCGTCGACAACGACTTGAATGCTGCGCTCATCAAAAAAGCTGGATATCCAGGTGCAAGGCCCTTTGGGTATCCCAAATGATGGCCGCTCCGATAGAAGAGCCCTGTGCCAGACCCGGTCGAAGGCCTTAGCAATATCTAGAATTCTAGACTAACTGCCAGTGCTTCCCCTTTGCTCTCAATGGCTTCAGCCCATGGTGGGTTAGGTAAACCAAGAGATCCCGAACTGAGCGACCGTGGCGGAAGCCGTATTGCCGATCGTTTAGCAGCTGGGAATCTTCGAGGTAACACAAGAGCTGCGCGTTGATAATACGCTCCATCACCATTGAGAGCAAAAAGGTTATTGCTATAGGCCTATTCGATGTGTCTGTTACGTCCCCTTTTTTGGGGACAAGGTGCACATGGGCAATCTTACACGAAGCGAGGACACAACCCTTGTAGTAAAAGAGAGTGAAAAGTCGGGCAAGGACTGGCTGGGGACAGCTCAGCTAAACACGTCTGCAGCACAATGGCAGGATTGCCATCAGGGCCAGAAGACTTTTTGACGTCGAGGGAGAGGAGAGCACATCGGACTGCTTTTTGAGTAAAGCGCACCTCCGACATTCTAGACTCACACTCAGGGATTGTAGGTGGAGTTTCTCCTATGTCTCAAGAGTTGAATTGGCCGCAAAGATTTCATCCAGAAGATTGACTTTATCTTTGGCGGCGTGTACCAGACGGTCGTCCACTGTGCGCAGAGGTGGAAGAGACGCCCGACAAAAGTTTCCTTGGACAGCTTTGGTGCGGGCCCAAAAAGCTCTAGTCCCAGAAGAGTAGCTAGAGAGGCGCTCACCAATTCTGCCGATGTGATCGAATTTTGCTCTTGCGAGCTGTTTTTTGAGGGACCTGGGGGCGGCATTGTATCACTTTTTCAGGTCAGAGGAACTTGGAGCCTGACGAGCCCGCGCTGCAGTCCAGGCTGGATAAGCCTGTTTCTTTAGCTTTACAGCTTCACTGCTGTACTTAATGAACCATTGTGGTTTACTCGTACCACCGATAGGTACAGTTGAGTTTGGAATTAAACATGCTATTCGCTGCATTACATCGGCGATCCAGTCTGTGCTCGGATCAGAAGCTTCCGACGAGAAACATAACTGCCTCCATGTGTAGGATGCATAGAATTCACGGAGTCCATCCCAATCTGCTGACCTGTATCACCATACCTTCCGTCGTCCAGCGGGACGAGTCCGATCGGGAATAGGAAGGGGACCACCAAAGATACCAGACAATGATCAGAGGTTCCCAGTGGAGCACTGATGGAGATCTGGTAGTTCTCCGGATGTGTGGTCAGCAGAAGATCCAGCAAAGAAGACTCATGATCCACTCTATCCGGTATTCGGTTAAACTCCGTAATCACCTGAGTGAATCCATTGGCGAGAGCAAATTCGTAGGCAGTAGTCCCTGACAGATCAGTTCTCGGGGAACCCAACCACTCGGCGTAATGAACATTAAAATTCTCGAGTATGACTACCTCTGCAAAAGGATACTGCCCAAAAACTTTGTCGGTCACCTCATGAACGAGTTCAAAAAAGCGAGCTGTTTCAGTCCTTGTGCATTCCCTGCCATGGGACCGATATAAGCACGCATAGATCCCGGTGGAACCACCAAAATCTACTCGTACCTACAAGATGGAAATGACGACGAATTGTGAAGCTTGCCACCACCCCTGTCATGAGGACCACGACCACTCTGCCAAGAGTGTGACGACGGAGAAGAAGAAGAACAAGATGGAAATATCCCTATCTTCAAGGCCGTGGAGATTAGAATAAAAAAAATATAATAAAATTAGGTTAACTTATTTCAGAAAAAACGGCAGTTACATAGGCAAGGACCTAATAATAATTATTATTTGATTTTTCTGAGTATTTTATTTACATAAACTAACACCTGACGGTATTTTGTAATTTGTATTTTGTATTTGTATTTTAAATACATATAGTTGAAACGCTGTATTTTGTATTTTATATTTTAAATACCCGACTTAAAAGTATTTTATATTTCGTATTTTAAATACATGCGAGACAGTATTTTGTAATTTGTATTTCAATTAAAGGAAACCATGTATTTTGCCCAGCCCTGTACTCACTTGAAAATAAACAATTACAAAAATCTATATTTACAATACTCACTTAATTAAGGAAACCTAAATAAATTCCAGCACTCTGTAAGCTTTAAAGAATTGTATTTTAATAAGTTTGAATTATTTTCTGTTTATAGGGTCTCCAACAGTATTACTATTTACAACTTTACCCACAGCTCACCTATTTTCAACTCTTTTTTGAAGTTCATTCTTATGACCAAAAGGGTTTTTTAAATCAGATTGTTATATTATTAAGATAGTATGCAAAAAGTAGAAAATTATTGTTGAGATTCATAGAATAAATATTTGTTGTAAGTAAATTCTATTCTAATCATATCTTCAAAAATATGGTAATGTATGAGTAGTTAGTGAACTCCCACATTTTGTGTCTAGAATTGGATCCGAAAAGGCCCAAAGAATTTTTTTATCTTGAATCAACAAACAAAATCACACATTGTTTATTCCCAAGCTAAGCAAGTTACGATTCTGTTATGGGTAATAACTCCATTTAGGTAAAGAAGAAACCTGAAAAATTTTAAGATTTACAAAATGTAATACAAAAATATTTTCAAAATAATTTAGTCGTTTTTGAGGTTGTGGCTTTTTTCCAGATGGTGATTTGGGCGCTTATGCTGATGCCAGAAAAGCATACATGAAGCAGAAACATCGTATGATTTGGGAGAGACGCCATGGTCCATTGTCTGATCTGACCAAGTAAATACTTTAGGTCACTTGTATCTATATTGTCATGGAAATGTAAAAATAAATTATAGTTATAATGGTTCTTTATTTTTCTTGTCAAATAATCCTTTTTACTTACATCTTCCATAACAAACCTGAAAAGGATTTCGTTATTTGTAAACGGTGTTACTGTTTCAAATATTTGCTTTTTCAGGGAAATACTTTTTGCATGAGTGCCATACTTCTAACAATTGGTGAGCCTATAGCTACTGAAAAATTAAAAAAATAAAAAGCATATTTTCACAAGTTTCAAAGATACACATCAATATATGTTTAAATATGTATGTATATTATAATTCTGTAGTTTTTTTTTTGGAAATATGTTAAACAAAACTTGGTGTAAAAAAGAGTGCTTTTTGTTTTTAAACTTTTACAGGATTGCTGGAAGAATGTTATTTTAGATTCAATGAAGCTCGCCTCTGCGCATCACCATTTTAGTAGTTTTATTTGTATTTAGTATACCAAAAAATGGCTAACACTGCGACAGTGGTTTTGCCACGTTATATCACATGGAACATATTCAATTGGCTCTAGTGGTATTTTAAAAATTACATATTCCATCCATATCTTAATTAAACTTTAAGGCCCGATTTTTCATTCATCAGATAAACCTATCTACCAACTAAATTATAACTGAATACAAAACTTAATTAACTACAACTGAATTATTATTCATACAAATGTTTTCTTTTTGCTGTATTTTAATCCTTCAATTAACTTTTATTTATACAGTAATTAAAAATCAGGACTTTAAAAATTATAGGCATGAAATAAAATACAAGAACCGAATTTATAAAAATAACATTTATTGCCAACTTGACATTCATTTTTCATGCAACACATACATTTACTCTAGTTGGAACTACAACAAGAAATAAAATCATCACAGAATTACGAAGATGTAGAAAAATAATACTAAAATACATCTTCACTTGTACGAAGAATAAGTACTTATACTATATCTTATTGTTAAGTAATCAAAACATTGTTATTGGTCACATTAATGTAAAACAACAGCTTAAATGTACGTACACATATTCGCTACAGTCTTAGAGAGTGAATGTTTAAAACTTATGAATCATTATGAATTGCATTTCCAATTCTTGTATTACAACTACACAAATATCATTCGTTGGTCACAAAATAAAATAATAGTTAAAAACAATGTTAAACTATTCATTGGTATCCTCTATTTATTTCTAAAGTAAACCATTAAAATGCTGACTGGCAGTATTACATACTTAAATTATTCCATCAAAAGACATACGACACTTCATACAGATTTTTGAAATAACAATAACATGATAACTGGAATAACATTTTACTTAGAACTAAGTGTAGATCTCAAATATTTATATTAATAAAGTCTTGGAAAAGTTTATGGTCTATGACTTTGATCTACTAAAAATGGGTAACGTTGCGCTAATTCATTTCATTGCGACGCCGACTCATTTGTTGCATATTATTGGCGCATAATTCACTGTAACACAGTTTAATTGAAAACGTTTTATGTTAATGCTGAAAAATCAACCGGCGCTCTTTGCGACTTAGCGCATATCATTTGGTTACGGCTTGGCGCTATTTTAAGTTACCTCAAAGCACTAACGCAATCAGTTGCGCTCATTTTAATGGGTTGATGCAAGTAATTTTGCAGAGTTAACCATTTCTATAACTACAATTAAATTCGCATCAAATGTATAACTCCTCTTATTTAACACATTCAGTGTGTCGCCACTTTTAAAGAATTTTCAGCTATTCGCAATTGGCGTAAGTACGGTGCGTATGAGCGCCATAAAAACGATTTAAATATTCGAATCAAATGTAAGTGGGGAACAAGTGTGTATCTTGTATTTGTCATGCACACAGAAATATAGACTTCATGACCTTCACAGAAGTGAAGCACGATTTCGTGCTCCACACTGAATGTATTAAAAAAAGCTGGTTACGTAATGGACAAATTTTCATATACAATACGTTACTGCAACTAATTAGAGAGGCCAAAAGTTTGACGCGGACTATAATATGGGTTTTAATTCTCCCACATTAACAAGTACGCAGGATCAGACTTCTAATAATATTCAATGAAATATAATATGCTTAAATTAATTACCTCTTAAGCGGGTAATAGATGTACACGTACTTATGGCTCAATGATCTTCGCTTCTAAAATTTCGCGTATTTGAATTGATAACACGGCTGAAAGTGGTCGTCGAGCCATAAGTACCTATTATTTATATTATTGGTATGTTTACTCAAATACATCTATTACCCGCTTTACATTATTCCACATTGATAGTGCCTCTTAATCGTATACAGATATACCTACATAAATATACTAAAAAATTGCACCATTCCTTTCATAATATTGAACTTTCTAAGTGTAATATTATTTGGACTTCGAAATATTTATTCAAACTTATCAAGCTAAGAGTATGAACTGAACATACTGAACATAGTAATTACCCATTTGGAATGGAAAAAAATCGGACCACAATTTCCGAAAATTCAATAGGCAGTCGCGATTATCTGTAGTGAGCTGCGCAGTAACTAACTGTGTATATATAAGAAACCGTATATTGCGCAATGTTTTGTAAATCTTAAACACATACATAGCTAAAAGGCGAAATCTATAGATATAAAACGCAAGTTAGCTGCCTTTTAAAACATATTAGAGACGAGCGAACTTAAATTGCAGTTAGAACCAAATAGAAAAATATTGATTACTTTTATCAATGTGGAGCAATAAATGATATATTGAATTTAAACAAAACCTTAAGAAATAAAGAACGTCGTTGCACATTAGGCATAATATTACTCTAACAAAATAATATTCTAATTTACATGTAATTTACAATCATTCAATATGAATACAATTTTTTTTTGAACTTTATAATTGACTCAACAAAATTCGTCTAGCGATCTGCATTAAGGTAAACACCATTATTGCCGACGGATAACCAATGTTGGATCTATTTCAGATGTATCAAATTTTATTTCGAAATTAATTATTTATATATTTTATTTTGATTGACAAATGTATAATATGAATGACTTATTTAATTTATCAAATTAAAATTCAATTAAACAAAATCAATTTTTAAATGCATCGGAAATATATTCAACTTTTGTAATACCTCGGAAATAGAGTTTATATAAGGCTTGTTCGCCGATATAGACGACTAAAATCACCTTAATATGGACTCGAGATATGAAGATTGTAAATTTTATCTAAAATTACATATAAATTCGAAAATAACATTAATACGATAATTCTGTACAATAATAATCATTTCCAATAATAATTATTATTAAACTCGATCGCATGCTTTTAATAATCGAGATCATAAATTTATGATTAAAAAAATTTCACACAAAAATTAATATATGTGTTTTATTTTGATTATTGTACTTTATAGTTGCATTCGAAAAATGTTATAAGTACGCAATTAGCATCCATATTAGTTAACCTAAATTAATCGTAATGTATCTTTGAGCCTTAAATCGTAAGTAATAATATGATATGTGCGTTTTTTGTGTCCTGAGAACGATTACCACTATAAAAACGCTTAAACCAATAGGTTACTTCTGTCTTTCAAATAAAATATTACAAACCTAATAATAATAACATACATAAAATGTCAAAAGATAAAACAAAAAAATATCAAAAAAATCTTATGAGTGTCATAAAATTTATTCAATATTTATTATGACAAATCAAAGTAACAAGAAAGACAAAAGGACAAATAAACTATGACTAAAATCCACCACAAACTATGCCTTCTCCAGATTAGCTACAGAAGAGTTCTTCGTTCTCTAATATTGTATGATATGGATTTTTTTTTAAATAATTGACATTGCGCCTGATGTCAGATGGAGAAACAGTTTAATAATAATAGAATAATACTAATTCGTAAGTTTTTTGTAATGGTGGACAATAAATAAAATCTATCTATCTAAGATGGAGCACGCTTACCTAGACGATACCTATTCATTTGTAATTTATTATACCATATCTATATTTGTATTTTATGATATGAATGTTGCAATATCGCAATTAGGTTTTGCGTTCTGTACCAAGAGCGATCATAGTTTGCCGCGAACTGAACTAAAAAACATAAGTAAATAGGAATACTTGATAGAGTCAAATAATAAAATAGATTATACATAATAGCATTCACATATCGAATTATTCTAGTCACGTCAATTGGATGCTTTCTCATTAAAATAATTATTTTAGTATAGATTTTATAGCCGGTAACGTTATCAACATTTTCCGAATGCTTTAAAAGATATCTTAACCTAAAAAGATACACAAAAATATACGTAATCTAAAACATTATTGTTACAGACAATCACATTTTATAGGACACTTGTATTATTTTACTTTTTAAAATTCGTTGCGACCCTGGGTTCTTCGTATGATAGCTTCGGTCGGCCCTTGAACACGTAAGATATTACCTCCTAATATAAAATGTAAGGGAATGCATTTTCTGCGAATTGCGTTTTTAAGATGCGTCGAACTGCGCGGCCAGACGAACACGACCTAACGGTGACAACCACATATTACTTTCATGTAAATGGTAGCTTACATTTTTTTATTGCATGAGTTCAGCAGACATGCAAACGGCCCACCTGACCCACCTGATGGTTACTATCGCATATGGACATTTGTAACACTAAAAGTGCTACCGATGTGCTGCCGCGCTCTAAAAGGAGACTGGAATCTGACCACTAATGGCGGAACACAACTCACGATTGTTACGGCCGCATACTCTAACCTAGACCAGTGGTGGTGGCCATCCAGACGGGCAAATACCCTATTACCAGGCTTAAAATTATCCAAATCAAATAAGAATAGGACTGTTCAGACGCCATTTTATTTCACACTACTCATTAACTCTCGGTTGGATGTGTAAGGTGTGCAAAAACGTTATCCAATTTGACTTGCTAGAACCTTTATGCACTAATACTGATGATGGTATGTGAAATTAATAAATAGCAAAATCGGTTGAATATTTAACGAAACCTAATCACGCTAAGATAGTGTCCATTAGCACTTTACTTATTGCCTCTACTAAGGCAACGAAATTTTGTTCTTGTGTTCTTTATTAATAGGTAGCCCATTAGACATTACATTATACTTTCTTTGCCTAACATAAAGTCCAATCTATCAACTTAAGTTTTCCGCATGCGGATCCTACTCTAAGTTGATTCGTATAGTATTATATCCGTGCAGGAACGGAGAAAGAATACAATTTCCTGCGGCCGGGCGGCCTGTCGTAAGAGGCGACTTAACAACCCACAGACAGGTGGTAGGGCATTTGCCCGACTGGATGGCTACCACCCCTGGTCTGAAACATGTCGCCATAACAACCTTGAGTTGTGTTCCGGCATTAGTGACCAGGTTCCAGTCCAGTCCCTTAAGAGACCAGCAGCGCATTTGTAGCACCTTTGGTGTTGCAAATGTCCATAGGCGATGGTAACCGCTTTCCATCAAGTGGGCCGTCTGCCTGTTTGCTGATCTCCTGCAATAAAAAATAAAAAATTATACTAAAGGTAACCAGGTATCCTATTTTTGCTAGTAAGTCCCATACTGCCCCAATTCATATCCGCGAGCAGTGGAGTTTCCGCAAAACAATTCACCTTTTTTTTAAAAAAAAAAGAGTCCAAGATCAAAATTTAAAAGGTGGTACAACCCAAAGTGTGTGCCTCCAAAACGAGAAGTCTTCAATTTACCTTATTCTATTTTAAAACATTATAATCTATTTGACTAATTATTATCAAGTTAAGTTTGTTGAAAACTTGAATCAGTTTTCAAATAAAAGCCAAGTATAAAGTAAAAATAATAAATTATACGGGTATACTTACGTTTGCCGTCCTTGTTCAGCAACTCGGTCGGTTGGGGCACGGCACTGGCCGGCGGAGAGCACCAAATTGCTTTGGAGTTTGCAAAAGTCTTTGGAGACTCGAAGACTCTTGATCCCTAAAATTATTAATTATAATTTAAGTCGCTAGTCCTTATCCCTATTAATATTATAAGTGCAAAAATAGCTCTGTCTCTTACACTTCCACAGAAAATCTACTGGTCCAATTTAGCTGAAACTGTATCGTTCGAAACAAACTGTATTCTTAACAGACAGACAAAAAAAAAATATATATATACTAGAATATGCCCGCGACTTCGTCCACGCTTGACTTGAAATTCCCGTAGGATTCAGTTAAATGACACCTTACATATTTTGTGACTCTCCATTTTCGTAAAAAATGCGATAGTAACTCGATCTGTCTGTCTGTTAAGCTTTCACGGGAAAACCACTAGGAGGAATGGATCGGCTTTGCTGTAATTTTCTTTAAACGTAGTTTTAATACCGAATATGGACACAAATACTTTTCATGCCGGGGGTTAAGATAGCTTGCGATATAAAATGAAGTGCATCTTCCGGGAAAATAGCACTAACATAGACATTGAATACGATGTAACCTGTATTAACGCCTGCCCTTTAAACAAGGGGTGCGCACTAGTCTAGTCTAGACGACTTGAGTGATATGTATAATTTTCAGTTACTTTCTAAAAGTTACATTCGCAGTTTCGCTTGGGTAAACTTGGACCCCACCTATCAAGTTCCAGCCAAAAACTCCATGAATGAACACAGCATGTAGATGTTATAAATTAGATAGGCAAGAGATTCTACAATAAATTCTAAAATAATATTCATTTAATTTTAAAAGAATGATCCTTAAAATAGCTAGTTATCACTATACTTTTATGATATAATAACAGAAATAAATTATTGTTAAACCAGAAGTAGTACGCTATTTAACTCACTAAGGAGACGACTTCATAACTTGCTAGATTCTTATAAAATCTATGTGCTTTCGGCACCTTGTAAGACGGCAAAAAAAATCAGTAGTTTTAACTGTGAAAGCCTATATATACCTTTTGTCCGGGAGGTGTATCGTACACGGAGTAGTCCTCCTGTGGTGAATCGGAGTCTTGGCAGTTGTGCACCACCACGCCCGGGTTCAACGCCCAACGGCCGTCGGTCTCTTGGAACACTTCGCAGTACTGAGTCAGGTAATCGATCATGCCATTTATACCTGACAAATGGAGATGACTCATCAATAAAATTAATATTTGGTAATATAACAATAACAGCCCATAAACGTCCCATTGCTGGGCTCAGGCCTCCCATTTCATAGCAAGGACAGTATAGCCCGCCACGATTGTCCAAGGCGGATTGGCGGGCTTTACACGTTAGATATGTCGACGTGTCGGGTTAGGTCAGAAAACTGTCCAAGAGGTGCACACTTTTTGGCCAGGTTTCGAACCTGCGCTATTTGAGTTGGGGTCGCGTACGCTCACCACTAAGCTACCGCGGCTATTTACAATATATATTTAGTAATGTGAAACGTTTAATTTAGTAGAATGTGGGGAACCGGTTCTTAATAGTAATTAATCCCTTTGTAAATTACACAAGACTATTAATTACTCTATAGAAAAACAAAACTGGCTGTTTGGAAGTCTCATTATTTTGTAATTAATATTAAGATTGTCAGTAGCTATTGAACTGCTGGTTTGTAACATTCTAATTATCTAATTTATATAAAATATACTGCAAGTGAAATGCCTCTAATTATATGGACGTGTAAACACCAGTAAAATAAATAAAATTACAGTCCACTAAAATGTAAGCTTTGAACACTATAAACGCACCAGCTTCGGCAACCGGCTGTTCGGCCCCATATTGTCGCGAATACTCCCAGTAGAGGTCGGCGACGTCGACGGCCTGGCCGCGCTCGGCCACGATCCGCGCGAGGCGCCAGACCGCCCGCCACTCGGGCTTGAGCAGCACCCAGCGGTCGACCAGCCAGACGACGCCGGCGGCCAGCAGCGCCCCGACGGCGGGCTCCTCGCCGCACATGCGGATCGTGGCCGCGCGGAGGTACTCCATCGTGGAGCCGCGCGCGACGCTGCGGTCGCTGCACAGCGCCGCGCACGCGGCCAGCAGCGTGCTCGTCCACTTGGGCGCGCCGCCTGCCCCGTACACTATCCCGTCCTCGATGCAACCCCCGGCCGCGTATATCAACTCCTCCAACGAAGACACCTCCAGCATTTCGGGCTGTAAGTAACATAGTAGAGTAGTAGTAAACAACATAGATTATTTTTATTTAGGAAGCAGAATTATTTTTAAACGACTTAAAAAAAGGATAAGGTTCCCAATTCGTCATGTAAATATTTTATTTTTATTCAGCCATAACTTTTTTGTTTCTAAACTGATTTTGATATTATTTTTGTGTTACAGTACAGTTTCTAGTTGGTCCCATATATTCTTATTACTATTACCTTGTAAGTACAAACGCACACTATCATATTTTATTATGCTATTTATAAAAAGTTAAAAATTTCGTCACAACTTGCTTGAATTGAATTCACTATTGTGAACCCCTCGTATTTGCAGCTCATGGGCCCCGAAATTTGTTTTCGCTGACGTGGACCACTTGAAGTTCGTTATATCAGTACAACTCCAGGATAGTTTCATATAAATTTCATTGTCACTAGACACCATTAGGTATACATAACGTAAAACTGAAAGATAAAATAAATTGTAGTAAAAAAGAAACAGACTTCAAGAGTAACTAAAAAACCAAAACTAAATATTTCTACAACATCTTGAAGTTGGTGCCAAATAAAACATAAAAACAATAACGAACACAGTAATTTTGTCTGATTTAATCATCACCAACTTGAGAATGTAGTAGAGAATATTTGTTTTTTATTTATTATTAAAGTCAATTTCTTTTTTGCTAGAAATTTTCAAAAGCTTTTCCAGTAAAACTTAGTTTGAATAAAAACTTGATTTTGATTTGACTGTCGTCTACCCTACAGTAAGAGTAACGGCGGTACGCACCGTCGGCGGTGCGCCGTACTGCTTCGCGTAGTGCGCGGCCAAGAGCGTTGCCGGCACCGGCGTGATTGCCCGCAGGCGGCGCGCGAGCACCGGCCGCGTGACGCGCCTCGCCAGCCGCACGACGCGCTCGCCGCCGACGCCCGCGCACACCGCCACCGTTTCCGGGATCAGCTCGAGCACCTCCACCAGCTTCACGCACCCGTAGTTCGCGACGCGCAGCTGGCGGCGGAAGTGCGCGTGGAACGCCGGCACGAACTGCGAGAACTCCATTCGCAAGTTCGGCGTGTGGCAGAGCAGTTCCACCGTCTACATATTGCATCAATTGTGTTATATGTATTGTCTAGTTCAAATATAGTTTCTAGCACGAATCTTGAGCGGTCGACGGAACAGTAGGGATCGCTTTACGCATTGATTGTAGTGAATGTAATTAAATTCATCGACATAATGACAATATTATGTGTTTGTCTCTTTACTCACAAGAGACAATACCTCATATCGCTATTTCTTCACATTTTTTTTATTTGATGCTACAAATGCGCTGCTGCTCTCTTAAGAGAGACTTACAACACAAGGTTGTTATGGGGGCATACTCTAGACCAGGGGTGGTCGACATTCAGTCAAGCAAATACCCTATCACCTGGCTTGGGTTGTTTTGTCGTCTATTACGACTGGCCGCCCGGCCGCAGTCTTTTTCATTCTTACTTCAAAAAAAGATTGAAATTTATTATATAAAGTATACTATTTCCATTTCCTTATTTACTCGATGACAGCTCTTGTGGAAACCTGAACGAGCGTCTTTTTTACATTATGTATACATTATTTAACAAAAATATGACGCTTACGCACGTACAAGGTCATAGCAGAGTCGGAGAAACTGATAGGGATGGAGCTATCGATAAACGTAACACGATATTTTACCCGATTTTTACAAAGTATAAGAACCTAAACTATTGCCTGATAATTTTGTACAAATTTATTAACTAATATTACGTTTCATTACAAGATGTAATTATATTATGTTGATTCTTTATTTATTTATTTTAATCAAAATCTGATGAATCGTCACTGTCACTCGATGAGCTCTCCCCAACATTTATTATAAGTTCCTGTACTTCTATATTATCGAATGCCACATGAATTTCCCAATCCGACACTATAATGTTTTGGGTTCTTCTCACAATTTTTTCCCAGTGTTCGTCGATTACTTCCGCAAATGCAAAAAACTCAGCGAACAGAAATGTAGTGACTATATAGCACGACCGTCTTGTTGCGAGTGACAGATTAAAACAAACACAAAATAACGGTGGGCCATTGAGTGTTCCCAGCTTGAAAAAATATATTTGAATGTTTTTGTTGTATTTGTCTTTGTTCAAAACATAATAAATATATGCGATCGATATCATTACTTATGTGGTCACAACACTACAACTATCAAATTAGAACTGTCATCAAGAAAATAAAGAAATGGAAACAGTAGTTTATTTTAAAAAATTTTAGTTGATGTGGTTAAACATAAATTCTATACAACTGACACATCTCACCTCTCTAGCAAACTGCATAGTCCTGGTGCGTTCCTCTTGAGTGAAGGCACGCCTCGGCAGCGATAACATGCCGTCGCTCGCGACGATCACAGTGTTAGGGGTTATGCGTTGCATCAGCTCGGCGAACGTGCACACGCCGTAGTTGACTGGCGTGAACGCGCGCCCGAATATGTCCTGGTTCATTTTACAATACATTTTCGTTAATTACATTAAATAATGATGATTCACGGTCGGTTCCTATATCTTATCAAGCGTTCATTTGCCTTACTGTCAGTTAAAATTTGACATAAGCTCCATATACCTAATGTTAAAGTTCAACCGATGGTAGGACAACTGAATGTATAAGCAAGATATAGGAACCAGCCATAAGTGATTTTGCATAAAGAGGAAATTCACATAAAATAGATTATTGTAGTGAATATAAAAGTCGAATCATCGTCCTAGCATTACACGCGGTTGCTTTTGGAGGGTCAGCTTGCTTCTATGAAGACTTATAGTAATTAGGTTAAGGTTGAGGGACCTCCCTTGCGAGCCACACTTGAAGTGGTGTCCCAGGGACATCCCGGATATTACGGATTGCGTCGAGGCTTTGTGGGTAAATTGTCTACGGTATATCCCATGGCGCTTTACAAAGACTCGAAGGTACAGAGCAAGATTTAGTGGATACTCCAGTGGCCGGCATCTCACCGCTCCTAGAGTGAAAAAGTATGCAGCGCTGGTCCCTGAGAGCCCCACATACCTCACGGTGTAAAGCCTCCCCTAAAGCCCGAGTGTACTAATAAAGATTCGTTCATTCAAAAACATCCACCGTTAACAACAAAAAATGAAGTGTCAGCTTCGAAGTGTGGGATCCACATTCCTAAATTTACTTTTTCACTTCACGTGGTCTTGGTCGTTACTTATTGTGAGACTATTAGTGCCCCATGTTAACCTTCAGGACGTCAAACAAACCTTTCTTAAGCCTACCCCTTTTAACGCGACCTGGTGGAGACTGCATGAGTACAGATTAATTCCTCAGATTCCTACTTTAAATATGTGGAATCAATTCACATATTTAAAGTAGCCTATTGATTTCTATGATACGCAGCTCTTGTCTCTGTCACTCCAATCTCTCAAATCTAGCTCATATAAAAAGGCAGGTTTAATGATGGGTTTAATAGACCAATCTATTCTAATTCTATCCGTGCAGGAACTGAGAAAGAATACAATTTCCTGCGGCCGGGCGGCCTGTCGTAAGAGGCGACAAAACAACCCACAGCCAGGTGGTAGGGCATTTGCTCGACTAGATGGCTACCACCCCTGGTCTAAAGTATGTCGCCATAACAAACTTGAGTTGTGTTCCGGAATTAGTGACTAGGTTCCAGTCTCCCTTAAGAGAGTAGCAGCGCATTCGTAGCACCTTTGGTGTTGCCAATGTCTATAGGCGATGGTAACCGCTTTCCATCAAGTGGGGCATGTGCCTATCTGCTGAACCCCTGCAATAAAAAAAAATATTTTTAGCTTAATGACAAGGGGCACAATTCTGCTATTACTAACCCGTCAAAATCGCCGAGCACTATCGTCTCAATTGAGATTGGTTTGAGTACGGTATTCTGTTAATTCCAATGTCGTGTCCGTGGCACGCCACTATTTCTTTATAAATATTGATATGCGAAAACTCGCGAAATAAAGGTTTAACATTTTGGTAACTTAAATATTCATTTCGGCTAACGGCCATTTCTGATAATGGTACTTTCAGTTTTTTCTACTTTATTCTGCTGCGACGATATCAAGAAGATATTGTAGATTTAGTAGAATATGAATTTCTGACACTACCTTTGGTTTTTGCAACGTCAAGATATTAAAATAGCAGAATTGGGCCCCAGTTCAGGGTCACAAATGACATCTGTTACCTCACCCCACTTGGACCAATCTGTCGAGATACTGGTCTTTATGTCATAATCAACGTATCTATGATTGTATACTTTCCTTACTACCTCGTTTCAAGCAGGAAAGTGGCTAAGAAAGTGCGGAGCTCCAAACCCAACATTCCTGCCACTTTCTTGCTTATTCTCGTGGAAGTGGCCAAAATGTAGAGTTGTAAACGATGGGTAAGAGTCAATATTCACTTCTCGCACATTAATTAGCCACCACATATGCATCAGACCAAAGCCAGAGCGAGATTCTGCACCCAAACAAAGTCGGAGTGGGAAATTTGTCTCATTGTTCCATCTGTAAACTTTTATATTCGAATGATGATGGAACGACTAGCGGAGTAATGGATACAAACTACCCTCAGTCAGTAAATAAATTTGTTAATAGTACAATAATCTAACACATATAAATTTATAGAGACCTGGTATGCCTTTGGGAGGTCTGGTGGCAAGAGAGAGCGGCCCGGATGCGCCTTCAGCACCTTCACCAGGTCGCAGGTCCAGCGGCGGGCCTGCGCCGCACACGATATTGTTATCACGCGATTTGAACCCGAACCAAGTACCTGTAGAATTAAAAACAGAACTCTAACATCATTTTGGATGTTTTATATAGGTACATATCTCGTTTACAACATGCCCAGTTCCATGGCAGTGAGCAGGAAAGTAGACAACGAGAGTATGTAAATGCAACTTATTTTAACATTTAATACTCGAGCCGTCCACATTCCTCGCCATTTTCCTGCTTACTGTCATGGAAACGTGCATAATGTAAACCAACGGATTATACCCTTTCCAAGCATTTATTTTACTTCTGGCAGGTTAATGACGGAACAATTAGTAATGTTCTAATGTGTTACCGACTCGATTTTTTATAAAAATCAACTTCATTTATTCACATGTATACATGGAGAATGAATGATCAGAAAAGTATGATTGATCTGATTTTAATAGATAGTCGCCTCCGAAACTAATGGATACAAGAGCCTACAGAGGCCCCACTCTTGAAACGGACCACTACCTGGTGATAAGCCGGTTTGTGGGCCTTTTCAAGAAGTGGAGACACTGGCGAGTGCGTACCAATTTCTAAGGAGTATATTTTTGCAAAAGCGGACTTCTCCGACTTAGATGTGGATAATGACTGGGATAGTATGAAAGAAAGTATAGTGGAAAGCGCAAAAGAAGCATGTGGATGCGCAAAGAGGCACATAACAACGAAAGGTGATGAATGGTGGGACGCGGATGTTAAATCCAGCGTAGAGAGAAAGAGAAAAGCCTGGCTGGATTATGTTGCTTCTTTGCAACAGAATGACAGTATGAAAGAGATGAAGAAAGAAATTTATCGCCTCTGCAAGAATGAAACCAAAGCTTTAGTGAAAGAGAAGCGCGAAAGAATAAAATTGAAAGAAGAAGAGAAGCTGACGGAGAACTTCGAGGCGAATACCAAACTCTTTTGGAGAGAGGTTAAGAAGTCTCGGGGTTGTTCGTCAGCTTCCAGAATGGAAAGAATAAAATCTAAAGCTGGGGACGTTCTTGCTAACCCACAAGAGGTATTAGCGCGATGGAGTGAATATTTTAGAGAAATGTATGATGATATCCCGGATGCTGGCACCACGACTGAGTCTGTGACCGACTCCGAGGAGTCAGCATCCGAGATCACTTTGGAAGAGATCGAATGGTCGATAAGAAGTCTGAAAAATGGAAAGGCAGTAGGAATCGATAGTGTGTCTGCTGAGATGATCAAATATGGTGGAACCTGCGTCCGGGACGCTTTCCTGTCCTTATGCAACTTGTGCTGGAGGACGGGAAAGGTTCCCAAGGACTGGAGGCGCGCTGTCATCGTGCCCTTGTATAAAGGCAAGGGGTCACGTATGGAGTGCGCCAGCTACAGGGCCATCAGTTTGATCAGCACAGCATCTAAAGTGTATACGAAGATTATTGAAAAGAGAATGAGAGTGGTATCCGATGGTGGGATGCACAAGGTGGCTTCAGAAATGGAAGGGGATGTATGGATCAAGTTTTCTCTCTCCGCAATATCGTAGAGAAGCAGCTGGCTATGGGCCGGAAGGTTTTCTGCGGTTTTGTGGATCTAGAGAAAGCATTTGACAGGGTTGTGCGGAAGGACCTCTGGGACATATTGCCCAGATATGGGATTGATGGCCAACTGATGCGTGCTGTGCAGTCCACTTACGAAGACTGTATGGCATGCGTGCGGCTGGATGGCAGCCTGTCGCCCTGGTTTGACGTCAATATTGGCGTCCGACAGGGCTGCGTGCTGTCGGCTTTGCTGTTCATCCTATACCTGGACGATTGTCTCCAGAGAATAAGATTGATGGATGTTGGGGTGCGGATGAGTGACCTAGTTGTAAGCACCTTGCTTTATGCGGATGATGCCGTGCTTTTAGCCGAATCGCCATCAGAACTGCAAACACTAGTCACAATGATGAAAGATGACTGTCAGGCGAGAGGCTTACATTTGAATGCGAAGAAAACAAAGGTTATGGTGTTTGAAAGAGAAGAAACCAGAACGAATGCAAGGATAATGGTCGATGATGTTATGCTGGAGCAAGTGAATGAGTTTGTATATCTTGGATGTGCTTTTAGCAGGGATGGAAGGTACACCGCTGATATAGAAAGAAGAGTGAATTTGGGGAATAGTGTGAATGGAGCGTTAGGTAAACTTCTAGGCGCTAAGAACCTCAGCCAGAAGGCCCAGCTCGCCGTACACAATGCGGTGCTGGTACCTACGCTCACGTATGGAAGCGAGAGTTGGGTATGGAAGAAAGAGCATGAAAGTAGAGTAAACGCGGTCGAGATGCGAGCACTGCGCAAAATCTGCGGAGTGACGCTTGCGGACCGCGTTCGTAATACCGAAGTAAGAAAGAGAGTTGGTCTGAAAGAGAGTGTCGAGGTGAAGGTAAGGAAAGGAATGCTCCGGTGGTTCGGGCATGTGGAAAGAATGCATGATGAAAGAATGAATAAACAGATATACAATGCAAAAGTGGATGGATGCAGAAGTCGTGGAAGGCCACGACACACCTTCCATGATCAAATTGATCGTGTACTAGCAGAAGGTGATGTCAGGAGCCTTAAGAACAGACGAGCGTGCATGACAAGAGTTATGAATGTCAAAGAAGCAAGTGAGGTATGTAAGAATAAGCCTAAATGGCGCTCTGTTGTTCGTGCCTACCCCGCAAGGGAACTGGCGTGAAGTTATGTATGTATGTATGTATGTACTATTATGTTACCAGCAAGAATAAAGTAAGACAATATGTTGGCTTTACTGTCAAGAAATATGTAACTTGATAGACGTGCAAAAGCAAAATAAGCGTTTGGACCCAGTATAAGTAATTTAACTCGTAATATTTACAGTAGTAGAAGATGTAATAACAAGAGTTGAAAAAAGAATGTTAAGGTGGTTTGGGTATGTAGAGAGAATTGATGAAAGTAGAATCACAAAATAAGTGTATGACAGCAGTGTGAATAGAGTTGGTGCTAGTAGACCGTGACGTACACACCATGATATCTTATCAGAAGTACCAAAAGGAGGTCAGGTAAAAACGCATCTCAAATAAATGTATGAAGATGTTAATGAAAGTAGATGCGCATGTATGAAGATGTTAATGAAAGTAGATGAAGGTAAATTTGTTAATCAGGATCTTTGCAAGTGGAGATCTATAGTCTCTGTCTACCCCATTGGAAACAGGCGTGGTAGTATGTATATGCTTATAGTGTTTTTACCCTGGTGATATGAGAGGGATAATAATTTGCATTTTTTGATTAGTACTCAAATTGCTTACTAGCAGCACAACAAGTACTTCTAGTATGCAATTTACTCAATATTGGAAATGAACTGTGCGTTATTTACTCAAGATGTTTGGGATCAATTCCGGGGCTGTCCATTATATTTTATCCATAACACAAACAGTTGTGTTGTTAGCTTGGATATGTACATACAATGAGTGTTTTGTATACCAAATTATTGGTTTCAAAAAAATTTCCAAAAATAAATAAAACATGTACTAATCCTTTTTAAAGGTATTTAATTTATTACCTAACGAGATGATATTGCCTAACTTTTAAATTACAATTATTTTCATAACGCATATTTTCATTATTCCATAAACTAATTGCATAATTTAACCATATACACACATAAAACTTATAAACTAGATACATCAACTTACCACGATAGTATCGCTCAAAGCAGCAAGTAAATCAGGCAGCTTGGTGAAGCCGTAGTCGGCGACGCGGCACTGGCGGCCGAAGTGATGATGGAACTTCGGTATAAGCCTAACAAAAATTAACACATGTTTCTAGCTGAATGAATTCCGCTATGAAAATCGTATCACGGAAGAACACTACCAACATAATAACCCAGTGGAAAACGTAACTAATTACCCATCCTATAATCCTATAAATGTGTGTATGGATGTATAGATGTATGTTTGTTACTCTTTCACGCAAAAACTACTGAATGGATTTTAATGAAACTTTACAGTAATATAGCTTACACATCAGAATAACACATAGGCTATAATTTATAAAGATATAGTGTGAATTATCCAAATATAACGATTTTCCATCACCACGCGGGTGAAGCCGCGGGCGTAGCTAGTTGTATATATAATACCCGTAACACAAGCGTAAATTGCTTAATTTGGGGATATACAATATGTGAGTATGTCTGCCGATTATTATAATTATATATTCAAAACATTATTTTCTAGAAAAAAATGTATATGATAAAAAAATATCCGCCAGTGAAAGTCCCGTCAAAATCGGTTCAGCCGTTTCAGAGATTAGCCGGAACATCCAGACAGACAAAAATGCTAAAAATTGCATTCTCAGAATCTCCTGATGCGAATTATCCGCCTGATGTTTTTCGCATTTTTATTTGGACATTTCAAAAAGACACTTCAATTTTATTTATCTGTATAGATTTTTGTGTTTGACCACGATCACGCCTAATATAATAGACGATGATGCGGTCGAAGATGGAGCACGCTTACCTAGAAAATATCTATTCATACACAAAATAAAATAGAACATTTTGTTAAAAATCAATCCTTTCCCTTAGTTTTACATTAGACATTCCTTTACACAAATTAATCCTCACAAGCTGTACACTATGGACTGGTGTATTAATAAAGCACGTGTCTATTTCAAATTCAAGTGATTCGATAACTGACTAGAATAATTTTGTTTTTTCAAAAATGTGAGACTCAATTCCTATAACTGAGTTTTCATAAAAATCGGCACCGAGACTACTTCGAAGCCCACATAAAAATTCATCTGTATAATTTTTCAGTACATGTGTATATTACTGTAGTTCTCCTAAACCGCTGGACTGATTATGATTAAATTTTTGGTATTTGAGTGGATGGTGGGATGGTGTAGATTCAAAATTAGATACGGTAGGTGGCGCTGAAATCGGGTTCAAAATTTTTATTTGTTTAAGGCAGGACAAAGTCTGGCCGATCCGCTAGTGTTTTATAGATTCAGATATAGCCATAGAGGCCCACTTTAACAGTTCACCTGTGTATATATAGTACATCCCTATTATTATTAAAAATGCAAAAGTAAGACTGTCTGTCTGTTGCTCTGTCACGGAAAAACTACTGAACCAATTTGGCTGATACTCAGTATATATATATATATATATATATATATATATATATATATATATATATATATATATAATAGGATAGATATATGTATAGGTTCTCCTAGGAACTAGGATGGATTTTTTTTGTTGAGATCAGCTATTTTCATCATAATTTTGGTAGGTTTTTGGTCTTTTGGTAGTTTTGGTCTTTTGGTAGTTTTGGTCGTTTATGTAGCTTTCAGATAGATATAGATATAATAAATAAAACTAGACCGGGTTGAAATAGAGAATGCAAGTTATACTTTTCATTCTGGGAGATGGGATAGTTTGCGATATACAAAGAAGTAAATCTTCCGAGGGCAAATCGCACCAACATAAAAATGTAATAGTGTAAACTGTATTAACGCCTGCTGTTTGAACAAGAGGTACTCACTTCGGGTAAACTCTAGTTGTTTAATAAAGGGGAATATACTATGCTGCACTCACTTGCTGAACGGTATCGAGCATCGCGGCGTAGTTCGCAGCAGGTCGGTGAGCTCGCGCTCGAACAGCGCCAGCATGGGCTCGAGCGTGGGCGCCGTGCGGGGGCGCTCGCGCTCGTTGCTCGACCGGGAGCTCTCGCCTGAAACCACACCTACGAAAGAAAAAAAGACCACTTTAGAAACAACCACATACCGTTTTTTATTGCGAAGCTGGCAAAAATGCAAATGACCCAGTTCATAGAAAGTCATCACCGTCGCCTATAGGCGTTTGCAACACCAATTGTCGCAGCCAACGCATTACCCATTTTTAGGACCCGTACAAGAACGGAGAAAGAATACAATTTCCTGCAGCCAGGCGGCCTGTCATAAAAGGCGACATAACAACCCACAGCCAGGTGGTAGTGTATTTGCTCGTCCGGCCGGATGGCTACCACTCCTGATCTAGAGTATGTTGCCATAACAACCTTGAGTTGTGTTCCGGCATTAGTGGCCAGGTTTCAGTCTCTCATAAAAGAGCAGCAGTGCATTTGTAGCACCTTTGGTGTTGCTGCAAAAGTTTGGGGACTATTGTCCTTGAGTTTCCTAGACAGAATCCTAGCAAAAGGAGTAGGCAGGGACGAGCTCGGCTTTTACAAAATAACAAAAATCTCACTTTGGTTGGATGTGGGTGATGAGTCCAGGTCGTTAACCCGCCAAGCGAGGTGGCGTGATGGAGTCTCCTTCACCTCCAATCCGGGAATGCTCCTCAGCAGCAGCTCCAAGACCACGCCGTGCTCTGCGTCCACTATTAACGGGCGAAACGTTGCCTCGTAGCAATCTACGAAGCTGAGACAACAACACATACATGTTAACACGGGTACACGCATTTTATAGGAAAACTAGCGGACCGGGCAGATATTGTCCTGCCCTAAAAAAATAAAATTTAGAACCCTATTGCAGCGCCACCCACCGGGTCCAATTGTTAATTAATCTAAATCATCCCGGGACCCACTTAGTAGACAAAATATTTCATGAAAATCACTTCATCTGTTTACTGAACTAGTGACATATTTTATACCAGGATATACTCGCAACCTCGCCCACGCTTGATAGATAATGTAGATTACAGTTATTTTGCCAATACTTAAATTCAGGGGGTATTGTATTGTCAGCAAGGCAACAGATTTTTTAAAGAACATGAATTCCGAGGATACCCCTAACCACCCAAGTTAAGTTGCTAAAGGCGTACATAACAACATCTGTCCTACTAAAGATGTCTAATAAACACAGAAACTCTCATATTAATAAAGTCCTAATATCACGATCACGACGATCAATGTCTTCGAAGTTAGGAAATCTTGAGAAATATAAAAAGTCCCGGATTATATTGTTTTAGTATTAATCACATACGAATTGGCTAATTTTTACGTATACCCACTTTAATATACTCCCGGAAAAATTCCCGCAGGATTCCGGGAATATAAAGTATCCAATCAGTTGAAAAAGGACTTAAGCTAGATCTAGTGAAATCGTATCGAAATCAGATAATGTTTATGCAACTAACTATTTTATATCATTTCCGGGAAAGTTCCCGCGGGATCCCCGAACACAAAGTACCGCAGCATATAAAAAAAGTACATTATTGTTTTAGTGGAAATTCTGTCAGAATAATTTTTATGCACCTGATCAACTTTACATTGGGAAATTCCCGTAGGATTCCCAGGATAACAAGGAAAGGGCGGCTTTAAGTCTAAGAATGTACTGTCGATCAGTGAAAACCGTATCGAAATCGGCACAGTAGTTTTTACGTGAATCCCGAACAAGGGTTCTAGTTGTTTTTTTAAATAGTAGATGTATTTTTAGAATTTAATAATATTATAGATTTTATTTATTGCATGACTACAGCAGAAATCAGATGGCCCACCTGGTGGAAAGTGATTACCGTCACCTATGGACATTGTAACACCAAAGGTGCTACTAGCCTTATAACTGACATCAAAAAAGTTCGGATCTGTTCATAATAAATAAAAGGTGTCCCAATTAATTAAAAACCTTTTTTCTACAAAGTTTTAGTTGTTATAAATAAGTCATAAATATATTCCTAAACACATCACCATTAAATTCATAATAACAAAATGGGCACAGGTATTTTTCACTATATCTTAGTTTCACATTGATTCACAACTTGAAAATACATCTCCATTTTTATGGAAAACTTAGTAGAGTACAGAGATAAAAATATTACATCCTCATTCAATAGTCATACAGTACAACTTACCTAAGCAATGGCAAGACTCCATTATGGCTCTCCAGCAATAATTGCACATTAGCCGCAAGCACTGATAACTCAATGAACACCGGTTGCAAGATGCGTGTGCCATCCTCTTGGTGCCCATTCATAGACATGTGGACATGACACTTCCAAGGAGCCTCTTCCACCTCGGTATTAGACACTGGCGTTGTATCAATCAGTTGGACGATTCTTCCGAAGCTTTCATGCATTATCACTGTATCCTTCACCTTGGCTATATCAGAGGTGGTTAATGCACAGCAGTGTCGACTGGCGTATGCATCTCTCAGCCGGAGCAACGGTAAGCTATGATTGGGTTGATCCAGGAGTATGGCCCTGAGCCTTGCACGGAGTACGTCCACGTTGGGTGCCGGAGAAGGCCTCCCCAAGGACAGCTCGAGCCTGCGACCTGTCCATTGGAGGTCGAGGCGTTTCTTGTGGAGACGGGATATGACTAATCTAGCGTCCCATTCCGAACTAAGCACAACCGTTGCCAGAGGCCCGTCGCCAGCGTTCCACACCGACACACGTACTACGGGCGCGTAAGCACTGACCAGCTTCGTTAGCATTTCCTGAAAATTACCAAAGTTCTATGTGTCTCGATAATACGTATATATATCCATGCTTTTGAAGTCTCATAGTCATTTTTGGAAAAAACTTTATGAAATCTTCATATCCATTCCCTAATATGTGAACCCTAATAACATATGTCTGTATATTTTCGTCAGTAAATTATTTTTAATCTGTACCACTATTCATTAGCCTGAATGTGTCCGTGCCTACCCCGCAAGGGAACTGGCGTGAAGTTATGTATGTATGTATATATGTATGTATGTATGTATGTATGTACCACTATTCATTTTTATTTATTTCTCATTCATAAGCAGGCGATAGATGTTTTATGAGTAAGTAGTGGTACTTACGGCTTGATAACCATTTTTGTCTGTAACTATGGTAATATACGTGCAAATAAGGCGGTCGAGCCATAAGTCCACATATTTCAAAGTAAGAGGGAGGTGACACACTTTCAGGTCTTTGGAAGCGAATCGAAGCGAAATCTCCTCTAGGAAATATTCTGTTCTATTCGCGATTTAAACCTAGTTAAATAAAAATATGTATGAACCTCTAATTTTTCAATTTAGGCGATTTAAACAGTGGTGTAGTAGAATTAGAATATATCCACCCTAAAATTTCATACATATATATATATTATTCAATAGTTTCTTAGAATAACACCTGCAACATACATAAACAGAGACATATAACGATTTTATATGCAAGTATAAAATGACATGCGTTTTTTGGCCAAACTGCCTATGGGACAATGGGATTCTTATAACAACATAACGATTTTAATAGACAAAAATAGTTCTAATAAGACTATCTGAATGTGCGTGTACGTGTGCCGTTCTGAGTATGTGTGTGTAAATGTGGAGTAAAGTGTATACCTGCAATACAGTAGGCTCAAAAAAGGGAAGATTGGAAACGGTCAACTCGACGGTGGATTCCGGCTCGCCCTCACTCTGCTCACTGACGCTGGACGAGTTCCAAGGAGAGGTGGCCCGACTGTGGCCGGCGCCACGGGGACCCCTCTCCTCACCGCTGTTGCTTGACGAGCAACCCGATCGATCTAAGTTCACAGAGCCTAAAAGCAAACGGTACGGAATTAATTATAAGACCTAATACATCTGTAGAGAGGTTATTTGAGGATTGATTTGCATTCCAATGAGTTTTGTTTTGCGCCACCGTTAAATGGTGGAAACACCACCAGTCAGAACCAAGCGCCTCGCTTCATCTTTTCTGGTACACACTGCCGAAGAGTGGAATTATTTGCCGAAGTCTGTTTCTCCTGACAAATACAATCTTGAAATCTTCAAGTCACGAGTGAATAGGTATGTACTAGGTAAGCGTGCTCCATCCCAAACGGCGTCATCGCTTAACATCAGTGGTAAAAACGCAAACATATACATCCATAAAAAATTTAAAAAAGTTAGACCGAGAAATGCTCAGGCAACTCAACTATAGACTGTTAAAAATAAAAATTACATAAAATAAATATCTCACGAAACTATGGTCAATTAATTGTATACTGCAAGTAGTGTTTAACATGTATAAAAGGTTTTTTTTTTCAATTTTTTATTGAGACTTCGTCACTATACTATTTCCATTTGTTTATTTTCTCGATGACAGTTCTAATTTGATAGTTGTAGTGTTGTGACCAAATAAGTAATGATATCGATCGCATATATTTATTGTTTTGAACAAAGACAAATACAACAAAAACATTCAAATAATAAATGTTGAGGATAGCTCATCGAGTGACAGTGACGATTCATCAGATTTTATTAAAAGAAATAAATAAAGAATCAACATAATGTAATTACATCTTGTAATGAAATGTAATATTAGTTAATAAATTTGTAAAAATTATCCGGCATTAGTTTAGTTTCTTACATTTTGTAAAAAAATATCGGGTCTGTTATCTTGTTACGTTTATCGATAGTTCCATCCCCATCAGTTTCTCCGACTCTGCTATGACCTTGTACGTGCGTAAGCGTCATATTTTTATTAAATAATGTAAAAAGACACTCGTTCAAGTTTCCACAGGAGCTGTCATCGAGGAAATAAAGAAATGGAAATAGTATAGTGACGATATCAGCCTCATGGGTGATGGCAAAATTACATTTTTTAATATATTAAATAAACTTAAGTATAATTTTAAACTTAATTGTAACTAATTCTACTTTCAATGTATAAAAGGTTAAACGAATAAATGTTACCATGGGTGCCCCTAATCTTCCTGAGCTTGGGCGCGGGCGGGGGGCAGTGTCCGAGGGGCGGAGGGGTGGGCGCCGGCAGCTGGCTCAGTGCCAGGGCCCACTGGGACGGACCAGGCGAGGACGACACACCCAGCGCCACGCCGGCTTCTTGCGACGGATTCGCTATCTAACGTACCGACACATAGCTCATTATAGTCCGGCCGCTCTAAGAGTGCGTTTGCGTGTTAGGGAAGATTTATATTAGACCGGGCCGTGTCCGGGGCGTGCCGTGTACGTGGCCCGGACGGGGCATGAATTTGAAACGTTACATACATTTTGTATCGCCCGTTTAGCACCCAGTGTAATATAAACGTGCAGCACGGAGTGGCTTCGCTACGGCCCCGCCCCGGTCCGGACACGGACCGGTCTAATATAAATCTTCCCTAAAGCTGTACAATGTTATCCGCCAGTATATTCACGAAATCATTAGCACATTCTAAGAGCGGCCGAACTATAGTTTATAGGATCTATGTATTTATAAAAGGGAAATCTTAATACCGTTTATAAGCGTATTGAGCAGACAGGAGTGTGAGATTTGGCAGAGTTAAAAATGTATATGGTAAAGTGTAGAAAACTAAAATATTTATAGAATACTATTGGAACCGTTATCCTGTCTTGAAAAAAATACAAAATTTAGAACCCGATTGCAACGCCACCTACCGGATCCAATTGTGAATTCAAAACTATCTACAGACCCACTCAAACATACACAAAATATTTAATTAAAATCTTGCAACCTGATTTCAGCCCCACCTACCACATCCAATTATTAATCTAAGCCATCCCAGGACCCACTCAAACACACACAAAAATTCACCAAAATCAGTCCAGCGGTTTAGGAGTTCAGTGCCGTATAAAAGAATTGTATATATAAACATGAGTTGCATTAATCCTACGTAAAAAAAATCTAGCCACACACCATGAAGCCTTCCGCAAACGCAATAAACGTCTACTGTATTCTTTATTTGGCTACGGCACCTTAAGGAAACAGTTAATCGAAAATATCCCATATTTTAGAAACTAATAAAGAAAAAAAATACGTTTGTTGTAAATATTTCTAAAGCTCTAACAGCTCAAATTTTTTCAAAATTTCGAAGAGGAAGGGGACCCAATTTTTATACTTGAATACAAACCCAGTAGTTTCTGAGAAAAATAGCTTTGACATGCAGCACCAGCTGAATGAACATAATGACAATATAATGGTTCCAGTTTTGCCATAATAACTATAGAAGCCTAACAAATAACAATGATCAAACATACCTGATGAGGGGGTAGCACTAGAGATCCTCTATTTGGCGAGTGTTTCGTAGGCGCAGTGCTGTAACCCTCGTCACTAGAGTAGGTCGGCTGCATGAAACCACGAGCGTACCGAGTACTAATCTTCCGGCCGAATACATCTTCGCCGTCCATACGTTTCAATGCCCTTGATTAAAAATATTATCATATATAGAGCGATAGACAGAGAAGACATTCATTTGGTAACAGCATATTGCGAGAAACATTACATATTGGAAAAAAATGTTATTACACTAAATAAATAAACAATATGTCTCGCGACGGTACCAAGAGGGTGCATTTCACCAGATGCCAGATACAACAAGTCCAGTTCTGGCTGGATTTCACAGGATTTCAACTGCAATCTAGGACGGACGGATGTCGCACTGTTATTTATTTAACACACAGAATAAATACAAATTGGTTTAAATGAAATAACAGGTATGTCAGTGTAATGCACAAAGGTTTGGAAAAGGCGACGATTATCTAACGTTTTTGTCAATTCGCTACATAACTTTATTAAGAGCCTTCAAGCGAAAATCTAGTTACTTGGAGAATATTGTTCTAACCATTTTTCATTAAAAGTAAAAGTCAATAAGAAACATAAATAATAATGATTTTTAAGGATGCTATACAATTTTGCTAAGATGTATAATAACAACTGATAATCTTAAATGTGATTTGTTCCTATAAGGGTGATTGAGATACTGACCACACTCAAATTGAGACAAAAAATCTATGTATCTATATCTACCCCACGCGACATTTTAAAAATATATCACTCGGTTACCTGTTGACAGTCACACTTTGAACACTGGACCCCTTCCGGCCAATATTTATGCATAAAATACAGACTTTGTAGTTTAAAAAAAAATCTTCGTTGCGACATAATGACTTTATAAGTTTCTTTTTTGTCAAAATCTCTATGGAACTCTAAAGTCAATTCATTAAAGTTGAAATGAGGCTTTAAAGTCTCTTCAAGTAATATAAAAATACCGCAATTGCCTCACACGGGTTCAAAGATACGCGTGAAAAGTGTTCTTCGGTATTATAACATTAGCATTGCGCATTTATAACAAATTACCTATAATATTAGATAATATGCATATTCCGGATAATACACAATATCACATAATACAATTCAATAGCACATAAGTTATACCTTAGCAAATTTCAAAGTTTTATGCCTAAATAGGTTCAATCCCAATAAAGAACAAAGCAAACACATACATTTTATTTCATTTCTTCATTGCTTACGCAAGATGATTTTGACATATTTTACTGTTAAATAATCAAAAGCTATGAATGTAGTATGAATTTCACATTACAATCTATTTGATTGTAATGTGAAATTCACACTAATATTATATCTGTGATAAATTAAATCTGTAATTGTTTCATGGCTTAATGTCTGACTGGATCTAATAAAATTTGGCAAGGAGATAGTATGCTTCGAAAGCTATGCTTTGTCTAAAACCCAAACTATAAAGGAAGTAAAAAAAATGCATGACAACTTGTATGGGCCTGCCATAATCCATGATCCTCGAACTACGGATACAACAATGTATATTCAAGTTTTCGGTAAGAAATATCGAAATAGGTTTTACAGCGTTTTATAAAAATCGTCTTAAAGTAGATTATAAATTTCGGGATTAAAATTATGAGTGATCTTTACATTAACTCATTATGAAGTGCAAAACATAAATGCGGACGAAGTCGCACATAACAATTAGTTAGATAAGTATTCTAAAATACATAATAGTTGTCAGTTGCTCAACGGAAAATAGAAAATGTTCAACGTTCCACAACATGATCATGACGTGGCGTGACGAATTCGTTGTAAGCAAAGGAATTACAAGGTGAAGCAATAAAAAGCTATCATAAGTCCAATAATTTAAATAAGATACTTAAACGATCATAGTTTTAAATGTTATGTATGACGAAAAGATACAAAAACATCAAGACAATGGCTTTTTTCGAATTCATTGCACAAATACGTAATCACTCAGTATTTTGAAATCTTTACTCTTTAAAATTAATTTTATATCCGAATCATGCCATGTCAAGAAAGTGTCTTACTAACAAAATAATAAGCGTCTTAATAAGGATTTGATATTATATAATAAAGGATAAAAATTAAAAAGATGGCGAACACAAATATTATGTGCGTTATAATTTCAAATAAGATTATTTCGAACAACAGTAATTGCAAATTGTTTAAATGAAACAAAAAAGTAAAGGAATTCTAATTAATGAATTATATGAAATACATTAAAACAGATGAAAAAGTAAATGGAGCTGATTCCGTATTCAAATCATTACGTATATTCACAAAATTTGTGTAATTAGAAAGAGATATTAACATTTAAATTCTTACCCTGAAAGCAACATATCACTAATAAATTATCTATTTATAATAGAATACTGTAATAAGGACACCATAGATTTTGAAAACCGTTACACTTAGAAATCTGAAATATGCACTATATTTTATGCCTGTTCGTGTCTAAATGTGCAATGACCTATTCAAAACTAAGCCAGTAAGCAAATAATTCCTGACAAAATAAGAAAATGTAAGGTAGGTGGTGAGTTTTTTTGACCAATGGAATACGTTTTTAAATCTAAATGTTGCTACGTTTTTTGTTTAACGTCGATGCGTTCCATTTTTAACATAATTATAACTTACTTTTAATAGGTTTTGTTTTTTATAAAATCCATAAAAACAAAGATTATAATTTAAGTTTATTTTCTCAGGTACTATTATCTAATATCTGAGAAAATAATATGTAGTAACTTATTCGACAGATTTATGTAAGTGCTGTGCATATGAGTGCGCTGTTAAATTTAAATTTAAAGTTAAATATATTTCACTTTTTAATATGGAAAGGGGAGGTCCGGACTTAACAGTTCAAATTGAAGCATTATAATCGAGTAATAAAAAAAAATTAAAATTATTATTAAAATGTTTAATTTTCGACTTATTTAAAAATGTGCAAAAATGATATCCTATTCGAGAGCACGCTGATTTTTTCATGCACAACACATTTATATATATTTGGTTATCGCAACAAAGAGGTGCCATATGATTTTTTGTTTATTAAATTTAGTTTGGTTGTTTTTTAATTTATTGATAACTAGAGTTTACCCGCGGGTCAACCTCTAGTGCGAGCTTCTTGTTTAAAGAGCAGGAGTTGTTAATACAGGTTACATTGTACTTAATTTTTATATTAGTGTTATTTGCACTCAGAAGTTTAATTTAATTTTATATCGCAAACTATAAATACTTTTCATGCCCGGAGATGGGCTCCGGGCATGAAAAGTATTCATGTCCATTTTCGGTATTAAAACTACATTTAAACAAAATTACAGCAAAACCGATCCAGTATTCCTAGTAGTTTTCCGTGAAAACTTAACGGAAAGACATATCGAGTTACTATCGCATTTTTTATAGACGATGAATGTTTATATCTATAAACTTGAGAAATTATTGGTCTTATCCAAACTTTCAACCTTTATTTTTAACCATCCTAGCTATATTTATCTATCCCCCGTCTATGACAACTACATAAATGACAAAAAGGACAAAAAGTACAAATCGGACAAAACTGACAAATCGGACAACTCGAACAAATCGGAAAACTCGGACAAATCGAACAAATCGGACAAATCGGACAAATCGGATAATTCGGACTAATAGGACAAATCGGACAACTCGGACAAATCGGACAACTTGGATAAAAAGGACAAATCGAACAACTCGGACTGTTGGCGCGGGCGAAAGCGAGATGGAAGACTTGCAGGATAAGGTCGCCGCACCAGACACGCTACGAGCGATGCAGTCTTCGCAGCGGCAGGCACTTCCTCCTTGTGGTCTTTCCTTCTCGTCTTGCAGTTACTTCGATAGTGGACCAGCAGAAACGGTGCAGTGGGCACCTTTCTGCGCGCGGGTTGATGAAAGCGGGTGTAAAATTCGGCACAACACACAAAACGCGGCGAGGTTTGTGCGGAAGCAGCAGTGCGTTCGGCGGTCGGACTTGGACTATGTCACATTACATAGTGACAGATGCAGCGAAAGAAAAAAAGGAAACAAAGAGTCGGTGACCAAATAGGTCGGCGTTAACATTTGCCCCCGGCTTTAAAACTATCAGTTTTAAAAGAAGAGAAGGAACTAGTGGTGAAAGCGGGAGAACGGTGAGAGCGGTAAACAGCGTGGGAAGCGATGAGAGCGGTAGAGAATGGAGGGTAGAGCGCGGGGGCAACAGAAACATTTATTGCGAAGGGAGCGGACAAAGACGGTCTACAGGCCGCTTGTAAACGCCCGTAGCCGTTTTGACTGACGCTACTCTGACGACACCATCACTGCCAGGATAGGCAGTGACGATAATGCCCAAAAGCCAGCGAAGCGGAGGTATATTATCGGTCACAATAACTAACTGTACCGACTGAGATGGGATTGGCAGTAGTATTTCACTTTCCTCTACTTTGTTAGAGGTGAACATATTCTTGCTTGCATCTTTTAGATAAAAACTGTACCATTTGATCAAGAAGCGCGTAACGACGGAGTAAGTTTGGCTTCTCGTCAACGACTTCATATGCGAGTAAATACTTTAGCGGAGTTGACGTTAAAAAATGCGCTGGAGTTAATGCGGTAAGATCTGAAGGATCTTGACTTAATAGCGTAAGCGGACGAGAATTAATCACGTGCTCAATTTGAGTTAAGACTGTGAGAAATTCTTCGTATATTAGTAACTGCGTACGAATTACTCTATGCAAATACGTTTTGAATGCCTTTACGCATATTTCATAATTTCCACCAAAGTGTGGGCTGCGCGGAGGATTGAACTTCCATGTTATGCGGTTGGAAGTGAGTTCATTTCCAAACAAGGATTTAAACTCCTCAGAACTTAACATGCGTTTATACGCATTAAGCGTTTATTGTCCATTTGCAAATTGTCGCGTCATCGGAATACGTTCTAGCAGCAACATCTCCACGGCGAGACAAGAAAAAAAAATTGAATTAATAAGTATATTAATGCGAAAAGGAAGTCTAATGCAGTTTGCGTAAATGAATGCGTTTATTTAATTTTATATTCTCGATGATAACAGCGAAATAAGAATATTGCAAAAGAAATAATGCCAGGTGGTAGGGCATTTGCCCGACTGGATGGCTACCACCCCTGGTCTAAAGTATGTCGCCATAATAACCTTGAGTTGTGTTCCGGTATTAGTGACCAGGTTCCAGTCTCCCTTAAGAGAGCAGCAGCGCATTTGTAGCAATTTTGGTGGTGCAAATGTCCATAGGCGATGGTAACCGCTTTCCATCAAGTGGGCCGTCTGCCTGTCTGCTGATCTCCTGCAATAAAAAAAAAAGAAAATAAAACAAACCTCTGCGGAAATATTATCAGCGGCGTGGTAGCTAATTTGAAAGCGGTAGCATTTAGAAAAAATTTAGATGTCCATGACTGTACGTAAAAGTACAGACCACGACAAAATGCGGTAAACAGTCCCACGGGTTTTCACTACCTGGGACATTAAAAAAATAAAACGACCATAAAAAGGTCTTTTTATCAGAATTGCGTAACAATATAGATGTAAAAAGCTTTGTCTGCTTGATTAGTTTATCAACCATAAAACGGTGGCGTCAGTTTAGCACACCTATTTGTCCTGTGATAGAATACCAAAGCAGCGCAGTCTTCTAAAACAAACAATGGGGATTGTTCAAAAAAAATTACCCTCTGATTTTATATTTTTATTATGTAAAATAGGGTATTTTAAGATACTAATTTGAATATTTTTGTGTTTTAAGAGTTAGTTTTTTTTTAATTCGGTTTTTAAACAAATTATCCGATGACGTCATTGGGGACAACTTTACATTAATTCCTTTGCCTATAAAAAGTAAATAATCATATTAATCTGTGCTACTATTTAAATGTTACTGTCATTATTCATTATGACACATCGTGATCATTTTAGTGTGGCCAGCTTAGCAATTTTATCGGTAGATTTATTTTATATATTTTGGTGTTCAACATTTATTATTTTCTAAAGTTACTGTTAAGTTATTTAAAGTGACCTTTAGTCAAAAATCAATATAATATAACTTAAACTGAATAATGTACAGTTAGACTGAATACCATGGATTGATAATCAGCCATAAATTACCTATTAGACACCATTGCGATGTCATTACCTTTATTAATTTGTAATAAAGTATTCTTTCGGCGATTACAACAGATAAAGCTCATTCGACCACTAAAATACTTTGATTTGGTATCACATTTGGGTTATCATTTTTAATGTCTGATACCTAGACATAGTCTCATTATCCAATGATGTTGTCGATCCAGTTAAAATAAAAAGGTTGTATTGTCAGTTTCAATTGAGGGGCAGTATTATTAGTCAGACCTTTAAAAAAAATATCAGTCGTTAGGACTGCACTTCAGAGATAAAAACTTGGTATCTGAGCGTGACGGTCGTGCGAATTTAGTGCATTTTCCCCATCCTAGAAGTATCTACCGAAGTTTTCAATTTAAAAATCATGGCGATGTTCGATAAGGTCTTTTTTAAGTCAATATGTTGGGAGTTAGTTTCCTACACACACGTGTGTACCTATAAGAATTACAAATTTTAGTAATTTCACTATTAGCAACCTGGCAACATTAGGTATTTAGGCTTTAGATCGGCGGTTAATGCAGCATTTCTAAATTCTAATATTATTCATTACAATTAATTTCGTCCTTAGAAAAATCTTCTAAAGTCATCCGACAAAAAAGTGAACTATTTTATTAATGAAAATGTATTAAATATTTTCTCTTTCTAAACATGGCCGGATCTTCAAATAGGAGTGTTAAGTTTGTAAAGGCTGATACGCTAAACCTACCTAACATGTAATGTTATTAGAGTACATAGCTATACTCGTAGTACATATTGGAGAAATAAGAGGAGCTAAAATTCTGATGTAAGTAGTTTTGTGAAGGTTTCTAAATTCAACATGTTCGTCCATAGATCTTCCTTCCTTCTTTCCTTTTATAACCTGTGTAGTATATTACTATTCCTGTCTGTAAATTTCATCTATATAAGAAATCAGTAATGTTAATTATTAGTTAATATATGATTGATGTAAGTATACTTTGTGTTGAAGTCAAAATTCATCTAAAATGTGCACCTATTTATAGAAAAATAGCTACATGTCTCACTCATTCATTAGAAACTGATTAAAATAATATTAATTACTTATTTGATAATTTGGTACAATAAATAAACCAGCAACCTATATTACTTTCTTAATAATCTATAATACAAGTAAAGTATCTCATATAAATACATACAAATAAAGTAACAGACATTGCACCACTGCCCTGGCGGTTAGATAGTGTGTTTGATTGCTAACGTATGTTATGGATCTGATCTTATACAACA
Organism: Dendrolimus kikuchii; assembly: GCA_019925095.2. Lineage (NCBI taxonomy): Eukaryota > Metazoa > Arthropoda > Insecta > Lepidoptera > Lasiocampidae > Dendrolimus > Dendrolimus kikuchii. The sequence continues at coordinate 10,522,914 of CM034398.1, read as the reverse complement.
AATTACCGGAAAATATGAAACTCTCCAGTAGTTTTAAATATATTCACTTGCCGACTTAAAAGTGATTAATTAAGCACATCTATGGGTTGAAGGATTTCATGGAATATGAAGATTTGTGACAAATACCTTAATGATTGTAAATCTCTTAATAATATGATTTTGATGTGTAACATAGTTACTAATATGAAAAATTATGAGTTAAATAAGGACTATGCAAGTAATTAAATAGACACTTTATATCTTTTTTTTTCAGGTTCAGAAAAAATTAGCAACAACTTTTCTACATAAGCAAGGGTTATGCTTGATCATAGAATTTTATGACTTATCCACTGCAGTTTACATGAAAACTTTATGTATAGAAAAAACCAAATGCTAGCCTGCAGAAAAAAGAAAAAGATAAAACTGAACATTTCTGAAAAGATTATATAATATGTCCTAAATTATTATTAATAAGTGTTTAAGTAAATAAACAAGTTTAACTGCTAAAAGTTATTTATTATTTCATCTTGCAAAATAATAAGTCAAAAGATATATTTTATTAATCAATTCATATAAATATATGACACATACAAATTTATAACTCACAATAGTTTGCTTTCAGTATAGAAACCATCTTATTCTTATAACTCGTAATGTGAACTCTTAAGACATCAGTCAAAGTAAAGCTAAAATATTTTTGGAGGAATGTTAAATATTCATATATTGTTTACATGAATTATAACTAATAACATCTAGATTTATGTATACATAAAAATAAGTTATTTAAAATAGCCATCCTTGTTTTCAATTAATTAAGCTTTAAAGATATAGGCCATTCTTCTATGGTGGTATTATTTTTTTCAATCAGTGTCCATTTATTGATTTGGGCTCGCTTGAGATAATTCAGGTTCTGGTGAACTTTTTGTATGCCATTAGCTCCAATGCAGTTCATAAAGAATACTCCAAAGAATTCAAGTCAGAACTCGATGAAGGCCAACCTATGCTCTGAACAAAGTCTGACAAATTGGCTTGCAACCAATGTTGGATTGAATTAGCTTCATGGGAGGGTACAGAGCCCTGTTGGAAAATCCACTGCTATCCAGCGAATAAAGTATCACTTAATGCTTAAATCATTGTTTCCAATATGTGATTTTGGACGTCCTTCTAACTTCTGGCGCAAGGTGTATTGTTTTGCCAGTTAAATTTTCTTCCACCGTGATGATCTTCTCATCAGTAAACAGGTTATTTTTTGGATCGTATCTCTTGAAAAGATTTCGACATCGTTCCAATCGCCATTTACGAAGACGCTCGTTTATATAATGCACTTTTTTTTGACTTTTAGTTAGAGACCATATGTAAGTATTCTCTTTACAGATATTTAAGAAATATTGGTCTGAAGAGATAATATATACTTAATTTTATTCTGGAGTACGTCGAATAAAATGTTTGTTTATGTTGATGTTGTATGACATAAAAAGGAAAATGTCGGTCCTTTTGTATTTTGAAACTGAATGGCTTCGGTATTCATATGCATTTCACCAGACGTAAATGACGTCATATGATTTAGTAAGGTCAAATAAAGGTCAAACGCATTTCTTTCAAAATACAAGGGGATTGTACGTTTTTTGGAATTTTAACTAGACAGAAATGATTAGGAACACTATTCCTCGAAATGGTTTTTCAAAAAGCTAAATTGAAAAAAAGTGAACAATCCCCATTGCAAGCGGACTATATTCAAGGCAACTTTTGCATTGAAATAAACGTTCATATACGTCCGGGATATGCCCGCGACTTTGTCCACGGTTGACTTGAAATTCCCGCGAGATTCCCAGGATAAAAATTACACTCGATCAGTGAAAAAATAACATCGGAATTTGATTTTGTTAATCTGGCCGTTTTAAATAATTTCCAGAAAAATTCACGCGGGATTCCCAGGATATAAAGTAGTGCAGATTTTTAGTCTAAGAATTTGCTGTCGATCTGAGAAAACCGCATTAAATTGGCCCAGCAGTTATTACGTGAATCCCGGACAAAAAGTCAAGAAATCTAAAAAAATTGCATTGTGTTCTCCATCATTTATATAGTGTATTCCAGTTGTTTTTTTAATTATAGCTTTCTTCCTGCAAAACTACAAGTAAACAGTAAGAGAGGTTCTATATAAGCCAGACGGTGACTGTTTAGGCACAAAAAACAACAAACTGACATGCAGAGGCAGCGTAAAGTGGCCGCTTTCGCCGATTCGTATTACAAATACGACAAGTATGAAAATAAAGTGAATTTTATGCTATGTCTTACACCTAACAATACATTTAGACATGTCGCACCTAGGGATGGGCCGAAATTCGTTTTACATTCGGTTTGACCGAATTCGGCAGCTTGAACCGAACTTCGGCATTCGGCCGAAATTCGGTTTAAATGCCGAACATTCGGTGTAAGGAAAAAGTAAAATACCTACTTGCACTATTGTGACTGTTGTAATAGAAATCATATCTATCATAACCATAATATAAAAATTGGCGTCTATATACTCATGGGCATTTATTTTAGTTAGGAACATGTAAATCTTTACGTGCAATGTGATAAAAAAGAAATAAAATTAGTTCTTGATTGAGTCTTTGCCTAATTAAATAGACATAAAAAAAAACTTTTTTATTCTTCTAAGAAACATCAGTAAGTAGTGCATTTGCTTAATTATAATGCGTAACTTGAATTTAAAAACATGTCTAAGGGACATCAGCAATTATAACTTTAATTTTGATTAAAATCACTTTTTACGATTTAAACATTATGTATTTAGAATTATGAAATGGTCATTTTTTTTCAATCAAAGGTCTAAAAATCTAATTTTTTATCCACCTACTCATACTTAAAATTTACTAGAGGCAGGTTATGGTGTAAAAAAGGCCAAAAATTCGGTGTTATCAAGTTGACGTTGGCAACAGGTCACGACGTGTTGCTCTTGAGAAAGCGTGACGAAATCAAACCGAAGTTCGGCCGAATTTTTTGTTTTAACCGAATGTTCGGCCGAAGTTCGTATTCGGTTCAAACCATATTCGGCCCATCCCTAGAAATATCAAGTTCTTCAATTTTATGCCTTATTTACATGTACTAGATATTAAAGTCCAATTACTCAAAATTTTGATTTAGGTCTGTATAATGTTAAGCGTGTGATGTGTCAATTTCACAAAGTTATTCTCCATAAGTCGTTTCAAACCTCCTTCCTGACCAATGTTAGCAGTATCTTAGGCATTTTATTCATAGACATGGTAGAGCCATGCTGGAATTATAATTTCGATTATGGCTCTTAACGCTGGGTCCATTAGTATGATAGCATACTCTCAAAGAATATCGGACTTGAAGTGCTTAACCTTGTGCTAATTGTATTTCGTGCAATGAGTGAGTTCCGATGGCTGCGTTCCTTTCCATCCCCTCTATCTCATTTGTCTTGTCTGATCCCTCTATCCTATTCTAAAGGTGTTGCCAATGCACTTGTTTCGCTTCTAGTGTTGCAAATGTCTGTAGGCAACGATAACCACTTTCTATCAAACGTGCCATTTGCTTGTTTACCATTTTCGTAATAAAATAATCCTAGGCAGTGTAATTCTTACCTAGTCGCGTGATCGACAGAGGGAAATCGCAGATGCGCAGTAGTTGCCGTCACACGTAGAACTTTGCCACCGCAATTGTCTGCTAGCCTTCGTAGTCTACGCGACACACGTTCTGGGGGTTGATCCATTGGTAGATTAACCACCATTATTTCATTCGTGGGTTCTCCATCATCACACGACAGACTGAGCCACTAAAAAAGAATAGTTACTTTTACTTGATAATATTAGACATTCCAATATATTTTATTGTTACAAATTTAATCTTTATACTTACCATATAGTTAACTTTTATCTATACCAAAAAATAAAATTGAACTGCTCATCTGTGATTTTCAAATAAATAATGCAAAAATTTTGATATATTGTGGGTTTGAAAAATATGAAAGCATGAACGGGCATGGGCATAGCTAATATTCAAAATATAGTTCATTATTTAACATACCTTAGGATTCCTAGGTAATGAGGCAGTTAATTTGCTATAACAATAATGTGACGAGGCACATTTAATTAAGGCGGATGACGTATTCTGTTGGTGCACCAATATCACTTCCATATTTTTCCTGTTATTAATAAAACAGAAAGTACATCATATTAAAATATAGAACTGAAAGGAACAAGTTTTAATATTATATCAAGTCATAAACAACTCAGTGTTTGACTCAAACTTCCTCATTTTAAGGAACAAGGGAATATGCTTACCATACTTGTTTAAAGCACATAAGGGATTTCAGAGTATTTCCCAGTTGAATTTTTCCTGAGCACTAACACTCAGATGTGTGTTTTTTATACTTTGAAACCAGCAGCACATTAAAAACAACTTTACTGTTGCAAATATCCATAATTAACAATAACCACTTTCCACAGTTGGGCTGTTAGCCTATTTGTATGGCAGCAATAAATTTATATAGAAATTAGATTAGAAAAAACAATCTAAGCAGTAGAGTATTTAAGCCTATTTTATTAGAAGTACAGTCCTAACAAATGAGTCACCAAGACTGTAATAATTTTGTATAACATGTACCTATGGCGAAAATCCGATAAGTCTGCTGCGAAATTGATATCTCCTGATATCAATAGGAGTGCAGCAGGTGCTGAATGAAGCTCACCAAACCTCCTCATACATTGTCTCAATTTTTCGTCAGCTGCATTCTTTTGAGTCCCACATACGTGTATCAAATTAACCTATCAAAGTTAATTAACTTATACAAAGCTGAATTATTATTTAATCAAATTGTTTTTTGTTATTTTAAGCTTTTTAATTGAATAATGACACATGTTATTTCATGGACAGTGTCACATAAAATTAACCGTAATTTTTATTTGGGCAAAATCGAATACAAAAGTAGGTACAATAGTGTTAGACTATATTATACAATCTCTGATTTTCATGGTATACAAAAAAAGCTTAATTAATTTCATATACAGAATCTAGCATAATTTAAGTTTTGGGTTACTTATAATAAATAAATAAATTTATATGATAGGTATTTATAATTTCAAGATTTTTTAAATTATCAATAAAGTGAAATTAGGGCTCTCATGACATGATTGTGTTAGATATTTTTTGTCAACCTTTTTCCTGTTGAAATAATTATATGATTCATATTATCTATAATATTTTAAAATTTAAAAAATGCTGTGTCTGTACATTTAAGCTATTAAAAAAAAACAACTGGCATAGACTGTATAAACGATGGAGAACACATTGAAATTATTTTTAGATTACTTTGTTTGTTGGGATCCACGTAAAAATTATTGGCCCGATTTTGATGCGGTTTTCGCTGATCAATAGCAAATTTTTAGATTTATAATCTGCGCTACTTTTTTTATCCTGGGAGTTCTGCGGGATTTTTTCTGGGAATTATTTAACATGGCCAGAGTGAAAAAAACAATGAATTCCAACGCAATTTTTCACTAATCGATAGCAAATTTTATGTCATAAAATACGTGATATTTTTTTATCCCAGGAGTGTCATAAAGTGGGTATTATACATAAAAGTTAGCTGATTCAGATCTGATTGATACTAAAACAATATAATCCAGAACTTTTTATATTCTCTGAGATTCTCTATCTTCGAAACCACGTTATATTAAGACTTGCCTGATATGACAGTTTTTAGACAGACAGATTTCTTTATGTATGCCTTCAGTAACATTACTTATCCTGGGTTTTTATGGGAATCTTTGGAATTCATGTATATTTATACTAAAAAATCCATTGCCCTTCTGAAAATACCCTTTGAATTTAAATACTCGCAAAGTAACTATAATCTATGTTACCTGTCAAGCACAGACAAAGTCGCAGGCAAACCCTAGTTCTATATAAAAATAAATTATGTGCCAAAGTTTTGAAAAGATGTTAGCAGGGAAGCCACAAGTTTAGTATGAAATAAAACTAAAAGTTACACATAATACTTACTTGAGCATCATTTAATTCCTGAAGTCTATATGCAGATTCCTTACGTACATCACATACAACAACAAAGTCAGCCTCTCTCCTTCCGGTAAGAAATTTGGCACGGATTGCGGCTACTACATCTATGGCTGAGCATCCACGAGGGATCTGCAAAACAATATATAAACAAATCATATACCCACTAAGTTCTTTGGAATAAGACCATCAACAACTTAGTAATATCTATAATATTTATTACTTAATGAGCATTTTACTGTAAGTACATTTTACAAGAAATTATGTATTCAAATCAAAAAGGTTTTTACCAGACTAAGTTCTATTGGAAAATATACTTACATATAAATTAAATGTCCCTAAGTCTACTTCTGACTCTATGTACACCACTTTGCGACAACTATTATCACTGATTTATGGAGAAGAATGGGCAATAAACTCCCTAGCAATATCTAGCTGCTTTTCATTTCGTTTATTACATTCTTTTATCTATTTACAGCAACCTATGAGTTTGAGGAATTGTGAAACATAAAACAGTTTTATTGCATCTTATCTTAATATCTAACATTAATTAAAAGTATTGTAATCATGATACTTTAAAAGCATGGTAATAACACTTTATTTTAATGCCCACTCTTTATATTATTTTATATGAACATTGTTTTAGAATTTATTATGAAACGTGTCACCTACCTAGGTATAGTTTTATTGCCATGTGTAGGCCTCATCAAATATTATGATAACTACATGAAACACTATTCTTTTGCTTTTTTGCTAGGCTTAGCCTCTCATTGTTTGAAAACTTGTTTATAACATAATTATTTGAGAGCAATTATAGTCTGATGGGATCTATTAAAAATAGAATGACCTAATTTGTGAAATAGCTTTTGCCCATAGCTTACCACACATTAATATTAACCCACGAGAACCATATCATTTTCCAGGATAAAGACTAGACTAGATTAGGAGTTAACTATGTCTGCACCACATTTCATCCAGATCCATTCAGCTGTTTTAGTGTGATTTAGCAACAAACATTTATTCAAACTTCCATACTTTAATATTAGTATAGAGTATAGATATACCTGACAATTTTCAATATCCCAAAATATGCCAATGGGTATATTAACAGATTTTTGTTTGTGATGCCTGTAGCGAGACCTTACTCTTGGACGTTCAACATGCATTGTTCCATCTTCCCTTAGACTATTATCTATTTCATCTGATGATTCATCTTCTATATCTAGTTTTATAAAAAAATATAACAAATAATTAATATAATAATAATAAATCTAACCTTAGGGATGTCACTCAGTGAGCACTGTTACCATAGTAATTCAGAGTCACTCCTGTATAACTGTAATTAAGACTTATTTTGATAACCTTAGACAAGTGATAATTATATAGTTTTGTGGTAATACTATTTCTATAAAACTGAGCTCTTTCAGAATTGACAGATGCAACATAGAGGTGTAATTCCTCAGTACCAAACTCTACAAGTGCTTACGAAGTTCTGAAGTAAGACAACATCATCATCAAATAAGACAGAATTTTCTTATGTCCTCTATCTAAGATGTTTTCCAATAAAATAACCAATATTAAAATCTTAAAATATACATAACATCATAAATCAGTGTCTGTGGTAGATTATTATATTTAAACTATTAAACATAGAAATTGTATATTTATATTTTTATTTATGGCAGAAAAACTTGAAGGAATATATTCAATATATCCACTATTAGAAATACAATATAATCATATAAGTGTTTCTGACTTAATATGGATTTCCTTACAACTACAACATAATTGTAATAGAAAAAAAATGCTGCATTTCAAAATGACCAATGCTTGAAATTTACCATCGGTTTGGACAAGAGCAGTATACATCACTCATTCCCCTATAAGTTTGGGTTTAGCAATGATCAGTGATATATTTACTGTTGTTTTTATTTTAAATATTATTATATCATGTTACAGATACTTGAATAAAGCTATATGAAACGGATGGAAAACTACACATTTATAAAAGATATTGAATAGTTTTTTTTAGAAGTTGTAACTAGAATAAAATAAAAAAAGTGCACCAAACGACACCATTTTTACTCTATGTCAAATAAGAAAGTTGTATTATATAAAATAATGTTAAATATCACTCTGCTTACAAACAAATATTCCCTACTCCCTGACAATGATCAATGGATTGTTATTTTAAAATATCCTCAAAATTTTATCATAAGGTTATTTACTCAGAAAACAAATGTATAGAAATGTGATAAAAGATCATCTAGGTTAAATTAATTTTTTGTCACTAAGTTTGTGGAATTTAGTTACCTAGTCAATTTTTACCACTTTTTAAGTGATTAATATGATGAGTATGTTAAATTATTCAATATTGCAACGTGGTGTAAATATTAAGTAACTGACCTGTAATCCAAAGACGTGGTGGTAAAGGGATTTTGATGGCTGGACTGGATACTGTATTGGTAAGACCTTGAGCAGAATGACTTCTTGCTCCCCTGATAATACTGGAGTCTAAACCATCAACGGACTTCCTAGGAGTCATTCCGCTAAACATTTGTGAAGACTATGATGAATACAAAAGTAAACCAACATATGTTGGAACACAACAAAGGAAAATGATAGCAACCGATTAAATATCACAACACTTAAAACATTCTTATTCATAAGCAAATTCGTCGGAAAAGCTTCTTATATAATACTGAAACCCGAATAGGCTTGAGTCAAACAAAATAATGCCATACAAAATGTAAAATTAAATCAGCTTTGCTACTACGCCATATTTTGTCAATTATTATAATTGATTACTTTCAGTGTCGCCAACAAGCTTTTTTTAATTCGCCAAGTTAGTTGTGTATTGCCGTCAAAAATCCGTAATTGTTTTTTATTTCCAATAATAGCCGTTCATTTTCTAAAAGTATATATTTACATATAATAATTGGAGGAGGCCTTTTCCAAAGGGCACACAGAAAACAAAAATAAAAAATAATTAAATTTACATATACCACAATCTTTAATGTTTTCTGATAAGAGGCTACAAATAAATAAATAAATATACTTACAGACTCTTTATAATTTAAATTAAAAATACCAAACGCACTTACAAGATACAACTATTTTTACTATCTTAACTATTTTTACTCTACTTTTTCTATATTAAAATATAAACCTATTTAATTAGCCGTGATTTTCGTAAAAATTAAAAATCTATAATATCGTCGTCACTTTCAGCATCATGCTCTGCTGCCACTGCAGAAGTGGCAGAAGTCGATGGCTGACCATAGCTTGGCAATGTTCTAACCGTGCTAATTACAGCATCAGGCAAAACATACGAGTAACAAACAGTTTTTACCATTACGTTTAAGCCCTGAGCGTATATTCAAAATGGCATTAACCATGTTTTCCTTCATTTTGTTTTTTAGTTTTGATTTCACTCCATTCATAACACTGAAAACTCTTTCCAGTTCAGCATTTGAATATGGCAAAATCAAAACTGAAAAAGCAAAATCGCATAACTCTTTGAAAGGGTTATTGCCAGTCGCATCTTGTATTCTTTCACCTCTGACCAAAATTCGACAGTATTATTCACATTTTCCCATTCCACTGAGTTTTTATTAATGATATTAGATCATTTGAATAATTCAAATGTATCAACAGGGGAGCTAAACTTTACAATCAACACAAACTCTTTCATTTAGCATTCATCAGCTTTGAGTGTAGTTAACAGTATCTAATGTTTACATTATATATAAACATTGGTTTCTGATTACTTAGCAGAGGTAAGTCCCGCTCATAAACATTGGAGAGTTTGTTTATGGACTACAAAAGAAGTCCTAGATCGACCTTATTGTCATCATATAAAATAATACGTTCATAATATGTACTTACAGTACCATTTGAAAAATGCAATTGACATTTTTTGATGAAAATATGTAGCTTTTATTTCCGTTAAATATCCCGTCAGCCGTTAGAAAGAGTTTTTCCCGTTCTCAACGTACCCAAATCCGCTGGATATGACGGGAATCCGATAAATTGGCAACGCTGATTACTTTATTTTCAGGATTTAAGTTTGATTAGCAATTACATGCTAGGTCGAATATTTTATGACATTTTGATTAAGGCTAGGGGATAAAATGCCGCCCCAATTCCCTAGCGGGGTATTTTAACCCCAAAAATATCTAAGAAATTCTTGACCCCACCCTCAAAAGTTGCCCAGTTTCAAAATAAACCCCAAAACGGGTACTAAAATCCCAATCGGGTGACCCTGTTGTTATTTATGGTGTATTTGTTATCTATCCTGTTGATTTTATTATTGAAAAGTGTTGGCTCAAGCCCAGTTTTAGTGACTCGAATGATGCGTAATCAATTGAAATAATATTGACGAGTTCAATTTGATTCGAGTTAAGCCATGCCAAATGCACTCTGGAATCTCTCTCTTTTACATCTGTTTTATTACGTGATTGGTGATTTAAGAAGCAAGTGAGGTGTGTAAGAATATGCCTAAATGGCGCTCTGTTGTTCGTGCCTACCCTGCAAGGGAACTAGCGTGAAGTTATGTATGTATGTGTATGTATTGGTGATTTATCGTTATTTAAAATTTAAATAATCTGTTAAGTGGTTATAATTTTTTTAATCAAAATAAATTAATGATGTACCGTGTATAAGAAAAATATAAAGTCTTTGGGGATATAATTAATTTAATTACGCTCATGACAGTCATAAAAAAATAAAAAATAAAATGAAGGAATATTGAAAATAGTAAAAGCAGCATCACCTAAGTAGGTTCTTTTAATGTTACATCGTTATTTTAACAAAACGGTAAACTTATGAAATCATGATCTCTTTTTGAATAATATGTCACCGTCATTTAATACAGAATTTTTGGGTCTTGTAATCAAATTATAAAAAAATATTTACACCGTGAAATGAGAACCTTTTCCATTTTTTGAAGTCTCTAAGACTAAGAAATTTGGTAAATCTATAGATGTTTGATACATGAATTTTAAGTAGTGGGGTGATGGAGTGGGGGTCCGGAGATCTTAAAATATTATTTTTTAAATAAACATAACTTTACTTGTTGTTTCACTAATATTGCACTTATATAATAGGTCCAAAGTTGAACAATCCTTTCAAAGTTCAAAAGAAAGGCAATAATCAAGAAAAGAGAAGCAAAAAACAGCGTAAGTCATCAAAAATGAAGAAAAAATGCAACAGAACACATTCACGTACACTACAAAAGTAACCATGAAAATATTCAAAATGGCGGCTATGTTTATAAAATAAATAATAAATAATTACAATCGGTTCTGGTACCCGCTGGCTGCTGCCGCGGTACGCTCGTTTCGCTCACTCCGCTTGTGCGCTTTGGTCTGAAGCTAACCTAACTTATATCACCGTTTTTGTCACTGTTCGCGACCTTTCCCCACCTGTCACAATAATATTAGTAAAAAAGTAGATGAGGTTATGTTTATCAAATATTAAAATTTCAACTCCAGATTATGATCTATGGGAGTTGCATAGAGAGTAAGTATACCTCCCTCTAACCCACTCCGCCCACCCACTACTTAAAATTCGTGTACCAGATGTCTTAGTTGCAGCCAGAAATTCTTGAACGTGCATGGTCCGACACGCACTTGCCCTAATTTTTCATCCAATTATATTATGGGAAGTTTCTGAAACAGTATCATTTTGGGAGTTTCTTTGGCCCATATGGGCAATTTCGTAAATTCAATCTGGAAACCCTAATCAGTTATCATCATTTGTCATTTGTCACTTCGTGAGTGAGTTTGCATTATAGAGTGTATTCAAGACCTATTGTTGTTATTCTAAATTATAACTTAATTTAAAAGTAAGTTGTCGTCTTATTGTATAATTCTGTAATATAACAATTTTATTACTAAAACAATATGTTTTCAGTTCACTAAAATGTCGACTAATGGAGATATCGGCGGTCTCGACGCCAGTGGCAAAATTATTAAAATGGAAGTAAGTGCATGTTGAGTTTCATTTTTCTATGTCTAAATCAGTAATATTGAATGTAATTTTCATATATATCGCCAGTTTCTGTACAAAACTCAAAGCTGGGTTCAGAAAATTTGGACAAAGGACACGGGTCACCAGATTGCATTACTCGGTTTCAGGTCGACTACAGCGCAACCTGTGATGAAAAAATACCTATATGGAAATCATGGGCTGTTAAAGGAAAAGTGCAAGAAGCTATTGACCAACTGCTGGCACTTGAAAAACAAACAAGAACTGTGAGTATTATTACTCTCAAACTAGTACTAATGTTAGTAACATGTTTTTTCATATAATTGGAGATACTTCTATATGCTTCTGTTGTTTTTCTTTCTAGGGGGCTGACATGGCTTCAACAGCAAGGATCCTAGTAACAATAGTGCAGATATGTTTTGAAGCTAAAAACTGGTCAGCATTAAATGACCACATTGTGCTGCTTTCTAAAAGGAGGTATATACATTTGAATCATATTTATACATCACAATAATAATAGTAATAACCCGCATGGGGGCTTTGTGGCGAAGCCTTAGGTGAGTAGCGACACCTCGTACCTGTACTCCGGGGGTCAAGACAAGGGCCCCACCTCCGTACTTGCCTTAGCCAGCTGGCACGGAGTGGAGGTCGCTAGAGCTGAGACTCAAGCTCCAGGGGTGGAAGTGATAAATGACATTACGTCAGAAGTAGCTCTAGTGAACCTGCAGCCCACCTCTCTACACCCCTTAGCCACTCACACCCATGTTGCCCCTGCCTTCTACGGCATTTTTTGGGGCCCATGTAGGGAGTGGCGAATCACCGTCTGCCCATTTTTCCATGTTCTCCGAACATTTCGACGCGCAGACGCCATAGTCCCCATATTCCCAGACCTCTAGTACCACTAGCAGTTCACCCCAATAGCCCGGTACTTTTTGTCTTCATTTCCCACAATAGTCCTACACTGGCCGGGGCTTGTCCTTGGGTGCATTGTTATATGGTGTAGACAGGGATAATCGCCGGTCAGTGTCGTGTCACATTTACATTAAATTTGTCAAAGGGCCTCTACGTGTTGGCCTTCCCATGGCCCCACGCAAGCCCTCGAAAAGTCCGGGACATTTTTATGGCCCGTGGTCTACAAAGACATATAATATAGTAATAATAATAAGCATTTTTATTTTAATTATAAAAAAAAATATTGCTCATAAAACTGTGGACTGTGGAAATATAATTTTAATTTCATTGTCTGATTTAATTATACATTTATATCTTTTTAGATCTCAGCTAAAGCAAGCAGTTGTAAAAATGGTTCAAGAATGTTACACTTATGTAGATAAAACACCAGACAAGGAAACTAAGATTAAACTAATTGAAACACTGAGGACCATAACTGAAGGGAAAATATATGTAGAAGTGGAGCGAGCCAGACTCACTCACATCTTAGCTAAAATAAGAGAAGAGGAAGGCAATGTTTCTGAAGCAGCAAAAATAATACAAGAACTACAGGTTGAGACATATGGTTCAATGGACAAAAGGGAGAAGGTTGAGCTAATTTTAGAGCAAATGAGGTTGTGTTTGGCCATCAAGGATTATATTCGCACACAAATAATATCTAAGAAGATTAATACTAAATTCTTTGAAGAGGACAATACTCAGGTTTGTTTTTTATAAATTTGTGAACTTACTGTACTGGTATATAATATATTACTTTTTATTGTATATCAATATTAAGTCCTTTTATTAATTAAACTCCATTTTCACTTGCATAACACTTATTTAGCTGTGTAGCTTGTTATAGAAGTGACATCATATTTTGACATTGACACCCTACATTAATTCACATTATTTTTTAACAATATAAAAAATTAAGGTAGACTAAAATAATTATATATTTTTTAATATATATATATTAAAAAATATATAATTATTATATATATATATTAATATATATATATTTTATATATATATATTATATATATTGTCCCCAATTAATATATATATATATATATATATTTTTTTTATTTTTTTTTAAATATCCACAATCAGTCGCAACCCGACTTTAACCCGACATTGGTAGCTCTTAGCAAGTTCTCGAATTTCTTCTTTTGTTGTTTTTACTCCGAGATGTTCATGAATCTCGCTGTTTCTTATATACCAGGGTACACCTGAGATAGTGCGTAGTATGACATTTTGCAGTCTTTGGATCATAGAAATGTTAGAGTTGCTTGCACTACCCCAGATTTGAATCCCATATGTCCATATTGGCTTTAGTACCATATTATATATAAGCAGCTTGTTGTCTATAGACAACTTACTATTACGTCCAAGTAACCACAACATAGTCTTGTGCTTTAGATTCATCTCGTCCCTCTTGGTTTGAGCATGATACTTCCAAGTTAATCTGCGGTCAAGATTCATTCCCAGATATTTAACTCTGTCACTATGTGGTAAAATATTCTCTCCAAGATGTATAGGAGGACAGTCTCCTTTCCTCAATGTGAATGTTATGTGTAGAGATTTCGATGGACTCGCCCTTATTTTCCATTTGTTAAGCCAACGCCATATTTCGTCTAGTCCTTTTTGTAGCTGTTCAGATGCAGAGTTAAGATCCTTGCTAGTGGCTAGTAGTGCAGTATCGTCAGCAAATGTAGCTGTCATTACTCCAGCAACCTCTGGTAGGTCTACAGTGTATATAGTATAGAGCACTGGACCCAAAACTGAACCCTGGGGTACTCCTGCTTGGATCTTATGTAGTTCTGAGCTTTCTTCTGATTCTTGAACTTGGAATAGTCTATCCGATAGATATGAATGCATGAGCAGATGGTAACTATGGGGTAAATACATTTTTAATTTAGATAACAGTCCTTTATGCCACACTTTGTCAAAAGCCTGTTGTACATCAAGAAAGGCTGAAGAGCAATACTCTTTCTTTTCTAAGGCCTCTCTGATTTTGTCAGCTACTCGATGTACTTGTTCCACCTTAGAATGGCTTTTCCGGAAGCCAAACTGATGGTCAGGTATAATCTTCAACCAACATAAAAAGCAATGTAATCTAATATTCAACACACACAGGTTTAATCCAAGTGTGACCTTATTACTTTCACTTCTATGCATCCACTTTTATTATATGCAGCATTGAGAAGTGGAACTTTTATATACATACAATTTAGGTGTCTTCAAGTCTCGCATGAACCAGTATCTTCTAGGTAAGTGTGATCCATCTTAGACTGTATTTCCACCTGACATCAGGTGCAATGTCGGTCAAACACAAACCTATACAAGATTAAAAAATATTTTAATGGACACTTTCCAATTGAAGAGAATTTTTCATTTCTAAAATTAGTATAGTTCTCAGGGGATGTGGAACCAAGTTTTTTAAGTAAAGTGTTTGTTAATACATATATAATCGCACCCTTAACATTATACAGATCTAAATCAAAATTTTGAGTAATTGGATTTTAATATCTACTACACAAAAATTAGGTATAAAATTGAAGAACTTGATATTTTTAATTAAGTTTCTATAGTTCTAAGGGTGCAATATGTCATATCAGCATTATTGAATATTTTAGGAACTAAAAGAAAAGTTCTATCGCCTTATGATAGCTGTGGACCAACACAATGGCCAGTACTTGTCGGTGTGCCGGCATTTTCGCGCTCTGGGGCAGGCCGCCGGCGCCGACGCACTCATTGGCAGTGTGGTGTTCTTAATACTGGCACCTTACGACAACGAGCAGGCCGATCTCACTCATAGGCTTAACGAAGATAAAGACTTGGATAAACTGCCTGATTACAAGTGAGTTGCTCATTATTTTTGTTTAGATAGCGTAACTACCATTTTTTAGAGTAGCAATAGGTGATAAAAATAGGTTATTTGTAGTGTTAAAGTCAGATCCGGTTTCAAGGACCAAAAAAAATTTGGATATTTATTTGTTTCATCTTCAAAACCTTGAATATTAATTAAAATTGATGAAGATTTAAAATGAAATGATAGTACGCATTATATTTTTAAGAACACTTCCTGGCCAAAAACATAATTTTAAATATTATGTTTAACGTTGAACTTAAAATATAAAGTGTAAAACTAGATTTTATACCTTAGGTTAATAAGTTTTTGTGTCTCTTTTTCAGGAATGATTTTATAAAACACATTACAACATGTTTCTTTTTAAAAGCCTGCATATTAATGAATTTTCATGAAGATTTAGGAATTCTGGGTTAAAAATACATATTTTTTCATTCTTATGAAGTATGTTTTTAGAGTTACCTTTTCCAGGATACAATCTATGTGTTTGCTAAATTTCATCAAGATCCAATCAATAACCATTTAGCCTATTTTATATTTTTTAAATTTGTGATTATAAGGAATAAAGGTTTATCACAAGTTTAAAATATTTTCAGACAATTGTTGGGACTGTTTATCAATCCAGAAATCATCAGATGGAATACTTTGTGTTCAACTTACGAAAAGATGCTTAGGGGAACCCCTTACTTTGATTCATCGGATGAAAAGGGCCAGGAGCGCTGGAATGACCTAAAGAACAGAGTTGTTGAACATGTAAGTTACGATTAAGATTAGTCTTAATTATAATTTAGAAATGTTCTAAGTTTATGTTTGAAAATATTATAATTATATAGTTGGTAGTTGTATGTATAACTGCACATCACATACATGTACACAGTGGGAAATGAACAAATCGATAAAAAAAAATGCATGTCAAGTTTTTTCTATTTTCAAAGGAGAGAAATAAGAAACAATACATAACCAGCCACTATATTGAAAATATATTGCTTTATTTTTTAATTTTTGGAGGTGTGCCTCTAATTTTTCCAGTGTATAATATGTATCTTAGTGTGTTTCTAGCATTATAAAAAGTTTTTTTAAATTAAATATATTTATATCGCAGTCGTTTCAATTCCCAGAACATCCGCATAATGTCAATGTACTACACTCGAATCACGATGAAGCGCATGAGCGAGCTGCTGGGCCTGAGCGAGACGGAGACGGAGGAGGCTCTCAACCAGCTGGTCGTCGGCAGCGTCGTGCGCGCCAAGATCGATCGCCCTGCCGGCGTCGTCCACTTTAGGTAATTACATACACGTTTATGCTAAGGAGCAAGTACCCTAAATGGAACCAGCTGGTGACCCAATGGTCCCCAAGAGTTGACAAAAGGAGTAGGGGCAGGCAGAGCAAGAGCTGGGAGGACGAGCTCGAGTATACTGCTGGACCATCCTGGAGATGTGCCGCCCTTGATAGGCAGCACTGGCATGAGCTGGAGGAGGCCTTTGCCAGGAGAGACCTGATTTAGTGGGAAACATTGAAAAAAATACCTCGTCTTAGATTCGAGGCTATATTATTATATACACATTTAGCTCTTGCTACATTCCTATAACTCATTATTCATTCTCTTACTTTACTCTAGGCACAATTTAACATTACATGTTTGGAATTTATGACAAATTTTAACTAATCTGGTGCTATTATCCAAATGTGTTTGTGTCTA
Source organism: Dendrolimus kikuchii (assembly GCA_019925095.2). Lineage (NCBI taxonomy): Eukaryota > Metazoa > Arthropoda > Insecta > Lepidoptera > Lasiocampidae > Dendrolimus > Dendrolimus kikuchii. The sequence continues at coordinate 10,505,404 of CM034398.1, read as the reverse complement.
GTACATTTCGGTCACTGAACTAGTTTACCTTTACAGTACTATTTATTTATTAGAACATGTTTATGTTCTTTATTAGCAAGCAAATTACAGTCCCTAATAGTTCATTGTTTATGTTTACACAAGACTCTCTGATCACTGACTGGTACGCTAAACACTGACCAAGTGAACTAATAGACCTATTCATATTTGGTAATATGAAAGACAAACATTACTTTTAGTAGAGTGTAGAGCACTGGTACTTATAGTATCTCGTTCATGATTACACAAGACTAACTTTAACTGGTATAGTAAAATGCAACTATATAGATTGCACAGTCAGCACTGTAAGCTCACGGTTTTTGGATATCCAAATTAGTTCAGTTTATGCAGACTCTGGATTGTGTTCATATACTCATATTCATATTGTATGTTTATCGTCTATCATATATAATATTCCGATTATAAGCCTCGTCGAAAGGCTCTTGTGCGACGACCGCGTAACGTCCTGACGGACAGAGTCGACGTTATTACGAAACGGCTGGCCCGGATCAGTCCGCCCACGGTTAGAACAGTAGGCTGGCAGGCACCGACAGACAGACACAGACGGCGGCGTCTCAGACGCCGCCAATCAAGATCTCTCCACGTCCCCGCGAGGGACGCTAGGAGACATAGCTCACCCCACAGGATAGACTAGGCGTGTTGCTGGGAAGTTTCTTTCGCCGTTTCTTCTCTCCCAGCCATAACACGTTGCGAAACGGCAGTAAGATAGCGTAGGCCACCGCAAACCACCGATCCCGGCCCGCCGTGATCCTTCCCTTCGGGCTTTATATTACCCGTCGCCCGTTCTCAATTAGTATTTTGTGTCGCCCTATGGTGGGCATCATTAAATTCATTCCCCATTCATGGCAACAGTCCAGCCGAGGTAAAACTCCTTAGGGAGCTCCCTCGAGCAAGTTGCCCCCCGGGCTCGAGCGCCTTCGCTTCGCGAAGGCACTCGCCCCAAAGACCCCGGTAAAGTTGTAAGGTCTTCGGACCAACAACATAAAGTCAAGTCCAATAAAAAAAAAAAAATATATAATATTAATTTTGATATACAGTATGTAAACACGGCTTGTGGCGTGTGTAGATGTTGAATGTTGAAAGAAGAATGAGGGATGATGATTGGGGTGGCGTGCCCACGCCGTCTTGGGATGGCGGCCGATACCAGATGATAATTCTGTCAATATTATCACAAATCTATCAACTATTATTCGAACATCGGCAACTGCCACGGGTGACAAGAAAGAATAAATTAACTTTAAAATGCACGATTTGTGCAAAAATGTCAACACTCTTGTCCGAAATTCGCATTTCAGAATATCGCGGGTTAAAATCACGGCCGGCAAGCGTGGCAGTTTTCTGACCTAAAGTACATATCGTCACAATTATATAGTGCTAAACTTAAAAAAAATATTGTGATGAAACCTGCATATCAAGATTACCGTTGTGTCAAACCCGTAAAGCCCGCCTTTGACAAAGATTTGTAATATATGGTGCAAAATAGTTTTTTATGTTTCATGACTTCCAAATAACATTTGTATATAAGTACCTATGAATAAAACACTACTGCATAAAGAAAAATAGAATTTGTACCAATGAAAGCAATATAGAAGGCTTTTATCTTTTTCAGTCTCAATATGGATTCTTCGGATCGTCTGAACGAATGGTCAAATAACTTGAACAAGTTAATGCAACTGGTGAACAAAACAACGCATCTCATTAACAAGGAGGAATGTGTTCATAAACACCTTCTGGCAACAGCTGAAGCATAACGTAGTTTATAGATTAATATTATTGTCACATTAAAATTTGATATCACTTAACATATTAAAATTTGTTTTAAATATGCGTTTATCTTCATTAAAAACTAATTCTAAATGGCGTTATTAAAAAAACCTATTAGGTATTTTGATTTTCTTTAGAGTCCATTTTGGCAGAAATGGAACTTATGAAATAATTTATCTCAGAAACTACTGAGTCTACATGGATGTTTGACAGGCAAGCGTAGTATATTACGGCGCTACAAAGTTACTTATTAATTGTAGTGAAATTGCGGAAAATATTTTAAAAAATCCATTTTTTTGTTTCGGGTATCGTTACCGAGATCTACAAAAATAGCAGCAACATTGTATCATAACTTTAGTGAAATCAATACTTTTAAAATCATGCATTTTTTACTCTTTTCCCCGAGTCATTAAATCATGAGTAAATAGGGTGTCTTTTCTGTAGGCGAGCTCCATATCTCTCATGCTAGACCGCGTCATCGCTTAACATGAAATAAAACTGGTCAGTAGTTTCCACAGTATAACGAGCGTAGACCAGGGTCCCAATTCTGTTATTTCAATACCTTGGCGTTGGGAGCTATTCAAAGTACATTGCGATAGTGGCAAAAATTCGTATTCTGCTAAATTAAAAATATCTCCATATCGTCGCGGCGAAATAATAGTACATTTGATATTACTATTAGCAGAAACGACTATTGAAATACTACCAAAATTAAAAATGATTTCCTGAGTTTTTGCTTATAAATGTAGAATGGCGTGCCACGAGTACGCCATTGGAATAGACAGAATACCGAAATCTGGCAATCAGTCGATAACGTCCAGCGATTTTGACGACATAATAATAGCAGAATTGGGGCCCCGGGTGTCGGTGTTATCAGCAGAGAAATAAGTAATACTACGGTTTCAAGTTTGTTTCTATGTATATTATATTAAAATTGAACCAAGTAACTTTTTTTATTAATACTGTGACTAACCCACTTTTCGTATTAATGACTTGGGTTCGAATCCTGTCCGGAACACATATACACCGCTTAGCCAGTTTTTATGACCTAATGTGCATATTGTTACAATTACTGAGTGAACGCAAATTTTGTGGGGATGTGCAGGTTGAGCTTCTAGATAGCTGACGTAAGCAACTGGCCAGTCCACCTCCATTCAATAAGCATTGTGGGTACTGTTTTCTCGTCTGAAATTCCACGAATCCGCCTTAGACAAGCATGGCGGATACCTACGATCTCCTAAATAGAGGAGATCAGTGCCTGAGGGTGGGACGTTAATATTCAAATAGCAGTTCAATGCCTAAACGTTTTTTTGCATATTTTTAATTTTTCCTAACAACCATGGAAGAAGATTGTTTTTCCATGCTAACAACATAAATTTATTTAATGGTGTTTTGTTCGTATTTTTTTGTTATTTTATAGCTTACATAATTAGGAGTGTAGTGTTTTTATTAGTGTAGTTATATGCAAATTCTTTATGTTCAATAGTGCAGCTTTATCTACGATAGTGTTAAAGATAGGTCGTTTCACGCAGGTTTGGCGATGGGTTTAATGCGTTACTTGAGATGTGACATTGTTAATGACGTTAAATTTCACAGATAACGTATGTAAAGTATGTAGATGACTAATGTGGCTATGCTCTAACGACGTCGTTTTTTAACGCTTTAAATAAGACTCAGTCGGTCACAGTCTAACGGTCTTTTTTATAGTATCTTTGTAGTTTGTATCTTTAACAATCTTAAACAAACGTACAAACTTACTCTTACCTATAATGAATAAGTCCATAAATATTTAACACTAACGCAGGTATGGCCGCAGTATCAAGATAATTCAATTAAAGTTTTACATAAAATAATCGCCGTTGATATGGAAGTGATTTTAAATACTATGTTTGAAACACCTCATACATTCAATGAAATTGATAAGATACCGACCAAAATTTATGAAATAATAATTAATTTGTAAATAACTAATATTTATATGGTTAAATTAAAATACGCCCGAATACTTAAGAAACCTCTTTTATGTATAACACATATTTATAAAGTTGTCATTTTATTATTTTTTGAGAATAGGCCTGGTACCAATGGCATATTTTTTCATTGTTAGATGTGATAGATAGGTATGTGAGCTGTTGGTAGGTAATACCTACCTTTGATGTTACAAATGTCCATAACTGATAAGCGACAGTACCCGGCTTCAATTAGGGAAAACCGTCCCATACATACTTAGCTTATTATAATCCAGATGTCTCGGGTTCAATATTTCTTATGACAGATTACGGTAACAACGTTTCCTATATTAGGTACTCTGTTCTGTTTGTCACTGGTACAATACTAGTGCTATCAACACTAGTACTGTGTTATTTACAATATAAAAATTTATAAAATGTTGTCATATTGTATATAATTATCTAAGGATTTTATTGCCTGATGGTCTAAGATTTGGCGCGTTTAGTCCACTTAGATTCAGAGGTACTGTGATCGATTCCCAATAGGCACTATCAGAAGTGACCTTTTTTTTTGCTTCAAGGTTAAAGTTATCAGTTGTACATTAACCTATCAAATCGTACCTAAATTGCTTATCTTAGAAATACTAACGTCTATTTGTCTGCAGATAAAAAAAAACGTAAATGCATACAAATAATTAATAATTTATTAATTATATTATTATTCTTAAACGTTAACATTGATAACGTGACTTATTAACATAATAAACAAATGGATGGTGTAACCAATATATCGAAAACAACAAATGTGGAAAAAACGGTTATAGGCCATGAACAATCAAGAGTTCCGTAGGAATAACAAAAGTTCACTATTTTTGTCTCATGGGCTACAGAATCAAATTTATATATTCAAAACTTCTCAACTTAGTTATCTCCTTACCAATAATAGCTACCTAAACAATTTTCTAAATAAGTTTTAATTGTTAACGAATTATCATACGCTTGCGTGTAGGTAGTATTTTTTTGTCATCCCTCAAATTAAATATAATGGTGACCACCTCAAATTATGTGTAGCGTTTTGTGCAGCGGCAGATACACCTTCGGACTAAAATTCATCAATATCTACCTATAAGCTAGATTCAGTAGGTGTCCTACATAGGCAAACGGACGGGAAAACATGACAGTTGATATGTACTATGAGTTTCGGTAGCCACTATGCGTTCCTCTATCCCGTCCCCTCTATCCTATTTGTCCTGTCTGATCCCTGTATCCCACCCTTCCTATCCTATCAAAAACGCTAGTATCGGGTTGACTTCGCCCATTCTGTAGTAAGCGTCTTATAGGCTATGGTAATCACTTTATTAGGTAGGCCGTCTGTCTGTTTGCCAGCTTGATAATACTTCTTTTTAACAAAAAACTAAACCGACTTCAAACATATTTGCAAAATATAGTATTTTTTTATGTTTTACTTCGCACCGACTTCCAGATGTTTGACTTGATGACTTTTTAGTTTGAAGTCGGTTGTTTTTGTTGAAAAAAAAATATATTTTTTACTTTTTAGTTGCACAAATACTTGACTAGCTTTAGAAATAATATATTAGGCGCCTGTAGAAATTGTACTTCTGGCACGGGTATACAAGTTTGCCTTTCGAAGAGTGTAGGTACTCGGTGGTCTTTAACAAGGGTTGCTCACGATTTTCCTCGGATCACTCCTGACTTGGTGACAACGGGACTACATCAGAACTACTGTTACGAATAAAAAAAATCGATCCACAATTGACGGAAAAATCCCGTAACAAAAAACATGGGTACAGTCGAAAACCCTCTTCCTTTTTAGTCGTTTAAAATAGCCTGATCAACCCTAAATGATTTTATTAACACTGGGACATGGACCACCTTTTTTAGGTGTTCGAAGTTGAACCAACCCAATTTTCTTTATGCATAATAACAAACTGTATTATCTATACCAGCAACTGGCCTGTATTTAATAAATGGGAACAAATAAGTTTTTAGTCTATAACAACGATTATAAATTGTCTCCGGAACGCTAAAATTGTATGTCACTATAATCATTAATTATAACACGTCATTTAACACCTGTGAGTTGCTCATTCCTAAACTGATATCTCCAATACGACGGTTTGCGTATCGCAAGTCTTTAAACCATGATTACTGTAATAACCTCAATGTTAATAACAACTACTTTAGTGCTTATTTTTAGGCTACTAAATGCAAAATGGAAGCCACCAATTTTCGGTGTTTATCAACAGAGAAATAAGTTCTATTATTTCAAATTTATTTTGATGTATATCATACTGAAATTAAGACAGGTAAATAACTGTTCATTTTTTTAATAATCTTAATAAATTTAATTTTAAAAATATTTTAACATGTTTATTAACAATATAAAATTAATTCACAGTTTTAGGACCAAATTAATTTTGGGGACATAGTTTATTTTTTATTGCTGAAGGACAGCAGACAGGCTGACGGCCCAACTGTGATGGAAAGTTTTTACCGTCGCCTATGGACATTAGCAATACCAGAGGCCCTGCCAATGTGTTGCCGGCCATGAAGGAGAACCTGCAACCTTGCCACTGATGCCGGAACACAACTCAAAAATTCTATGGTGGCATACTCTAGACTAGTGGTGGCAGCCATCCAGACGGGCAAATACCCTGACACCGGGCTGTGGATTGTTTTGTCGCCTCTTACGATAGGCCGCCCGGCCTCAGAAATGATTATTCTTTTTCCGTTCCTGCAAGGAGAGTATTATTCTAAAACGTAAATAATAAGCACATTAATTGGTTTTAAATTAAAAATAAAAAACCAAAGACATTATAACTAAAATACATTATGTAGCAGATCACTGCCAACGGGGAGCGTGCCCAGAAGGCTGGCTGCATTGCCACGCTGTATGGCAATACTTATTTGTTGTGCAAAATATGAGCCAGCCTTCTGATCACGGGTAGTGTCAAAGAGTTTCTTACATATGTCTTTAAAGAAACTCTTGTTGGTTTGTTGATTGGTTTTTCAATATTAAAGACAAAATATGAATTTTATTTAGCGTTGAAGTATTTTAAGTGAAATGTAAAAAACAGTTCGATTCTATTTGTAGAATCGAAATATTTTTTTAATATAATCAAATAACCGGTATTTTATAATAGTAAGATTATTTACGTAAAAGGCCGATTCCATCAAATTACAGTAGGTACCAATATCATATTACTTTGTATATCCCTGCAATTGTACGGCTAGGTAAATAACAGTTCTGTTAGGTTCATTCATGTGAATAGATTTTATTTTGCAGTTAAAAACATGGCTAAAGAGGACATATCCAGTCTTAATTGGTAAAAGTGATGACGGCACAATTCACGTCCACAAAGATGACGACGTTTATGAACAAAAATTTTATCTTGGGGACCACCTCATGGTAAGAGACGGTGGATTAGTACGTCAGTTAGTTAAAGTTATTCTTCCACGATTTCTATTACTGTATTAGCTTGTACTTCTATAGAAAATCGTTGTAATTCTGAGGGCAGACGGAACAACCAAACTGAACCAATTTGGTTGAAAGTCACGGAACTCAGAACTCAGCACAATCATAATGATACACATAAAGAAAGCTTATATGATTTCGTTGCATTGATTGATACATACCTACAAATTGAAACACAAAGATGTTAACGAAATCTTTCAATCTTATTTTCGCCGAAATCCTACTTAATATCAAATCTATATATGTAAAAGAAAGTCGTGTTAGTTACACTGTTTATAACTCAAGAACGGCTGTACCGATTTGGCTGACTTTGGTGCGGAGGTAGCCTAGAACTAGGAGACGGACATAGGATATTTTGTATCCCATTGGAATCACCTGGACAGATTTTGGTGATTTTGTTTTTGTGTTTGAGTGGGGGTCGCCGGATGGTTTAGATTCGCAATTAGAACCGGTAGGTGGCGCTGAGATCGGACCTAGTTTTTATTTTTTCAGAACAGGACAACGTCTGCCGGGGCCGCTAGTTGTTTATAAATGTAATAATTTCAAATATTTATGATACTTTAACTTTGCTTGCGTATTATTAGCTTTCATCCTAGCTTTTTTTAGTATCAAAGCAAAAATCTCTATCCGTAACTATATTGATCGTATTTTATGATAATATATAGTTAGTTATAATAATAAATATAACCCTGTGAGGGTAGGTTTGCACCAGGGATCCGCCTAAGTCCTTACCTGTTTCTGCTGGTCATGGATGCACTGACTGCAGAGGTACAGGATGAGGCCCCCAGGTGCATGTTCTTCGCAGATGATACTGTCCTGGTGGGTGAAGATGGGGTGGTACTTCAAAACAAACTAGACAGGTGGTGGCAAGCGCTAGAGGGCGTTAGATTATAAATCAGCAGAACCAAAACCGAATATCAGTTTTGTGATTTCGGCGGGACCACTAGTGCCTCTTAAACTAGAATCAGCCGCACTACCATGTAACCCCGAATTCAGATACCTTGGTTCACTACTGCAGAGTAATTGTGTTAAAGAGACAAATGTAAGGAGAAGAATAAATGTAGCATGGCTAAAGTGGAGATAGGTAACCGGTATGACGTGCGACAAACTAATTCCACTGAAACTAAAAGGTGAAATATATACTCGTAAATCTGTCATACAACCAGTCATGTTATATGGGTCCGGAATGATGGGCCACTAAAGTGATAAACCACAAACGTCTCCACTCAGCTGAGATGAGAATGTTGAGATGGATGTGTGTTGTTACAAGAATGGATAAAGCGAGAAATGAGTACCTACGTAATCCTACGGGATCTTTGAACGTTGCACCCGTGACTGAAAATTTTTCAATAAAGTATTATTATGAAAAATTGATGGGAAGAAGAAGTTGGTATGGATATATAATGAGGAGGGATGAAAGTCACGTGACAAAAAGAATGTTAAATTACAAGATGGATGGGTACAAATGTAAAGGTAGACCAAAAAAAAGATGAATGGATTGTGTGAAGGATGATATGTGGTGTGACAGAAGATGTATGTCAGAATAGAGGAGTGTGGAAGGAAAAGACATTGTGCCGACCACAATTAATTGGGATATGGTGAAAGAAAAGAGAGATAGTTAGTCATAATAATATTACCTATGGGGATAAAAAGTAAAATTACTTTTTAGATGTTAATTGAAATAATAATTGGACTTTATTATAAATTTTACAATAAATATCTAACACAAATACTATTGTAACATTTATTATGTTACAATAGTATTTGTGTTAATTTTATTTGCACTTAAAATGTTTTTTCAATGTGCAGTCAGTGGATGCTGTTTATTTCAATGGAATGTCTCAGAATGGTGATGCTGTTATTTGTGGTTTAGCGAGGAGGCCTAAAAAGACTTGCGACACGTTTGTTTATCTTAAGGTAAGTTACAGTTACACTTACCTACTGCTGAACTCAGAGTCGGATAATGACTCATTAACTATTACTTACTATTCACTATTTTTATAAATTCAATCTCCAATGAACTTACTTCTTCCCATCATCTCTATGCAGACGATTTACAAATCTATACACAATCACCTGTTGCGACATTACAAGATGCAGTCTTAACAATAAACTCTGACTTCGATCTCATAGCACAATGGAGTAAATCATATGGATTACAAGTAAATCCCGAGAAAACTCACCTAATTATCATAGGTAGTTCACGGATGCTGTGTAGAATTGACTGGATCTGCTTACCAAATTTCATATTTAATGGTACACATATCCGGTTAGTGAAAAAGTAAAAAATCTAGGAGTCAGGACCCCACATAACCGAATTGAGTCGACGTATCTTCCTCTCTTCGAAATCCCTCGGAAGGTTAAAAAACTTCCTGCCCATAGCCACCAAAGTTAAGCTTGCAGAGTCCTTACTACTCCCCATTCTTGATTCTGCTGACGCCAGCTATATTGATTTGACTCAAGAGCAACTTAATAAGCTTGAGCGCCTCCAAAATTTTTGTATAAGGTTCATATTTGGGTTACGCAAATACGACCACGTCTCTGAATTTTGTAAAAAACTCAAGTTGTTGCCAATTCGTTTTCTCCGGAATACTCATATTCTTTCACTCCTTTACAGTGTGCTGTTTATCCCCACAATACCGTATTATCTCAAAGAACGCTTTGAATTCGTCTCTTCCTCTCACAATTTACGACCTTCTACGAATCTTAGACTTAATACTCCCAAGCATTATTCATCTTTGTTCAATAATTCTTTTACTGTACAAGCTATTCGACACTGGAATGAGCTACCTGTTACTGTTAGACAAGCTAAATCATTAACAATATTTAAGAACATGACAAAAAAGCCTACCTGCAATATGTTTGATATTTTTACGTATATTTATGTATATGTATATATATATATATATTTATGTATGTGATATCAATAGGTGTATTTATATACGTCTATTATGTATAATTCCTACTTATATAATATTTTACATACTTATATGTTCATAAATAAATAAAATATATGTAAGTAACTGCATATCCTGTAATATTTATGTATACCACCTTTGACCAATATAATATGTTTTATTCCTGCCACGGGTTGTCTGGAAGAGAACGCTTCTTAGCGATAAGACCGCCCATTGTGCACATTTAGAATATTTGTAGGCTATAAGTCTTTCTGTGTTTTCTGTAATGGTGCACAATAAAGTGTTATCTATCTATCCAGCAAAGTATTCTCGCCGACAATTGTTGACTGTTTCTGCCTGGCACAGGACTGTGTTGGTCAGTGACGGAACAGTCTAGTGGTCAGTCTTAATACTTTTCAATACAAAGAATATTATTTGCCGGATAATGGGCAGCGACGTTTATGAAACGAATACCTATGAACGTTACGTCTACGTTTATTACAAGAGTTTAGGTAAGCCTAAAACTTTGGGGCCAAATTGTTTTAATAAAAGAATTCTAGTTGTATTTTCAACTATCTGTTCACTTCCATCTCATCACTGTTTCGCTTGCGAATGTTTTGATTTTATTACATAATTATGTAATTTTATTTAGTACTTTCTCTTTTCTCTAATATAGGTAGCTGGGTACGATCTTTTATTAAGTCCTATGTTACCTGATACGTACATTCAGCAAACAATGCTGGAAGAAGGCGAGTACAAAGTTCAAGGATTGGAAATTGTCAAATTTATACCGATGAGAACTTGGAAAATAATGTACAAAGGAGATATGAAGTAAGGATAGATTATACCTAATGTTTTTTTTTATTATATTGATGATTGAAATTTTTTCGGATTTAGTCTAAAGGTTTCCACGCGGTAAAAAAGTAATGGTGGTAAGGTAAAGGTGGTACTCGCAACTTATTTAGGTAAACGTTGTAGATTCGAATCCTCGCAGAAAGCTTGCAAATCTTAGGCAGTTTTCCGGATCTAATAGAAAATTCTTTACAATACACCGTTACAGAATACGTCTTATAGCCTAAAATATTCTAAATATGTACAATTGAGGGTCTTGTCGCTGAAAAGCGATCTTCTCCCGACAGCCCGTGGTAGGAATAAAACAGATGAAAATGTGTCGATACCACGTGTTGACGGAGACGAAAACATCGTCATAACCTTATCCAGATCTACCTGTGAATCCCGCTAAGCTACCTTGGACAAGTGTGGCGGTAAACCGTCAGTTGTCCTAATCAGGAAAGCTCTTGCTCAGCAGTAAGATGTTTATCGACTGATACTGTAATGTCTTATTATTAGACAACGCTGATTTTCGGACCCTTGTAATAAGAACAAGAACAATAAGGGTAATAAGAACAAGAAAGTTTGAATCTTAAGCTAGGGCACGTTTACCTTATGTACGGTACGGTTCTGTAGTGTCGTAAGAGTTTCACTACTTATTGTTACCCTTTTTTTTAACGAGGGGAATTCCGATTGAGAACTGCGCGAGGGGGAAAATCGTGGCCGGTGTGTGGGATTCACCAGGTCGGTGGTAGTAGCACCTCACGTGTGAAGTACTATTGCCACACCGCGGTCAGGGATAAGTACTCACTAAAACTCTTCGGTGTCTCATCCTTCGCCCTTATGCCAAGGGCACCGGTACACGGTCTAGCATCGCTGTGGGCCCTGGCAGGCAGTGTCTTAACGGCCTCATCCACTGCTGAAGAACTACTTTTTGTCCCGGCATCTTCAGACTCTGATATGCATGGGGCGGTCTGTAGCGCGCCCCACGGGAGGAAGAAGTGAGCACAGCGAAACATAGCGCGCCCCCATCTCGACATTATAACGGCGGGTGAGAACCCTTTCCCCAGGGACCTACCTGCGCCGCCACTTCCTGCTACCCTAAGTCATCTCACGCTTTTATAAGCAATCATATCAAAGTACTGTTTACAGCTGCAATATTAAATGTTACAGACCTAAGAGTAATTCGGATAAGAAAATCACAGTGGAAATGAACTTGACTTGGAGTGCACATTGGTCTCCTTTTAACTTCGACTGGCAGATTTCTCCAAGTTGTATGGCAGCAGATCTAGCCAGGGAACAGTGGTCACGTGATTATTTCAAATTGCTCACAAAGTAAGACCGAAATTTTATGATCTACATTAAACTCCACCGACATCTCTTGTTATTTTATCCTCAATTATAATATCTATCTATAACTGTTATATGACTTATATGTTTTGTACATTTATTTTTATTTTGACATGAAACAGTCATAAATATTATTTATACAGATTTAAATTATTATTACAGTAACATTATTGATCTGTTATAATCTAATAGTCACAAAAAATTTTTTTATTGAAATAAAAAAAGTGCGCAGAAGATTTTGCTATCTACATCAGACTAATAGTTAACTAAATTGAATTCTGACCCACTACAAAGTAAATTAGGCAGGTAAAAGCAGTTATTTGTGTTCTCTGTTATATGCTATTTGTATAAAGAACAATGAGATTATAATTATGTACCCAAGAAATTTCCTATCATGTTGCATACATACCATCTATATTTTACATAGCCTACATTCCTACAAGCTTACAATATAATAAACTCCTCGATAACTTAAAATATAGAAAACTACTTTATCGAGAACTTTTAAATGTTGATTTTGTGTTAGATAAATTATATCATAATATTAATGCTTATGTTGTTGAAAATATTTTATTAATGATCAATAGATTATTGATTGTACACGTATATTCAAAATGGATTTATTTGCTTATATCTATAAGTTATGGTAGAAAAATAATAACTTGGTTATACGGCTTAAAGCATGCTGAAATGCCATGCCGTATATGGCCAGTTGTGAAAACTCTATCACAACTTTGCTGAAAATATTTTGAATTTGCTCATTTTTTTTAAGCAGATGCAAAATCTTCAAGCTCGTGTTTTGTATTTCAGATACCATCAATCTCACTATGAGCAAATGGGCTATCTTAAAGGCACGGTTTTGATCGATGGAAAAGAACATACATTGAATATGCCTTGCATAAGAGATCACAGCTTCGGTAACGATATCTATGAACCTAATATAATTAATTATTTATTGATCTCAATAAATGTCATTTTGTTAGAAGAATATTGAAAGTTTAATTAGTAATAAGATTAATAAAAAATATTAACAATTAGCTGAACTGTGATTATTTTTCGTATAGTGACTGGTAATTCGCATTCTTACCCTATACGTTTAATTTTTCTTGTATCCCTTTCTGGAGACTGACGCACATGATTTGTAAAGGTTTCGTAAAAAGTAGCTATGGACCCTAAAATTTTTTGCAACTTTCTTACTGTCTTATACATATCAAGATAGAATAAGTTTGTAGGCTTCTTTAAAGATCTTAAAGAAGCCTACAAACTTACTTTAAGATAATATGAATAAGACCGTTATTTAATAGCATTAGAAATTTTTTAAAAGCTTTTATAGTCAAAGCAATTTGTCTCGACAGGTCACGTACGTGATTGGAAAACTTTTCATCGTTACGTGTTACACTTTATGTTTCTTGAAAATGGCGATTGCTTGGCTGTTGGAAGTGTATCGCAACCTGTATTACTGTCCCAGTAAGTTCTTCATCAAATAATAATAGTTATGGCTAATCTTCCCTATAATCTACTGAATGCAAGTTTTCCCAAATACGTCTATGGGTGATACATATTTATTTTGCATTCTTTTAGTTGGAGTTAAGAATCAGTTCGCTAATAGAAAAATTTTAGACTCACTGAAATAAGGGTCGTATCTACCTACCTACACGTAACTACTGCAACAAGATTGCAAGTTTTTAGGATACTATAAATTAAAATTCTTTTTAAAAAACAGACGAATTAGAAACCTCCTTCTTTTTGAAGTCGGTTAAAAAAATGCTCATGAAACAAAAAGATCTTTGAAAAGAACAAATTATAATTTACATACTGATTTTAAGAAAACATGGCTCTTATTAACCTAGCTTTGTAAACAAATGTTTTCCAGTCGATGACTTTATTCTCTGTTATTAACATTACTTTGGTATTACATTTTCAGCCTCACCATTGGTTATGTATGTCGTGCGTCCGATCAAAAGGTAGTTCCAATAACTTACAGTGACTTCAAATTGTATCACCATGGCGAGAATCAAATACTTCCCAGAGATTATGGATTTGTGTTTGTAGCAGGTACGTCTTTTAGCTATTCGAGTTATGGTAGTAGTTTTTGGAATTCGAGTGTGTCATACTCCGCAATGAAGAGGCGGAGACGAGGTGAAGAGGATGACCTACGGCCGCTGCAAGCGGGCGGCGCGGGTATGTCCCGTCTGTGTGCCGTCGAGATGGGGGCGCTTCGATGTTCCGCGTGCGCACATCTCTCGTAAGCCTCGGTTACACAGAGAATAGTCGCTGCGATTAGGCACTTGCAGCAAATATTCGCCGTGTGATCGAGGCTTTTTTAGGGTGTGTTAGATGAATGAGAGAAGGAAGGAAACCCGAGGGTCTTAGTGGATATCCCCGACTTGGGTGGAAATTACATTTCACCCAATGTGGCGAATCCCACACGCCTCGTCGACCGCGCTTCCCCGTACTTATAAGTCCTTAACTCCGATTATAAGCCTCGGCGAAAGGCTCTCGTACGACGACCGCGTAACGTCCTCACGGACAGGGTCGACGTTATCACAAAACGGCTGGCCCGGATCAGCCCGCCCGCGGTTAGGACGGCAGGCTGGCAGGCACGGACAGACAGACACAGACGGCGGCGTCTCAGGCGCCGCCAATCAAGATCTCTCCACGTCCCTGCGAGGGACGTTAGGAGACATAGCCCCCCCACAGGATAGACTAGGCGTGTTGCTGGGAAGTTTCTTTCGCCGTTTCTTCTCTCCCAGCCATAACACGTTACGAAACGGCAGTAAGATAGCGTAGGCCGCCGCGAACTGCCGATCCCGGCCCGCCGGGATCCTTCCCCTCGGGCTTTATATTACCCGTCGCCCGTTCTCAATTAGTGCTTTGTGTCGCCCTATGGTGGGCATCATTAAATTCATCCCCCTCTCATGGCAACAGTCCAGCCGAGGTAAAACTCCTTAGGGAGCTCCCTCGAGCAAATTGCCCCCCCCGGGCTCGAGCGCCTTCGCTTCGCGAAGGCACTCGCCCCAAAAACCCCGGTAAAGTTGTAAGGTCTTCGGACCAACAACATAAAGTCAAGTCCAATAAAAAAAAAGTCCTTAATCTGATTTCCTTGATTTTTGTTCCTAAAAAACGGAGGTTTTGGTAGGAACATAAAGAGTGTTTAATTGAAGGTTACTAAAAAGCATACACAGGGTTATTTATATACGATAACACAACATATGCCCCGCGCCTCAGTGCTCATATATACTCAATAATATTGCTTAAATTAATAATATTTGATTGTAGATGGAAATACATACAGCGTAAAAGTGCAAGTAAACGATGAAGATACGTTTTTCATGGGTAAAGAGAAGGAAGTAAAATTGTACGAGCGTTGGTCAACTGTAGAAGTGAACGGGATTAAAGGGTGGGGTTGTCTTGAATGGCTATACAATAATGTTACTAAATAACAGGAAAATCTTAAACGTTGTTATAGCTTCGTTCAACTATTTTAAACTAAAATATTCTGAAGTGATATCTTTAGATCTCTTTATCATGGTAATAATATACAGGCAGGACAACCGTCCGCTTAAAACATAACACCACACAATGTTTTCTTGCCGTTTTGAATGAAAACTCTTTATTGTTCACCATAACTTAAAGCTAGATAATTTAATATGAATACATTTCCATTAGAACAATGGGCGGCCTTACCACTTCCAGGCAACCCAGCGTCCAAAGAGACATTAAAAGAAAAAATAAATAACACGTTTTGTTATTATGTCCAGTCAATTAAATTAAATGATCGACAACTATTGAAAGTATCTGTAGTTGCTTTTCAATTTTATAATGAATTACTTATCAGAGTAAAATGGGCTTGCACAGATGATACGTACGTATCACGATTACTAGATCCTAGTGACATATTATTACAGCGAAGATAGATATATTAAACATCAAGGCAAAACATTAAAAAACTGGCATTTTGTTTTATATTACCCTTCTTCCACAATATCACTATAAGATGATTTATAAACTTGCGATATTATAAAGGCTATAATGTGACTGAACATTTTTAGGTCCACACCATCGTTTTAACTTATAACTTCCTTCGTTAATGAATATTTATTAAAATAAATATGTATTAGGTTTTTTTCAGTAAAAAAAAAACAAGGAAATGAGAGAAAAATTAATTATATTTTGCAATAAACATTATATTACAATATTTTAGTATTGATACTCCAGTCTAGTTTCATAGTTTGTAAAAGTAAATAAAAAATGTAAAATTAAATTGCAGTTTCATTGTTCTATCAACCATATTACATTTAAAAAAACTTCCAGGAATAATCTTATCTTCAAATTTCAATAGTCCTCAGAATGTTTTTAGTAGCATTTTGCTTTTATTTGCAATTGGTATTATCAATAATGTTACAATTTATTTAATCCGTAACTAAATGTGACTAATACTGATTTAACTTTACATATAAAACGATGAAATAAATTAAAAAAATACTGAATATTCCAAACAATTGCGTAGTTCATAAATTTATAGAACAAAATCTATCCCAACACAAGACCATACCCATAACAAAACAACATATGCGTCGTAGATAGTTTGCCTAGAAATTATACTGCGTATTCCTCTGCATTACTGATGATTTGGAATCGTGTTGGCACAGATATATTCCTAATTGGCGGCATTAATTAAGGCTGCCGTGAAATACGACATTTAGTCCTGGCACGCTTATTGTCAACACTGCTAAAGAATAAAAATATATGGTCATTCGTAAAACAATAGTCATACGCAAACCAATACAAGATGATAATCTGTTCAAATGAATATTTTTTAGGATGCACAGGGCTCCTTAGGGTTGAAACGTAACATTCATGTTTTTAAATAAGTTATGAGTATTATAATTAAATTCTAAATATGCCGTGTCTGTATATTAAAGCTATTAAAAAAAATGGAATAGGCTACATAGACGACGGAGAACTCGATGCATTTTTTTAAAGTTTGTCTGTTGTCGGTTTGTTTGAATGTTTCTTTGGGATTCACGTTTTCACTCGGCAATTTTATGTAACAAAATGTGTGATTTTTTTTTTGGAAATCCCGCGGGAATTTTCTTGAGAGCGGTTTGTAGTTATTCGGGTGCATAAAAATTAGCTTATGTCGACATAGCTTTCACTAAAACGATAGCTTACATTCTTTTTTAAATGTTGTGGTACTGTATGTCCCGGGAACCCCGCGGGAATTTCAAGTCAAGCATGGATAAAGGCGCGGGCATATACTAGTTATTCATTCAAATTAAAGGGATCGTTCGTTTTGAAAAATAATTACAATATTAATAATATCGAGCACAATACTTGTAGTTGTAGTTATTCTAGAAAGATGTTAGAGGAATAAAAATTCAAACAAAGAATGGGTAAATGCAATATCGTAAGATTACGTGATGCTAATAACATTTTTGATTTGGAAAGATTATCATGCTAACATTGATTTGGACATGACTATCGTTACAGAATAGAAGCTTTTTAGATATCTAGTAACTTTCTAGATAGTCTTAGAATTGATTTCTTTGTAAGCTTTAAATTTCGACATACATTAGGTACTCTTAGTTTTATAATAGAATACTAATCTTAGTGTGAAAAATATGCCGTGAAGGAGATCTACTTATGATTAGTCATTACTAGCATTTCTAGAAAAATCTTAAACAATTGAAGAGTCGAGGGTCAAAACCAGTTAAGTGTTTATGTAAAATGAATATTTATATAAAAATCGGCCAATAAACGCACTATATACCCAAGCTAACGAAAGTTCGCTTTTGTTACGGGTAATATACAACGAGTAACACTGGGGATAATCGTAGACCAAGTTAAATAACGGAAAATAAATTTACAAATTGATTCCAGTGAGTTCAGACCTCTAGACCAAGGTTTAGTTAAGGTTTTAGAGCCCTAGACCAAAAAAGTCACCGATTCATTTATTTAACGTTCCGCGAGCACAGAAATCCACAGAAAAATATGTTTAAGTGATTGACAATATAGTTTATAATTTACTTAGATAAAGGTTGTTTGATTTTTTATCTCGTTTAAAAAGATTGTTGGGTTTGAGTTTGGGAGGATTCGAAGCCGCCTTCAGTTTGGGATGCGTACGCTAACCATTACGCTACCAGGATTTCTTTTTCTCATTCATTATCCAGTGTACTGAAGGGCTATTATTAACCATTCTTTTCCTAATTGTGAATATGTAATTAATGTGGTACTTACTACCCAGGACTCTTCAAATCTGATCATAGTATTTTTTTATAATATCAGTGAATACCCTTCACAGAAGGTAAGATTTGTACAAAGACATTACAAATTTTTGATTCAACGCGGAATTATATGGTACATACATCAAATGGAAGACAAATACAGTAGTTTTATTCAATTCGTGAATATATGAGATTCTAGCATAATACCTACTTAATATTTGAAAAATAAGATCGTTTAATTAAAGTTAATGCAAAGATAAAGTTAATAGTGCAAAATATACAACATATTTGCAAGACGCTTATAACCTTTACCCGCCTTATAAAAATTTTCAGCACACAGTTGATATAAAATTCACTAAGGGCCTATTTTTCAATCGACATATAAAAGCTATTCATCGAATAAAATAAAAATTACAATTGGCTAGACAAAAGAGTTGAATTGTTTCACTTTTACATTCAATCAGGTTATAATTTATTCGATGGATAGCTTTTAAATGATGATTGAAAAATCGCTCGTCAAGACCTAGCTAATCGGCGGATGGAACAACAAAGGATTTAAAATTCATCAATTCATATTTATACTTAGCCCATCGAAATAAGGTACATATTTCAATGCTCGGAGTAATGTGGCGAATCCACCGTCCCGTCCCCCGATTTGTGCATATCTATATAATATTTTTCATTGGATTTCACTGTCAAATTTACATTCTATTTTTGAATAATCAAACAAACCTATAAGCACAAGACAGTATGAAGCATAAATTGAAGAATTGACTTTCAGGTTTTGTGTCTTACATCGAATGTTAAGACTATACGTATTTAATGGTGAAGTAAAAATCGGTCGAAATTCCTTTCCATAATAATTTTGCCAATACTTATGAAATGAACGCTTAAAATTAGAGTAGGTATTATCTTATAGACTGTTGTATTAAAGAACACTAGCAAGTTATAATGAAAGTGATTTCAAATACTGCTCTCATTTTTAATTTATGCTGGAGAAATATCTATTCAACATTACAAGAATTGACTCGCATGATCAATAAAAAATGTACATCACAGCAATTCCGACTAAGGTTTTAAAAATTTGGAAAAATAGATTCTGACATCTAATATTTTACGTATCAACAACATCGAAATCACTCATAATTAGCTAATCTCTAAAATAAACTAACATCAATTGTTTTTGTCTTTTTAATACACGTCTAATGAAATCTATACGTCATACAATTCTATTAAGTATATCATTGGTCGAATGTTAGGATGAAATGTTGGTAATTTGTACAAAATTAGTGCTCACAAGAAATATTACTAATCATTAATTAAAGAAAGTAATAAAATTTTATTATCAATGTGAAGTTCTTTAAAACTGATCATTTTTAATGCAACGAACTCTATTGTATAAAGATGTCGTCGTTAGTTTAAAATCTCATTTGTGTACTAATACGTAACCCATGTTTCTGAGCCCACTGACTGCTGCTTCTGAGTAAAAAATGTTCATAAAAGAGTTCGTTTTCATAACAGGAGTGTACTATTCCTGCAAGAAAACTATGCACCTAAGACTGTTGACGTCACAGCCGTGATCTCTTTCGCACATTATATATAACAAAGCGTGCAAAGAGTTATGAGCGACGAATCGCATTCCATTTGGATGCAAAGTTACCTTGTCCAATATGCTTACATTCATATACATTAAAACATATTTAACTGTGGCACAGAAACCTCATAGGTTTATTCGTGCCACAGAGTCGTGTAGCATAAGTTAGGTTATGGTACATAGTGCCATTAAAAAAAAAATGAATTTACACGATGTTATATCAAAAATAGGAGCAAAGGCGAGGAATTGTTGTCATCATTCAAGTGTTTAGTTCCGATTTGATAATAAAAGCGGAGTTATCATCATTCTAGTATATGGTTCTGTTTTAGTCCCAGGTCTGCACATGTGAGTCTGATGGTCCGCTTTGGGAATCAATATAAAATCTTGTCAGATATATTTGGGCGATTTATGTTTATTTTTGTACATTGATTGCAGGTCCTATGGGAGATCATTTACAATGATGGTGTCAGATACTCCTCGAGTCTTGTCCCATACATGTTAATCTATTTATGATTAGGAATAATATACTTACATGCGCCAGATCTCGGTCTCACGTTGTTAGGTCTAGTCTTCTTATCTAATACTTCGGCTTTGTTACATTCGATTTGTAATATACTCATAATATTACAATTTTGAATATTGATAAAGCAATATTCTCTCAGATCTCTAATTAGTTCCACAAATCTATAAGTTTACACAACATCCTAAAGTAAATAGCTATGATATTTTAATATTGTTGCACTTTTTTGGACCGGCTGTTATTTTTTATCTCAACATAAATTTAATGAACGCTATCAATAAATTATTTATTATTTACATCTTACACAATAAACTTTAAGTTAGTAGTATTCACTTTTTTAGGATTTTTTTAAGTGAGTAGTGTATGTAAAAGTCGTCGTCAGCCATTCGATACGTATAGATAGGTACTTTAGGTCTCCATATTTTTGAGCCATATATTCGGTACTCCACTTAGGTCGTTGCTTCACCGGCCTGGGAGACTTCTTACACTGAGCAAGCCGAAACGCAATTTGTTCCATCGGGTTTCAGTATTTTGGCAGATGCAGCCGACATATTGTCAATTGCGCTTGCTATTTTTGTTTGCTAAATTAAATACTAAGAAAATGACTACGCTGTGCATTAAATAACGCATATGCAAAAATAAATTGTATGACCAATGAACGTGGTGTTAAAAATGACAGACAGTTTTTGACGTTCACAAATTACGTCACACGAATTTCATGATTTTTGACCCCTCCCCGTCCTCGTCACAACTGGTCACATTCGTGAGACTCATCCCTCCCTAGTGTTGTCACATTAGGGAGGGAGGAGGAGACATTACATATTTTCCAATTTTACATCAAGAAATTATTAAATTACAACAGCAGTTCCGTAATTACGGAGTTTTACTTCCATTCAAATTATTTTTTAAATATTTAAACAGTATCCTCACACAGAAAATATTTGAAAGTTTTTCGTTAATACTTCAAATTTCGTGTTTTAAAGCGTATTAGATATTGAAATGTGACGTCAGGAAATTTAACTCCCCAATGTTGTGACACAATGTCACAATTCGTCGGCTCCCCCTTAACGTGACGTAATCTATGGTTGGCCCCTAATTATCTTGATTACAGTTGTTAGGGTTGCCTCGATCACTGTGATACTACACTCTCACAGAGTATCAGCGTCAAATTGTTAGACTTGAGCTAATCATGTATCGTGCGATTAGTGAAAGTTCCTATAGCCCACTTCCCCTACCAGATCCTAAGGTTTGCAAAGCGTTAGCTTCGCCCCTGATGGTGCAAACGTCTATAAGGAATGGTAATTACTGTCTGTTGGATGTGCCGTAGCTATTTGCTAACGTCGCATTAAAAAAACCAGCGTAGCACTCGAGTTACGATATTAGCTCAAGTATCAAATGAAGTGGGGTTAAATTCAATTTGTTTCACCACTATTGTCCCTTGACATGAGATTATACGGCAAATTAAAATTAAGTACCTACTCACCTTTGAAACACTCTCTTACATACTGTTTATTTGTAAGAGGTAAATAAATTTCATTACACTCTTTTATGATATTAATGGAATGGACATCAGACTAGAAACACTATAAATCACAGCACCTAATTAACATATATAGTTTATATTCATATCTGAAATGTTCATAACATTCCATAAGACGGTTGTGTTAACACAGAGTTAAGGCAAAAATATTTTCAATTAAGTACTGTTTCAGAAACTTCACAAATACAATACTATTACAGAAATGTATACACAACATTAAAAAAATGAACCGCTCGAGTTTTTTTTGCTAGTTAGTGTATATATTTTAATAATTATACATAAAGCTCATTTACTACAGTTTTAATATCCACCTATTACTTAAGATATATAATTATATGTTATTTGATTCAAATCTCCTTTAACAGACGCAATGGTCTTAGTGACCATAGCTGTCAGATATTGCCTGTTTTAATACTAGTTGTATTACAAATAAAGTTATTCACTGACTGACATGAATTTCAAAAACCGATTCGGTATCTATAATACTGTGTGATTAGTTCGCACCAAACTAAGTCCAATCTTACCAGTGATCGCACTTTTAAAGAAATTTATCTAAACAAAAAAAATGCTTTTTAATTTTTTTTATCATATTAAAAAATTCATATAAAAAAATCACTATTGTTTTAAACTTCCAACTCTTCAATGAAATCAAATATTTCTTCTTCATATAGGTGCAATTCGTCGGCGTCAGTGCAGGACCTTGTGGTGCCTTTTTTTTGGTGATATTATTTTTAAAATTGTAACATATTACATGTCACAATTTTGGCGAAAAAATAATATCACCAAAAAATGTAGTTACAAGGCCCGGCATAGATGCCGACGATGTTGAATATCTAGCAAATTAATGCAATTTTGTTTGGTAACGGAAAATTTTTACGCTTTTTATGTTATAGAAATGTAAATTTTTGGCTACGTAATTTTAAAATAGATGGCATTAATAACGCAAATCTTTAAAAATTACGTTAGTTCCGTTGTAAGTGCGAAATGTCTGCGCAACAGACACTAGCGTTTAAAAACAAATATTGCGCAGCATTTTATACCTTATCTGCAACTTTATAGTTTGGTGCGTATTAGCATACATTGTTTATAAAATCAGACAGTAAAATATTTGAAACGTTACACAAAAAATAAGTCCATTTCTAAATCAAGGCTTAAATAGATTGATATTAAAATTACTATAAATAATTCTTTGCAAAACTAACATTAAATTGTAATCATATCATACAAGAAAAATACTAGGAATCGTGATCGCTCAGAAAACTAAAAAGCTCTTCTAAATCCGACATGACACAAAAATGCCACATATCATACTGCTCTTGCTTTTTGGCATCTTATTATTAAGAACACATTTTTTGTACCATATCAGTCAAAAATTGTCTTTAGTACACTTTATTTCAATTTATATTTCAAAACAGTATCAGAACTCTACCAATTTTTTGAGATGTAACATTATGTAATATTACGATGAATCGGTACTGGTAACATCTAGCAAATACAATGAAACTAGGCAACACTTTTAAAGTACTGGCAGTCTTATTTCTAGTATTTTTCTTCGATACTCACATTTATTTATCTATCATACACAACGAAAGTAGATTGTTGTGTATATAGAGGAGGATTTTGTAGGAAATTTGGATAGCGGGTGTCATATCTTGCGAGTTTTGGGGGCAGTCAATGCTGATTTCGTTAAAACAACAGCAGTGATACGTACAGAGAGAATATCCAGCGTCGCTCAATTGTATACTAATGAAACTGTGGTAAACTAACCGAGAAACACGATTAGTTCGCTGGATCAAATATAACGAATTCAGATTACACCGTACATGTATGGACCATAAAACCGAATCAGGGGTCTCAAAATTTTGAAGGCGTTCTATACACCCAATCTGACTCCAGATTCGGTTCAGCACATTGAAATACATAAGAATAAATGTGTTCAAGTGTACAGACAGACCACTTTTCTTCCTTTGTGGGCCAGTGTTATTATTTAAAAAATATTTCTCATGTTCACTTGATCTAATTGTGTTGTTAGGTTATTTATTAAGGACAACAAATATGCGTCTAAGCATACTAACAGTAAATAAGTAACTAAACAATTAATATAATAAATAAGTATTTTATACCCTACATAAGCTTAAAATTATATCTGGAATACTGACGGTCGATACTTTTGGTTACTGACTAGATTTGTCTTTTTGTTATGTGTGTAAAACTAATTAAACACAATAAATAATACATGGACATACATACTCACTAGTATGTTTTATAAATAACTAATATATATCTAAGTAATAATATGTTGTGATATTCATAAATTCTACCCAGGTACTTTTAACTTCTGGGTTTTAATCGTTATCACTAAATAACCTTTTGTTAAGATATTACAAAAGCAATAAAAATAATAGATATAAAATAAATTAACAAAACATTGTTCTATTCGGCAATATATAAAAAAATAAACAAATAAATAAATTAAGGGATACTAATCGTCATGTAATAAATAAAATATTTGGATATATTAAATTAAGTTTCTCTTTACACAACAGAGTAAAAAAGAACATTATAAATTTTTGTCTCACATGTTCTGATACAGCACCAATAAAAAAATATAACGACTAATATATCAAAAAAATTAAGATAATAATTATTGTAGATTGCATACAGCCGACGTACCTGGCGCGTGATCGAGCAAAGCGCGTCTTCGCTTGATACCTTCTAAGTATACATCCCTGTTGAACAAACCCGCTGCAAGTGGCACTCTGAAAATAAAATTATATATCCAAATTCAAAAGTTTTTAATCAAACTAAGTTCTAATGGCGAATTTTTAGAAAAGTCATATATGTAAATTTAAAAATTAGATATACGTCTTACTCTACGTACACTGCTTCACCGTGTATTATTGCTTTTTTAAGAAAAATAATTTTAGCCAAATATATTGCTCCTGTATTAGCAGCAATATGTTTGGCTAAAATTCTTGTAAGTATAGTACTCATGGCAATCTGTTGAACATGGAGGCTGATGCGTTACAGCGCCATCTACTAGCGAGTTAAGGTGGGTAACTTAAAAACTTACATGAAAAATTGTAGACAAAGAGATGTCTTGTCGATAGAGTGCAATATATTATTTATACATACACGTCAGTGCCGGGCCGTAATGCAGCGGAGAACAGCCCCCAGACCGGTTTATGATCGCTGGTGCAAACAGACTGGACAGAGTTGTAAGCGAGGCACTTCAGCCCAGACGACACTGGCACTGTGCTTATACGGCGAATGCCTATAACAACATAAACTTTACAATCAGGTATAACATATCTCTGTTAATGACTTGGGTATGAATTGATTTTCATGACTTTTTTAAAACTTTAAAGACAAACTAATATTAAACAGAAAAATTCAATAAGTTCGTCATTAACATCACCTATCTTAAAATTGCTTAAAATCGCTAGATGGAGTTAACATTTTCTGTTCAACAAAATTTCAATGACTTGCTATATATTCGATATTGAGTCTATACCAGTTGAAACAGTAATAAACACTGCTGCACAACAAGAAGATAATTGAAAACATAATAAAAAAAATTCATTCACTCTCCTGTTAAAAAAAATGTTTTTTGTTTAATAAATTATCTTGAAAAGTGCGAGCTATGATAAAGAAACTATAGATCAACATAAATGTAACCGATTTTATTCCAGAAAACATGAGAGAAGATCGTGAAGGGACATAGCACCGAAAATTTTATAGTTAAGAAAAGATTTTTTTTTTTTATAAGTACAAAGAATAAAATTTCATACATTTATTACGACTTAGATGATCATATCTATTATTAATATTGAATTAACAAATTTGTTGAAGCTGAGAACTATGCCAAAATTATATAGGTTCTATTCATGCTGTTTGTTTAGGGAACCCTAAAAACATTTTTTACATACCAGAAAAGGCAGATGACGAATTAGATGTCATCGATTTAGCCTTAAATAGAATTCGGTCAGTGTACGCTGGCGCCCTCTGTTTACTTGACGTGTCGAACTGCTGACTGCCCGGATCATACTGTAATATCAAATAACAACTCTTATGGCCGGTTGCTGTATCTAATCATTTAATTTCACCGAAGTGGATAGGACCAATTAATCAGGTACACGACTAGAATTTAGTCTGAACTAGTCTCGAAAATTTGTTGTGTCTGCTCCACACAAGATAAATAGGAATGCGTAAACGATTGTTTTCGGGCAGTCGTGCGTAGAGTATGGTAGAGTGCACTGGTCAAGTTTGTCTGTAAAGAAGAGTCCTGTTAACTACGAAGCGTACAAAATACTCCAATAACCTGAACCACCTCACCTACTCCGCCCCTCCCTCCCTTCACTGCAACATAAAGTGCGTCGTGTCTAGCGCAGACAATACTTTTTTGGTCAGCGTCCGGGCAATATACACACTTCGTGTAGAAACGACAGAAAATCCTTGCTTAGACCTAGCGACTTTTCTTAACGTATATTTTGTACACGCCCTTACCACTCATTCGCTTGCCTTACCATCAGTTGAATTTTTTGACTACTTGTATGAAGCTTATGTCAAATTTTAACCATCTCTGTTAAAAAGAATTATTTTGTTTCAAAAGTGCTTAACCTGATTCCCCATAACAGCACATAATAGCTTAAGTACAGTGGGAACTATACATACACATACATACATCACAGACAGGAAAAAATGCAATTATATGAAGACACTGAACTCTCATTATCAATGGACTGGCTGATGTCACTCTATTATTATAATTGTCTAAATAATCGGCGCCAGTATTAGAAACCGTGGCATGAAATTGAGACGCACGACATACCTTATATGTAGGTGGAAATGTAATAGGCGCTTCCCGAAAATCTCTGAATGCAGCTCCATCTTCTAATACGGCTGTTAATTGGTCGGCGTGCAGAAGACCATGTGGCAAGTGAGGAGGCAAAGGAAACTATGAAGACACATAAATATATATACATAATATATTAAAATGTCCAGAAGTACAAAGTGCTGTATGTTTTAAATTTTATATAGATATAATACGTAAACATTGCAAACATTATTTCAATATTTAGTACATTTTAATACATACATACATACATACATAACTTCACGCCAGTTCCCTTGCGGGGTAGGCACGAACAACAGAGCGCCATTTAGGCCCATTCTTACACACCTCACTTGCTTCTTTGACATTCATAACTCTTGTCATGCACACTCGTCTGTTCTTAAGGCTCCGCTAGTACATGATCAATTTGATCATGGAAGGTGTGTCGTGGCCTTCCACGACTTCTGCATCCATCCACTTTTGTATTGTATATCTGTTTAGTCATTCTTTCATCATGCATTCTTTCCACATGCCCGAACCACCGGAGCATTCCTTTCCTTACCTTCACCCCGACACTCTCTTTCAGACCAACTCTCTTTCTTACTTCGGTATTACGAACGCGGTCCGCGAGCGTCACTCCGCAGATTTTGCGGAGTGCTCGCATCTCAACCGCGTTTACTCTACTTTCATGCTCTCTCTTCCATACCCAACTCTCGCTTCCATACGCGAGCGTAGGTACCAGCACCGCGTTGTGTATGGCGAGCTGGGCCTTCTGGCTGAGGTTCTTAGCGCCTAGAAGTTTACCTAACGCTCCATACATTTTAATGATATAAGTTATAGATAAAGGGCATTGCTATACCGATTTCACAGAACAAATAGAATCAGAATCAGAAATAGTAGTATAATGTTAGCAATATAAGAATACAATTTCAATAAAAAAGAATCATTTCACATTTTACATAGTTGCCACTTGATTATAATTTAATTCTTAATGCTTGTAAATAATTATAGACAGCTTTTCAGTAAAAAATTGCACGAATTTAAATAAGATTACTTACCTGGGTCTGTTCGATCCATCGCAATACCGCCGCTCTTGGTTCTCCAAGTCTAAAGTTTAAGTCACCACACCAAAATACATAGTCAAAGTTGTTTGTCACATCTGAAATACAATATCAATAAAAAAAATTGGCCAAGTGCATATCAGTCCTCGCGGATTTAACTACAGAATCATCAATAAAAAACAATTGATCGAAAAACTTCATATTTCAAAAACTACTTAACTCCCTGCACTAGAGTAGTGGCATTCTGAAATGTACTTTAACTATGTATTTGGAGTTCAAACAAATATTTGTATCCGAGTGGTATTCAAACTCATGCTTACCAGTGCATCAAAATTATTTTTAACTAGGATACGACCGCGACTTCCTATAAGCTTGACTTGAAATAACCGCGGGATTTACGGGACATAAGGTACCACAGCATTTAGAAAGGAATGTAAACTATTGTTTTAGTGAAACCTATGTCGGAATAAGCTAATTTTTATGCACCCGGACAACTACAAATCGCTCTTGGGAAAATTCCCACGGGATTCCCAGAATAAAAAATATCATGCATTTTATATAAAATTTGCTTTCGATCAGTGAAAAAATCACATTGGATTTCGTTTTTTTAATCTGGCCATTTTAAATCGTTACCAGAAAATTCCCGCATGATTCCCAGGATAAAAGTAGCGCAGATTTTAAGTTTAAGAATTTGCTGTCGATCGGCGAAAACCCCATCGAAATCGGCCCAGTAGTTTTTAGGTGAATCCCAAACAAACAGACAAGAATTCTTAAAAAAAAAATGCAGTGTGCTCCATTGTTTATATAGTGTATTTCAGTTGGGGTGTTAAATAGTTTAAATGTAATAATATATATAGATTTTCTTAAATTAAAAATAATTAGGAAAAACTGTGTAGTAACAAATGTCTTACCTTTACTTTTATGCTTGCAAGGTAAATTCTTTGGTAAATCAATCGATCTAGTAATCCTTTTGATATCTGATACTCTCTCTTTTACTTTCTCTTGATGGGCAGTCAAGTGTGCAGTGACAAATAGAAATGTTGAACCAAACAACGCAAACGATATAGCCACAGCACCCTTAGTACGGAATGCTGTCCCGGGCCGGACGGAGAGACTTGCATCTTCTGGCAGTGAGCAGAACCATATCAGATCTCTTCTTATGAATATAGTAAGATGTATAGTGCCTGGAAAATCATTCAGGTAATATATTTCAAATATATACTCGGCAAATGAAAATGTTTGGTTTCTAAGGAATGTTAAGTAAGCTCGTTATCCGGGATTAGGAACACTGGTCACCCATACCAAATTAGGAACAGTTACAGTTTTACACACTTAATAATTCCTCCAGATGTATATACTTATGCAGTAGACAAATTTTCGTAGCACCAACAGTGTATGAATTGTGTAAGCGTAACAGAGCTAACAATGTGTTATGAACCGAAATGAACGTAGTCTGGAGAGAAGTCAATTCGTGAGTATTTAACAATGGCGAGGAAAAATCCTTAAAACTAAAGTGAAGCTAAAAAGTGAAAAGAAAAAGGTATATAAACGGTGATTAAACACATCAAATAAAATGGGTTTAAAGTTTAATGAATTTGAGGTGTTGGAGAAATTACATAAAAGGTTTAGTTTTTGTTTGGAAGCAGGTGAAATCAGAGGATTTGGTGAAGAAAGCTAATTTATTAGCAGTTTGTCGCCCTGAGTTATAATGATATAATAATATCATAAAATGCACCACATATATTGGACATGGTTGACCTATTGCGATTAGCTTGCCAATACAAAATGTCAGTAACTTTAGTACTTAGAAAAAACTACTTCATTATGAATGTAGTCCCTCAAAGAAACTCTGAGGATGTTTCATTTATGTTGATTGACTAAACTGATATAACAGTAGCCAGTATGATGCACTTAAAGATTCATGTTCAAGAATTTTGCAGTATGTGTAATGATTGAACTTGCTATTAATTATTACTATACAAACTATGACATTTTATTTTATGTGAAAATTATAAAATTGTTAAACTTTGAAAATTATACATATAATATGTCCTTCACATTATAATAGAAATCACCATAGTTTACCTAAGTAATAAGAATGTAACAATAAATGTGATGGTCCCAAAACCTCTTGTATTGTGATCTCCCACTCAGACCTCTCTGAGTAAGACTCCTGAGTTCCTATTGCAAATATATCTGGTACATGTTTCACTTGATTCGGGAATATAAAGTCAGCTAGTTCCCTAAAAAATAAATGAATAACTGTTTAATTTTCACTAAACTAAATTTTTAATACACAATTTTAATTAATGGGTTTTCTTAAATAGAAGTAGTATGTATAAAGTTAAACTATGTATTATTTTTAAACACAAATCTTTTGTAAAAATAAAAAAAAAACATATTATTTTGTTCTCTCTATAATTAGTGTGTATCAAATTGCAGTTTTATTCAAAATACATTCAACTGGAGAACACTTTCTGAAGGTCATACATATTAGTTAAAATTTAAATTTACTTACTATATTCTATGTACACCGCTTTACAATGTGTTATTGCTGTTAAGGAGAAGAAGCAGCAAGAAACTCCCCAGCAACATGTCTAGCTAAAGATTGTTTTTTTTATATTTCTTATTCTATTTAAATCTCAAGTATTTTTTTGTAAGTTTTATACAGAAGTATGTTACATAATTACTTTTCGAAAAATTAATACAGTTGTAGCAAACAGTGCATGCTCAGTAAGACAAAGACACAGTAAGGGGAAAGAAGAACATTATTATTGTTATAATAATGACGAGACATACTAAAAGTTTGTACTGCAACATAATTTTAACTTGAACACAATAAATTGTTTTACTAATGGAAACTTTTTTACATATTGTCTTTCTTGTTTAAAAATTTTGTCACTTTTCTAATTAACTTGATGAAATATTACTTTTCAAGAAATAGTACATAGATATTTTCATTCAAATGTGTTATTAATGGAAACAAAGGTGTGGTCCACCTTATGAAATGTCTTCATAAGGTGGGTTAAACAAAAAAAAAAATCCATACAAAGTCAAGTCAGAAAATCACTAATTTTAACATCAATATTGCTACCAAAGGATGCAATCAACCACCACCAAAAGACACAATGACATTAATGATATCTAATCTACCTGGTATTAGTACTAGCCATAGCTGGGCACCGTTAATCAAATAGTTAACTTCGTTAATCGCTAGTCCCTTACTGAAAAAATTTACTTCATTTAAAGTTAAAGCGTTACATTTCAGACAATTTTACACAAGTTAACATTAATCGTTAATCCATTAACATGTGATAAAAATTGCATCTTCTTGTAAAAACTGTTGGTTCTGGAAGTTAATAGGTTAGAAACAAAAAAAGACAGGTTTATACCCGTATATAATTATTAGTGTTTAATATACCATGTTGACAAACAATGTTTCTTCATTCATTTGGATTAAGGTTTAGAATTTATTTTATTAAGATAGACTAGTTGCGTTCTGGACGAAACACTAATTAGAAAAACTAATTTTAAGACGATTTGATAGTAATATAATGAATGACCAATTGCTATTTAGACGAATTGCATAGACCACTTACATCTTAGACGAAACTATACTAACCCGTGCAATTTATCTGTCAATTTAGTCATCTGGCATAATATGAATATTCCCCTCCATGAACATTAATATGTTGAAGTTCTCGCCTGAAAGCGAGGCTCATTACGGCTGTAGTATATCTTTGCCCGTGGAGAAAAGACGTTCAACTGCAGCGCTTAAGGGTATAGCAGTATTATATTTAATAAACAGATTGTGACTGTGCTGGATTAACGATTAATGGACTTTGGGAAATTTAACAGAAGTTAACGAGTCCATTCTCACATTTTTAAGTTAACTTAAAAGTTAATCCATTACTCGAAATGTTAACTTCGTTAATTAACGATTGACGGATTAACGAGTTAATGCCCATCTATGGTACTAGCACTGTGAGTTTTTGCATAGTCTCCCTGCTACACCTGGGTTAATGTTAGGTTAATCACTGTGACATAAATGAAACTTATTTATAGCATTAAAAAATAATGCTGTTAATGATTAAGCTATATTAGTGTATATATATATATATATTATCTGTCAATGATTAATGTTATTAACAATGTTGCATTTCAAGTAATACACTAACCCCTTGGCTACATCACTTGGCCAGTCACTAACACTAACATTTTTCCAGGTGTTGCAGGGACATTAGATTTTTTTTTTGCTGGAGTTCAGCAGACAGGCAGATGGCCCACTTGATGGAAAGCGGTTACCATCATCTATGGACATTTGCAACATCAAAGGTGCTATAAATGCGCTGCTGCTCTTTTAAGGGAGATTGGAACCTGATCACTAATGCCGGAACACAACTCAAGGTTGATATGACGACATACTTTAGACCAGGGGTGGTAGCCATCCAGTTGGGCAAATGCCCTACCACCTGGCTGTGGGTTGTTTTGTCACCTCTTATGACAGGCCTACCAGCCACAGGAAATTGTATTCTTTCTCCGTTCCTGCACGAATATTTACCGACTGTATTTTCACTGCATGCCAATATAAACCATAAAATGCATTATTTCTTTTTTTTTTTACCTTGGCGGTGCTTGTCCATTCATATTCCATGTACCCACAAACACTTTGACTTCTCTATCAGGAAAGACATGCTCAAGCTCCGCTGCCCCAAGTAGGGAGTGAGATGCTAGTCTTCCATACAAATAATTCCTAAAAACCATAACACAAAGCTAAAGTTAATTTAACAAATAACTTGCTACAATGCTTCTAACATTAAAATGAACATCAACATTGAAATTAATTATTAAAACATAAAAAGACAATAAAAAATAAGACTGAATTAAAAGAACCTTTGTCTAGCTTCTTGGGTAGGTATGAGACGTAGGACTTGAGCAGCAAGCAGCGTGTTGCGAGCCAAGCTATCAGTGCTGCCAGCACGCGAAGCCGACCGTGTAATGGTTGACTTGGTCCTATATAAACCAAAATTATGAAAAAATTAAAGATACAGAATATATTTATAAATTATAACACATATTATCATGCATCATCACATAAATCAAGAAACAACTTACCTTCTTTTACGATCTAAGGAACTACTTCGATCACTTTCTGGTGAAGAAGATCTATACAAAGGCTTACTATCATTTGAAATCAAATGATCAGCTGATAATCTTTTAACAAATAATTTGCTCTTTGGTTTAATACCTTCAAATGATCCAGAATGTTCAAAAGATTTCCTGGAGTCTTCAGTTTTAGGAAACTTTATAGTAGCCTTTTGTATTTCATCCGATTTAGAATGTAAATCTGACACTGTTTGATCACTTAAACTATTACTTGAATTGTTAATTGGACTACTTGGTCGTGAAATCTCTTCTTTAGACTGAGGTCCATCGATTAAGCTTTTTGGACGAGACCTCCTAAAGAAGGTACGACAGCACTTTGGATTAATATCATCGTCGTTATGAATGTGGTCATTGTATGGGTTTGAGTTATTGCAAAAGGGTTCTGCACTGCTATTGCGCTGGTTATCAGCTATCTCTGTATTCGTATCAGTAAGGTGAGTGCTGTGCGCTAGAAACGGGTCCGCTGGTGATATAGGGCGAGACGTAGATTGGGAAAATTCATCAGTGGAATCTGTATCGACATAGCAGCCAACCTTCGGCGATTTCTTGACAAACGCTTCCTGAGCGATAACTTTTGTTTTGTTTTTGTGGGTGAAGTGGTCATCTTTGGTTTTAAACCAATTTAAGAAATAATTTAAGTTACTAATAACATTTTAACTAATTATAGACAACATAACCTACTACGTCGCTAAGCTGACATTTTTCCTGTTATTTTGTTTTTTTTCGAGACTGACTTAAGGAGGCGACGTTCTACATATGGCTCTCAACGACCAACGACCATGTTCACGACCGCGATTTTCCCGTTCTACTTGTTTGCGGGCGTTACAATCATAAACTCAGGTGGAACGGATTATGGAGCGTTGATGTCATAAACGATAAAATACACAAATTTGAAAATAGCACCTTTTTTAATGTCAATCGATAGGGAGATTTAATGCTATGTGGTCAACGCAACGAAAGTAAGGAAAGGAATGCTCCGGTGGTTCGGGCATGTGGAAAGAATGCATGATGAAAGAATGACTAAACAGATATACAATGCAAAAGTGGATCGATGCAGAAGTCGTGAAAGGCCACGACACACCTTCCATGATCAAATTGATCATATACTAGTGGAGGGTGATGTCAGGAGCCTTAAGAACAGACGAGCGTGCATGACAAGAGTTATGAATGTCAAAGAAGCAAGTGAGGTGTGTAAGAATAGGCCTAACTGGCGTGAAGTTATGTATGTATGTATGTATGTGGTCAACGCGTACTTCGACCCATCTCTTGACACGGGTCGTTGTGATTAACTCAAAGGATATATATCCGACGCGAAGAGTGATTAGATCTGTATATCACTTGCGTTCAAAATGTGTCTTTATATCTTAAACTCTTTAGTCCATTCCTGTTCCACGCGATGACTATAGATCCGAATGAGAAGAAACTAAAAAGAAAAGAGAAAGAGTGATTAGCCCGCTCACTGCGCATGCGTAGTATGTGAACGAGGAAACTGAATATAATAGCAAGCCAAAATAAATCGTAACACTATAGTAGTATAGTTTTATGGTGTGATTTTGTTTTAATGTAATTAATTTTATTATATTTTTTCACTCTATTTGTTTATATTTTTTTCAAGTCAGTTTATCAGTATATCACTCACAGATAATAACTCATCTTGTCTGCATTTGACATTGACACTATTCACTGTAAAGATAAAGAGTAAAAAATATAAAGGAGTGATATATATCTTTGTATCAAAAAGACTCTTTTCTTCTTGGTGAGTGATTTTTCCCATGACTAGTTGTGAGCGTAGTGTGATCGAAAATAATGACGTCATTAGTGACGGTATTTTTATTTTTTTTGGATTTTATGGATTGGCAGCTAGGCCTGTAAGCCAGATCTTAGATTACAATAGTTTCTTCATTTTCTTAGGCCTATGTGTAGCACTGCTGAACTATAGGTTATCAGCCGATGCCATTCAACGGAGTTCTTGTGACAGCTCGAAAGGCCACATTTGACTATATAGTTTACATGTCTCACAAAAACACATAAATTACTACTCGAAAACTATCAATATCCTACTACTATTGTTCATATTAGAGTAATTTTACACATTTTTAGAAAATTAAACTGCACAGCACAACATCTCCTTTCAGCTCCCGCCAAAAACTCCCATTAGTGACGTTTCCACCACGACCATAGATAATAATACACTATATTGATAGACTGTGGTAGCTATGTGGAATGGTTGACGGAGCATTTTGAGCGTTCTGAGTTACAAGAGGAATGCGCCCTTACTGACAACGGATGGCTGGCATTATTTATGTCCAAAATATCATGATCAAAATGTAAAAATGATTTTTTTTATTATGTTTATGGCTTCGTAACTAGGCCTTTAAGCCAGGCGCAGTTGCATTGTAGGCTACAATCGACGCCATTCAACGGAGTTCTTGTGCAAACTTGAAAGGCCACATTTGGCTCTACAGTTCACATTTCTGACAAAAACATATAATTAGTACTCAAAAACTATCAATATCCTACAACTATTGTTCATTTTAGAGTAATATTACACATTTTTTGAAAATAAAACTGCATAGCACAACGTCCCCTTTCAGTTCCCTCCAAAAACTTTAAAAATGAGTTTAATTTTAGTTTGTATATATAGTTTATTTTTAGTTTAACTTATTGTATAGTTTAATTAATTTATAATTTAGTTTATTCTTAATTAGGTGTTTGATTTAAAAATATAAATGTAATAATAAAAAAATTGTTCCTTTAATTTATAATATAATAATAATTAATTTAAAAACTCTAAAATAGCAATACAGTGCTATACAGTTTACTGTTATTGTTATTATTAAAATGTACGAACTAGTTATTTACTACTACTATTACACTATAGGTACTTGCAGTTTGATTGCTATATACAAAACTTCCATGATTGCTAAATACCTACCTACCTACCTATAACCACTGATTTTTGTTTATTTAACTCAATGCCTCAATAATTAATGCATATTACGTTTTTCAAATTATCTTATTTAAAACAAGATACCTAATAAAACTACGTTTTAACGGTTTTAAGCGCGATAATTTTATTTGATTTTGGTTTTTCCGACGTTTCGGCCACTTTTCAGTGGCCGTGATCACGGAAGACAAAGATGTCAAGTGTCAACGAGTATTGTTAAAGTTTTATTTAGCCTACCGCCAACTTGTTAATTTTAATTATTTAATTTTGGTTATAGTTATTATTTACTCTATTGGAGCCTAATCTAATTTACTACCCCTTCGCAACATGTTATGGCTTGAAGAGAAGAAGCGGCGCAAGAAACTCTTCAGCAAACATGCCTAGCTCTAATAATTTTATATAATATTAAAATGGGTGGAAGGAAAAATAAAGGTAATTATCAGTCAAGTTGGTTTGTGTTCCGTTGTACGCAGAAAGAGCTCACAGTGTCTTGAGGTCTGGCAGCTGGTTTTTGCTAGGTTTGGGTCTTAATAGTTTTGATAATTGGATCCCAAACAGGTGGTACTTGCCAACCATCTTCTCTATTGAAATTTGGGTGTTTTTTGATTTCAATAGCCTCACGCATCATTCTAGGTATGAAACGATTCTCTTTCGCCAGGACTTGGTGGGTTATCGAATCTGATGTAGTGGTTGGGTTTATACAAGATACCTAGCTAAGATTGGCTCTTAGATCATATGATATGTTATATCTCAATGGTAGGCTTTAGTATTGTGCTGGGGCTAGGATTAAATATCACGTTGGGTCTGATGGATCGCCCTATAGCCTATACCTACCTATTTCATTATCCAACCACTAATGCATTATGCAAGTCAATAGATATTATAATTTGCTGCCAATTACATTGCGTTATACGTACTATAGTACCTTAGATCAATGACTAGTACAATACACCTCAACAGCCGTTTAATAGCCTTAAAATTTCATGTCAATTTCTAAGATAATTCCTACCTGCCTATTTAAGGTATTATACAAAAGTAAAAACGGCATCTTCAAACAATATCTACTCTTATCTTTTTATTCTATATAATTATGAGAAATATGTTCAAAAGTAACACAAAGAAACATATTTCATTGGCTGCTGCATTACTTCCCGTCCCTGGAACAAGTAGGTTTAGTCCATTATATTCCGCCGTTGGTGAGAGACTGCCACCGACGATGGATTGGATTCCATTTCCTTAAAAATTATAAGGTTTAATTAAAATAACATGGTTATCATGGATCACAGTCGAAACACAATGTATTTTACCCAAACACTATGATTATTTAGAATTAGATCCTCTATTTTTAGTCATACACTAATATTAACAAAATCATTGCTGAGCAGCAATTTTTACTAATATTTACGAATATATCAATGTATAAAAAATATATAATTGCAGGAACATAGCAGACAGCCTACCGGCCTTCTTCCTCCTTGAGTCGTATTCCTCATTACTGAGGGTGGTGATCTTTTCTCCAGTCAGGTACCTTTACTTAATTCCGAGCTTCTATATTATAATAACAAATTGCCTAACGGCCCACTTGTTACAGAATGTTGCCCAAA
The DNA here is from genome assembly GCA_019925095.2 of Dendrolimus kikuchii. Taxonomy (NCBI): domain Eukaryota; kingdom Metazoa; phylum Arthropoda; class Insecta; order Lepidoptera; family Lasiocampidae; genus Dendrolimus; species Dendrolimus kikuchii. The sequence continues at coordinate 10,467,585 of CM034398.1, read as the reverse complement.
AATAATAAGTATGGTATTGGGAATTTGAAACATCACAGGTGTGCTGACGGTAGACGGTACAGCTGTCAGGCTCAAAGAGTCACAGTATGTTAATATATTAGGAGAAAGAGAGTTTATAGATTCTAGTTTGATTTTTCCCTTTTAAAGGTTTTCTTAATGTTTATGAAGGCCGTATTCTCGAAAAATACTCATGCAAAACTATTGCTTTTGATCATAGGTACTCGGTAAAATTTCAATAGCTCTTGGAAAGCATAACTCTCTCTCTCTCTCTCTTTTCTTTCAACTTCTTCCAATTATTTGGGTCGGCATAATATGTGTTTTTATTCTACATTCTTCTATTTTTACATACATCCTCTGTCACACCACAAATTATCATATCATCCTTCACACAATCCATCCATCTCTTTTTTGGTCTACCTTTTCCTTTGTACCCATAAATGTTACAGTTTAACATTCTTTTTGTCACGTGACTTTCATCCCTCATTACATGCCCATTCAATCTTAATCTTCTTCCTCTCAATTAAAAAACAACTCTGTGATGACAAACTGTTTTTCTGACGCTTTTTGTTGTTTTATTACAAACTAAAACAGTAAAAATATTGAAAAGAAACTAGTTAAAACTTTTTTTTTTATTAAATTCATTTAAGAAAATATGTTCCATATAATAAAACGTCACAAAGTGAGTGAAGAGTTACTAGTGGCATCATTTAGTAGGAGCTTTTACAGTTGTGTTTTTACTGAGCCATTTTCATTCCTAGTAATCTACTATGGTAGGCACAAAGTAATCTTACCTATGTTACAAAGGTCCGAAGTGCAAGCCCTGTAATAAGTTCTGAATGTGGGATCTGTTATTTCATGATTCAGGTAATCAGGATGTGATTCACAGCCTCGAGTGAAACTTGCAACCACACCGGTTGGATCCTAGAGAAAATGGAGCGGTTTTATTGCTAAAAAGAGAAAATGCACAGAAAACAGCTGTTCGCGTATAAACCGTTCACTGAAACCACAATCAATAGGGAAAGTTTATGGCAGGTGTCATTGCTCTTCGCAGGTAACAGTAAGCACGAACTCTTTATTTTAAAACGATACCTTGGTACCGAATGCCTTTGTTAGGAAGTAAGGAAAGTCCAAAATGCTAAAAGATTCGAAGGGATTTTGTATAAGTTAATTATCACATTCCAGAGATTTCACTCAAAGGACGGTTGTATAAGTCATTGCAAACGTTCTTTAGATTTTATAAAAGATAATGGATACTTTTATAATCAGTCTACTTACAACGCAAGGATGCTACAGGATATTACCGACATTTCGTGTGTAGTTTGGTTGACCTGTTTGACAATATATTCTAAAACTACAAAAAATCAAGGTTTTAGGCGGTTTTGGTATTCTGTAATATGTTAAAACGGATCTCACCTGATTTGACAGTCAACTACCCTATTAAACCAGCTTAGAAAAACCTCACATGGCCTAGGCTCTACATACTATGTACACACGTTTTAAGTATCGACCTAGTTCTGCTGTGAATTTGGCTATATGCTTGAACGTCAGTGTTAAATCCAAACGTTTAGTGGTTAGTGTGCGTCTTAGAAAGTAGCATAATAAAATAGAATGATAGAATATAGTCCCTCATGATTCTGTTATGTTAACCAGAATTTGTAATATAAAATATCAGTCGATGAATTCAGGATATTTCTCTGGATCTCTTTATACGATCCTTAGGGTTTATAGTGTCTGGTCTCTTGGCGCCTATTCAAAGTATAAAAACCACTTAAAATTTTGTAAAACGTTAAAATGTGTTGGCTTTTGCATTATTGACATTTCGCCTATCCAAAATCTGTTAGCCATAAATTTTAATGTTGTGTACTTTATCTAACCAGCTAAGTTTTAGTTTGTAACAAATTTCTCTAAGGTGCCAGTATGTGTAGGGAAATTGCATAGTCGTGTAAAGTATATGTAAGTAGCTTTTGCTTGCGGATTTATACCCGTGAAAGTTAAATATGCATTTCGTGAATATTTAACCTGTGGAATTAGTGTGTATCAATAGTACTTGCGTGGTCGCTGGAAATCTTAATGGCTCACACGCTAAAAGTTCACTTTCATTGATCGGAAGTGCTTGCATACGAGGCCTAGGAGATTTTTTGTTTACTCACGCCTCAGAAGTCGTATGCGGAGATAGTTTCCATTGGTTGATAGCGCTCGCATAGAGGTTACTAGAGATCTTGCACAGCTCGTTTGGCAATAGCTTCGAATGAATGGAAAGAAACAGTCCTTACCTCATTAAAATTGACTGAACTATGAGAATCCTTACTTGATCTTTATGCTTCAATAATGACCAATAAATTTAATTGATTGTTCGTTACACTGCTCGCGTATACTCCACCAGCAAGCGGCGTAATTATCACATCATCGGTTGTTATCTCGCTTGCGGAGAGTAATCGCATACAGTATATGGACAAAGTTATAAACTAATGATAATGAACTCTAAAGTATTTCATGCCAATGACGTGGGTTCAATTTCTGTCAAATTATTGAAGATAGATACAATTTGTTCAGGCAGATATTCTGGATTAATTTAGATATTGTTACAATTCCTACATAGGTACCTAATAACGGTAGAAAAAAGATCGACTGCGAGGAAATTCCGTGGTAGGTCTGCTGTACCTTTCCATCCGTGTACATTTTATTTCAAACACTTACCAGATACTCTTGTCTAAATATTGTGCAGTATTGGTGTGGGCAATTAACTGTGTTAGTGCTATCAGTTATGGTAAGACAAGACTGGTCACTGTCAACTGACGAGAAACTGCATGCGTAGCATCGCAGTTGGCCTGGAATTTAATAATATAATATTTCTACAAATGTACGTGTACATAGGTGTTTTTTTTGTGGTGGTCAATTGAAACACTTATTAGATGTAGATCTTAGAGAACTTATTGACATCCTCTGAACTCCTCCATATAAAGGACCTGCATAGTCCGCACTTCTCTCCAGTGTTCGTAGATTATCGTAGATGTTCGTAAATTTTGTTTTTAATGCCGCTAATATTATTAGGCCAAATATTAGTGATGTTTAAATAGAATCTATTTTATGCTTACGTCTATATATATTGTATAAGTTTTAAAGATAACTTCTAGCACTAAAAAATGACCTTCTAACACTACACAGTTACAAGTAAGTATACAAATGATAATCACTTATGTACAATAACACGGAGTAGGAACACGGTAATCTAGTGTGTGATATTTGTGCAAGTGATTAAAATATTGAAAAGAAACATATTAAAACTCATTTTTAATTGATTTCGTAAAAAATAACAATAATTGGGAAAATAATGATCTATTGCAATGTATAGCGTGGTGAAAGGATGTTAGAGCTTATCAGGTTTAAATTTTTAGACAAGCTATTGTAATGACAAAGAAGAAGAGGACAAATAGATATTATTACTCTAGTCTTATCACTCGTTTATATTACGCCCACTTCCACGGGAACAAGCAGGAAAGTGACGAGGGAAGTGGACAACACAACAATATTTAATTTCTAGGTTTATGTACATACTCGTCCTGCATTATTTTTGTGATAATTATTTTTGTGCATTAATCCAATGAAACAAAAACTTTAAAATTAAATTTTATACTCACCAACTGCTTTGCCTAATAAAGCAAAAAACACAATGAATAAAACGTTCAAATTCATGTTGCTTTACAAATAAATATTCTTTTGTTACTGTATTAATCATGGAAAGGTGAACTCCCTTGTTTCGTTATCTTAAACGATGCATATCGCTGCTGTTATCTTTTTTGCGTTAATAATAATAACAATTAAATCACAGATATTTAAACCTTATCTATCTGTAGATTATTAGGAAATATAACAAATTTGTCAAAGTGCGTGTCTGTCAACGCATGTTGGATAGTTCCATAAAAGTGACGGACGTTCACTGTTTTTGTCATTGGACTACAGATCCTTAAAAAATAATTGAAACTATCAATATCCCTTAAACTAGGTACTCAATTCATCTTTTTCGGTGAAAGTATTGATATCACCTTGAACTTTCAGAATTTACAATGCGGTCCTTATTTTAAAACGTTGAAGGACTAAAGTACTTACTTTTACAATGTCGGTAGCGAATACCTCAAGTACCTATTGACGTTTACGTCAAAACAAAAAAAAAAATTGTGCGGTCGGGTGACCCACAGCCGGAACGACATTCTTTAAGTTAAAGGTCGCCTGGATAGCATAACGCTTTTTCCTTACGTGACGATTTCTGCCAGTTTAGTGTAAGCTGCGTAAAAGAATTTCATTTCAAAAATAATAAGTACAATCGTTATTACTTTTCAAGAAATATCTATTGATAAGTACTCCTCTCCAAAAAGAAATCTTAGAATTATGATTTCAATTTTATTTCTGCTTCTGACTATTCTTTTAAATAAATATGTTGTTCAAGTAACGTACTTTTACAAGAATTGATTGAGTAGCAACTTGTAGAACATTTAAAAAAATCATATGTGATGTGGAAATTACCGATTATCATGAAATTTAATAATAGGTAGGACCTTCGATAGCGGGGATTAATGTACGATATTGTGTATCCTGAATCGTGGAACAGTTTCTATAGGAATAGGAAGTCGAAGTCTATGCCAGTGAAGCCACGTATTTGAAGAAAGTTGTAATTTATAAAAAGTTATTACATACGAGTAAACTACTGCAACACTGATTTATATAGTTCCTGGGCTTTTTAGATCACGATAGAGAAAGTTCTTACAAAGTTGTGTGTTAATTCTTCATATATTATTGGTACCAGTGGTCATTGTCGGAACAGGAATGGCTTGCGCGGTGTCCGGTGTTTATCTTAATAACTATTTCTCTGGCTATAAAACATTATCGATCCAACAGGTTGACTGTAATCGATTCTCACGTAATTACTGGTTTCTTGAGATAACCAACTACGGGCTTGTTGTGAGCGATAGACTGCCTGGCTACAAGTGAAAAAAGGTAACAGACGTTTCTCTCAGTACAAAATCGTGAAATAGGCGCATTTGCTGGACTGGTTTCAATCAGTGCTGTACTTGCAGTTATGCTATAAAGTAAATCCTGCTGTAATTTTTTTATTTTTAATGTTTTGTTCTAGTGGTTGATTTGTAATGAAAAAATTCAAATTATTTAAGGATAAATGTCAATAATCATAATTAACTGAGTTGAGATGAGCCGGGTGAGCGTCATAACAAAAATTGAATAGAAATAGAAAAAATATTTTACGAAGTGTTGCGTCTTCAATTATAATTTCTTGATAATATCGTTTAAGTATTATTATAAACATGCAATGGGCTGTGAATTATATGAGATATAGGTCATGGGAGAATAATGTATAACTATTAATACCTTTTAATAATTATATTTAATTCGTAGTACTTTTAGTTTTTAATTTTATGAAACTGAAGTGATTATCTACTACTTTTTGTTATTTAATAAAAATAAAGATTATATTGATTAATAGATTTAATATATAAGGTATCTGTCAGCGTTTCCACGAACGTTAAAAGCAAGATACTAATATCAGGTACAATTTAAAAACTAAAACAATACTGACATATCGCCAGAAGAGTCTTGAAATTAGATATAGGCAGGTAAGTAGTAAGTCAGGTGTGTGCTAAGCGAGTACCTAAATGACAGTTTGAGCTTTCATCTGCTCGTCTCACGCTCCACACTGCAAGATTGCCCCATCTAGATATGTCAGTTATCAAACTAGTTGTCTACATTATACTAATACTAAGTCTGAATCCTACATACATGTAAACTAATTAAGTTATTAAACTCTAAAACTACATGAATCATTCAGGCATTGCATGCACATTTTAAACACTTAACTAAGCAAGGTATTCATTTTGTTTACTTAAGTATGGATGTGCGATTTTATATTTGTTTAGTCAATATTATTGGCCGTTGTATTGTGTGTGATGTAAGCGTATGCATTTTGGATTTTCGATAAATCACGAATCAAGTTCAGCAACGGCGTCAGGATTGATTGTCGCACCCAATACTTTTCTATAATACATCATCTTTTCTAATGCCAATATGGAAATCGATATAAGCATTCCATCGAGTAACATTAGCAGGATAGGATAGCAATCAATCATATTAACAGATCTGAAACTGCCACCACGGGCAGTACATATGGGTTTCTTGGAAATCAGCAGACTTTCCTCCCGTTTCCCGATGCCATGCTCTCTTATCCTGAACAGACTGAAAAAAAAGATGTCATAAACTTAAAACTAGTTCACACCTGTCGGTATAAAGAGAATATAACATATTTAATTTTTTCAATTGTTTTTCTTATTATAATAATTATAAAGGCAGCAAAGACTATTGTCACCAACAAATTCCAAAGACAAGTACTTATAATTTCAACTACTAAGGCTAATACGTTTAACAAGTAAAGGCATTATTTTTGTTGCCTGAACTCCTTTCGAGATTAAAGACTGGTGAATAAACATTCCGTCATTGAAATTTGATATGTTTTTTATTTGTTGTTTGTACAACAGTAACAATTAAATAAAAACTAAACTAAATTATAAATAAGTCTACACACAGATTAAAATTAAACTATAAAATCTAGGCCTAGACCGCTGCCAGTTGGAAACGTGCTCAAAAGACTGGCCACATTAGCTCGTTGTATCGCAACGCTAATGAGTTGTCCAAGGTTGTTGTCCAACAGACCAGTCTTTTGGTCACGTGAGACGTCTACCAGGCGTTTCGCAATGTCTCGATAAAGTTTGTGCGCCTCAGGCTCCCATGGTCCCAGGGTATCGCTCCTAAAAGCCGCAAATATGTAATTATTTCCGATTGCGGCATATTTGCGGCATTTTAGGGCCTCCTGTTGTGCAGCAGCTATACCAGCAGACATGCTTGAAGCTGAAAGATGGGACGCCGCCAAAGTATCGACGCAAGACGCATCCCATACTAAAGGGCGACCCATCCTCCCGGTCACCAATGACATACCATCGGGTCTCTTGCCATCGCAGCGGTACAACCCGTTCGGTTCTAGAACGGCAGGTAGCCCGGCGGTGACAAGAGCCCGACGGATTATGTCATTAAGTGCTGCATGACACGGAATTCTGCCGGCACTTCTGGTACACGATAAACAATGATGACCGAGGCGCTCCACCTTATCTCCACACTGACAGTGGTGTGGGACAACGCAGGCCGCCCCTAGGCGAATGCAGGCACTTATTCTAAACGTGTTATCGTCTAGAAAAGTACCCAAATTCGCCGAGGGGAGTGCCTGTAGCCACAAGCCAGAATCCCAACGCGAAACAGCTAGGAGACGGGAACGCTCAGTCTCTTGGCACATCCAGTAGATTCCGATGTACCAATGAGGAAAGCAGGCCGTCCCACAGTTTCTGTGACTTTGGGTTTAGAGGAAAATTTTGGTGTGGGCAGGCCATAGACCACACATTTCTGGCCTCAGTCAAGTAAAGGATCTCAAAGTCACCAAGTGACGGTTTTAATATTTCACCAATGAGCTCCTTTGTACTGTACACTGAGGACAGAAAGGCGGGTAAAGAAACTGCTGACATTGAAATTTATATTACTATGTAATGTAATTATTAATATGTAGTATAAACGAGAATTTAAAGTAATTTACCCAACTTTGTAGATCTCCATAAAAGGAGTATTTTTACGACAGGCAATATACGGATTACTTTCTTGTATGTAGGCGATTTCCTGAAGTCCACATTTCTCGTGCTCGTAAAAATGTTTATCAACCATCCTATAGCCGATACCTAAATACATGTTAAACGCAAACGGTTCCTGAAATTAATTAAAAATAACGCATTTACATCAGATTATTGCTACTTGATATACACGTGTATAGCCCAAATTCTGATTAAGACAGCAAATATATATTGCGACCCCTGTAGTATACCTATTCTTTCGAAAAATATTCTTTAGCAGAAGTCAGCGTAAATTCTTGAATTTGATCAATTTCTGCAATTAGATGCTTTAGAACTTTGATAAACTTTGAAAACAACGAAACCAAATGTTTCTAGATGAAATTGCGAGCATTTCATTTAGCTCCCTTGCATATATTTCGAATTCATGTCGCACGGAAACTAAGTAAATTTATTGATACACAAGAGTTGTGCCTTAAATCAATACTTATTATATAAGTACGAGTATTTAAACAGATTCATTGCAAAGGCTATGAAGAGGGACAAATTATCATACAAGCATCCAGTCTCCCGTTAGAGACCGGCAGCACATTGGTAGCACCTTTGGTATTCCAAATGTCCATAGGCGATGGTAACCACTTTCCACCAGGTGGGCCGTCAGCATGTGTGCTGAACTCATGCAATAAAATAAACATGCAAAAAAAAACTTGAAAATTGTAATAAAATATTAGTATTTTATTTTCTTGAGCTACCACGCTTAACTGCGCTTTATTTAACCTAGAACATTATTTTGCATTGAAAAACGATTGAAGGGAACTTCCCGCCGAGGTCTTTCCTCTGCGCTATGACATGACATATTTAAAATTATTTTGCAGCGACAACATGTTGCAAACGTCCATGAGCGGTGGTGAATACTTTCTATCTGCCTAATTGCCTGCCGTGATAAAAAGTGGATCAGGTACTAAAGTTATTGTTAACTAGCTGATGCCCGCGACTTCGTCCGCGTCATGATCGCGATGTAGAATACTATCGGCGCCATCTTTTTTTTTATTTTTTTTATTGCTGGAGTTCAGCAGACAGGCAGACGGCCCACTCGATGGAAAGCGGTTACCATCGCCTATGGACATTTGCAACACCAAAGGTGCTACAAGTGCGCTGCTGCTCTCTTAAGGGAAACTGGAACCTGGTCACTAATGCCGGAACACAACTCAAGGTTGTTATGGCGACATACTTTAGACCAGGGGTGGTGGCCATCCAGTCGGGCAAATGCCCTACCACCTGGCTGTGGGTTGTTTTGTCGCCTCTTACGACAGGCCGCCCGGCCGCAGGAAATTGTATTCTTTCTCCGTTCCTGCACGGATAGTCATCTATCTATATCTATCTATATATCTAGTTTATTTAATATGATGATGAAATACGCTATGCTAGACACTGTTTTTGAGTGGGGTCATGTCAGAAGCGTGCTCTTCGCGATTCCTGCTGGCCCAGAGGGCCATAATGCTGACCGAAATTCACCCGAGTGCAGTGCACGATAGGGCGTCCCCCGCAGGCGACGCTTACCGATGCGCCCCCGTCGGTGTGAACTCTCGCGCATGCGGCGAATGGGGCCGCCACCCTTCACGCAGCGCCAAACCTGACGGGTCGAGAGGAGCAGAGTGCCGTATGTCGAATGTGAGAGGTGGAATGAAAGATAAGATGGACGAAATGATTGAAGAATAAGCCTGAATGGCGCTCTGTTGTTCGTGCCTACCCCGCAAGGGAACTGGCGTGAAGTTATGTATGTTTGCAGACACTGTTTTTGTAAGGTTTTACTTTTTCGCGGAATCTCGTCGTTTTAATGTATACATTGGTTTTATTGTTTTATTTTATGATGATACCGGCATTCAATATTTAATTAGGTGTATAAGTTGTATAACAAGCTGTTCAAGTAATTAAAGTTTTTTTAACTTTCCCACGGGAACTCTTTAATTTTTCGGGATCAAAAGTATTGTTACGTGCGAGCGGGGGTACGCATTTGGGATTGGAAGGAAACACCAGTTCTTTTAAGTAACGCTTTCATTGACTTACACAGCCGCATGTAATACCTTTCCGCAGGGTTGCCCCTATACGCACGACTAATTATGCACTGTCCCGACAACAAGGTGTCTCACTCATAATATCGTCGCCGATATTGCGCAGACCACCTCCTGCTACTGCAATGCTCTCCTTCGATATTATCGCGTGTAGCTCGTTTTTTGTTCGTCTCTCGAACTACGCTACACTCCTCCTTCACTTAACTGTCCACTAAACTTGTCACTAAATTCACCATTTAACTCGTCAGTCGCCTATTAAACTTCTCCTCCAACTCTTCCGTATCGCACTTGTCGCTTCGCTACCTTGAACTTAACTCAACTCTAAACTGCCCGGTAGGCGCGCCTTACGCTGCTTATATAAGTATACCCAGAAGAATCTTCTAGAACCCATAATTTCGATCTTCTTTTCGTTATTCTTTTATTTGATATCCATCCCTTTCTATACATCTCTCTATCTCTGTCTTTTCCTTCCCGAACCTTCTAACCTAGAACTTTCGTTCTTCATCCATCTCTTTCTAACATCTATCTATCTCTGTCTTTTCCTTCCCGAACTTTCTATTCTACAACTTTCGTTTATCGTCTATCCCTTTCTAACATGTATCTGTCCTTGTCTTTTCTTTCCAGAATTTTCTACCTTTTTCCAAAAGTTCTTAAACCAATTAGTTTATTCCACCATCACTCGCCACAGTATTCTATATGTTGACCAGGGATATAAGCTACCACCATACAAAATTTCATTTAAATCGGTCCAGTCGTTTCGGAGATTAGCCCGTACAAACAGACAGATTAGTACTATTTCACTTCTTCTTCTCTGACTCGGTTTTTAGCATTTTTTTCATTGTACAGAGATTCGACCTCTACAGTTTTATTATATGTATAGATAACTCGTGGTATACAATAAGTGACTAAGGCGTTAGAATTCTGGCCAGAGAGCATATATCGCTTAGGCACATTTTCTGATCTAATGTGCATATTTTTTAAATTACAATAACTAAATGCTAGGCTAACCCTAGCAACACACACCGCGCGGAAAGTTCGGCGGCGTTAGTATCGGCGCTAATCTGAACTCTGCGAAATTTCCGCTGATGTGTCATACGTAACTTAAAGAACATTGCGAGCGTATTTAGCCGAACTTTCCGTGCGGTACGTTCCGCAGGTATGTCGCTATACTTAAGGGAAAAAAGCAACGTGGAGAAATAGAGATTCACGAGATTCTTCTTGTCGACATTATTGATATACGAAACGTATCAATCCATCGGACTAGCATGAGGAATGTAAGTACTGTTTATTTAAAGCGGCGAGGCCTGAATTTAGCAGTGGGACGTTTATGGAGTTAGTTTACTTTAGTGAAGGTGTCGAGGAAATATTATATTTAACGAACATTTTTCATTTTTTTAACACCATCTTCAACAGATATGAAAGCTTTTTGTCCCTTTGGTGCTATTTTAGTATCATAAATGGCTTTTCTTACTGGTTCAGTCGCTGTCTGCAAGAAAGAAATAAAACTTTATCGATCAAGATTTATATACTTTTAAAGTTATCTCACATTTTAAGGCTTTGACTAACCCTAAAATAATATTCGTTGTATACCGTATTTTCTAATCCAAGTTCCAGCCTCGAATGTAATAAATCAGATAACGTTCTTATCTGATTTGAACTAGACTGAAGTAAGGCGACAATGCTTGCAGAATATGCGGTATATAGAAATAAGAATGTTAAAAACAGTATAAACATAACAAGACGTCCAAGAGTACCTGTTGAAAAAGTTACTTTATTTCATGTTCTTTTTAGACAAAAATTATATTGTCATGGTAAGGCTGACCTTTCAATTCGAAGCCGCTTCCTTGTTGAGATATTGCACTGACGATCAAAACTGTAATGTCACTTACATTAGGTCTTAATGTAGTCGAGTCTAATGCTTTCTGAAAGTATATTATAATTATTATGTATTACATATTGCTAAACGGAATTAAATAATGGAGCAAAAATAATGAAGTTTTCTATAAATCAGTCTAGTTTCTTTGTTTTATAAAAAATATCTGTCTTGTTTCTTTGTTTTATAAAAAATATCTGTCTTGTTTCTTTGTTTTATAAAAAATATCTGTCTTGTTTCTTTAATATTTAATTACTACTATATATATTTTTTATCTTGTTATATCATGCTGTCGCAATAATTATTTAGTTCAGAGTTAGGTCGTGGTAGCGTAATGGCTAGCGTACGCGTCCCATACTCAAAGGGCGCGGGTTCGATCCTGACCGGAACGCATGCACCACTTAGTCAGTTTTCTGATCTAATATGCATATTGTTACAATCACCACGTGCTGATAACGGTGAAGGAAAACATCGTGATGCAAAGGAAAACGTCGAGATAACCGATATGTCAAACCTGCCAAGCCGCCTTGGACAAGCGTAGCGGGTATGCTGTCCGTTTTCCCGCCATAATGGGAGGCCCGAGCCCAGCAGTGGGACATTTATGGGCTGATATTATATATTTATATTATCAGAATTAGACAATTTTGACTAAATTGTCTAACTCTGAATTGCGATCATTGTAAGTTGTTGCTGACATCGGTAGTGACACTGACACAATCCAAGTATGCTCAGAGCAAGTGTACCCAGATCATACTCAGATAGATACTCGGACATTTCTAGTATCTTGGCAACTGGAAAGCCAAATACTGTTGGCCAATGGCATCTGATCCCAGTATGCTCAAATTATTATTAACTTTCACGAGTCTACTCGGATGAGTTTCATGAGTTTATTTTAAAAGAATGACCACAACAGGTTGGAAATTTTTAACCGTAAAAACGTATTTGAAAATGATCGGATAGAAGATACAATTAACCTGAGATGTGTGTTTACCGCTATCCCTGTAGAGACGCGCGAGTGCACTTGGCCCGAACATACTCTCGTCGTGTCAATTCGGCTTAACTTACCCCATCATATTTAGTTGTCTTATTGACTTCCCAACGGGCGTTTATATAAAGGATGAAAATTAACAAAACGACGAATGCAAACATGCAGCACCATACCATTGGGTTGAAAGGCAAAAGAAATAAGTTATTTTGATATGATAAAGATGGCTCTCGAAATACAAACTTTACCGTAGATGTCGATGGACAAGTTATGTATTCTATCACACCTATTCTTTTTTGTGTTACAAAGGTTACAGTTCCTATAATAAAATTAAAGTTAGTTACAAGTAGGCCAAGTGGAAGGAAGAAGAGGAAATGCCAAAGCGATCATATATATCTAAGTAGATGAAATTAAGGAAAAAGTAGATGTGATAATAAATAGATAAAGATAATAAAGAAGATTGAAGAACTCTCTACCGATAAGAGCACAGCATTTAAAAGATAGATAGAGAAGTAACTTTATTAATGGTCTTATTCATATTGAGTTAGAGTAAGTTTAAGGCTCTTAAAGAAGTCTACACATTTATTCTAACTCAATATGAATAAGACCGTACAGATAAATTAGCTTCGAGACGTTTTTGCGGTTGTAGTAGTGTGTGTGTGTGTGTGTGTAGTACGGTCGCACATAAATAAATTACTACTTTTTATATATTTTTAGAATTCCTGTAAATATACAAATACTACTACAAACGCAAAAACTTCTCGAAGCTAATTTACGTTTAAGTGTTTAATGATTATGGTTTGCGCAGGGTTTAATGAAAGGAACATTTTAACGCATTTATTTTTTACATTGTCCATCGAATAGGCAATTAGAACTATAGTAATTAGTATTAAATACGTTTTGTTGCGAATCGCGAGACCCGAATTAAAATGCCGTTAGAATTACTACAGAGTTTATTAGAACTATACAAACAAGTATAACACAGGTACAAATATAACCGAATACAACAAGTCCAAACGTAATGCAGAAGGTCGTAATTCAATAAAACGCGCAAAGTGCGTCACTAATTATATTCTCGATTGTAGTATACACGTCTCGCTTCGCTAGTGGTTCTCGCTCGACTGACTGCTCCCTCAATCGGGCCATTGCTTTATACTGCACAAATGCAATATGTCCGCCCGGCAGCGTGACCGAATTTCCTAGAATCAACTTGTACTTTAAATCCGTAACACCTGGCTAATGGTTACAATACAACAATAGGCTGTATGCCAATAAGCAAACAAAAGAAGACGACCATAAAAGAATTTCAATGTTTATTAGATCAAATGCCGACGGGTAATAAATGTGCATTGTTTCAGATATGCAGGTAGATTTTGTTTGTCGGGACCTGAGTTGTAACAATATGTTACACAATAAATTAATGTAGCCAATCAATGAAATTGACAAAAATTCACACAAAGAACTATTTAATTCCTACGTTGTTAACAGAATGAAAAAAGACAAAAAAATATTTTGCAAAAAAATTGTAATAACAAAATTCCAAATCATCGAAGTTTTTTGTCAGTTAATATTGGGTTTTAAGCATGGGCCACTTCAACTGGTTTTTGAATATAGTTTATAATATGTGCTTAAATATTATATTTACTGATTAGTGTAGTATTCTTATTAATCTAAGACTGTTCCGTTTACACGGAAAAACTACTGGTTCAATTTGGCGGGAACTCAGTATATATAGGTATATATTTTCGATGCCGAGGATGAACATAGGACTTTTATTCCCGGATAATGGGATAAGTTTGGGATAGATCTATGTAAAGATTATCCCAAAAAGTAGGATAGGTTTTTATTTTGTGATTTGCCATTTTCGTCATTTTGGTTAATTTGGTCATTTTGGTCGATGTGGTCGATGTGCTCGGTGTGGTCGATGTGGTCGATGTGGTCGATGTACTCGGTGTGGTCGATGTGGTCGATGTGCTTGATGTGGTCGGTGTGGTCGATGTGGTCGGTGTGGTCGTTGACATCAGTGTGGTCGATGTGATTGATGTGGTCAGTGTGGTCGATATGGTCGGTGTGGTCGATTTAGTCATTTTGCTGTACATATGTAGTTTGAATACCGAAAATTGGCATAAATACTTTCCATCCGGGAGGTGGAATAGTTTGTGATATAACATGAAGTGACTCTTCCGGGGCAAATAGCAGTAACATAAAAATTTAATACAATGTAACCTGTGTTGTAACCTCTTTAAACAAGAGACGCACGCACCAGAGGTTGACCCGCGGCGCAGCCGCGGCGTAAATTTTAGTCAGAAATAAATGTTTACTTTCTACTATTTATTTTTCTGCGATATTACGTTTATTAGGCTTTGTTATTAATAGAACGCACCTACAGTTATTACTAAACTATTGCAGTTTCAATGTTATGTGCTATATAAATGATTAACATTAAGATAAATATATCATTACCCCCGATTTCAGCTTCTCCTCGCACTATTTGCCCAATCATACCAGTCCAAGAATTATTTTTAAAAACACCCCATTCGTTGTTATAGATTAGACCTTTAGACGCATTCATAAAGCCATACAAAGGGAGAATATGACGATACGTGCTTTTGGATGCCGAATCTGTCGTCATGTCTCTGAAATGTTTAGTTTTCTAAAATTAACATTGCTGATGTTAATAAATAAAAATGGATGATTCATTTAGTTTATTATAGTATTATCGAATATGAAATAAATAATATTATTATTTGGATATGTATAGGACAATGTTATATGTAGGTATATCTCTTTCTGACGTTACTTATTAAAAGGTCACAATCTTACAGGACTTTTTCTCCTGTTTTATCATCTTTATGTGATTTAAAAAAATTATTAGGTGTAAATGAATCCGATAATACTGGTAGTCATGAAACTTTGAAGAATATTATTTTCTTAATTCTTACGTTAAATCAAGCAATTTTGTTTTTGTTCTATTGTGAGCAACAACAACCGATATAACGATAGGTTCCTGTTGGATATTTTTTCGTCGCATAGTGATTGAATTATATAAAATGTTCCATGATTTTACTAGTCTATTATCCTCGGTCCAGCTACCAAAATATTCTTCGATCCATTCACTATTTCTTTTAATCTTGTAAACTGTAAGAAAATAAATATTTGCTTTATAGCATCACATTCATTAGCTTTTATGATAGATTATGAATAATTGTACCTACTTAACTTTAGCATATATTTATTAGTGTCAGTATTTTCGGATACTATTACTTCAGAATCAATAAAAATATTTAAATCATCTAGCGTTGTTAGTACATTCTCTGTATTAATACTTGTGATTCCAAACAAAAACCATCTGTACGGTTTGACAAATTTGTCTGCAGCAGAAGCCTTGAAAACAATACAACACATATAGTTTTAGGATGTGTTTTTTCCTGTTACCAAACTAAATAAGACATGAAATCAACCTGTTTTAAGATCCCTCTACTGTTATTGCAATTTAAATCCATTATGAATAAACTATGTTGCGCTGGAGTTGTATCCTTTATATCAAAATTATCTTCAATAAATCTTATGGTTGTAGGAAAATCCGCATACATGACATATGACAACAATTTTATTTTATTGGCTGTAAAAAGTATTTAAATTTCAAGCATGATAAATCTATTATACATATAAAGTACGTATTGTAGGATCTATAAGAGTTGTTTTCCACTTACCATTGAATAAGAATACTAGGAACGATGATCGCTTAGTAAAAAAATGTAACTCAAAAAACTGCTTTAAATCCTTTACAATCTCTTATTGATCCTCTGTTCAAAAACTTCTATCGACTTTTGATATACAAAAAGACCATCAAAACTATCGACTCAAAACATTTATTTGTTATTATAAAAAAAATAAAGGAAGTACTTTATTTTTAATTTTATAATCAAACGGAATATTAATATCTACTACGGGAAATTACGATAAATTGGTCGCTATTAAAAATATCTAGCAAAAAATATGGTATTAACCATCAAGTTAAAGCAGTCGATTCGAAAGCAGCAGTAGCAGCAGATTAATATTCATAATTATTTATATTTTTTCCATGATACTTACACAAAGTCCAGCAAACTTTAGCTGTAACTACTGTCGGTCTAATAAAAGATTTTATTACATCAGAAATCATTGTTAACTCATTATTAGCTGCATTACTAACTATTAGATTTAAAATAAAAATAAAAACACTTATATTCATTTTGTGAATTTTTTATGCTATCAAACACACATTAATAACCAGGCAAACGGGGCACACATTTGCTTACGTTTAGTGCAATTAGCTTTCTAGCTTGACTTAAATACTATGTTGGATAAACACAGGTTGTATTATAGTTTACTGTAATTACAGGTGCTTATAACAATAAGCACGTGGGAGTCAAAGTTGTCTTTTCGACTAATTTTCATTTTTATTTGACTTTATTTGAACAATAGATAGTAACTTAAGTATTTTAAGGCGACATGTAATAAATTACATTTAGCTATGAGAAGAATGAAATAACTCAAAGTATCTATTTATGGTAGAAATTTTTAAAGAAAGTTTTTTGTAAGATACTTTTTTTGATCTGCAAATGCTTCATTTCTTATATGTTTTAAGTACGGAAGCTATAATAAATGGACTCATTGTAGAAAATACTCCATACCTCCAAAATTATTAAATGAATTTTGTTCAAAGCTATTTACGTTAAAGGTAATTTATAATCTCTAACAATTATAGTTGACTCAGATTTTTTTTATTATAGTTAATTTGCTTTGCTTTTGCTTATTTGTCTCACTGTCATAAAATACGGTTATCCAGGTAAATGTATGGCTGAACTGTAGCGCCTTAGATAGCTTCTTACCTTTACCACAGATGAACAACATGTCAGACAGTCGGACACGCATAATAAATTTACAATAGCTCCGTTTTTCTTTTTTAATAATAATAATGATGAAATTATAACTTGTACTACTTCATGTCACTATTATACAAATATTTCAGTGATATCTGTCTTTATATTCGTGTAAGAAGCAACGTATTTTATTTCGTATATTGTGTCGATGAAACCACAGGCTCTCAAAAGCTAATATAACTAATGCGAAAATAGTTCCGTAGGATAGTACTAGCAATGCAGGGTAGCAATCCACCATGCTAACTGATACGAAGTTGGATTCGCTTCCAGAACACTTAGGGCGCTTTTCGTAGAGAAATCGATTTTCCCTGTTTTGTAGTCCGTGTTCTTGTATACGTTTCAGTCTGAAATAAAGTTATATAGACTTTTAATTACATTTATTTCTATGTATATAAATTAATTTATACAAGGATAAAACTGAAATTGAACCAAACCTTAATATTGGTTACATATATATTCTATCCATAATCCCTTATTTACGAAACCTAAAGACATTAAACAAAAGACTGGCTACGTCACCTCGCTGAATCGTTATACTGATCTGTCCTACTGGGTAAAGACATCACTCCTCAGATCATGTGGAGTATCAATTAGGCGTTTTTAAAGTTGTTTATATCTAAAGGCAATAATCAATTATCTATATGTAAGCTCACTGGCAATAATGAACCTAATATTATAATTATATCTATCTTTTGCAAAATCCTACCCAGTCCTTGCATAAAAGATTTTTACAGTTATGACATCGTTAAGTCTAAATAGTTGTAGTAGAATTCGCTACAAAGGCAAGGGAATCTTAGTCCATACAGCCAATTCTGATGTATAAGCCTTCGTATAGGTAGCACAGTTGAATTGTGGGCTACAACTGACGTCATTCAACGGAGTTATTGTGAAAACTTGTAGACCACATTTGACTATACAATTCACATTTCTACAAAAACACGTAATTACTACTCAAATCTATTAATATTCTACAACTATTGTTCATATCATAATAGAGTAATTTTATACATTTCTAGAAAATAAAACTGCGTAGCACAACGGCCCCTTTCAGCTCCCGCCAAAAACTCCGTTAAGTAAGTCGAAATTGTATTATTCTAATTTCGAACAATCGATCGGTTTTTTTTATTTATCTCTTTGGTAACTTTGTCACAAGACATATTTGTATTAAATGTGCCGTCGTCAGGTCTCCGCAGTCTCACCCAATATCAAAAAACCAAATATCTATTTCTATACAAGGATATTTATGAATATGAAACTACATTACATTTACAATGTGGTTTTGGGAAATCCCCACTTTGGCTATACGTGGCGGGTATATTGCACGTTTAAAAAAAATGGTATGGCCCACGTTCAGTAGTAAGACGTTTATGGTCATGGAAAAAGAATACTTATGGGCTGGTTAAATAATTAGCAATTTTTTTTATAGATTTCTACAAATTCGTATATCTGTTTACGGTTTTATTCATATTGAGTTAAGGGTATATTTGTATAGGCTTCTTAAAGGTTCTTAAATAAGCCAAACAAACTTACTCTAACTCAATATGAATAAGACCGTTACAATTTAGTGCAATTGATTTGGTATATTTTATACTGTTGTTCTTTGTCTTTTGCTAAAATAAAACAAATGTGAATTATTTACCCAATTTTGAACATTTCCTTGTATGGTGTATCCTTCTGAACTGCCAAATAAGGGTCCATTACTTGTAGGTATTGAATTTCTCGCAAACCACATTTTTCACCTTCTTTAAAATATTTCCCAACAAACTTGTACCCGACTCCAATTTCCATATGGAACGCAAACAAACCCTGTATGAATGGTAAAATAATTAAAAAAAACTGTCAGTTCTGGGACCGCTTGTCAGGAGTGAAAATTTTGTATATGGGCATAACGGTGACGCGAGTTCAGTGCTTTTTACCCATGCCAAAATAGCTATAGAGTCAATTTTTTAAGTGGGCGTTCAGGGCCGAATCCTAAACTATAATATACGAAATAGCGAAGAACACCCAAAGGAGTCTCGAGTCCGATTTTGACGAAAACTAAAGTCATATCTCATTTGATTTTTGAATAACCAATACCCTTGTTGTCAGGAATCAAATCAGCGGATTAAAAAAAATAAACACATCCGTATTATCTATTATAAAAAAAATCATAGTATAGCTTGTAAAGATCAATTTCTGTAAAGGAATGTCAAACGGCAAACCGAGGGAAAGGCTTGTTTTTAACATTACATTAATTAAATATAGATTGGGTTTTTAAACAAAGTAGTATATTAAGGTAAAATGATACTCAAAGGCTTGCAAATAAATTAGTCTTCTTGAATAAAGATATTTGGTAGATATTAACCTTTCCCATTTTCTTAATTCCTTCTTCCATAGACATGAACCGTGGTACGGCACCAGGCGGTGCTATCTTCTTCTCATATATCGCTTTCCTAATTGGTTCAGTTGCCGTCTAGAATAAAATGTATTATTATAAATCAACAAAAATGAAAGTAATTCGTATAGGAAACCTAAACCATTATAATTATAATTCTAGCAGTAGGCCCTAAACAACACATTGCTAGGCCCGTTTTTCCTTATTTTGGGCGAACGGATGATACCTGTCATCGCCGTATTCACGCACTATTAATCTTGTTAGTTTTTCTTTAAATGTTATCTATCATCGTCAGCACGTCGTATGTATATAATTCTAACAAAATGCATATTGAGTCGGAAAATTGCTTAACCAATGCATGCAATAATAATAATAATAAGAGGCGAGTTACCGTCTGCCCATTTTTCCATGTTCCCTGAACATTGCGACGGGCAGACGCCATAGTCCCATATTCCCAGACCCCTAGTACCACTAGCAGGTCACCCCAATAGCCCGGTACTTTTTGTCTTCATTTCCCAAAATAGTTCTACACTGGCTGGGGCTTGTCCTTGGGTGCATTGTTATATGGTGTAGACAGGGATAATCGCCGGTCAGTGTCATGCCACATTTACATTAAATTTGTCAAAGGGCCTCTACGTGTTGGCCTTTCCATGGCCCCACGCAAGCCCTCCAAATGTCGGGGCCATTTTTATGGCCCGTGGTCTTAAAAGACATACAGTATAATAATAATAATAAAATGATTTATTTGCGTCAAAAATAAGTAACAATCTTAAATACAAAATGAACACACATTACAATTTGCAGTCTTAGAAACTAAATTATTGTTTGTGCTTCTACTAACTCCAAAACTAGTATTAACTGTATCTTTAGAGCTACTAGTGTACTCTGCTGCATTGTCTACTCATACAATAATAAAGTTAGTCCTAAAAATGTGCAAGTGTGTATGTTTGTTCGTGTATGTGTGTGTGAGCATGTATGTATGTGGTGTAGTGAATGATGTGTTTACTTTCCAATCCGTACGAATTCTTCTGTATCTTTATAATCGAAAGCTGGAAGCCGATATTTTAATTTGTACTTTATTTCGAATTTACTTAGAGAGACTATCTTGATGAGGTGATCGATTTTATTGTATAAATGTGAGTGCAAGTAAACAATATGCGACAAAGAGCATCGCATATTGTTTACTTGCAAAAGTGGTTCTAAATGACAAGGTTGGACATGGTTTTTCTCTTCTTCTCTGGATTGAATTGGTATCAGGTAAGGGATAGATTACTTCACAGTGTTTTTTAAGGGTAGTGCATAAAATATATATCTGTCTTACATTGAGAACCTGACATTCACGATATAATTGAATTGTAGGGTACAAGAAAGGTTTGAACGTCATAACTTTCAGAACGGCTCTTTGGGCTCTTTCAAGTTTAAGCATATGTGTTTTATGTGACCCTCCCCAAACAGGTATACAATACCTTATTATGGAGTTACACAAGGCATCATATGTAAGATTTAAAATTTTGTTACCTGCTGAGTTACGTAACTTTTTCATAACAAATATGAGCTTGCGTACGCGAGCGCAGACACTATTAATTTGTTTGTGTCAATTCAGATTTTCATCTATAATAACACCCAAATATTTAACGTTGTCCGCTCTACATATGCTTAAGCAGGAACAGTCCTCGGTTGAGGATAGGCAAGTATGTGCTTTAATTAAAAAGTTTACAAGCTTAGTTTTATCGATGTTTAAGGTGAGTGAATTTTTATTTAACCAGCCCATGACTGTTTTGAGTGCATTCTGAGCCTGAACCTTCACATCATCCCAACTGGATCCAGTTATAAAAAGTGCTATATCATCTGCATAGCGCACTATTTCACAATTTGGTATTTGTAGTTTGCAGAGCTCATTAATGTATATCATAAACAAGGTAGGTCCAAGGACACTGCCTTGTGGTACACCGTAATCTAATGTCATTTCACTACTTAAGTGGTTTTCTATTTTTACTTTTTGTAATCTATGTGATAAATAATTATGAAATAGGTTTAAACAAGTTCCTCTGATTCCCATATTTTCTAATTTACCTAAAAGTAAAGATTTTGATACGGTGTCAAAAGCCTTGGAGAGATCTAAGAATATTGCAATGCATTTGTCTTTTCTGTCTAGACTATGTACGATTTTATTAGTTAAGCTAAGCACAGCATCTTCAGTGGATACTCCAGGTTGAAAACAAAACTGATTTTGGGCTATTATTTTATACGTTTCCAAATAATTGTGTGGACGTTTATTTATAACTGTCTGTATGTGTCTCGGTTATGTTTTGAATCCACGTCATCGGGATACGGCTCGGATTTCGTTTTTGACAAACAGTACGGAATTTTAAAATTAGACTTAAAGTATATATATATATATATATATATATATATATATATATATATATATATATATATATATATATATATATATATATATATGCGAGCCTATTGCAGTTACATTACAAATATATACTTGTCGTATATGTATGGGTTGAAACTGCGTAATAAGTTTGAAAAAGTAAGTCGACGAATTAAGGTACTTTTAACTCTGGACCCTATCGCTTTTTTCATTTAGTTGATATAAAAAGAAATATCAACCCCAAAGATACTGATTGGCATATTAAATCATAACTTTGAGGCACAACTATCCTGGGCAGCTGCAAGTAAATTTCTTTATTGCAGGTTCTATTTACAATAAAAGTTTACACTATCGTAAAACATAAGTACCTACTGTCTATTCAAACAGTATAAATTCTATGGTGATCATAAAACAGTGTACAATAAAGTACCGTAAAATAGTATTTGTTGAAAACAGTATCATGAACTCCTAGTTTTAATCTCGAATTAAGTAAATCTTCCAGAGTCTTTATTTGCGTCGAACTTGACTGTAGTAGGGCGACTATGTTTGCTGAGTATGACGTATACAGGAACATTAACGTAAGAAACAAAATCAACATTACGACTCGACCTAAAACACCTGTGAAAATAAAATAACAAAAGCTGTCAAAATTTGTTTAAGAATAAAAACGTTATGAAACTCTTTATAGCACTATGCATCTAACACAGACTTCTTAATTTAATAATCTGCGATTATAATCATCATCATAATCATCATCATCATCATCAACAGATTATTGTGACGATAGTTGTCACCGTAAACGGTCTTATAGCAAAAGAGCCTCGACCGACATCTTGAAAGGCTCTCGTTAGGACGCTGGGTGAAGGGTCAGATACAGAAGGAACAGTACAGGAAACAATGGATTATTAGATCTACATTTACTTATCATGTGGTCTTTTCATTTCTTTAAAAACACAACAGTCATTACATCAAATGTCAATTGGTGACAAAATTATACACCATAGACATAAATGTTTTCGCAGATACATTATTCCAAATATGTTTATGTATCTTTACAGATTATGATTGTAAGTAGATGTTTAATGAATGAAAAAATACTTGATAATTAGATAAAATTTTAATATTAATTGAAATAAATAAATAATAGTTAATAATAATAACCTTTAAGTTCCACTGGACTTCCTTGCTGGCAAGCAGCTCCAAACATAAGGATGACAACATCAGCTATGTTTGCCCTTAAAACGCCAATAGAACAGTCATTCTGTAATTTTTTTATAGTAGATATTGATAAAGACTAAAGTTTTTATTCTTTTCTCATAATCAAATTTGAATTTTGTTGCTGGACACTTTTATTTTACACCTTTGTAAAGATAGAATGAGCTAGTTTAAATTGCTGTCTTAAAATTACATTAAAAGTATGTAGCTTTCTTATTGCAGAATTAGGGTGTATAAGATTGTGAAATAGATAGAACAAACATGATAAGAACAACATAATTTAGGTACCTCAGATTTGTTATATTCCATACATTTCCATTCCCATATCGTGACTACTAGCAGTACCAAAAATACAAAAAAAATGAGCGCTATAATACTATACCACACTGAAGTTCGAAATGAAAGCAAAAACAAATTATTCTCATATGAGAGCTTAGGCTGTTGAAATACAAATTTAGACAGAGTAGGCGTAGGACTAGCTATATAATCAACGAACGGTACGCGTTCTGACGTAAAGAACATAGGGGATCCTGTAATCAAAATAATCAGATATTGTTATATATTAAGTACAAAATCCAATTATGGTTGTAATCACTATGTATCTATTCTTATGATAACTAATTATATAAGAAACTTAAAGGAATATAAACTTTTCCGTATCAAGTTACATCTTCTATTATTATAAAAAAAGTTTTTCACAAATACTCGAGTTTTTCATATGCGTATAAAATATAATTATACTCTGTTCCTTTTTCAAGGTCTTGGAAAAGAAACGATTTATATGAAAAGTACAAATGTAATTTTTCGATTATGAAGATAAGTATGGGATATTTACTTCTTATTTCACAAAATATGACCGTATTCTCTGAATATAATAATATACGCGTCGCATAAATAGCAGTTTTTACTGAAAATTGTTATTTGTTTTAAAAACACACCCTTACAAATTATTTATTGTTATATGTAGACCACTCAGTGAGTAAGTAATACTTTTGTAGTATAGTAAAACACTGCAATTTTACCTCCTATGTCGACTTCCCTTCTCACTAAGTAACCCGTCATACCATTCCATGTCCCATTAACTCTATAACCCCATGTGTTTGCGAAATAGTACTTCCTCTGTGCGTTAAGGAAATCGAGCAAATGATTCGTCGTTGGAAAATTCACCTTTGTTATGGTATCTACGTAGTCTTTCCTGGAACCACATTAGTTTAAATAATCGGTTAACAAATACATAGTTTACAATTGACGTAATAGGCAAAGCACCTTACACTTTGTCTGTTAAGTGATTGATACTGTCATCATCTGTAAGAACGTAACAGATCTTTATTTCATTTCCTTTTAAATTTATCCTCCTCGAAGCTACTGAATTAACAAATTGATTAGATATATGTAAATTATTTTTATCATTCATAATATTAAATGGCTCTATTGTCCAATTACTGATGAGGTTGAATTTGTAAACTGTAATAGAAAATCATAGTTATTTGTTTATCATGGATGTAAAAGTTATTTTACTTATGTATGTTTTCTTAAGAGGCTTTGCAATAAAGTTATTATTGCAATATCTAATTAACTTTTATTTCGAGAAATCGATAGTTTGCATCAAACTATCTATTATGTGAAAGAATCTGCAAGATAATTTTAGACTTTTATAAAAGGTGTCTTATACAAATTAATTATGCATAATCTCAAATATTATCATTATGTGGCTACTATAACTCGTCGTCTATTCGTTTCTAGTTAACGACCCCTTGCGCTACGCTGTGAGATTATGTAAAAAGTGTGTCATAAAATTCCTTCGTAGCTGAAAACGTGTTGCTAATGCCCCTTGTGTTACAAATGTTTATAGACGACAATCAATATTTATCAATTATGTCATCAGTCGGTCTCCTGTTTTAGCAGGGAAACAAGTCTTTTTGACTAAGTCAAAAACCGGGAGCTTATTTTTGACTTGCTAGATAATATTTTGTAGTTCACGAAGCCTATTATAACGAACAAAACTTACCTAAATACAGTTGATTGGTACTCCGAACAAGCAATACTTCACCATCAATTAAAATATTAACATTTGTTAGAGCTTGAGGTATGATGTCACTTGCTGAATTATTTTTATCTATGATAATCCAGCGATATGGTGATCGAAAATAGTTCTGTAAATTACCCTATTTGCAAGAAAAAGTATTAATTACTTTGAGTTCGTCGCCTTGAATTGATTGTGAAATGCTGCTAGGTAAAATATAAAACAAAATTAATGTATTACGGAGATT
The DNA here is from genome assembly GCA_019925095.2 of Dendrolimus kikuchii. Lineage (NCBI taxonomy): Eukaryota > Metazoa > Arthropoda > Insecta > Lepidoptera > Lasiocampidae > Dendrolimus > Dendrolimus kikuchii. Next base: position 10,441,818 of record CM034398.1, on the reverse strand, counting down.
TTCACGTGTAAATATTTGTAGTAACTTCGATGCTGTCTGGGATAGACTTCGTGGTATATATGGGAATATCCGGGATAAAAGTATTCTAATCTCATCTCCGTAATCAGAACTACATACTCGTACAAAGGCTGGAGCTTAGTTCGCTCAAAGGATTAGTGTATGTATGTATTCAGCAAGTAATGCTGCCAGCCTTCTAGGCACACTACCCAACGACAGCGGTCCTGGCCGGGCTGGACCTATTGTAGTTTATAGTGTTTCCTTTACTTTTTAGTGTATACATTTGTTATATTTAAATTTTAAAATTATTATTAAATAGTAACCGGTTAAAATATCTTATATATATAAGAATTTCGTGTCACGATGTATCTCCAGAATAAACTCCGAAACTACTAAACCTTAATCATAATAAAATTTTGTAACTATGTGTAATTTGGTCCAACTTAAAAGATAGGATAGTTTTATATCTCCATTATTGACCTCAATTATTAAATTCTAATGTTAACGTATATGTCACTGAACTCTTTCCAAAGTACATTTATACTTAATATATTATTATAATATTATAAAGATGTAAAGTTTGTGAGTTTGTGACGTTGTAGGGGGTAATCTCTGGATCTAATAAACCGATTTTAAAAAATATTTTACTGTTAGAAAGCTACGTTAGCAGGAAGTGTCATAGGCTATATAACATGACTATATACCACGGGAGCGGGACAGAGCGCGGGTGAAATAGCGCCGGGCTGCTAGTATAATATAATATTCCTATTTATGAATATAATTTTCTAAGCTGTATAAACTTTATATACAATAACGCCAAAATAAGGAATTAAAAAAACTATGTTAAAAAATACATACCATGTCGATAAACTCAATACTATTTACACATGTCAAATCGACTAGAAAAACTGTATAATGTTCTTGATTGATGTTTCTTGGAATTTCATTTACCTCATCAATATGAACCATACTAGTTTGAATAACATTCTCTTCAGATAAGTAACTGAACAGTTCGACTATTCTATCTAAAGAAAAATAATTAAATAATGTTTTAATTTATGAATCCAATATTAAAATGAAAATAGGCAAGTACGTGCAGGAATATGCACAATTAATCGTTTTATAGTGGGATTAGTGGGCATTTAATTACAGAACCCAAAAACGCGTGTAACCGAAAATATCTAATTTTCAATGAGAGACGTTATTTAGTTTAATTTCCTTGCATTTTTCAGATTTTCCCCACTAGTTCAAAGTCAGAAGACACGAATCTAGAAAGCGCATGATATATCGATAATATTAAATAAAAACAATTTAAACATCGTTATCATTTTTAAGACCCACCTAACGAACCCTACATCCTTATGAACACTGTTTTTATTTCATGCCTCAATAATATAGCAATTTATAGCACACATAATATACCATTGTTTTCCCCGCGGCTACATCGCGTGAAATGCCCCAGGTAGCAAGTAGCTTTATATTGCTCACATAAAAAAAATATTAGATGTTTTACCAAAAACTTTACTTTTGCTCTTGTTACTAAGTTCACTACAGTTACAAAGAAACAAAGTCTATATAGTCTACACTTAGATCATATAAACATGTTATATCTCAATGAGTCCACACAACTGCGCAGCGAAGCAGAGGCGAGTCGCAGCCAACCTGATTTGAAGTATCTAATACAATAAATAACATGTTGTTTATTTTAGACAACGTAAGTATTTGTTAGTGAATTGAAAAAACGCTTCCGCATCTATTTTTATAGTTTATTTATTCCATGAAAACGACATAATTTATTGGAATAAAAAGTATCCTAAGAGTTAACTCGTGTTATAAGCTAGCCATTGAGTTATAACATGTCTAGAGAGAGCATTGCTAACAAACCACACCGCCAAAAACGGCATCAAAAACGCGAAGCGTTGCTATATTCACTCTCGTAAAACTATCAATGTGTGCGTGTTTTCGGGATATCAGGTAAAAAATATCACCCCATTTTTTCTAATTTTTTTTTTATGTAAGTGAAGAGTTTAAACGATCGTTATGATTTATTCGCTTTATGTCTTATAATTTAATATTACTCAGACGTTTTAGTTTTTTTTTATAATCTATTAGCAACAAAAGTTGTGTGTCTTGGAACGAACCATAAAAAATACATGTACAAATGAATTTATAACATATTTTAGTACTTCTAGTAAGTTTAATTCGCAATAAAATGCCTGTACAGATATTAGTATATATTTATAAGTCTGTTAAATACCAATACTAATGTAATAATTCTGAAAAGATTATTCATAATGGCAAATTATTTTTGTGTTACACAACATGTTCACGAAGGTTAAGGTTATTAGACGACTACCTTTGCCCCAAAGATTATACCGCGCTAAAAGTCAGTGAAATAAGTTGTAATAGTGGACTTGAACGATTTGATGGGCTCATATTGGGTAGTGGGCTTTATGTGTAATCCAAAGTTAGATTAGTAGTAGAACTATGGAGTAGGTACACGGGATAGTTTAATGCAGGGACTTAAGAGCAACTAAACCACTTGAAAAGGGCTGTTATAAAAACAAAAATATTCATATCTAAAAGTTTTTATTCAAACTATATATTAATATGATAAATTTGTTTTTTATCGGATTAATATATTAAATTATTTCTTTATTAGGATATGATGCAGATGCAACTAACAGAATACAGACAAACTTAATATCTTAATTATGACAATAATGTACTAAAAAATTTCAGTATACCATATCTCCATAAATTCTTAACATGTTTTTAGGTAACATAAAATGAAATTATACAAAAAATATGTTTAAATGATACACTAAATTATTTATACTATTGAATATATTACAAAACTATGACACTTCACACAAAACTAAATTTTCTATCCAGCAAAAACACACACTGCAACAATATATAATTGGTTAATTCAACTTTGCTTGCATGATACTTCAAATATCCCGTGTGTATATTATCTCGTGTTTTCTGTTCTAAAAAATATTATGTTTATTTCCGTTACCGCAAGTACATACATATGGCAGTATCAAAATAAGTCTGTAATGTCGAATTTCATGGTGAACGGTTCATTACAAAACCAATAAGAAAAAATATTATTGAAATGTATGAATCATTATTACTATTAATCTTATAATTGAATAAATACTGCTATTTCAATACACATATTGCTTAGCACAGTTCCTTTTTTAATTCTCCTAAACCCTTTTTTTTGATATATAAATTTCTTTTTATTCGAAATGACTGGAACACACAAATGAACTTTTGTTGGGATTACAGTGGTGGTCATCTTGTGTTTCCCGAATTACTTTTATCGAATAATTTGCTACAATTTGATCCGCACGAAGTCTAAAACGTAATATAAACTGGTTTAAGAAAACCGGACACACAAACATTACATGCGTGTCTGTTTTCTATAGATTTTTTCAATTATTCATATTTCATAGAAAAAATCGTAACAAATCCCCAAATTTTGGCAAATAATTCCCACGTCTCACCTGACATCATTTATCAATTCGATAACCTTTGAAATATCGAAATTAAATTTCATGTTTTTATAAAGAAATCATGAGAAAAGTGTTACACTTACCGTTGAAATGAGATATTCGCCTTATCTTTTCCTCTTTTAAAAGAATTACGACACATTTGAATGACACAGGACGGCATAATGTTTTTTTTTGCGAGAGCTCAAACCAGCAAAGAAGTCAAAATGACACTAACAGGTGTGGGAAGCCAGTGCACCAATTTTGGTGCACTTTTTTTGGGCCGTTTTTGTGTAATTGATGTGTGATCTAGACGTTTATATGATCTAAACTATGGCGAGCTTTATTTATATACGTTCAGTAGTATCCAAAAAAGATGAGATCGCAGCGCTGTGTTTCTCACTATTTTCGTCTATCCCACGGAAACGACGTCATTTATAGGGATAGAAAATATCCTAAGTTACGACCCAGGATATAAGCTAGTTCTGTATCGAGATTTATTTAAATCCCAGTTGTTTTCACGTGATGCTCTAACAGACAGACAAAAATGAAAAAAAAACCACATTTTTTAACTTAATGTACAAACTCGAACCGATTTGTTATAGATTAACCTTAACAGCCAAAATAAAGCAAATCATCAAATATTTTTTATTGCGAACAAGTGTTATATAATTTTTGCATTACTTTCTTGCCTTATATTAGACGGTAACTTATTATCAAAGAGTACATTAATATGTATATATAAATAAAATCAATTTTCCATGTAAAATTACTATGACATAATACACAGACAGGTTAACATGTCAGAACTATAAGGGTCTCGTTTTAGAGGGATAATTGGCCGCCGGGGTGCAAATACGCGGGTTGCCCCTTTTTCAATAACAAAAAACAGCAATTAAATTTTCAGGTTCTCTAACTATTTTAACAAAAACGGAACGCTTATGCATTCGTCATGTCCGTCCGTCCGTTTATCGTTGTGTCTGTGTATGTTACATTAATTTTCTCAGAGAGTACTCGATTTATATGGAAGAATTTTGAAAATGTAGTTTATATATTGCTATACATTAGTGAATGTAGTATATTTAAGTGTCATTAATCAGATCTTGAAAAATAATGACTTTTTCACGTCATTCACTTTGGGCCCGTTAAGTCCTTTTGTGGCCCGGGTGCCATGCAACGCTTGCACCACTGGGTAAAGACGGCTCTAGCACAATGTTATAAAATGACGAAATTAGAGTAAATATGAAAATCTTACGCGTAGGCCAGCACACCGTTGAAATAACTGAGGCTGGTCTTCCAAATGTTCTTATTACACTGGCTATAAGTTTAGATTGCTGACCTATATTTGCATTACATATAGTAGAACGAAAATATAGTAGCATTACTAGTAAGCAGGTTAAATTCATATTTGTGTTTCGAGTTTACTTTACGGGCGACGAGGTTGTAATGGAAAATTTCAAGCTCCGTATTGGCAGTAACTGTTATTTGCAAATGTGTTTACTTTGGAAATCGTTTACTGATCAATTTTTGCATTGGAAATATAATATCGCTTTCAAAAGAACAATAGAATAGAATTTTTTTTTAAATAAAATACAAAAGACAAAATAATGTTGTTTATATTTGTTATTTGTAGCAAATATTTGATTTTATTTATTGTTTTATCATAGGCAAGTTTATCCAATACAATTGTTTTTATTTGTTTACAAGTAACGATATCAGATTAGTACTTTTCCATTCTAAACGTGCAGGATGTAAACAAATAAATTGGATAACACTCTATGGTTACTAGCGTCAGGTACAGATATTTGATCCACATTATTATTATATTAGGCTATGTCCGCGACTTCGTGTACGTTTGACTAGAAATTCCCGCGGGATTCCCGGGACACAAAGTAACGCAGCTATTGGTTTAGTGAAAACTATATCGGAATAAGCTAATTTTTATGTAGCCGAATTACTACAAACCGCTCCCGGGGAAATACCCGAGGGCTTCCCCGAATAAAACATGTCTCATATTTTATTACATAAAATTTGCTAACGATCAGTGAAAAATTACGTTGGAATTCGGAATTTTCTTTTATTCTGACCATATAAAATCATTCTCAGAAAAATTCCCGAGGGATATTTCCAGGACAAAAAGTAGCGCAGATTAGACTAAGTCGAAGAATTTGCTGTTGATCAGCGAAAACCGCATCGAAATCGGCTCAGTAGTTTTTACATGAACATACACAAACACAAAAAATCTAAAAATGAGAAGAAACACTTTTAAAATTTTATAATATTATAGATTAAAAAGCTGATCAACATTATTAAATTGTGTATCAAACGTAAAACTCACTATGTTTAGTACATATATTGCAACCCTAAAAATCGAGTCTACAGGTTGCCAGGAAACCCAAATATGTAACTTTATCTAGTTGAGAGGATAACTAGATATGAGTTTATTAATTATTTGTTGTTTCAAAGGTCGCAGGAGAGAGGATAGTATAATTATAGTTGCAATTAAGAACTTGTTGTTGTGGGAATAGCGCGTGGCCCATATCTATCACTGAGTGCTAACAAAATTATCAGTTGTTTTAATTACTTTTAATAATTTAATGCACTCAGTGTGCGATGAAACACCGTAAATTGTGAACGATTTCTTTCTGTATATTATCTGGTGTATGTGATTATTTTTTTTGTTTAATTGCATGTTTTTGTTCTATGATCAAATAGATCACGACTGATTGGTTGTTGTAATATTAAGAACAACATTCAATAACAATTTAAATATGAATGTGATAGCTAGACTCTTGTTAGCAAGCAACACTTTAGCTTCAATCTCACTGAGTCCAAGAAACATAAAACCAACAGAATGGACACCTCTGCTGAGTAAGACTTCAGGCTCTACCGGTCTGCGAAAAGGTCTGTATATAAATACTTATTTATACTTATTTCTTTGACTTCAACTATTATAGGAAAATTTTACAAAGGGCGTTGATACGTTTGCGTCAAATTGTACCATTGATTTGACACTCGTAAATTTGAATCTCTTAACAATTTGACTTGGTCCCTTGAAAAATACTCGATAAATTGAGTAAAATCAATATTAAATGGCCCTTTGGTAATTTTAAGTTGAAGGAATAATATCTTGCCCGCCAACAAGAAATAATTTGAAATCCGGGCTATAATTTGAAGCGCTACCCTACGCTTTTACGCCCTCAGAGTCGACACATGCTCAGCTCTCATCACTATCGAAAATTAATGATAGACTGAAGTCGCTCACTCGACAGACTATTACGGACTTCCTTTTAAAATGAATATTTGTGAATAAATAATAAATCACGCATTTTGATCAAACTCTTATTTACTTGATTTTTTCCCTCCCTCCACTTGGTTATTATAAACTCCTTATTTTTAAAGCTTGGTAACTTGAAATTTTTCTCTGGTCCCTTGAGGGTATTTATTGAATACTTTATAAATTATAAAGTATTCAACTACGTATAATTTCCTAATAAAAAAATGCAAATAATATATAAGTCCCAAATCGCTGTCGGTTGGGAACGTGTCCAAAACGCTGGCCGCATTTACGTGCTGGATGGCAATGTAGATGCATTGCCCCAAATATAGACCAGCCTTGTTGGTTAAATTACGTATTGAGAATCGACTTTATTTTCGTTTGGTAATAAAGACCATTTAGGTAAGTTTTTTTTTATGAATGTGTTGTGTGTATTATATAGATTTTCTACAATGTATCTGTTAATAAAAATAAGGATAATACTACACGCAATAATAATACCGTCCGAACGAATTTTGGTTATAGCGATCTCTTGTGTTGTGAGCATTGAAGAGCCTGTCATGATTGTGCTCGCATGTGATTTATTTATATGCCCTATTCGTATCAGATATATGCGATCACATGTTGTTAATTTATTGAAACCACACTACAATAATGATAGGTTGTGTGATATTATTAGGGCAAGCTTTTTTGTTATGTCGTTACATGTATTAAATTTGTTGCATTCGAATACATAACGATCTCAATAAATAAATATGCAAATAAATTCATAGAATGTCATCTCATCATAATAAATATGCACAAAGTAAACTATGGTAGCTTATACCCTTAGGTATGCCTACCATTAACGTATAATTTATAGTACTGTGCTCGAGTAGTCGTCAAAGTTGAACACCTAGATAACCGCGATTAACTGTGCCATACAAGGAGATAAAATGTCCAGCCGGTGGAAGTGGGCCACGTGAAATCTTCCATTCCGTTAAGGAAAAGGACGTTAGTATATACCTACTAATAGCTAAATAGTATTAGTTTAACTTTTTATAGTTTCGATATGGAAATGCCTTTATTCACACTCCACTGTTCAGGGGCAGGATTTTAGGCAGCATAGGACACGCGACATCTGCTGGATAACTATTAAAATTACTTCAGTATTCCTTTTATTACCAAGCCAAGGTCGTAGAACAACAGCTAAGGCATCGCGATAAACCTCAGAGGAGCAGTGAGGGCCCTTCCATATTGCTGAAGAGGAGAAGCTTTTTTACATGTGGTTGCGTGGTAGATCTGAATGAACATTTTATTATCGTAAATAGAGAGATTGAGAATTATGATTCTCCTGTAATGCCTTTACACTCTTACTCGGACATCGTAAAGTCAGAGCATGCGCAACTCTTATAGTCGCACATCCATATGAGTAAGCAAGTAAGCAATAGTCCTCTCTTTTAAACAAGAGACTTAATACAACGGCGAAGGATTTTTTTTATACCTGTTTAAGTTCTCACTTGTCGAAGTATACTATGTAAACATTTTTTTTAACGGTAACATTTAGTAAATTTTATGAGGAATCTAAATATGGCAAAAAAATATTCATAAGCATTCAAATTTCAATTTGAAATTTTCTAATAGTTATATTTTGGGTTGTCTGGAAGAGATCGCTTTTTAGCGATAAGACCGCCCTTTGTACACAATTAGAATAATACTAGTTCGTAAGTTTTCTATAAAGGTGTACAATAAAGTGTTATCTATCTATCTATTTTTTTAACAATCACATAAAAAATTGATGAATTTTGTGTATAATTTAAGACTTGATATTTTTAAGCGATTTAAAAATGAAAATTCGCTTGGTTTTTTAGTACATACGATTATTTGAAATTTACGTTAATGCCTTAAGCTCAAAACCCCTAACTCGGTTAATTTTGACCGGAGGAAAAAAGTCATAGAACCTTTTTTATGTAAAAATTTTAATCTCTACAAACTTTACAAGATCTACAAATTTTTAGTAGAACTTTTTGGCTAACTTTTACCGTTTTCGAGATAATTGCAAAAGGACATTTAAAAAAAATATTAACCCTTGCCGGGAGTTGCGGACACGAAATCCTATTCACATTGTTTTTGTATCATTAAAACTACATTATATCAGAAATGCAAAGTTGAGTGCCAATATTATGATTACAGACCTTATTTGGCTGGAGCAAAAATTGACTTCAAACATTAAGCATTGGGGTTCTCCATGCCGACCCCTAATGCGATAGACGCAATGCCATTTTCTGAGCACTGTAGATTCAGAGATTTTGGCACATTAATAAATAATAGACTTGTGCTAAACGGTTTACTCACGAGATAAGAAGAATATAGTTCTTTCGCATTAAAGAACTGTATCATTTCTTTAGCTCAATTAATTCAGCAGAGATACAGAATAGAAATCGAAACAATGCCTCTCGATCTTGCTCTTTCAAGAGCCGAAAGAACAACAGCAAGCCGTATTGTTTTATCCGTGCAGGAACGGAGAAAGAATACAGTTTCCTGCGGCCGGGCGGCCTGTCGTAAGAGGCGACTAAACAACCCACAGACAGGTGGTAGGGCATTTGCCCGACTGGATGGCTACCACCCCTGGTCTAGAGCATGCCGCCATAACATGTTTGAGTTGTGTTCCGGCATTAGTGACCAGGTTCCAGACACCCTTAAGAGAGCAGCAGCGCATTTGTAGCACCTTTGGTGTTGCAAATGTCCATAGGCGATGGAAACCGCTTTCCATTCAGTGGGCCGTCTGCCTGTCTGCTGAACTCCTGCAATAAAAAAATAAATGTGAGACGTACCATGAAATTTTAGTTCATATTGCCACTTGGATAAACAAAATATTTTTGATTTTATTTCAAGAGAAATAAAGAAAATATAATATTTTTATTACTTTTTTAACTACCTGTTTTTAACTCTATTTTTATAGACTGTACGTACTTATTTACTCATATTGGCAAGTGAGCCGAATGAGCCGGTGAGCCCATTGAGCCGGATTATTTACTAACTGAGCGAATGACAGATAAGTTTAATAATGAGGGCTAGCTCATTTTTATCTTTGATTAACGAGCTACCCAAGTCTAATAAATAAACATACAGTTCGAGTTAATAAAAGCGTGTTAAAAAAGAGTTAACGGACTCTAAGTAGCATCCTGTTTTTATACCTATCGTAGCGTGGCGGGGACGATTGATCTCGGTTTAAATTTAGAATGAGGAAATAAAAGCCTTTTTATACTGCCAGTCACTATTTTCATAGACAACATTTTTTAAATAGCTGTTTTAATATTGCCATACTTCGCTAGTCATATGACCCAGCTCAACACATGTTTAATAAAACGTAGTTTGATTCATTTATTTTTAAAATTAGTTCCGGCATTCGGTAATAACTATAACAACTTAAGAAATTTAATCATACTATCCTGAAAGTACTATCCTACAAACTACTACCTATCCTTAAACATGAAAGTAACTTTATTTGGACGATTATAAAATTGAAAATATATACAAAGACGTTTTATATGATTTTTGTAATGAAGATGGAAAGATATTATTTGCCTCTCAAATCGTAAAAATTGGATCCACCTTTTAATTTAACAATAATAATAAACTATGAAGTCAAAAAAATCTGAAAAAAAAACAAAGTAAAAAATACAAAAAAAAAATCTTTCAACGAAAAATGATCGTTTTGCGCCGACTGCCAAAGAATTATTATCGAATTAGATAAAGTTTATAGAGCGGTCTAAACTCAAATCAACTTCTTCCAGAACACCTCTCATGCCAAAGAAATACTGGACAATATAGCGGTGGTGTCGAAAATAACTAAGGGTAAACATCATTCCAACCATAAAACCTTTTCTCTTTAATCAAGGTGGTGTAATAACAAAAAAAGAGTGGGAGCCTTAAGCTTGGCCACGTCGTCCATCTATCCCAGGTCCCTAAGTCAATATAGAGTTTTAAAATTTATATAGAGTTTTAAAACAAAAACTTTAAATCTGATATATAAAGAGCTTAAGATATATAAACATAATTATTCATAAAATGAAGAAAAAGATTTTTAGCTAAACGCGATGCTGGGAGTTTCTTTTTACTTTTTAAGCAGCAAGAACATGTTGAGAAACGATGTATACAGAATAGGAAGTAGAGTTAATTTTAATCTATTATGTATAGCCATAAAAAATGTTCTCCAATGTTTTAATTAGTTTTTAGTAAATTAACTTGAATTTGATGAAAGATTTATTCAGGTAAAATAAAGTGAAGCTTCTGTTTCTCGGAATGTAATATAATCTGTGAACGTAGTTAGAGGTACATACATATATGATCAGAGCCAGGCTGTCTGCCGCGCCTTCGCCATTACTGATACCGGTATTCGTAGGCAAACCCTTCAATTACCACAGAATCAATTATGTTAGATACCTGTTAACTTATTCGCTGTCACTGGCCACTTGGAAATTGCGTTTTTGTACCTCGTTCACAACACTTTCCTTCGATGTTCAGCTATAATGAATGGGACATAAACTTTGAAGACTTGTTCCACCTTCATGTGTCGCGAAATTGGAGTTTAATTTCATTTTGTTCTTTACGTAACTAATGCTTATATTTCGCGGGAGTTTTTTCAAATTCAAACGTTTTTATAAAAAATTAATTCCACTGGAGAACCCTTTTTAAAGGTCAATACATATAAGTTAAAAATTAATTTTACTTCCTAGTCTATGTACACCGCTTCTCAACGTGTTATTGCTGTTAAGGAGAAGAAGAGACAAGAAACATCCCAGTAACAGGTCTAGCTAAAAAATGATTAACTCAAACTTCTTTTTTTTAAATAAATTTTATACAGAACTAGGTTACACAATTACTTTTCGAAGAATTAATGGAGAATTAATGAAGAGTTAATTGTTAAGATGATGCCAGAGATCTTAGAGATTCACGATATTTCGTAAAATGCAGGGGTTTCCTGATTTACATGAGAAGGTTATGTAAGCGAGGTCGAAAAGTCGAAGGTGGAAAGCTGTACTAAATATAATATTTGTATATTTTTAACCGACTTCCAAAAAAGGAGGAGGTTCTCAATTCGTCGGGATCTTTTTTATGTATATTCACCGATTACTCCGAGATTTATGATCCGATTTACGTGATTCTTTTGTCGTTCGACGCGGAATAGCTGCCATTTGGTCCCCTAAAAATTTGACATAGTTTGGCCTAGTAGTTTTCATTTTATGAATATTTTTTTGTTCCCGTTTCTTGGGACCTATATTTTTTAAACAGCGCGGCAGCTTTCATAGGTCTACCCATGCATAGCTAGACACTAGAAAGTAACAAAAAAATAAAAAAAACTTCGTTTAAAAAATCGATTTCAAAAACTAAAAAGTATAAAATAACTTATTTCTAAAGCTATTATTAATAATATATATTATCTAAAACATCTTAAAGTCGGTGCTTAGTAATTTTCAAAATATAGTAATCTTTATTTTTTACTTTGCACCGACTTCAAGATGTTTTAGATAATATATATTAATAATAAAGACCCGCAGGGGGGCTTTGTGGCGAAGCCTTAGGTCAGTAGCGACACCTCGTACCTGACTCCGGGGGCCAAGACAAGCCCCCACCTCCGTGCTTGCCTTAGCCAGCGGGCACGGAGTGGAAATCGCTAGAGCTAAGACTCAAGCTCCAGGGGTGGAAGTGATAAATGGCATCACATCAGAAATAGCTTCAGTGAACCTGCAGCCCACCTCTCTACAACCCTTAGCCACTCACACCCATGTTGCCCATGTCTTTAGTGCATTTTTTGGGGCCCATGCAAGGAGTGGCGAGTCACCGTCTGCCCATTTTTCCATGTTCCCTGAACATTGCGACGGGCAGACGCCATAGTCCCCATATTCCCAGACCCCCTAGTATCACTAACAATTCACCCCAGTAGTCCGGTACTTTTTGTCCTCATTTCCCACAATAGTTCTACGCTGGCCGGGGCTTGTCCTTGGGTGCATTGTTATATGGTTTAGACAGGGATAATCGCCGGTCAGTGTCACGCCACATTTACATTAAATTTGTCAAAGGGCCTCTACGTGTTGGGCTTTCCATGGCCCCTCACGCAAGCCCTTCAAATGTCCGGGCCATTTTTATGGCCCGTGGTCTCGAAAGACATACAAATATAATAATAGCTTTAGAAATAAGTTATTTTAAACTTTTTAGTTTTTGAAGACGGTTTTTTTAAACGAAGTTTTTTTATTTTACTAATTGGTTCTAAAAATTATAAATACATAAGTAGATGATATAGGTAAGAAATATTATATTTCCGTAAAGGCGACATTAAAAAACATTAAAACTTAAAATATACAAATATTATAAAAGTATTAATGTTTTTTATTTGAATTATTTTGTTGCCATTTGTAGTGCTGAATGTCGCCTTTACGGAAATATAATATTTCTTACCTATATCATCTACTTATGTATTTATAATTTTTAGAACCAATTAGTTGATTTCTTTTTATTGTATTAGGTAAGTACATACACATTTCGTAATAGTGCTGATAATAGACGCATCAACACAATAGAATTAATTTGGTTGAAAGACCGAACTGAAAGGATACAACAGTATTCAATGAGTTGGAATGATCCAAGTTTGTTTATGTAGATTACATTGGTTGACTCATCCAAATTAAAAGACAAATGAAAAGTCTAACATCGGTTTAGCTACAACAAGAAAATAATTCTGACGCCCAAACAATATTTTGTTGAATTATATATTTTTTATTACAATTAATTACCGAATTTGCAGTATAACTATATTTTCGATGCAATTTAATTTGAATTTCTTTCGGTTCCAATCATCCGAAAGCCGAAGAAGAGCTAAATGAAAACTAAACTAACTAAATTTCACAAGACGTAAATTCTAAATATTGTTTATAGAAAAACAGATGTAAATATATGCTCAGAAAATACCTTTTATGAAAATGAATGAATGTTTACTATGTTCAGTGAATGAAATTTTATCACTTACTTAACAGAGAAACTAAAGTTATGTTTGCCTTAACAATAAGAGGCACTTGTTAGTTATTCCTGCTTTATAGAAAAACCAAGATCTGTCATACAATTGAATTAATAGATATAAAAATCCAAAACGTATTAAACGTCAGGTAAATCTTAATAAATTATTATGATTTACCTGACGTAATAATTATAGTACACTGAGTGATGGAAAACTGTTATTTCCGTTTTCAATATATGACTCATCATAAATATACCTATGTTGTATTATTGTAGATAAAATTGATGAATGGCTGTTTTCACCCATATATGACAAAGCTAAAAGGAAGATATATAATTTTAGCAGTATATAGACAATTATGTTTGTATCTTCAATGGAGCGTTAGGTAAACTTCTAGGCGCTAAGAACCTCAGCCAGGAAGCCCAGCTTGCACTACACAACGCGGTGCTGGTACCTACGCTCACGTATGGAAGCAAGAGTTGGGTATGGAAGAGAGAGCATGAAAGTAGAGTAAACGCGGTCGAGATGCGAGCACTGCGCAAAATCTGCGGAGTGACGCTCGCGGACCGCGTTCGTAATACCGAAGTAAGAAAGAAAGTTGGTCTGAAAGAGAGTGTCGGGGTGAAGGTAAGGAAAGGAATGCTCCGGTGGTTCGGGCATGTGGAAAGAATGCATGATGAAAGAATCACTAAACAGATATACAATGCAAAAGTGGATGGATGCAGAAGTCGTGGAAGGCCACGACACACCTTCCATGATCAAATTAATCGTTTACTAGCAGAAGGTGATGTCAGGAGCCTTAAGAACAGACGAGTGTGCATGATAAGAGTTATGAATGTGAAATAAGCAAGTGAGGTGTGTAAGAATAAGCCTAAATGGCGCTCTGTTGTTCGTGCCTACCCCGCAAGGGAATTGGCGTGAAGTTATGTATGTATGTATGTTTGTATCTTACGTCAATATGTACCTACGCATGTTCTATCGTAGAACCTAAACTGCTGGCTACATATGGGGATCAACTATTTATTTAATCAGAATTCCAGCTATAATTTTCTTTGATTATTATTCTTTTATTTCGTGAAATCAGCAGACAGGCAGATGGCTTACCTGATGGAAAGCGGTTACCACCGCCTATGGATACTTGTAACAACAGAGGTACTACCAATGTGCCTCCGCTCTCAAAAGAGAGACAAAAACCTGGCGACTAATGCCGGATCACAACTGAAGGTTATTATGGCGGCATACCTTAGACCAGTGGTGGTAGCCATCCAGACAGGCAAAAACCCTACCATCTGGATCTTAGTTGTTTTATCACCTCTTACTACAGGCTGCCTGGTGGCGGGAAATTGTATTCTTTCTCCGTTTCTACACTGATAGATGCGACGGTTGTCAACATAATCTTTGTCCATTCAAATTAAAAATTGTATTTTTCTTCCCAATTTCTCCTGAGGCATTTATCATTCTCGCATAGTTATAGATGCAATATGGGATAGAAATCGGAGATTTCCTTCTATTTTGAATTATTATTATTATATAGATTTGTATATTAAGTTAATTATAATTAATTAATTATATTATAGTTAATGCTCCATTAACTGACTCTGATAGGGTTGATAATATTATATCGAGTGTTGCTTTGTCATTGAATACCTCGTGGTATACCACTCTATAGTCGACAGCCTACAGTAGCTCAATCACAATGAGAGCTAAGCTCGACCACTAGAGATGGAAGTATAAAATATTACCGCTGAATTGTACTTTGATGTTTTTATTTAAAAAAAATTTTTGATTGCTTAATTATTGGGTATTATTATTTGTAAGAAACTCTGACATTACCCGTGATCAGAAAGCTCATAATTCGCCCAGCGAATCAGCATTGCCATACTGCATGCTAACGCAGCCAGCCTTCTGGACACACTTCCCGCTGGCAGTGATCTGCTATATAAATACTAACTTAACTTTAGATTAAATTTATTTTTACTTAGATTATATTTTGAAATATATTATTATTGTAAGTAGAAATGCTATTATTACAAGAGCCGCATTTCGGGGAAACGTTTTGAGATTTTCTTTTCATTATCTACATTACATTATATAACATTTTTAATCTATAGTAGCTTCTTAATTTTTAGTTATTTACTAGGATAAGTCCGCGACTTCTTCTCCACGCTTGACTTGAAATTCCAGTGGGATTCCCGGGACACAAAGTACCGCCACTATCATTTTAGTGAAAACTGTGTCGGAATAAACTAATTTTTACGCAGCCGAACAACTACAAAGTGATCCGGGAAAGTTCCCGCAGGTTTCCCGGGATAAAAAATATCACACATCTTATTACATTAAATTTGCTCACAAAAATAATATTGAAATTCGATTGTTTTAATTTGGCCATTTTAAACTATTCCCAGAAAAATTTTCGCGGGATTCCCAGCATAAAAAGTAGCGCAGAGTTTAAGTCTAAGAATTAGCTTTCGATGAGCGAAAACCGCATCGAAATCAGCTCAGTAGTTTTTACATGAGCCGTGAGTGTATATATTGTATTCTAGTTGTTTTTTTAAATAGCTTCAATGTACAGATACGGCATTTTTAGAATTTTATAATATTATAGATAAATTGAAAATTGTATAAATTTGTTGTTAATTAACTAATTATTATTCCGTATAATACGAATGATAATACCAGTTATTCCTATGATGTTGTTGTTTGTCGTGGTAACTTTTCTTTGTTTGCTCACTAATTATATATTTCACGCGATTTATCTTGTGGATTTGTTTAACAAGGTCAAGTTCTACGCATAGTTGTGTATAAAAATATTTATTTATTAGTTAGTAGTTGCTAAGTAGAATTATAACTATTAAGTATACTGACCGAGTTGGAAACGGACGTCCTAGTAATGTACAGTTTTTTCTTTTTAAATTTGCCTTTGCACAATTTGTGTGTCTAGCCAGTATGAAGTATACACGAATTTACACACCTGTAACATATACTTAGTCTGGCCATAAATACTGTTACAATTAAAAAGAAACAAAATGTTACATTTGAATTTGGAATCTGTCATTTTTATATGATTGTTCATTGTGTTTTTTTCATTTCGGTGCCAATACATTTTAAAATATTTTGCGACATTAAAATGGAATGGGGTGATAAACAGAACCGAATCGCTATATACACAAAGTAGGTATGGAGCCAAATGCAATTTTTAAAACTGTCCATACTACAAATTGCTTGGTATTAGTCAAATGT
Source organism: Dendrolimus kikuchii (assembly GCA_019925095.2). NCBI lineage: Eukaryota > Metazoa > Arthropoda > Insecta > Lepidoptera > Lasiocampidae > Dendrolimus > Dendrolimus kikuchii. The sequence continues at coordinate 10,424,810 of CM034398.1, read as the reverse complement.
GTCTGTACCGGGCTATTAATAGGTACGGTGAGACCTCCTCTGTTTGTGACAGAAAAAATCTGGCCGTCCACGTAGTGTTCGTACGAAAAAGGTGGTCAAAGCAGAAAGGGAAAGAATTCGAAGAAATCCTGTCCGAAAGCAAAAGATTTTATCTCGGGAGATGAAGATATCACCTAGAACCATGTCGCGTGTTTTAAAAGATGACTTAGGACTTGCAGCCTATAAGAGACGCACTGGTCATTTTTTAACTTATAGTTTAAAAAAGAACAGGGTGGTAAAATTGAAACAACTACTGAAGCGGTACGCAAAGGGAGGTCACAAAAAAAAATATTTACGTATAAGAATTTTTTTACTATTGAGCAACATTTTAATAAACAAACTGACCGTATTTATGCTCAAAGCTCTAAGGAAGCTTCTCAATTAGTCGATAGAGTGCAACGTGGGCATTATCCGTCTTCAGTGATCGTTTGGTGGGGTGTTAGCTATGAAGGAGTGACTGAGCCATATTTTTGTAGAAAAGGTAACAAAACATCGGCACAAGTGCATCAAGATACCATTCTTAAGAAGGTAGCCCCTTAACAACACCATGTTCAATAATCAAGAATGGTCCTTCCAGCAAGACTCGGCGCCGGGTCATAAAGCTCGGTCCACGCAATGTTGGTTGGAAACGAACGTTTCGGACTTCATCAGAGCTGAAGACTGGCCGTCGTCTAGTCCCAATCTTAATCCGCTGGATTATGATTTACAGTCACTTTTAGAGAGTATGGCTTGCTCTAAACGCCATGATAATTTGGAGTCCCTAAAACAATCCATACGATTGGCAGTGAAGAATTTTTCCATGGAAAGAGTGCGTGCTTCTATTGATAACTGGCCTCAACGCTTAAAGGACTGTATTACAGCCAATAGAGACCACTTCGAATAAGCTTTTTATATTTTAAACTGTTTTATATTTATCTATTAAACTAACACACTGTAAAACTTATAAATGTCATTTGCAATAGCAAAAAATCTTTGTTGCAATATTTATGGCAAGACTAGGTATAATAAAAAAATTGTAAAATACACACATCCACGTAAAATACTGGCAATATAACTTGAGCTTACGGTTTTGTTTTTAGCATTATACAAGTCAAATAGGCTAATTTATAATTTACGTCCAGTCGACCACTAGAAAGTAGGCCTGCTTAATAATAGAGGCAAAAAATTCAAGATCAGTGGTTTTGCATAGTTAATGCAATTGTAGTAATATAAATAAGTTTTTATTGTAGAAACACCAATATAAAATAAATCAGACTAAAGCTTTAATTGTATACAAAAGGTGGTTTTATCGGAATAATTAAAATGAGAGTAAGGCCCGATTTCCACCAAAACAGAAAGGAACAGATAGGGGAGAAGATGCTTTGAATGATTAATAACATGTTATTTCCGCAGGTGCTCGCCACATAGGTTTGATAGATACTATTCCAATAGAGAGGTGAGATGACATTTGTCTAAACTCATTGGTGGAGCGGCGGTTAGCTAGAAGGCTGTGTGCACAAAAAATGTATGCTGAGGCTTTAAAACGGCCAAAGACAATAGAATGATTAACATCATAATCAATAATATAATCACAATCGCTAAAATGTATATGTAATCATAATGACTACAAATAACTGGTATCCAAGAAAACAAAAATTTTGCATGCCTGTCAAGGTCGCAAAATGTAACTTGTAACACTAGTATAACATTTCCTAAAATGTCCATATTTAAAACAAAAAAATTACCTTGACTTTGATGAAACGTAGATTTGACATGTATCTAGATATATTAGTATGTGTAAGACATAACATAAGGTGTCGCCTTACCATGAAAGCAATTTAAATATCAACCATATTCGTCAGAGATTGAGTAGTTAATTTTCGCATCTTAATTTGCATAGATAAATAAAACGCACTTTTAAAGTTCTTAGAACTGGCTAACCACTTAATTTGATTGTAAGTTTTTTTGTATAACGGTTAAGCGATTTCTTCGTGAAATGTGGACGATTTTATTTTTATTTTTTATTCGAAAGTTTATACTCCTACGGTGGTGCCACTGTCACCAAATCAGGATCTAATGAGTGGATTCCAGGGAAGCCGAGAGCAACCCTCGAATATTATACTTATAATTCTTTGGAAGTCGGTTGTTTCTTGTTACAAAAAAAATTATATATATATATATATTTTATTCGCTTTCATGGTTTTGCACCAATAAAAATAAGACATGTTATTATCTGATAAATAAAAACAATCGACGAACAATATTTTTATTTTCTTTACTACTGCCGAGTAGTTTCGTAGTTCGGTTGCCATTCTTTGATCTTGTTAACGTTGACAGGTCAATGACACTAAGATACTCTAGGACAAGATCAAAGCCGGCCATAAGCCAAAGTAATCCATATAAAGTTGGGCCCGGATTGTAAAAAGATGTGTGATTTTTATTATGTTAATATTTTTTATAATAGGCTTGGTGTAGTTATTTTGAATGAATTAATTGTGTGGTGTAAATGTCTCCATATTATTAATTGTCGAAATTCATGTTCTTTACATATTTAGGATAAAACAAAGTCGCTTTCTCCATCTGTTTGTCCATTAGTATAACCGCTAACTCCTAAACCACGCACCGGCTTTTTGAGCGGTTTTCACCATCAGACAACTTTTTAAGGAATATTTAGAAAAAAAGAAAGAAAAGATTTATTGACGTAAGGTCTACAGTACACATACAAACAGACACACAGAGAGACACACACATAATATACATATAATATATATATACATATACAATATATAATAATATGTATATTATGTGTGTGGGTTCGATTCGTGATATAGTAAATTTCGGAAAGGTATTTTCTCCGTTATTTACTATGGTATATATATATATATATATATATATATATATATAATAGATACATATTAAAAAAATATAAAAAGATGACGTCCGTCGGCAGCGGGGCTTGGGGTCCAAGCTACCGGTGGTTAAGGCTCCAGAGACAGGAACTTCGTCACAATGCGTGCCGTGCTTAGGAGAACCGCCTTCTGCATCTGGCCCTTCACCCATTTACCGAGCGAGAGCCTCTCTAGGTGTCGGTCGAGGCTCTTCGCTATTAGACTGTTAAAAGACACCACTATCGGTACGATGATCGTTAACTCCATATGCTACATGGCCGTAATCTCTTCGCGAGGTCAAGGTATTTCGTTAATTTGTCAGTTTCAGCTTTTACGAGATTACAGTCATGTGGGATACTTATATAAACAAGCATCGTACATCTCGCAGATGGATCTATTATCACAATGTCAGGCTTATTGGCAACAATAGTATTATTATATTAGCTGGCCGTTATTATTATTATTATTATATATATACTACTTTTTGCTCTTGGGTTCGCTTGCGATCTATAAAGATGTAGTTAAGTTTTTATGTACAGAAAATAAAGCTAGGGTTTACTCCTGGGCATAGCCGTAGGGAAAGCTCTAGTTCATAGTTAATTCTATTATGGTTATCGATAACTTATTTTATTTGTGAGCTTATTTGTAAGATTTCTCATCTTCCAGATAGAATTTAGGGTTGATGTTTTCCATTTTGTAATGGAAAAATACACTACAATTTTTTAAGCCATATGCTCGACTCATTACATTTCTTTGGCCTAAAAGTCTCCGTCTTCTTTTGATTCCTTTTTAAATCTGTTTTTCTTTTAAGAATAACAACTTGTGAATAAATCGAAAAACTTTCATAGTCACCTATTTCGCTCAAATTCCTACGGCTAAGAGGTAAAATGATACCGATTATACAAATTTTGCAACTCGACGAATGTCACAACGATTTAGTGTAGTAACCAGTTGTCTATCGATTTCCTTTCGGTAACGCCTCAAGGTTTGCGTGACCATGGATTCCGACTTCTGTATTCGATATTTTACTGTAATATTGTTGTAAAAAATTATGATGAATACAATATTTTTGTTGATCTATTTCGGGAACACGATTTGTTTACTATAGCAGCACTTTAATACAATGTCGCCACTTGATTTCACATTTTAAACCTCTAAATTATACTTCAAATGAAACACGATTTACTTTACAAATAAAGTATTTCATATTTACGTATCTGTAAAAATAGGGTGTTATACATGTAACCCACCCCTTGCAAGTAATTTTGTGATGTTTATTCTGGTCTGTAATCGAGGAGAACCTGTTCCATCTTTACGGAATTACCCTATTTATACATCTGGTCATCACATTCAAATATTCTTATGAATTGATTGAAAAAGTTAGTCCTCAAAAGGTCAAAAACAGACTGGTTTACAATAGCATTTATAATATTGAAATATCTTAAATAAATTAGATTCAACAACTAGTCACGAGAAAAAATATTTTTGTACGAATATTAACTTCTTAACTGAATACCTAAACCCGTTAGATGTCGATATTCTGTATGGTGAGTAATAAATTGAGCTTGTACACACGGATCTTAATATTTGTGTAAATTTATGAGTGTGATTTATAGAAAAAAATAAGTGGCACCACAGAATAATATTTGCTGGCTATTATGAACGCTGCGAGTGAACAAATATCGATCATTTGGCGGTTGGCTTTCTTAGAATAATTATGACAAGCGGAATGTATAATAGGTACAACATAATTATCTCAGACTTTGAAATTCGTTGGCAGCCAATCTTTGGCGTGCTTTTCCAATTTTAAGCCACCTGATCTGTGTTTCTCATACAGCCCTTATTGGTAACCTAGCGTAGGTCATCGGTCAACCAAGACACGGTCTACACTCCAGGACTCGTTTGCTTCATCAGTCCAGGGATAATTATGATCGGGCCACTTCAGCTTTGGAAACTTAATCGGTTACCTGCGTTTTAGTACGGATTGTTAGTTTTCTATTTCGTTCATAAGAGACACACCCCACACAGTTCGCTCCACAGCCCACTAGGTAATTTTTAATTTATGAAGTAATCACACTATCAGTGTCTATATCTCGGCAGTATAAGTTATGACTTGCAGAACGCACTGTTCGCAGACTTTTCTATAAATGTTGCGGAATGGCCTACACGAAAATGTGAAGATATTTTCCGAGTGCAGACCAGCCTAAACGAATTCTTCTATTGTATCCGTTTACCTGGATGACTATCCACTCGTGACTGGTAGTCAGTCCACAAAATGTATTCTTGCATAAACTTTAAGAGAAATGAATATCATTGAGGATTATCAGACTTTTGTGATCGGTTTTGTTAAAATCGTTTTTTCTATTAGCAGTTACTTAATGTAATAGCTAAAAAATCCTTTATGAATCTCAGACAAATTTAACTAAAAGTATTTAAAATATATTTTTAAGGAAATATGGAATAAAAAACCTTACTATCTATATTTTTAAGAAATATAAATTAATTAGCAATTAAAATTAAACCAGTCCTGGCTGGCAACATTTCTGGTATCCATCGACTAATCGAGTTATGTTCAATATTTGAAATACATTGTGAAATTAATTTTATAATTCACTTATTAAATTGAGCTCAAGGAATGATTTAATTCATCTGGAATTTGAAATATAATTATTATGTCAGCGAAATATTCTAAGAACCGCTATTTTATAATATAAGTGGTCAGATTATAAACCGCATCGATACATTGTAAACGGATCATAAAGTTCACAATAGAGGTATACATTTATATATGATTTACGATGTCATCAATTTATAAGTTATAGCTGACAAAATTGTGACCCTTCCCTTTGATTTGATTTAAAAGAAACCACAGGAGCCGTGTATGGGCAGTATCCAACGAGTGCCAGAACCATTAATTGACTGATTATAATAAGTCTTTTTTATAACATTAAAAAAATATTTACAGTTTAATTGGTTTTTACAATAATACGATGATACATACACAAAACCACACACACACCTCATGCTTCATTCCATAAATTACCACAACGCATTTTAATAATTAAGTAAACTAAATCTATATGCATACCGATTTTTTCCGTTTGAAAAACATTACTAGGCTGCGTAGATATGTATAATTACTGTTTGATGACAATTTCAAACAGTGTTGACACAGATCTCGAATAAATATCTCTATGTTTTAAATTTGAATGGAGCGTTAGATAAACTTCTAGGCGCTAAAAACCTCAGCCAGAAGGCCCAGCTCGCCATACACAACGCGGTGCTGGTACCTACGCTCACGTATGGAAGCGAGAGTTGGGTATGGAAGAGAGAGCATGAAAGTAGAGTAAATGCGGTTGAGATGCGAGCACTGCGCAAAATCTGCGGAGTGACGCTCGCGGACCGCGTTCGTAATACCGAAGTAAGAAAGAGAGTTGGTCTGAAAGAGAATGTCGGGGTGAAGGTAAGGAAAGGAATGCTCCGGTGGTTCGGGCATGTGGAAAGAATGCATGATGAAAGAATGACTAAACAGATATACAATGCAAAAGTGGATGGATGCAAAAGTCGTGGAGTGCTCAAATTGATCAAATTGATCATGTACTAGCGGAGCCTTAAGAACAGACGAGTGTGCATGACAAGAGTTATGAATGTCAAAGAAGCAAGTGAGGTGTGTAAGAATAGGCCTAAATGGCGCTCTGTTGTTCGTGCCTACCCCGCAAGGGAACTGGCGTGAAGTTATGTACGTATGTATGTTTTAAATTGTAATAAATGTGAAAATAAGTTATTGATTCGCTCTTTGCAACCTTGGGAATGAACTAAATTATTATGAAATTCGATAGATATGTAAACGTAACGTACATACGATAAAGGGGGAAAATATAGAAAATATACAGGAAAGTATTTTTACGAGTTACAAGACTCGAATTAAAATGCCGTTGGAATTACTATAGAATTTATTAGAACTATACAAACACGTATAACACAGGTACAAATATAACTGGACACAACCAGTACAAACATAATGTACGATTCAATAACACACGCAAAGTCCGTCAGTATATCGATTATCGAATGTACACGTCTTGTATGGCTAGCGATTATCGCTGGCTGCCTCCTCTCTCCATCCTGCCGTCGTTTTATACTTCACAAGTACAAGTGTGCCCGCCCGTATCGTCAACTTAATTTCCAAGAAATCGTAAATTAATAACCAGTAAATAAGTAAACAAAAGAAGACAATCATAAAGGTATTACAATTGGTTCAAATGCCGACAGGTAATAGCGTGCTTCGTGGAATTTGTCTTTGCCGGGGGGCTAAGTTGTAACAATATTATAGTTTCCGAGGGCTAACCAAAAATATACGCGCAAAGTTATATTGACCAATAATCATGAAATTTTGTATACATACATATAAGGCCAAGTATTCTTTTCGGGTAAAGGTGATGAATATAGTAGATATTTTTATTTATTTAGAAAACTAAGTTCATTTGTTTAGATAGCTGAAGTTTACGGCAGGTTTACTCCAAGTCGCATGAAAAGTAATATTATAACGTTTTTAATAGAGAAAAAATAAAAAGCCATTAAATTATTTAAAAATAAAGCACACGTTAAGGCAAGATGATAACAAAAAAATGTTTTTTCTAACAACGTTTTTCCTTTATGTGCTCGTTATAAAAGCTTTGATTTTTATTTGACAAATCACCTCTACTCCTGTCATTGGAAGCAACCGATATCCAATGTTGTGATTGATCCAATGGTCTATATCACAATATTTCATGTGCTTTTTAGAAGTTGTTCTGATAGGCATCCGAGTCAGCTATAGGTATATATTATAGTCTTATGGTCAAAAAATTCATATTCAATTATTTTTATAGCAGGATTTGTAATAAAATAAACACATTTAGCGAGAATAATTAGCACGTCATTGCACCCGGTTTCTATTAAAGTTTTATAAAGCTAAGGGAGATTTTTGCAACGTACTTGAACGAAAGTTCACTTTTAAGCACCATAATCTTCCAATAAATAAATACTAGTTATTGCAACGATTTAAAAGTGGTACTTCTAAATCTGAAATGATCGAAGTTTTATCTTGGTCGAAAACATCAGCATCTATTATGTCAATTATAAGTTGTTGTAATTTCTACCGATACAAAACATATAGTCAGTTACTTAATCTTTACGTAATTTGCATCTAGAGTTCCATTAATCACTCTTATATGTGCCTGCACTTCCTATATAATTTAATGCTCTTAATAAAAACAAGGACATAATTATGTGACTTAATAATTCTTAATGTTTAGATTAACAAATTATTGTGAAAGTGTTTACTTGATCTCGTGTGTCAGTTTTATCTTTAGAAGCTTGTAGATTACAAACTAATTTCCAGAATCTAAAGTCTTATATCCTGTTGGTTACAAAACCTATTTTCATTTATCTGAATATTTAATCATTATTATTATCATACAATTAAAGACCAAGCAATGCAACTAAAGATCCTATTGGTGGAGATTTTGGTGCGCTTTCTTCTACTTCCTCTACATAAATAACAACTAAAATCACTTTAATAGCGGCGGTAAAACATGACCTACAAGTATGTAATTTTAAAAGAATTTATCTTGGAATTAAATTGACTTTTACTACGTAGTTTAATAACTCAGTTAAATTTAAGTAAAACGGTTAGAATTCTTAAGTCTACAACATATTCAAAATAAAGTCTCTAGTCGTCAAAACCTCTTTTATTTTCGTCATCTCACAGTAAAAATTGTTACGTGACACGATTTAGCCTAAAAGTGGGCACCTCAAAGTCAATCAGTAACAGTACATACGATGAAGTTTTATGAAAGAAATCAATCGTATCAAAATGGACCGTGTTCCCGACTAATCAAGAGTATTCGGTTTTGTCGAGAACATATTTTGCATTACCATTGATCAATAAAACTTGCACTCTACGCATATTTACATAACAATACGATCCGTGCATAGGTTTGACAGACACTATAATTCAGCTCACGTACGATATGAACTTGACCGATTACATAAATCCGGACAGGTTTATTAATTTCGGAAAGCGGCGCCATGTATTGCGATCAAAACCGGAAGTATTTATCATAAATCGTTTGTGGTATATGGATATTTTTTGAAATCATTAACGCAGTTATGTAGTTCATTCCGACTCTCCAAATATAATACAAACCGTAGAGTTCAAGCTCATTCGGTCTTTCGCAATTAAGCAATAGCATCTTCATTGATGTCCTCTTAAATACAAATGGTTAAGTATGTATTATTGTAATGTATCTAATATATACCTCCATTTTACTTACTATATTTTTGCTTTAAAAATCTATTAAATGCACAAACTACGCATTATAAATAAATCAATGATAATATATTACGAAGAGAGAGTTAAACTCATGTTAGAAGATAAAATTTATTTAACTAATTTAGAGTAGTATCAATTATTAAAAACGCTAATCTGGGTTCATTAAATGAATTGCAATAGATTATAAACGACAACGCTTTAGCAAAAAGACCAAAACATACTTATAGGCTAAAGTTATATGTTTTCAGACTGTGTTATGTGGAGTCCCAACTTTAATTAAAGTTACAAATAATTATTGTAAAATACCTATATCACGCGACTGAAGTGATTTAAGATTGATAATGCTGAAGAGTTTGTACTTCGAATGAAACAGTTTTAGATGTTGATATAGGTTTTGCGGATGGTGAACGGTATAAAGAGGCGAAGCAAGTGCGCGGGCGCCTAATTGTAGGCTGTGCTGGTCGGGCGCATGACGAGTACGTGCAGCGACGCGCGGCGCAAGCGGATATTTCGCGCTTTTTACAATAAATTCTCGCGTTTGTGATAAATGGTTCCTATGGATAGTTTCGTAAATAAAAAGATCCAGTAAAAACATTCATTAAAACAAAGTGATTTTAAATTGATGCTGTATTTAAGAAAACAATAAAAATGTTAACGGGTTGGCAGTTACTTTTGTCTAAACGTAAGTCTAATTTAACTTTGTTGTGACTTGTCAATACTTTCTTAATTTCTGACGACAAAAAAAATCTCTGGTCTATTTTAACAATAAACCGCGACGAATTAATTATCAAACATAATTAAGTACTATTTCTAAACTTCAAACAAGTTTCTTCAATTTAAAACTAATAGTATAGTAATACTGTCTTTTTTTAACGAGGTGTAATTTGTCATGGACACGTGACCGTCCAGGGATAACAGTAACGTAGTGTTGGATTATCAAAAGCATGCTCGGACCTACCAACTAAACTATCTGGGTGTTTCATCACAACGCCATATAGTCTCGGGAACCAAAGATACTTCCGATAGATAATAATACTCTCTCAGCTAACTTTGGTTGCAGTAACGCTATGCATAGATATAGTTAGCTTTACTGGAACCATGTTAGAAGTTTATACTATTAAACGATTAACAACACGATGTATTTTTTTTATTCTTGTCTGTTTGTTCGTTCGGGACTAACGTAAAAACTACTGGGCTGATTTCGATGCGGTTTTCTCTGAACAACAGCAAATTTATATGTATTATTTTCGTTTGTATCATAATTGGACATAATTTAAAAAATATGTTTACTAATAATAATAACTTCCTTTAATAACTAAGTCACCTTATAAACTTAATTAAGACTTTCAGTTTTTAACTTATTTGACATAACAAAAAAAACAATAATAACATGGCAATAAAATGAGACTAGAATGTATTGATTGCCATTTGGTAATCTAGAATTAAAAGTATGTTTAAAGTTAAGTATACATCTTTAATGAGGTAATTCTCTTTATTATGCTGACGCCACACCTGCGATAATGTTAGTTATTGACTGTGGCCAAATGCGACTTATTTATAAAATTAAAATTAACGCCGTAACGAATACCCACATTACTGTTTATACATATCTGTAAATATGTAACGTTATTAACAATTAAAAACAATGTCGCATCACACTCATCGCCACATCTGCGTGAAGTTGCCTATAACTGTAACATTATCCCAGCTGAGCCTTTAGCATTCTCGCCTATTTCCATGGCAAGCCTAAGAATCAATAATTTTCACATTGATCTTTGAGTTACCGATTTACGCCTTATTATTATTAAATATCACTTAATAAAATACATTTTGCATGTATATACGGAAATAAAATGCAACAGGTTTGACTTTCATGTTTTTTTTATTTTGCAAACAATGAGACATTGCTCTATATACACGAATGAATTTAACAACGATAAAAACTCCCTGTATAATTTAATACCACAAACAAAAAAGGTACCTATTGTATTCTAAAGATGGCAACTGACACAGTGGCGGAGATAAATAAGAGGATCCCCACAGATTTCTGAAAGCGCCATGCCATTTTTCATCAGTAAAATGTAATATTATTAATTAAAGTTAAGTTGTGGTAGTTCCGTGATTTCAAAGCCGTATTATGTTCCAATGAAGTAGGTTCTAATCGTGGCAGGAAGTATACGGCCTTTTTTGCAGTTCTGGTCTAATTTGTATATTTTTTTATAATTAAGACGTGCAACGGTGAAAAAATGTAAGAAAACCTACATACACATCAAGTGTATCGATGTATGAAATTTGCTAATCCAGTTTGGACATGCATGGCAGATATTATATATTTACTTATATAATGTCGTTATACGTGTGATTTAAATTACAATTCGTATAATTTAAACCACTACAATACACCCGTAGACCTGCTATACATATGTATAATAAATTTTTTGTGCCTTCACAAAATAATGATGAATTGATACCCGTGATGCCACGTAGGAGATGGTAGAACTAAGTACGAGGGCAATATATTAAAACACTAGCATTATAATTCCTTCTATTTTTTTTCCATGCTTGTAACGAATCTCGATCTTCATACGATTTTCTACAAAAAACTACGTCTCGTTTTAGTGCACTCATAGCCTGCAAGATTGCGGAAGTACGAAGTATATACACACCTCGGGACCGAGTAACAAACAAACATATAAATATGAAAACAAACATCCCAGAGTTGTATATTAGTGTGAAATTTTTACCACAATTAAAATAAAATTAATTACTCAAACTTTATTTGCACTGAATGGAATGAAACAAGAAATTAATTCCACAGCAATTAAGGTTAATTAATCGTTATTAGATTACGAGTAAAATATAAGATCATTCACTTTGAATTTTTATTGTCATTATCACCTGTAACATTCAGCTGAACCGTTCAACGTTGCTTTACAACCACTGGTTACACGAATCTTAGTTTTTCCGTAAGATTGTTTTGGTCATTTGTAAAGACGTAGATACGCCCCATTTAGGTTATGCGACACAACTGAAACGCAACAAATCAAATATTGTATTTTTAATGTTTTTTGGTAAAAGAATACTTTATATTATGTATTTTTTAATAAAAAATGTTTTTATAGTGTTTTTAAATAAATTAATATACATATTGTATACAAGATTTCTAAGAATGTAAAAAATTTGGAAATGAATAAACATATGATAATAACAAAAGTGAAAAGCCCTCGGTAGGTAGGTAGTACAGTAGCTCTATGTTACGTACAAAATGAAATTAATTAGGTGTTTTATATATATAAACCTTCAATACTTAAGTTTTTTGTTGCATTCGGTACAATTAAAAAGAAACGAAGTCAATATAGCGTAGACAACTGCACAGCAAAACATAAAGGAAAGTCGCAGCTAACCTGATTTGACGTACCTAATACGTAATGAGTGACATGTGGCCAACACGACAAAGTATTTGTTATTGAATTACAGCGATGGTTGTCTAAACTACCTACTACTAAATAAATTAAATCTAAACTGTCTAAAGTACATAAAGAATTCACATGCATAAGTTAATAATATAAATATTTAATAATGTAAATAAATATTTTGGGTATAAAGATACGGTCTTTTCGTCCTTAATTTAAGTTACGCGATGTTATATATGTGAACGCAGGATAGGACTGTTTCCACATTATCAATGATCATTTATTAAACTGAACGTATTTACGTCGTGGTAAATAAGTCTTACGATGAATTTTGCGACCAATTAGCAAACGTGTAACGTGTGGATGTAACGCAACGTTGAGCGGAACTACCAAATAATACGGCATGATCGCCGGCTTATATACAATAATTAAATAAATGTATTGTGTACGGGAAGATAATTTGTTTATGCGGTACAAAAGTAAGGTCGAATTACGAAAGTCGCTCGCTTTATGATGAACTGAATTGAAAAAATAATAAGTTTTTAACTACTTATTTCCTTCTCCCACGACTTTGTAATGCCGATGAACTGATAAGAAATATTTATAAAAAAAGTATAAGTGTATATTTTGTTTATTATATGAATCAACGTTTAATTTTCTTACTATTCCTTTGTTTTCTAAGTAATTAGACTTTATTAATATATAAAATCTAGAGTTTTCTTAGGTTAGGGAACCTAAGAAAATTGAACTCCTTCCTAGGGAGGAAGGAGCTCTATTTTATTTACACAAAAACTGAATTAGGTTTTTTATATATTTATTGTTTTATACTATGTAAAGAAAAGATTATCATTTTGACTTTTGGCAGTTTTGTTAGCTTAACTTCATGCCTATAGCGCCCGCGTCTTGGTCCAAGAATGTTGGTTTGAATACTATGTATGCATAAGGTGTACATTGTTAAAACTATGATGTACTAGCATTGAACAAAAGTATCTTCAGAAAAATTTATACTTAAATCAAGATCATCGATATGCAAAACCTGCCTATGACAATATGACTTGAAAAAGCGTGACAGTTATACGGTCCATTCACCTAAACGAGAAAGTAGGCTGAACCCTACGAAAATCATCCTAGGCCCTCCGCCGTTAATAAACATAATCGCAAATATTATATCCATCACTGTAATTGACAGTACATGCCTACATAGAAACTAAATTTCCAAGGCTGCGATGAAAAAACAATATCCAAACAAAATAATTTTATTATTTATAGGATAATAAAAAAATACTATTATAACATGAACACAGTGGTTTAAAGTCACTGAAAGACCAAAAAATTTTCTCATAACACTAAGACCAATGAAATACAGGTAATCAGGTCATATAGTGGTAAAATATGCTATTTAAAAGGTAAAATTATTCAATAAAAAATATGCTTTCACAGTAATGCTTTTGACATTTTGCTTCTTGCGGTCTGCTTTTTACTACTAGACTACACCCAACACATATTTCAAGATATACCCTAGTAATCTATACAGTACTATGATTCAGCTTCCATTCTCTGACAGCCTTCAGTCTTAGCAGACACCGACCTAATGTATCAATTTATAAACTTGTAATAAGTTGCTATTTCCTCGTTCAGCGTCCTACAATTCACTGGTCTCCAGTCCTACTTTAATAAATGAATGATATATTGATCCATGACTTCCTATTCAGTTGCAAATGTTGCAATAAACATGCATTTAATCTGTTCATAATCAATACTTAATGTCGGAACTGTTTTTTTATATTTAATAACACTAGTTAGACACTACATAGTACATTGATTTAGAGACCCAGTACAGAGAGTGGGCGTAGCTTAGCTAAAGACTTTTTTCTCGATTACACGACCGTGATTTAAAGAAAGGCTCTATAAAGCAGCGTTGTGTAATTGTTAAAATGAAGTTGTATCTTGGTACGGTACCTTTCGCAGCAAATATTGTGGATTAATTATATTTGGATTTAATGACCCTAATTTTCTCTTCTTCTTTTGTTCTTTTATTCTCTCCCGTCGGTCTTGTAATCGTGTAATATTAAGGTTATTTAATGTTTTATATCCTTAATAAGCTTTATTAAATAACTACAAATACTACTCAGAGATCACTGCCGATCCTCAATATATCTATAAATTTGTTTAAAGTTTGTTAAAATAGATGTATGTTGGTTACTTTTTACGCAAAAACTACTGAATGGATTTTGTTGAAATTTTACAATAATATAGCTTACACATGAGAATAACACATAGGTTATAAGTTATAAAGATAAAGTGTGAATTATCCAAAATATAACGATTTTCCATTACCACGCGGGTGAAACCGCGGGCGCAGCTGTTACAGTAAAAAACGCTTTAACGAAAGACCCTTGTAATTGATGCAACGATTCCAAATGATATTAATATTTCAAAAAGTCAAAAAAAAAGTTACATAAATAACTTAATAAAATAAATTACGTCCACGTTACCAAAAAAAATTATAATGATTGTTTCCGGTTAACAATATTCACTCTGCTGACAAAATTAAAAGTTGACTAAGTGCGTATCATTTCACGCATAAAGAAGGATTCCGTGAAGGTTACGTACATGAAAGTTTGTAATTTGGCAATAAAAAAAGTATTTCGATCGAAAATACTCTAAACTTAAAACTCAACTGCATATAATCCCTTATTTTGAACAAGATCCGTTCAATAATTTTTGAAATATAAACATTAGAGTATCATCATTTTCATGTACTTTTCGAATTTTGATTAAAGTAAGAATTTTCACTTTTATTTTCCATTATTTAAAACTAACGGCCTCGCCAGACGTTGTTTTACTCTGAAAAAATAAAAATCAAGGACCCGATCTCAGCGCCAACTACCGGTTCCAATTGTAAATCTAAACCACCCGGAGACCCAATCAAACACACACAAAAAAAAATCATCAAAATCGGTATATTCGCTCTCAAGTTATGCGCATATATACATTACTACGATTCATTTTTATTTATATAGTTTTTCTTATGAACTGATTTAGACATGTGAAGTTGTCGTTATAACGTTACTTTGCAATAATTGTGCTTGCAGCGGTACTCGTAGTCATAGAACTTCAAATATGAATGTGGCCATTGTTACTAATGTACATAGAACGCATGCGCAAAAAATTCACATTATTATCAAATGTGATTCAACATTTAGACCGTTTGGTAACTGTCTGCCTACGTTGTAAATAACTGTACATATCATTTTTGCTAATGCTTTAAAAGAATATCTGAAAGAAAGCTTTCGTCCGTCGTCGACATCAGCCAATCACCGTCTATTGTTGAACGCCTTGCCTTTGCTCCATAGATATTGGTTCTAAGCTTTCCTCAACCAGCGCCTATGGTGACTTTACGCAAGTCGTCAGTTCACCAGGCGTCGTACGTACGTCTCAGTAAACGGAATGTAAAAGCTTTCGTTCAGTTCAGTTATTTAAAATTAAAAAGGAATCATTGACCACATATACAATTCAATGGGTTGTTTAAAATCTTATTTTTTGAAAAATATGTCCGATAGAGAAGCTACAATTTAAAAGCAGAGAGTGAGGTATTAAATAACGGGTTTTTTTTACAGATATCAAATATGTTCTTATTTAATGTAAATGTAATTTATTTAAAAAAAAATTAGGTATATATATGTCTATTGAGAAAGTAGAAATCACACCTTTGTTATATAAGGTAAATTCTACCATTGTCGGCGATTTATCGAGTTAATAATTTGATTTAAAACAATGGTGTTGGAAGAAATGATATAGTTTACACTACCTTTTATCTACTCCTTTTACAATACATAGTTTACCTACTGATAACGTTTGCTGTACTCGACATAATATATATATATATATATATATATATATATATATATATATATATATATATATATATATATATATATATACACTTCTGATAAATGTATTTTATTTGGTCATTTATTTCTGTATGTAAATTTATAACTGTGATCCGCAAGTTGGACTCACACGCGACCACTTTCTTCTTTTTGACAACGTGGGACAAATGGTTATTTTTTTTAAATTACTGTAAGTAAGTAGCTCAAGGAGTGTTTTATTTCTGCGAATTTTCCTTAGGTTGACATCTACATCTATAAATAAAAAATAATTACACCTTGAAATAAATTGTTATATTTTTATCGTAAGAAGTAGTAGGTATTGTATTTTAAATGTAAATTACTAACAAAACGATGGAGTATTTGACCGTCAAATCAACTGGAGCACTTTTTGTCATCAAACAAAACGCCATCTTTCTTCATGTTGTACGGGTCATAGAGGTCCATGGTACGGGTTTACTGCGTTATGACGTCATAAAGCCAATGTGTTATATATCTTATTGATTATTGTTTAAATAGTAATTAAAATTATTTTTATGATGAATTTTTTCAATTAATATCATAGTATTGTATTTAGGACATATAACACTATTTTTATGTGCATTGTTTTAGATTTGTAATATGTGTAATTTGAAAAAAATGGAACAACAATAAAACAATTATTGACTTACAATTTTAGAGAATTAGCGTGCCCCCAAAAAAGAAGTGACTAAAAGGCATGTATTACCTACATATATATCTATTATTTTGTGTATATATATAAATATATATATATATATATATATATATATATATATATATATACATACATACATGCATAACTTCACGCCAGTTCCCTTGCGGGGTAGGCACGAACAACAGAGCGCCATTCGGGCTTATTCTTACACACCTCACTTGCTTCTTTGACATTCATAGCTCTTGTCATGCACGCTTGTCTGTTCTTAAGGCTCTCTTCCATACCCACCTCTCGCTATATATATATAATATCTGTTTGGCTTTTATGCTTTCACAGAAAAACGAGCGTGCATGACAAGAGTTATGAATATCAAAGAAGCAAGTGAGGTGTGTAAGAATAAGCCTAAATGGCGCTCTGTTGTTCGTGCCTACCCCGCAAGGGAACCGGCGTGAAGTTAAGTATGTATGTATGTACAGAAAAACTATTGGTCAGTTATGGCTGATATTCGATATAATATGTAAGTTCACTGTCTAGGATTAATATAACTTTGTGTCCCGGAAAAAGGGATAGATGTTAAGGTTATGCTAGAGAGTAGGGATATAGGTTTTGTTATTTGTCATTTATGTACTTTACAAATAGATAAACAGGGGATTGACAAATAAAACTAGAACGGGTTGAAATAGGGTATAAAAGTTTGTTTGGGGCACCAACCATTTCTCAAGTTTATAGATATAAATATTCATCATCTATAAAAAAAGTGATAGTAACTCGGTCTGTCTATCTGTTAAGCTTTCACCGAAAAACTACAAGTCTAAACTTTAATTTTGTTTAAATGTAGTTTTTATACCAATAATGGACATAAATGATTTTCATGCCGGGATATGGGATAGTTTGCGATATAAAATGAAGTGAATCTTCCGGGGGCAAATACAACACAAACATTTTATACAATAAAACATTTTTTATGGCCAGTGGAAATCCGTTTGAGGACTAAGTCGCGACAGGCACAGGAGCCTGGGAGGATAATTCGCAACCCGTGTGTGGGATTGCCAAATCGGGGGTGGCACTAGCGTGCCCAGTCAGAATTGGTGCCACGCTATTGCCACTCCCCAGTTAAGGATACCCACTAAAACCCCTGGGTGTTCCGTCTTGCGCCTTATACCAGGTCTACGGGTAAATGGGATTCCCGGCTCCGCGTGCCCTGGCAGGCGTGGGCCTCATGCACAGGCCTCTTTCATTGCCGAGGGACTTCTTTTATCCCCCGGTATCGACTAGGTCTATTCCAAGCGTGGGGCGATTTGTGACGCGCCCCACGGGAAGAGAAATGAGCTCGCGCGGAACACTCGCGCTCTCATCTCGACGACATGTGCAGGTGAGTGAGAACCCCTATACCACAAGGGGCCCCACCCGCGCCGCCCGCTTACGGCGGCCGAAGATCGATATAAGCCCTCCGGCGCCGACGTGTCCTCCTTTGGCGGGAGCGGAGCAAGGAGGTCCGCTCACGCTCCCGCTCCGCCTCCTCCTTCGCAAACATGACGTGCTTGCAGAAGCAGGAGACAATACAATGTAATCTGTATTAACTACGCTCTAGAGATTGACACGCGGCGCCGCCGCGGGGTAAACTCTAGTACTCGTATAATAATCAACTAAAACATGAACTAAATTTTATACGTAATAGCGACTGAAGTGAAGTGATTCTAATTTGAATAAATACCACTTTAATATGCAACTGCTCTAAAAAACAAATTTAGCAATTAAACAAACATTCATACAAATTTACTTTTACATCTAAATAATAATAACTATCATAGTTGTTGCCAGCGGCTTCGGTCATGTAGATTAAAAATAGTCGTAGTTTGAATAGTTTAACCCATTTTTCTAACAAAAACAAAACCGACTTCGCACTAAAAACCAAAAAATAATTAGTTAACCCCCTTGTTTCTACAACATCTAGAAGTCGTTGTCAAGTAAAACATAAAAGAACAACAACAACTTTACAAAAACTATTTTTTTTTTGTTTTTCTTGACACCGACTTCTAAATGTTGTAGAAAGAAGTTGGTTAAATATTTATTTTTTGTTTTAGGTGTTAAAAGTCAGATTTGTCTTTAAATAAAAATGTGTTTGTTACTTTTTTAGTTGCGCAAATACTTCAGTAGTTTTAGAATGAATATATTAAGCACCTGTAGAAATTGTACGACTGGTACGCATATACGAATTTGCACATCTCTCTCTTTGGTATATATGCTCTTCAACAAGGGTTGCTCTCAATTTCCTTGTGATAGACTAATCAGATCCTGACTTGGTGACTTTGGGACCATCTTGGGAGTTAAAAAACAATTTGAAAATCGATATGTTACGCGATTTCTCCCTCAATTGTGGAATTGACAGAGAAATCACGTATCATGCCGACAAAAAAATTAAGCGCTTGCAGAATGTGCAATACTAGGATACGTATAAGTACATGCTTTTTTTGGAAAAATCTAGGCTCTCCGCGTTTTTTAATAAGGCTAACTCACGATTTTTCTGGGATCCACTAATCAGATCCTGACTTGATGACCGAACCGCCTCGGGAGTATACACTTACGAGTAAAGGTAACAATTTCAAAATTGGCTTACAATTGACGGAGATATCGTGTTACGAAGAAGTTGGCTAACAATTTTCGTGAGTTTCTTCAATTCTTTGGAATCCACCCATCAGATCCTGACATAGTGACGACGGGACCAATTCGGGAGTATAATTTTTCTATTAAAAGAAAACTTTTGAAAATCGGTCCACAATTGACGAAGAATTCGAGTAACGAACATACAAAAAATACGAATTGAGAATCTCCTCCTTTTTGAAATGGGTTAAAAGGTAAAAATAAGATAATTTTATTTTTTGTTTTTTAGTTACTGTTGAAGTCAGTTTCTTTTCTGTTAGAATTTTTTTATTTATAACACTAAATCTTGTTATTTTTCTTACCATTATATGCCATTATGTCAGAATGATTAATTACCTAGTAAATAATAAATACATACCTCCTGTTACAATTTTCGAAATGCATTTAGTTTATTAGACTGATACCTGTTTTACTTATAACTCTATGGACACAGAACGACCTATTTTTTTTTTTTTGTTTGAGGCGAGGGAAAATGCTTAACCGATTTACGCACAAACTGGGTCGTTGCTAGGGGAACGACACGCGTCGGTCGGGGGCGATAACACTGCAGCAATAGTATGCTCTTGGCAGTGCTCCGTCCGCGATCGACGTCACAGAATAGTGTGGAAGACTCCGAGCATTGCTACACGAGCGAGCAACCCCAATACCCACTAAAAACCCCCTCCTCCCTGTCGACCCTGCGCTTTGTTTGTGTTGGAAAGGCTGAGATTTAGAACATAGTTACGCCCAGTCGATCCAGCGCAATAAAGTGCCTGGAGTGTGCCTTGGGAGAACACACCCCACTTCGTTGTGCGGGGGTAGAAGGTCCTTTGCTCTCCTAGCAAGCTAAAGGCCCCCCGCGGTAAACGGAACCTAACTCAGGGAGGGAAGTAGTGCGCATACCTGCCTTTCCGGGTGCCAGCTGAAGGCCGGCGACCTCGAGAAGACGCATTAGCACGCGCAACACAGAACGACCTACCGTAAGACCGACCAATCAGCGTGCGAGGTACGTTCCATCCCACGCCATTTTACAATTTGATGTTTTCACGGCGGTGAATTATAATCTATCGAAAAGAATACGTTAAATTGTAAGCAGTATATTACGGTTCACATTTCGACAGTTTACAATCTCGCATGAAAGATTATAATCTAAAGGTATTTACAAATTGACGATGACATCTACATAGCATTAATATTATATATTAATAATAGTATAACAAATGATACAATCATGACAATATAACTATTTCTTTTAATGAAAAAGAAATATTTATTACACATTTTAAAGATTGCAAGAACTTGTTATTTTTTTAAACTCGGTATTTGAACTAACTAGGACAATGTAAGAATAAATTACGCAAAACAATGCGGATAATAGGTGTTACTATGGTGCTCTACGACATGGCATGTTACGTATACACATGAGTGTAGCCTTTGAATATTCAGTGCATGTTTTGCACCACATGAATGTGATATTAATACTTATAAATTGCAAATAGGTGCTTTATATATTGCTATCTTATAAAACTAATTGCTCTCACGTTCTTTTAACATGTGGGTTTCTACACGTGATTGTTCTACTTCTATTTTTAATAATAGGTAATACGAATTCACATGATAGCCTGCAAAGGTTAAGTAGCGAAACTTTAAGGCAGTCAAACACGCTACAGTCCTCTGGACAGGTCTACCTGTACTGGTATGACTGTGCAGGTCAATCAGAATCGTTAGGGTGTAATATAAAACTGAACAGGTCTATTCGCATAACTGTTCCCATGTATCTGTGCAGTTTCATCTGTACAAGTAGACCTACCCGGTGGACGGTAGCTGGTATGTGAAAAGATAGAGCAATACCAGAAGTCGCAGGATCAAAGGAATGCCCCTGTAGTATATGCTTTCAATGGGTGTAGTAACTAGCAAACTGTAGTAGGTACACCACTCCACACCCTTCAAACACATATAGACTCTAGGGGCCTATGCAGCAAGTGGCAAGATATGGGTCCATTTATGAGTTTTATGCCGTAAATAGTAATCAAAACAAAAAAAGTTAATCAAAACAATGAGCTTGTTCTTGTTAAAAATATAGCCTTGTATCCAATTAATTATAGTGTGAAGTGAAAAGCAATTAGAAGCAGTTTCAAGTCAGAGCTCACTTCGTATAACGAGTTAACATTATAAATTAAGATTTACTAGTAGCTTAATTAGGTATGCTAATATTGTTCTTAACCATGAAATTAGTTTACACCAAACTCTTTTAATCTAGTACTCGTAGATATGTAATTTATTGTTTTGTAACATTAACTTGTTTAAACGAATTCTGAACACTAAATAGATTTATAGAAATTTATGAAAACAATATTTTAGACATAAGTTAGTGCACTCTCAGCCACGATTCGAAAAAAGGGATTTTTTTAGTTTTTTTGGTTTTTTCTCGATTAATTTACTCATTGACGCCAAATTCTCATTTTAGATTCATGTCCAGCGGAAAAAATGCGCTAGAAAATCGTAGTCTGACACCCAACACACAGCGTTTTTCTTTCCTGGATCTGTGTAATTAAACCTAAAAGAATACGTACTGTTTGCTCAAGTCGTTTCCATTGTGAACTTTAACTCTAATTACAAGTATGAGTAGTATACAAAGTCATAATTAATTATTTAATTTCAAAAATTATATACAGGAACTGTAATAAATTAACACTAAACATTTAAATGGAAAGTAAATCTAGAACTGCAAGCTAAGAAATAGCTTCCGTAATATTTATGTTCCGACCAAATTAATTCATTGCACAGAGCCGTTTACGTGAAATTATGTATGTAAGCGGTATGTTGCTCAATCGAACAAAAGTAATTTATTGCAAATAGCCTGCTATAAGGGCACTTAAACAGTTAAAAAGCCTTGCGTAGTTTCTTAGAAAATCTCGAGTTTATTACACCTGCTAATGAGTATACAATTCATTTTACATCGTTGCGAAGTTAAAGCCAGCCTGTCTGTAGAGAAGAACTGGTTTCCAATCATTGCGCGGATCGTACGATGTCAGAATGCAAGACCGCTCGTCCAGTTCAATAGAAATCATCCGCCGAACGCGGTAAAAAGTACCACTTCTAACAAGTTTCTCAATTCCATTGCCAAATTTGGCAACGGCGAGGCGGGAGCGTGGAGGACCGGCCTGTCGGTCTGTTCATGTCGGTATAGTTTAAATGGTCTTCAAGTCCATTGTTTTTATTTCATTGCCTGCCACATATAAAAGATCCAATGAATAAGTATAGCAACGATGATTATGATTCGAATATACCGAGCCTTCACCTCCATTTTATCGTAAGCAACATTTGGACTTAATTATATTTTTTTCTTATAAAAGGTATTTTAAACTATAAGTTTGTTTTAAGGCTTTCAGTTTTAGTTAAATTAGACGCTATTTAATCAAAAACTGTTAGTTTTAGAACAAAATAATATTTTGAAATATTTTTTGCAACAAAAAGTATATTTAGGTGCAAATGTCGCTTACAATAAAATGGCGGTATAGCTCGATACGGTGCTGGCTTACAATCCTGCAAAACTTGGCAATTTTTTTTAAATTTTTACATATATTAAATTAGATGTTATATAACGATGATTCGCTTTAACTTTAGTGCCCACTAATCTTAGAACCGACGACATCAGTTCTGTAAGAAATATTATTTTTGCTTTAAATGTCCCGAGTTAGCCTTATAAAAGTACGCTTCAACCTAAAAAATGGAGGCAATGATTATGATTTCACAAGTACTGTCTGACGAAACCCCTATCTATTTCGATTTCTTTCTTTCTTTATTTCTCAGTTACTAATTTTTATTTGGGTTATGGTAAGTTACGTAATTGCGGCTATAGCGTGAAAACGGCTGTGACTTATATAGACAGACGGACTGAAATGTCATTCAGCTCCGGAAGTGTACAAAGGTAAGGCTATTTAAGGCTTACCTGTCCAATTTATGCATCTTTGTTATCGAAAGTTTACACATATTTATACTATTGGTGCCAGCAGACGTTGCCTGCCCTAAAAAATAAAAATCTAGGACCCGATCCCAGCGCCATCTACCGGTTCCAATTGTAGGACTCACTCAAACACACGAAAAAAGTCGTCAAAATCGGTTCTGGACATTAGGAGGATCCTAGAACCTAATCCCAGCGCCACCGGTTTCAATTGTGATTTTAAATAAGTCCCACAAATCATACAGAAAAAATCATCACAAATCGGTACTCGTTCTCAAATTATGCGCGTACGTACATTTCTACGATTCATGTTAATTTATACAGATTTCATGACAATTGGTTCTTCTTTAGGTCGGTGAAAAAGGAACATAAAAATACGTAAGCATCCAAACGAAATTATATTCACACTAGCGGTCCGGCGCGGTTTCAGCCGCGCTCTATCCCGCTCCCGTGGTATATAGATAGCGTCATGTTATATAGCCTATGACACTCCCTGTTAACGTAGCTTTCCAACAGTAAAAGAATTTTTAAAATCGGTTTTAATAGATTCAGAGATTACCCCCCTACAACATCACAAACTTTACCTCTTTATAATAGTAGTATAGATATATGAGAAGGGTTTCATATATATTCTTGGACATTTCAACGGGATATTTAACGGCAATATAATCATTAGTTTTGATCAGTATTCTTGAAGGTAGAGCGAACGGAAATAATAAAGCCATACTTGATTACTTCCATACCGAAATGATTCATTTAAGGAACAAAGAACGGTTTGTTTATATTATCACGAAAACATTACATTACTAAGCAAAACTATTTATTGCTTGTGCAATTTGCATTCTCTTGGAAAGTGCAAGTCAGTTAACCAGCACTTTATTCTGTACAAGTGTAACCTATGATTAAGCCATCTGCAATTAGTATGTAAGTAGAAAAATACTGGGTATGATAAGCGTTTTGAATATGCATGAGTTTTAAAAATAATAACTGAAATGCCATTTATGCATTAATTTTGACAATGTCGTGTATAGAAAAGCCAGGGGAAAAGAAGGTAAACTAGCAATTAGGCTGGTAATTTCGGAAAAATCTGTCAATCAAAAATTATACACTTTAAATATAATAAGTAGAGAAACTAAACATATTTAAAACAAACATATTTTAACACAAAACGTAATAATAAAGGGCATAAACAAAAAAAAAACAGTTTACATATATAATATAATAATAATAATAATAATCGGCAGACAAACACACACATTGTATACCCCCAAATTAAGCAAGTTACTCTTGTGTTATAGGTAATATACAACGGAGTACTCTGGGGCCGATCCCAGACACCCAGACCATAGTAAATAACGGAGAAAATACGTTTCCGAAATTTACTATACCAGGAATCGAACCCAGAACCTCTGCGTTGCAGTGAGGTACGCCGGCAAAGGCTTAGCCCGCTCAACCACAGAGGCCGTCAATATATATATATATATATATATATATATATATATATATATATATATATATATATATATATATATATATATATATATATATATATATATATATATATATATATAGTCCTCCTTGACGTATTCGTCAACGACGAACCTTGTCAAGTCCGGCTGTGCGAGCACATGTGGCTAGAGAAACCAAATTTGGTTTTAAAAGTTCTTTTGCGAGGAGTGCAATATAGCCGCAACACAGTTTCCATATATTTAGATATCGACATGTTCCTACTCAACAAAAAACAATTGAAAAGAGCTGTCAGTCCTAGGACACCACGTCAAAAGTGAAAACTCAGTATTTATTCTGCATATATGATACACTATATATCCTGAGCGTGATGGTCATGCGAGTTCACAGCGTGCCTAAAAAAATTTTCACTTTAAAAAATCTTTACAATTTAGCTAAGTAATAGTCGACTTTTTGGTTTAAAGTACCTAATCTATTCAGTGATGCACGGAGTACATTAATGAAATAGGAATGACCGTTTAGCTATTCTGGTAACATATACGATGGTATATATAAAAATATAACTTACAATTTTGTAATACACAGTTAAATTTGTGCTTAAAATTGCTTATTAGAATTTTAATGATGTCTGAAAGAAACTTATCTGTCTCTGCTTTCTCTGTGATAAAATCAGTATGTTATAATTAATTTTATTAGTAACTTTTAACACGTTTCATATTTCGGCACATTAACTTGCAATCTTGCATTTTCTAGAACAGAAAGTAAGTAATATATCTTTATCTGCAATGTCTAAAGTCACAAAAATTTTTGGTTTACACCCAAGTCTGTGAAGTAGGGCTAAAAAAACTATAAAATAAATAAACTCACTTTCACATTTACATATTAGCATGTAATTCATAACTGTACAACAAGGACGTTTATTCACTGACCAATTTATGGATAAAATACATGAGTAAAATAAGCCGAATTCAATTTAAGTTTAGCAATCAACGTTTATTTGCGCGGAATCAGGGTCCGTTACGGGCTACCGAACAGCAATAAAAAGATTGATTACATTACAGATATTATCTACGTAAACACTCGATTTCATGTCCCGTCTCCACCTATTTTGTCTTTGATTAACTTTTAAATTTATCGTACAACTTTTTTCTGACTAAAATTGAATCATGCAAATATTTTTACTTTTTTTAAATATTAGACGGCCTCTGTGGTTGAGCGGGCTAAGGCTTTGCCGGCGTACCTCACTGCAACGCAGAGGTTCCGGGTTCGATTCCTGGTATAGTAAATTTCGGAAACGTATTTTCTCCGTTATTTACTATGGTCTGGGTGTCTGGGATCGGTCCCAGAGTAGTCCGTTGTATATTACCCATAACACAAGCGTAACTTGCTTAATTTGGGGATATACAATGTGTGTGTTTGTCTGCCGATTATATTATTATTATTATTATTTAAAAATGATTAAATTCAGATGTAATGTCAAAATAACAGCGTTTTACTAAATAGATATGAAAGTATGTACGGTACTTTATAAAAAAAAAATTGTCGGTCTGCCTGTTTGTTCCGGCTAATCTCTGAAACGGCTGGACCGATTTTGACGGGACTTACACTGACAGATAGGTGATGTTATAAAGAGTAACTTGGCTACTTTTATTTTAGAAAAAAAAATTAAAGGCCTATTCGCACGCCGCCGCCGTGGCCCCTCCGGAAGGTAAATTAAATTACATTCCATGCTGACGAAGTCGCGGCTAAATACCACTATTGTAATATAAGGCGATAAGATGTCGAATTGTTTTTGTTTGTCGGTCCGAGCATAGTATCAAGACTCCAACACAAATTAGTAACAGCTTATCCCAGTTATCTTCTATTTTATACATGGTCAAATACAAAATTAATAAATGGAGTGATTTTTAAGCGACTTTCAAAAGGAGGAAATAGTCAATTCGACTGTATATTTTCGTATGATTTCTCCGTCAATTATACTCCTGAGCACGTTATACTCCTGAAATGGTCCCGTTATCACCAAGACAGAATCTGATAAGTGGATCCCAAGGAAATTGAGAGAAACTCTTGATTAAAAGCACTCTTCGAAAGGCAAAACTTGTATTGGTACACGTGCCATTAGTATAAGTTCCACGGGGGTTTAAAATATTATTTCTAAAGCCATTCTAGCAACTAAAAAGTAGAAAATTATAGTTAGAAGTTTTAGTACTTATTTGGATTATCTCTTGTGCGAGCTTAAATACGTTGTTCTCTACAGAGGGTCGATTGCAACTGAACTTTTAATGACGAAAACGTAACATGTCATTACAAATAGTGTTCAGCTTTCCTGCATGTTTCCGACCTGAAAGAGGATCAACACAATACAAGCACCAAGTATTTTAAACTTGATCGCTGGTTTATTGTATACGAATGAAAATGCTCCACATTGTCTTGTTTGTAAAGTGCACTAACATTCAAAAATAGCCTTTACGGTTAGTAAACCCGAGGTCCAGTGACGGGTGCGGCGTTATAGTAACTAACTGAAACCGAGATGAACTAGCTATATAAGTCACTGTGATGATCACTTGCACAAACACCAGGTTATCGACATCCAGTAAACGTAGCGGTTCAGTGGCGGAGATTGGTTTTGGTACAAACATTCTGACAATGGTTGAAACGGTGAAGTCGTCGCAAATCAATTAATTTATGCAATGTTTACTGTGTACCTACTATAATTAATTATTTGAAGATATCCAAGAACTGATGCAACCTGTGCTTTAGCTATTAGCAAAATTGCCATGTCGTTGTCTGTGCCCAGGCATAAACATAATATATATTTATTGGATATAGATAAATATAGAACTTATAAATATGTAGTCATAATTACAATTATAAAAATTTCTAATTTACAATAAACATTATTAATTTTACAAAAATGTGTCAATAGGAAGGCATTTTTATACAATCAAATTATTATTTAAGCACAAAAATAATCGTCAACTGAATAATATGCTTGTTTGAGAAGGAATGCTTTAACATTACGCTTAAAAGATTGCATTGTGTATATATTTAACTTTAGGTAAGTAGGTAGTTTGTTGAAAATTTAAACAGCATGATATGTAAAACAGTGCTTAACAACATTTAAAGATGAATTATTTTATTTTTTAAATCTTTCCTTCTTGTAGCTTCTCTGTTTTCTTTCTTCCTGCGTCTCAAACAAACAAAGTATATTTATTCAATATTGTTGTTATTGGCAGGGCTTTTTTGTGGGAGCACGCAGTGCCCGTAAAGAAAATTTCAAAAATATCGAAAAATCGCCATAAAAACTGAAAAAGGAAAAAAAAAACAATTTTGGTAACCTTTACAAAAAAATGGATTTTTTTTAATCGTTTTTTTGGAATGGTGCTACAAACAATAAATTATAGACTTACAACTTTCGAAAATTAGCGTACCCCCATAAAAGAAGTGAAAAAAAGGCCTAAGCCACTATATTGCTAGATATGTTACGTGAATGAGATCGCTCGTGATACGGCCGTCTATTATTTTGCTAAAAAAATATTATTTCCATATTATTTTTTAATTTAATAAGCAATAATGTTTTGGTCTATCTATATTTAGCCATATTTCGAGCTTTGATTGATTAACAACCCATATTGGTAATGTGATTCTAGTACAAGTGCAAGTGTAGTCATATTTATTAATAAACGCGTTTTTTAAACTAAATAGAAACAATATATCAGTAACAACATGGTATGATAATGGAATAGAGTGTTTACATTCTTCACGGTACGTTATTGAATGTATAAGAATATTGTCATCCATTGACAGAGTGGTTAAATTGATCACATATTTTGTTTTGTATGAACACTATATCGTTTGTGTAATGATTAATGACATTCTAAGTATAAGCACTTCCATTCTTTGCGTAGATATTAAGTTCCGTGCAAATGGTAATGAAAAAAAGTTCAATAGTACATACTCAAGTAATTGGCTGTGCAGGAGTCGGACTAGCGTATGAAGGATTCTTTTGGACAAAAAATATAACACATTACATAGAGGCATTGTTTTAATGTTTACTTATCTCAACCGCTTAGCCATACACCCTCAAAATTTTGATTGTGTATGGATCAAACTGAACCCAGATTCGGATTCAGCACATCGATATACATAAGAATAGATGAATCTGATCAATAGTACAGACCGCTTTTCTTTTTTTGTGGGCCAGTGTTATTAATAAGCTATTTAACTCATTAAAACGATGAAGATAAATTCATAAAAAATCAAAGAGGTTGCGACTTTTTATAACATGATAAAAACTGATTCAATAGATTTAATTGTTATAATAATAATAAATAAACCCGCAGGGGGGCTTTATGGCGAAGCCTTAGGTGAGTAGCTACACCTCGTACCTGACTCCGGGGGCCAAGGCAAAGCCCCCGCCTTCGTGCGTGCCTTAGCTGACCGGCACGGAGTGGAGATCGCTAGAGCTAAGACTCAAGCTCCAGGGGTGGGAGTGTTAAATGGCATCACGTCAGAAGTAGCTTCGGTGAACCTGCAGCCCACCTCTCTACACCCCTTAGCCACTCACACCCATGTCTTCTATGGCATTTTTTGGGTCCCATGCAGGGAGTGGTAAATCACCATCTGCCAATTTTTCCATGTACCGTGAACATTGCGGCGGGCAGACGCCACAGTCCCCATATTCCCAGACTCCTAGTACCACTAGCAGTCCACCCCAAGAACCTGGTACTTTTTTCCTCATTTCCCACAATAGTCCCACACTGGCCGGGGCTTGTCCTTGAGTGCATTACTGTATGGTGTAGACAGGGATAATCGCTGGTCAATGTCACACCACATTTACATTAAATTTGTCAAAGGGCCTCTACGTGTTGGCTTTCTCATGGCCCCACGCAAGCCCTCCAAATGTCCGGGCCATAATTTTTTGGCCCGTGGTCTTGAAAGACATACATTAAATAATAATAACAGCCCATAAAACGTCCCACTGCTGGGCCCGGGCCTCCTATTTATAAGGGGAACGGACAGTATACGCGCCACGCTTGTCTAAAGCGGATACGCGGGTTTGACACATCTAGGTATAGGTTTCATCACGATGTTTCCCTACATCATTAGAACGTGGTAATTATAACAATATGCATATTAGGTCAGAAAACTGCCTAAGCGGTGCATGCTTTCAGGACAAGATTAGATCCCGCACCACTTGAGTTTTGGATGCGTGCAGTATCCACTAAGCTCACAAATTTATGATTTAACTCTTAATACAATTTATAGTAAATATTTTAAAAATGGAGATAAGCATAAGTAGAGTACTTTTTATCTCGGAAATTGGGATAGTTTCCAAGGGATAAAAAATGGTCAGGTGGATAAATAAAACTTTATTGCTCATATGAAAATAAATTGTTTCTATGCAAAACAATAAATCATATCGCTTAAAGCAAAATCTTCCAAGGAACTTAACTTGAAGGATATTCTTATCTACTTTAGCGATGTAAGTGGTGCAAGAACTTCAAGATGTTAGATACTGATTTTAAAACATAAGTAGACGTATTTACATAAATAAGTGTAGTAACTATTTCTTATCGAGATGTTACTGAATTATTACGCGTAATTACGTCGTTTCCTTTTAAAAATCGATAAGTTTTATTAAAGCCGTAGAATTTAATCAAATAAGCCTTGGTAGATTTATATAGTAACAACCAATAAACGTTCCACTACTCTTGCTATTAGGGAACGGATAGTATGCCAGCCACGCTTGTCCAAAGCGGCTTGGTAAGTTTGACACGGCTACCTTGCTGTGCAGGCATGTGATAATTGTCAGAAACTGCCTAAGTGGTGCAAGAGTCCTAGTCAGGATACGAACCTGCGCCTTTTGATTTTGGGATGCGTGCGCTAGTCATTACGCTATCACGACTTATTGTTAAATTTATTTGTTGGTAATTAATTAATTATTCCATTTTTATTTATAACCTATTTGACACAAATGTGATGTGACATTGATTGGCGAGTATCCCTGAATGCGCTACGTAGAATTGCACCCTAATATGCATGCGTGGCGGGTAAACTGTCCGATCGCCCCTATAATGGGAGGCCCAAACCCAGCAGTGGGATATTTATGGGCTGATACTATATACATATATACATACATACATAACTTCACGCCAGTTCCCTTGCGGGGTAGGCACGAACAACAGAGCGCCATTTAGGCTTATTCTTGATACTATATATGCATTTCTATTCGGTCCTTGTAGGATTATGGTAATCTACGATTGTAAGATTATAAAAATTGAAATAATAAGCAATAACACGTTGCTAATGAAATGAATTGCTGGCGATTTGGGACTATGGAAGTGACCATGATGCCTTCGCATCGCAATGTATATTATTTCATTTAGAATAGGAGTATCCTTAGCTGTTCTAGCTTTGCCCTCTACTTCCTTATTCCTTATTTTGGCCAATTTAAACAATAACATCGTAAACTGTAGTATAGTTATGTATGTTATACTGACATATAAGCTATATTACTGTAGAGTTTAAGTCGTGGTAGCGTAATGGCTAGCGCACGCGTCCCGGACTCAAAGGGCGTGGATTCGATCCTGGCCGAAACGCATGCACCACTTAGTCAGTTTTCTGATCTAATGTGCATATTGTTACAATTACCACATGCTAACAACGGTGAAGGAAAACATCGTGATGCAATCTGCACATCGATAATCGTTGTGTCAAACCTGCTAAGCCGCCTTGGACCAGCGTGGCGGGTATACTTGTCCGTTCACCCTATAATGGGAGGCCCAAGCCCACCAGTGGGACATTCATGGACTGATATTATTATTATCTATAGAGTTTAATCAAAATTTATTCAGTAGAATTTTGCCTTAATGAGTAACAACCTATCTAACGTAAACTTTCTTATTTATGATATTATAACAGAAGAGGAGTACAATAATATTATTCTTGATTCCATATGTAGCTTGTAAGCGGAAGAACTAGTGTATGGCGAGGCATAAGTGTTTCTACGAGTAAGCAACGACGAGTTTGAAAGTTTAAACTAAATAATAATTGAAATAACACGTTTATATCATATAAATTGTTATAACAAGAGCAATTCCGATACGGAACTGCCATTATGATAATTTTAACGGATGTAGGTAATAATAAAATGCACACAGTTAATTGCGAAAAGAAATAACAGCAAAATAATTCTGCACTATTATGGCAGACAAAATTTCTTGAAAAGAAATTATAATATGTCTCTCTTTATTCTAGTTTTATAACTTTAAACAAGTTTTGATGAGTTTGAATGATTAAATTTAAACAAAAATTGTATCATAAAGAAATTAT
Source organism: Dendrolimus kikuchii (assembly GCA_019925095.2). NCBI lineage: Eukaryota > Metazoa > Arthropoda > Insecta > Lepidoptera > Lasiocampidae > Dendrolimus > Dendrolimus kikuchii. The sequence continues at coordinate 10,392,203 of CM034398.1, read as the reverse complement.
TCCTTGTAGCTAGGAAAAAGAAGCAAAGATTCGAATCCAGGTAAGAAGCGTTTAGAGCAAGCAAGCAAGAACCTTTATGAAAGAAAAATAAATTACTCGACCAGTAGAAAACGTAACTTAAAAAAATCCTAAATCTTACATGAGTAGACCGGCATTCACTACAAATCATTATTCTGATTCTTTCTGACTTGTTATTATTTGAAACAGTTTTAAGAGCAATTCAGTCTTAACTCGTACGTGTCTTTTAATTTTTTACTGATTTTAGTGAAGTTTCTGCGTAATTACCAATGCGAATTTGAACGTTTTTATTCATACACGTATGGTAGAGTCTATTAATTATAGCACGCTGGACCGGCTCTATCGGTATTATACTACACTCTCACAGAATTTCGGCATAAAAAGATTACCCTTGAATGTAGCCATGTTTCGTACGTACGTAACGTATAAAAATATACTGTTTTTAAAAAGCATTATTTATTTTATAGGAAGGAATACAACTTATTAATTAAAAATGTAGGATATTAAAATATGTCTCTCTTTGGAAGTGGCGCGATCCGAACTACCTTGAGCTCTGGGGTGCAGTGGGATGAGAAGTACGGGATGCTGATGAAGCATCTCGTCGGCATTTTAGCTTGCGGTTTAGGGATGTGACAGTGCGATGAGTGAGAGTTCTGATGGCCTGTGTCTTTTCTTCGCCCGCGTCTTCCCCCTATCTCATCCTCTCTATTCCATTCCACCTGTCTGAATTCTTTATTCTGCCGCTCCTATCCGTCCCTGCTATCCCATCCTAAAAGCTGAAAACGCGTTGGCGTCGCCCCTGGTGTTGCAAACCTCTATAGGCGACAGTAACCTCTTTTCATAATATGTGCCCTCTATGTGTTTGTCAGCTTTAAAGTAAAAAAAACAACAATTTTTTTACAGTGTTCGTGATACCACAACGATGGGTGATGGCAATTATGGGATTTCTCGCTGTTGCCAATGCTTACACGATGCGAGTGTGCCTGAACATCGCAATAACACAGATGGTTCATAGGCGGACCACAGCAGCAGCCCTTGACGACGGCACATGCCCAGGCGATGTAGAAGAAGTTGTTGCCGATTCAAAAGTAAGATTTATTATTTTTAATTTTACTGCTCTTTATTTACGAATTATAATTGAGATAATATATAACAATATCGCTATATAATAATAGATAATATAGCGATCTAATAAGGTGAGGAGCCAGCCGTCTCGGCACTTTAACTATGATTTAGATTCAGTATTCTGCTTATAGTTTTAAGCGTTATACCTATAACGCTTTAAGTTTTAAGCGTTATAGGTAGAATACAATAAAAAAATTAAATTAGTGGATGAGATGAAAAGTAAGACGAAAGATTGAGTTAAAAAATTAGTAGTAACAATGGAGTTTGTATATTTAAATGATGATGATACATTTCTCGCAACCTCAATGTGTGTGTTTGTTTACCAAATTATAAAAATAAAATTTTGCATTCCCGACTATAAATTCTTTATAAACTTACTCTTCCAATTTGTCTCTCTTTTTTATTGCTAAAGTCGATAGGAAGTCGTCACCGTCGCATATAGATATTTGCAATATGAAAGATGCTCATCAATGTGCTGCCGGTCTCGAAGGGCATCTAAAACCTAGTCATTGAATTCGGAATAGAACTCAAGGTTATTACGGCGGCATGTTCTAGGCCGGGGTTGGTAGCCGTCCGGATTATATCCGGTCAAATGCCATACCACCTGGCTGTAGGTTATTTATCATTATCACCTCTTACGACAAGGTGCCCAGGCGTACAAATAAGTATCTAATATTTTTCTGTATTTGCAAGGATACAAATCATCAATCTCACTCAAGCGATCGCTCTAATTTCACTGATAACAAATGACAATCTTACGGCTGAAACAGCGCTAGGTATGTAGGTATATTAAATGGAATTGCAGAATATATTACACCATCGCTAGTCATCTGCTAAGACCTCATTTCGACGACCAAACATATACATACATAAAATATAATTGGCCTAATTTTATTGTTTTAGTATCGATACGTGATTTCAATAAACATTAAAGACTTTAGCAATGCATCCTTGATAATATCTAGTTTTATGTGTATTCGTGCAACTGATTTTATTTGATACAGTTCATTATATTTCTTCACAAGTTTCATTATGTTAGCTACTTTATATGTTTAGGATATTAATTTAGTTTGTTTTTTATATTGAAATTTTAGATGTGATTTATGATTCTAAACTGCATATTATAAAATGTTATAACCACAGTATAATATAAACAAAATAACTAAATTTAATTTTGTCAATTGTAGTTGTTAGATGTTGTTTGTAAATATTACTAATATTTTTAAGTGAGGTGAAGGTTTTATTTATATAATTATATCTTTCAAGCCTTGTGCCCTTTTTGTATAAATGTTAAGTAGTAGAAATTACAGTACTAATAAGTGTAAACTAGTTACTCCAACATGAAGCAGACAATTCATATAGTATTTAAAATAGTGCAAACTAATCTTACGAAATTGTATGTACGATAATCATTTTATGAAGGACATTATTGTACACCTGAACTATTTATTACACTTACATTATGCGCAATTATAAACAACAAAGGCGTTTAAATTTATTACCTAGAATTCTGATTATATTAAGAACATAATTACAATAATTTTCAATCACTTCAAACCGAATTTCGTTTAGAAGTTATGCTTACCAAAGCACATTTAATTTGTAAGATGGGGTTATAATGTTATGATCAATCGCCAAGCCGTCAGGTTTAGATAAAATGTGTCTACGAGTCTAGGTGTAACCCCTAATAGTTACCATGATTACATGCACGTGTTGTTGGTTGTTTGTGAAATATTGGACTGTATTTAACTTTCAATTTACTTATGGAAATTGTCAAATATGCTAGTTGCCATGAAAAAGTGGCAATAAAGCCGTCCTTTGTAACACATTATATGTATATCAATAAATAGTATTGTATGCCAAATATCACCTTCAGTGGAGTCATGTACGTCAACTCCTAAAAATTCACTGCACATACAGATCTTCTGATAGTTTAATGGTTTCTTGATTCAGGTAAACATACAATACAGCATCTACAAAGCGGGGCTTTGGTTTTAAAATGAATGTTATGTGAAATCATGACATGACCTAACTCCTCCGCGATTCAAAGTGAGTCTTGGCCTCCCAAACGAGAGCACGCCACTTTCCTCTGTCCTACAAAGTATCTTGCCGCCAGTTGTGGGTTTAAAATTCGATTAGGTCAGCTCCACTCTATCTTTCTAGCGATACTTAGCTAACTTACGGCCAACCGGTCGTCGACCGACTGGTCGCCTCGAGTATGCTTTCTTCGCTCCCCGATCCTCCTCCATCCTTTCTACGTGACCGAGCCAGCGGAACTGTGAGCCTTTGTGAACGGTTCAATCAAGACGTGAAACGTTTACAATTTGAATCTCAGCACAGGATAAACAGAACATCTGAATAGACCACTTGTAAACCGGAGACTGGTTACACCGACATTGGTGCGATTGAAACAGTCAAACATCGTATATTTTACTAATGGGGGTAATATTAGTAAAATTTGCAAGAATTGAAGAATATTTCTAGTACTCCTGATATGCTAGTATTTACGATGTAACTAACAGGAATTGAGAAATCTGATAAACTTTAAACAATAAAATGCAGTTTCTTTTCTTATTCTTATTTCTACCAATCTTGTACGTAAAAGACGATTAAAGTCTTTTCGGCAATAATTACCTGACACAAATATTTTTTTGTCCATAAGTACAAATTTTTGTTACGTTGAGTAATTTAAATAATTACTCTACAAAATGTGTTTCTTTATTTAACTTACTATGTTACATTAAGAAACTAATTTTCGAATAATGCATGATCTTTGTAAAACGATTATCAATAAGTAATACGGTTATTGACATTCCCTGCAGGAAGTACAGGGCTTCGACTGGGATGAAGAAACGCAAGGCATAATCCTAAGCGCATTCTATTATGGTTACATAGTCACACACCTTCCTGGAGGCATGCTCGCTGAAAGATTCGGCGGGAAATATTCTCTAGGATTCGGAGTTTTAAGTACAGCTGTCTTTACCTTATTTACGCCGTGGACGGTTAATATGGGTGGAGCTACTGGACTTATCGTTCTTAGGGTTTTGGAAGGACTCGGCGAGGTGAGTGTAAACGTAATGTAATAAGTAATGTTTTAATTTGTCGTCAAACTGTTAACTAATGTTAAAACTGAAGGTTTCCTTTATCCTATTAGAGAAAAAACAAATGACCCTGTGCGAGTCGGATTCGTGCGTGAAGGGTACTTCTATATAATACGTTGTGGATACAGAAGTTTTATTCGATCCAATTTTGAAAATCATAAAGTTTTTAGCCAATTGCCAATTACAATACTCGCTGACTATTGTTACATGACCGAACAGATTGTACCTACCGCGTGGGTATAAATATTTAATATATTTTTTATAAATTTGCATATATGCAAATCTTATAAAATTGTAGAAAAATGAATATACCTTCATATATATAAATAATATATCCAATATTGACCTACTTATAACTATGTGAATGTTAATAATATTTATATCTCGTAATTTAATTTTAATAATGGTCTTACAATTGGACCATTATTACATACTAATATTTTTGAGTTAAAACTACACAACAAATATAAATTAAAGCAGGTAAAATCATAGCATGTTAATATAATAATTCGTATTACAAAGTGCTTAAAGCTGCCTGTCCATTGAAGCGGAGTGGGGCTGTAGAGCGGAGAAACGGAGAAATATTAATCAATACAGACAGCCGCCAATCCTATTGGTTAATATTTCTCCGTTTCTCCGGTCCAAAGCCTCGCTCCACTTCAATAGACAGGCAGCCTAACTATTTTTCCTTTATTACAGGGAACGACTTTTCCAGCGTTGAATGCAATGTTAGCACGTTGGGCGCCAATATCAGAGAGAGGCCGAATGGGCTCACTAGTGTTCGGAGGAGCGCAAATTGGCAATATCGCTGGCACATACCTTTCAGGACTAGTCATGAAGGAAACAGGAGATTGGCAATCAGTCTTCTACCTGTTTGGTGTTGTAGGGATACTGTGGTTTATTTTGTGGGTAGGTTCTCAATCTTTAATAACAGCCTACATTTTTTTTAATATACAATATATGTTTTCTTACACTTTACTTTTATACTTAAATGTAAATAAATCTTATACTGTCCTTTATATATTTTTTTAGATTTCTTATCTGTTTGTTTAGGATTCACGTAAAAACTACTGGGCCGATATCAATGCGGTTTTCGCTACTTGACAGCAAATTCTTAAACTTAAAATCTGCACTACTTTTTATACCGGGAATTCCGCGGTAAATTTTCTGGGAATAATTTAAAATGGACAACTTAAAAAAAATTCAAAGTGTTTTTTTTTCTGATCAAATTTTATGTAATAAAAAGTGTGATATTTTTATCACTGGAGTCTCGCGGAATTTTTCCCGGAAGCGTCTTGAAGTTCTTCGGGTGCATAAAATTTTCTTTTTCCAACACAGTTTTCACAAAAACGACAGCTAACAATCTTTTTTAAATGCCATAGTAATTTGTGCCCAGGGAACCCCGCTGGAATTTCAAGTCAACCGTGGACAAAGTCGCGAGCATATTTTAATATATACCTATATATAACAAAATCAATGAATTAAAAAAATTATACATAAAAAGATTTCTTTTTCATAATAAAACTTTATGACTATCCGTCTCCCATAGGTATTAAGTCATATTTACCATTTATACATAATGCGTGTATTGTTTATTTTTATGTTACGTAATTTAATTTAATATTACGTAATATTTTTCGTAGGCACTACTATGTTACAACGATCCCGAATCACATCCATTCATATCAGATAAAGAGAAGAAATATCTTGAGGAGGCGTTGGGCAGACACCAAACCAGCCAGCCGTCGGCCATACCTTGGAAAGCAATATTCATGTCAGTTCCGCTATGGGCTCTTGTATGCGCACAGGTATGTAAAGCTCATGGGCATATTTTTGAATGAGTTAACCAGTGAAATAAAAACAACGAGTTTATGTTACTCTATGCGCATTGAATGCTTTAGTGGAGGTGATGAACATTTATTACGTTCTACTCAACGTATCTCATTGAAACCAACTTTTAAAAGTTTCTATCCAGCTCTAGCTAGCACGAACTTTTTTTATTTTACCCCATATAGGTATAATTTAAAAGTTAAAAAAGAAGACTCTTCTGGAAACTTCTTAGACTAAGTCAGCAACATTTTTGACCGATTTGGTCTAAATAAAGGACTGTTTTAAATAATAAAACTTAAAAAAGCAGAAAATAAAGGACGTGTGTTGCTATCTACTGGTATAAGGTTTTTAGGAGCTTTTTAAAGTTAGGTTCTTCACTGAGCAAGTACCGTTTCTATTAAGCACTATGCTAGGGCGATAGTATAATTTGAGTGTTTATTAACCTTGTAAAATCAATGATGACTAATTTTTTCACTCAAGCATATCCATTACAAAGGCTACCTATAATTTGATAGCTTTGTTAGAAATTAAAGCACAGAGTTAAACATATCTTTAAATATCACAATAGTTTCTTTAGTTCTTCTCTAGTCATTTTCCCAATAATATCGTCGTAAGTACTTATGTCAAAATTATTTCAACTACCTTTGTTAAACCCACAATGTGGCCAATTTCCACAGTAAGTATAGAGTAGATACTTGCTTCATTCTAATTTATAGTGTATTTTCCATAGATTGGGCACGACTACGGTTACTTCACAATGGTGACAGATCTCCCAAAATACATGACCGGTGTTCTAAAGTTTGACATCCACCGAACTGGTACATTGGCTGCCTTACCGTATGCTGTCATGTGGATAAGCTCGATGACCTTCGGCTGGTTATGCGACAAGATCGTCAAGAGAAACTGGCTAACCGTCACTAATGCTAGGAAGACTTTCACTACTATTGGTGAGTGACATGTGGATTGCTGTTTGAATATTCAGTATTGAGCTATATGGGCCGACACGGCTCTTCGTCAGTGACAACTAGCACACATGCTAAACGTGAGCTTAAGTCATACTACTCGAAATTCCAGTATTCCTTGCACACATGAGTTGTGGTGTCGTTGTACATGAGAAGATATACATATGTATGTACGTGTGCAGCCTATTTGCAAGCGGAAGAAGCAGTGTTCTCAAAGCGTAATGTGTTGCTTAGACACGGCTGCCAGTTAGGATACTCTCTTATCTCTCTTTCTCTTACACACATGTTCCATATCCCTATAGAAATAAAAGCACTTGTATTTTGATACATCCTCCTACGCGTTGTTTTCATAAAATTCCATAAGTCTATATGAAAACGTGGAGAGCTCATTTGCACGTACCGTAGTTTCCAAAAAAATATAGTCAATACCAGCATTGCCACCATGCTTTATGACCGCTCTTAGTAACAAATGACTGCAATAAATGTTTTTTCGTAGAAAACCAAGTATTTGGCGCGGGTTATAAGTACAATGAATGATATTTATAAGGGCGAGTTCGCTGTCTTTAAATACAGTAAAAATATATAAGTTCGTTTTCTATCCCGCTATCCGCTCTCACCTGAACCTTAAGTCGACCTCATTCTTTCGCCTTTGTTATCTTTCGGTGTAGTCATTTCAAATTTTTTAGATTAAGAGTAAAGAATGGGAACATAAATAATTATGGCTCATAACTTTCTTAAGAAAAGAGATAACCTAACTGTTAGACCAATATATTTATACAAGCAGTTATGAAATGACTAAAAACAACTAAATCACTACGAAGTTAACAAAATAATTAATTATTATACTATTTCCATTTCTTTATTTTCTCGATGACAGCTCCTGTGGAAACTTGAACGAGCACCTTTTTTACATTATGTATACATTATTTAATAAAAATATGACGCTTACGCACGTAGAAGGTCATAACAGTGTCGGAGAAACTGATAGGGATGGAGCTATTGAACTATAGAACTCTCATCGAGAAAATAAAGAAATGGAAATAGTATAGTTATTATGATTGTTATTATTTAAGTATCTACACAGGTATTTAGCCATAAATATAATTACAGTTAATAAGTTTTCTTTACAGCTTCCGTGGGCCCTGGCATATGCATGATCCTTGCGTCATACTCAGGCTGCGACACCTACACCGTGGTGATCCTATTCACCGCGTCCATGGGCTTGATGGGCGCATTTTACCCAGGAATGAAAGTGAATGCCCTAGACTTAAGTAGTAACTACGCAGGCACAATAATGGCGATCGTAAATGGATTAGGAGCAATAACAGGCATCATCGCGCCATTTTTAGTCGGCCTATTAACACCTGATGTGAGTAACCTATTATATCATTAGTAGGTACATATATACCTATATTTTACTATCAGTTATTTTTATCAAGCCAGTCAACTGGTAAGCTGCAAGTTCTGCTTCACTATCAAAATAGGCCTGTCACATACTTATCTGTCAAAATGGGAGCACCGTGAATAAGAAATTAACATTTAGATCAGGGCCATCTTTACCCAGGAGGGCAAGGGGTGCTTGGGCATCCTGGTACAGAAACTAGGGGTGAGGAAGCCGATGACTTTACACCTATACATACTTACTTTGCACATTCTGCTAGTTTTGAAAATTACTTCACATCATCTCTATTCCAACTACGCAAACATATTGAAATTTATTAACATATTGTTATATTAAATTTATCTTTTGTTACTGGAAAATAGGCGGGAGTGGACCGCAGGCGCAAACCCCGGAACCCAATATGTCATAAATCCTTATAAAAGTAAAACATCAGTTCTAATATCCAATTTATCGTAATAATAAATTGTTACTACTACCTGTAACAAATCCAACAATAGGATTGTTTGCACAGACTGATTTTCATTCGACAAAATATTGTACCTACTAGTTTTGTGACGTACAGTGTGTTGACATTTAGTAAGCGTGCGTGGTCGTGCTTTGTATTATACAGGTTACCCAGTCATGTCATGAGGCTAACAAGTGTTGTCTACAAACTGCTTACCGTTGAATGTATATCATTAGAATGGACCTAATGCATATCAGTGCACATACAATGAAAAATTCCATAGAGGTGACATCTTTACTTGTCATTTCAATACGGAACACTAGAAAAGCCGTTGAACAAAAATACGGTATATCTCAAAAGTTAGTCAATCGATTTTGTTGAAATTTATTTTTCTTTGAAAGTGTTTTTAAAGCTCTATTACATTGATTGTTATTCATGAAATTAAAATTCCTTATCAAGCAACTTTAGAGCACATAGGTAGGTACGTTACGGTTGCTGTAATAATTAGAGTTGCTGCCTCACATCACAAGAATGTATCTGTAGGTTCAATTTCTACGCGGAACCGAACACTTATATATATGATCTGCAAATAGTTTTTTCCGGGTTTCGTGTACTTTGCAACGTCGTCATTTCCGTTATTCAGCGTTATCATTCTATATACTGACTGTGTTCAGAGAACGGCGAGACAAGTTGTAAAGAAACTATAAAAAAGGGTCATTTTAATTTTGTAAAAATATTGATTTGCAAAACTAAGAAAGGGATACACTAGTAAAGTTTTAAATAATAATTAGTGTTATGTATGAATGTAAATCATACTTATTTCATTTGAATTTGAACATCATCATTAACTTTTATAATTTTTATCTATTTTGTTTCATTTAACTAAATTATAAATTAGAAACACTGTATGCTAAAAAAGATGTGATTCTCAAAGGGCGCGTTCTTCTTGTAGCTCATAACGTCCAAAATGCTTCTTCAGCAGTTCCACATAGCGACTACGGTCCTTATGGTCGCCGCGAAAACTTCACTGATAACGTCATGATTTTCGCTCACGCAGCCCTCACACGTTTGTAACGCCCGCTATCAAGTGGAACGGGAAAAATCGCGGTCGTGAGCGTGGTCGTTGTGAGTCTCATGTGAAACGTAGCCAAAGTCGGCTCGTTTTTTAATACTACGGAATTATAGAATACAGTACAGTGCGAACATTTCATATTTTAATGTGTCGTTTTGTCATTGGTCGGGCTATATCCACCATCTTTACTATCGATCAAGTAGTAGATGTGACAGTGCAGTTTCCAGGGCAATTTCGTTTGATTGTGGTTATTCCATTAATATATCTTAATATATATAAATTACGTGTCACGTTGTTTGTCCGCGATGGACTCCTAAACTACTTGACCGATTTTAATAAAATTTACAAACCGTGTGCAGTTTGATCCGACTTAAAAGATAGGATAGGTTATATTTGGACCCGGTAGGTGGCGCTGCAATCGGGTTCTAAATTTTATTTCTTCAGGGCAGAACAACGTCTGCCGGGCATGCTAGTAACATATAAATGATACATTAGTAGGCACCCTACATTTCGATAACATAGTGGGACTAAGGGGTCGGGGAACCCTGCGGACGAGCCACACCCAATGCTGTGGGGTGTTCTTGTCTCAGGGACACCCCTCGTCGTCGGCTTGCACCGAGGTGTCACGGCAGTTATAGCCATGGTTACGGTTCCGTGGCGCCTCATCATAATGCGGAGGGACGCTGGAAGGTTTAGTGGGTAGTCTGGCGGTCGGTGCTTGCAAGCTCAAAGTTGAACCTTATATGCAACACCAGTAGCCGGGAGTCCCAAGTACTCCTTTGTGGCATCCTCCGGGGCCTGAGGATACGCGCAAACGCATTTCCCTAGCGTTGACAAAAAAAAGCACCCTACATATAATTAAGTAAATATATAGTTAGAGAAACACCGTTTTCTTGGTTTTAAGTTTGTCTTATGCTAAGTTAATTGTGGTATAGTGCAAAATACAGACTATTCTTTAAATTAATTACTGTTTAAGGCCCGGTTCCTTTATCTTACCGACCGTTCATGCCTTATTATCAGTTAAAATTTGACATAAGCTCCATACATCTAATGTCAAAATTCAACCGATGGTAGGGCAAATGAATGAGTAGTAAAATAAAGGAACTGGCCATAAGTAATTCACAAATTAAAGTTGTAGTAACGCACCCGCTGTTTGTTCCTATAAGGCTATAACTGACATTACTTCGACGGCTGGCTGAGAAGCATGCACCTCTTAGACATGTTTTGTGAAGTAATGAGCATATTGTTTCAACACTTTCAATGACTACTTACTAACAGTGTAGGAAAACATCACATAAAATCAAGACATGAAATACGGCAACTTGTCTTAGACAAGCGCGGCAGGTAATATCACCTGTGCCCCTAAAACTAGGGAGGCCCAGCTCAAGAATCGGATGTTTATAGGCTGATATTATTAATCTACAAATAATATTAATTTGGGTGTTTTAAATTTTACAGAGTACCCTAGTACAATGGCGACTAGTCTTTTGGATAACCTTAGCAGTCTTTATCGTCACCAACTTAGTCTTCGTCGCGTGGGCATCGGGCGACGAGCAATGGTGGAACAACACACCCCAAGACTCAAGGAAGCAACAAGAAACTGAACCTACACGTTCAGCCAATGCCGAGAATAAAGTTTGAAAACGAAGTTATACTTTTGGAAAATATTTATACAGGGAAATTACGTAAGTTTAGACTCAACGAATTTTCCTGATGTCCCGATTAAAGGATGTCTTATTGAGGCGTGTAAGAAACAACTTTTAAATTAGATATGTTTACTTGATAATGATATGATTACACTGCCAAAACATGTAGGTAAGCAGTTTGTATAATTACTACAATCAGGTAAACTGTAACGGATAAATTGTACTGATGAATTTGTTCAAAATTAGAAATCTATTAACTGATATAATGACAAGAAACAGCTTAAGTATAGTTTATTAGGTACTGATATGAAATATATTATCCAATTACCAGATATTAGAATCAATTTAATGAAAGGTGACTTTTCAAAAGGGCTAACGAGCCAAAAGACTAGGTAATTTAAATATTAGATTTCTCCTCATACGGCCAACGACTTATCAAATAGCTCGGAAGAATCCGTTTTCGATTATTTGTTTATTGTTACATTTTTATACAGTGTATCTTGAATAGATCATCAATAGCATACAATAATATAACAATATGGAAGCGACATTAATTACTTGACATGTTGAATTTGTGCCTCGTGCTCCTAGATAACGTTCGGTGAGACATGTTGGAAGTCTGTTCTTCATCACATGATATTAAACCTTACCTTATTTTTGTCCGGACTGTAATAAAAAATGTAGTCTGTGTATAAATTAACATATATTGTCAAGTTAAAGTGAGATTTCTACTAACCCTTCCTTTAAATGAGATTTGGTATTTGTTTTCTTGGATTCATGCCTTTTCATTTTGATCGAAGCCGGTGATAAACAACTTTTATAGTTTCAAATTTATTCTACAGCTTTAAGTTATTTGTATTCATCGGTTCAAATATACGTCGTAAATAACATTATTTTCATTCCGTTTAATACCAACAAAGGCTTGTTTCGCAAGAACATTAGATAAATAGTAATAGAGTTTTATTAGTTTGTAAATATAATTAAATGTTTGTATTGAATATTGTTTTACAAAAATTTGTTATGAGAGTACAAATATATTCTCAGTTATTTATTTAAGATATTGCTTGTATGACATAATGGCGATTGTTTGAATCCACAGCCAGTGTTATGTGATAGTAATAATATTTAAGTTTATAATAGTTTTCTGTAACTACTTCACTTGAAATTAGTAATGCCAACATTGGAAGATATACAAAAATAAAGTTCGAGTACCCTCAAAATTAAAACAATCTTCCAAGTATCATGAAAGAAGAAAAACGTAACTCAGAAATGCTCCTAATAAATCCTATACGAAGTTATGAACTAGATAACGCCATCGGTCATTCGTCTCTCGCTTATGAAGTATCATTATTTAAAACACATTTTTTTGAAACAAAATAAAATAATTTCAGGTGTTAATATGTTTCATTTACACTTTTTCTGAGTTCGATTTAAAAAAGAAGAGATGGATGTCTTGTGACTATCTACTTGATCGAATACGATTGATGATTGACTTCGCAGAGTACATTAATATAATAGTAGAATGAAATTTTAACGTAACATTTTATTTATTTAGCATCATCTGTTTTAGCAACCTGTACTAGCCTGTAATAAGTATTATTAAAATTTAAAAAGCCTAAGCTTTATATTTAATTTGTAAATATTGTCGGATTGTAATACAAATACACTTTCCAAACGTTTTGTTCACATGTTTTTTTAGTAATGAAAAATTAAACACAAAAAGGCTGTGAACAATTTATTATATAATTTATAATTGATTACATCGTGTAAAGGTACACTTGTGCCATTTAAAAGATCTACATATAATTTAATTTATATTATACCTATAATACACAGGATGTATTAATAATAGACAATAACGGTCTTATGTACAAATAAATTAGCAGCCTATTAGTTAGTTGGGTCTTTTCTGTGATAGGTTAGTTGATTTAAAAAGACAAAACCGTTTATTAAATAGTGAACTGCTGGTGGTAGATTAACACCGGGATTTTTGTTGCTGCCAGTTCTGTTAAGAATAAGTTCAATATTATTTATTCTAAAATAAAAAACACAGATTTTCAAGTTTTACCAGATACAGACAAAATAAAAGACTGGAATTATTAATAAAAAATAGTTTTTAAAACCTAGCAACATTGATTTACCGGCATTGAATGATGACACATACGTAGTATCCATAGTAGTTTGTGGATGACACATCTAGCTGTCAAAGTTTGATATTTTGTAATATTGGCGTTTTATTTTGTCTATATCTGAAGAAACATTGTTGTCTTTACTAGTACTAGACTAGTCAGAGTTAATTTAGTAGTACTTATTGGTAATGAGAAAATCAAATTTATTTTTAACAAAAAAGGTTTCCTTGCACTGCAACAGACTGTAAATGCCTGCTAATATTATCAATAAAAGTACAGCCATACAACTACATTAAATAACACCAACTTAATAGTGATAATTAAGAAAATATTTAAGAAGCTGTAAAATACATTCCCTTATGATGCGTAGTGTCCGAAAATTGATACTTTATACACTGAATGTTATCTATAATATAATTATCTGAGATATAGTTTAAAATGTGTGTACAATATTGCTACTATTAAGTTTTGTTAAAATAAAAACAATTTATATAAGCATGATTTTTATTTCTTTAACAGAGATTTAGGACGATGACATAATTTGACAGATATTTAACATTTACATACGTCAAGAATTTATGAAGAGGTAAGAAGAACTGTTTTATATGAGGTTTAAAATACGGCCAATTTGACCCCCATGCTTCGGTCAAAGACATCAGCTGTCGTGATTAATGACTTAAACTACACATAGTTCAATCTCATTGATGTCAAGCCATAAACACTTTAAAAATGTACACATATAATTATGACAAATATAATATTTTATTAAAGTTACATATTATTATAATAATAATGACATACAAAATCGTTTGTTAATACAAATTTTACTCTGTTTATTTTCTACCATATTTCTAGACTATAGGGAACGAGCACGACGAAGGCTCTACCACCTGGTTGCGTAAATCCGAATCTTACGTGAACAATACTTGAGATTGACACTTTGCGTTATAAAAAATCTCATTAAAAACTTGAAAAGCAACATTTAACTTTAACTAATTGAATATGTATTTTCATCATCAAACTGAACATATTTTGAAGAAAGCTCATGTGAAAAGCACTTTAAATAAGCGTGTATTTATGAAGAGATGAATGAAAGTTATTGAAGCAAAAAGTGTTTGCCCGGATCGCAGCAGGTGGAGATCCATCTTCTCTGCCTACCACAATGGGAACAGGCGTGATAATATGTATGTAAGTATGAATATGTATTTGTTGCATTTCTGGATATGCTCGAACACTTCAAACAAAAATAAAAATAAGTCAAATGGTGTAAAATTATTACTTTTCCACGAATAGTACTGATTTGCCATGGTTATGAGATAAACGACAAATGTGGATAAATGCAGTAAGAAAACAATGTAAGTATGAGTTTAATGACATTAAAAAATATTTAGAAATTACTAATAATGTTATTTCTAAAAATAGCTAAGTTTCGTATGTAGTAGTATTATTCCATACAAACCAATCTGTAAGTAAACATAACCTCAAATAATTTTGTGTCAGTAATATAGACCAAATAAACCAGACTGTGTTTCGTGTCGATTTGTGCTGCCACCTATTCGTACACGTTCCCCATAAGCTATTTTCAGAAATATATATGTAATTGAAAATTATAATACACAACAAACACCAATGTATATATTATTTATGATGTTACAACATTTAAAATATTTACAATAATAAATAGCCACCGAGTATATACAAATTTATAATTTTCAAAGGAGGAGGAGGCCTTTCCGTAAATCATCTTTGCTGACTATGCTTACCTACTTTCAACGTTATACAAAAAATATACGTAATCAAAGCATAAAACAAATTGTTCATATGAAAATTAATGTATTTATTTAAAAATGATATCTATTGTAACCTCTTATATTAATTATTGAAAGACACGAGTCTACCACAGCTTCTAAAGCAGTTTTAGTTACTGTTAAAGGAGAAGAAGCGGCGCAACAAACCAAAGAAAATAATATTCAGTATAAAATAATTATAAATTAACATAAATTTCTTAATTATGTTGGAATGCACATTTTCAAAAGCTACTATAGTTTCATACAATGGTTAAAAATAAATACAGTAAGCTCAAAACTTAAATGCGCCTCGAGCGTCGAGAGCAGTTTGCTCCAAAAGTTTCGCAGGTCCATCAAGTTTTAACGTTTATTATAAGCACCTGACACTATGTAGTGCGAAAGACATGTTATACGAGCCAAGGAGATCGAGCGAGCGAGCAAGAACTTTGCACTCTCTGGTCTGTACGTGAAACTTATAATTATGTTTTGCGCAATGACGTGTACGAACTTCAGGGACGCATTTAAGGTTTGTTCGTACTATAGTACGAAGTTTTACTTCTATACTAGTAAGACTTGTTTACGTTGAGTCACCTCAATGTAGTCACTTGCAAAATAACATTTTAAGACATATCACTCTCGTGATTTAACGATAACCGCACCCGTGTCTTATTCTAATGATGTTTACACAATTTTTATGATCTAATGAGTAATCCCTTAAATTAAGGAGACCTGAGCCCAATAGTGGAACGTCAAGGGCAGATATTATAGTCAATTTTTTATATTTCGCTCCCGAAAAAAAAAATTGATGAGCAATAAAGTGTTATCTATCTGTAAATCACCCCTTAATGATATTAAAAGTTCATAAAACGACGTTTTGTACATTGCTCGATAGAAAAGAAGTCCGAAAAATAGTCAATTTCAAAACTATTTTCAGTTATGTCTGATCATAATTATATTAAAATTTTGTCTAATTAAAGGTGCTGTGAAGTGATTTTAGTAGATGATTTCTTGATGTTACTAATTTTGTATTAACTTTAATAACTAGTGGTCTGGGATAACCTGACCTTAAATGAGTTTCGAAATAAATAATAATAAAATATAATTACGCCAGATCTAACAATCTAATCTAATCGTTGAAATGAATTTCTTGAATAGCACAGCATTTTCGAAATGTCAGAATGCATAATCAAAATAACCAACATACAATTAAATAAAATCAAATTAATTAATTATATTATCCGGTAATAAACCAATTTTATAATTTAAAATTTTAATTAATTGTATTTACTGTTTCAAAGTGTTATCTAATGGTTTGTTTTTTAAGTCAAAGATATGATAATAACATATTTACTGAAAATAATTATCGTAATTTAGTTTAGAATTACTAAAAATAATGCTTAAATAATTCGCTTTAACATAATAATATAAAATTCGGATTTATAATAATAACAATACGTAAAAATTCTAAAGAATTATAACGTTTTATAGCCATGCTAGATAAATTTTATATGTTGTACAATAATATAAGAATACTATACTATTTCCATTTCTTTATTTTCTCGATGACAGTCCTAATTTGATAGTTGTAGTGTTGTGATCAAATAAGTAATGATATCGATCGCATATATTTATTATGTTTTGAACAAAGACAAATACAACAAAAACATTCAAATATCTTTTTTCAAGCTGGGAACACTTAATGGCCCACCGCCATTTTGTGTTTGTTTTAAGCTGTCACTCGCAACAAGACGGTCGCGCTATATAGTTACTACATTTCTGATCGCTGAGTTTTTTCACATTATCCATACGTTACGTTGTGTATTTTGTGTTCCTCCGTGTTGATTGCTGCCCAGCTGTCAAATATCAAAATGCCTAAAGGATCTGTTCTGAAGAGGCAGGCGAGAGAACTGGTGATCAAGGTTCGTAATTACTTTGAAGCAGAGTATCAAAATGGTGGCCCGCTATACCACCGTCGCAAGTGCGAGAGCGTGTTGCGACCGCATTAGGAATTAGTGGACCTACCGTTTCAAAAATTACTACCGAAGCTTACGGTACAAGCGGCATGCAGGAAAATAAGCTTCGTACGCCGAAGAAAAAACGCCAACCACGTCGTATGACATCGGTTGACAATTTCGACGCTTACGCTATTCGCCGTCATATATATGACTATTACTTGCGCAAAGAAATTCCAACACTTAAAAATCTTGTTGTTTCTTTACGTGAATGTGATTTGCTCCATGGCCAAAAATCGTCATTAAGCTTGGTTTTGAAAGAAATTGGATTTTCTTATAAAAAATCGGACAAACGTAAAATATTGCTAGAGCGTCACGACGTTGCTATGGGTCGCTGTGAATTTTTGATCGAAGCCAAAAAGATATCAGATTGGTCAAATGTTATTTTCACTGACTTGGTTAAATAAAAACCACACAGTATCTAAGAACTGGACTGACGACACCGCCGCTTCCACTAGTTCAGTGCCAATGGGAAAAGGTGAACGCCTTATCATATGCCATGCAGGGTCTACGAAAGGATTCGTGTCAGAGATGCTTTACTGGCCTTTAAATCCAAGAAAACAGTGGACTACCACGAAGAAATGAACGCGGAGATTTACGATGGATGGTTAAGAAAATGGTGCAATCTGTGGAAAAACCGTCGATAATTATTATGGACAACGCTACATATCACTCCAGACAAATTGATAAAATGCCGACGCAGGCCAATAAAAAACAAGAGATAATTGACTGGCTCCAACGTCATGGCGAAAATATGGATAATACTTTATTAAAAGTACAATTGGTGAATATTTTAAAATCGAAACAAAGCCTCCCTAAAAGATATATTACCGACGAAATAGCTGCCGAATGTGGACATTGGGTTCTTCGACTTACGCCTTATCATTGCGAGTACAATGCTATAGAACTAATATGGGCACAAATCAAAGGACACGCCGCTCGAAACAATACCCATCCCCCTTTTACGGCAAACAAGATGTTAGATTTATTAAAACATGTATGTGCGGAAGTAACCGCCGAACACTGGGAAAAAATTGTGAGAAGAACCCAAAACATTATAGCGTCGGATTGGGAAATTCATGGGGCATTCGATAATATAGAAGTACAGGAACTTATAATAAATGTTGGGGAGAGCTCATCGAGTGACAGTGACGATTCATAAGATTTTGATTAAAATAAATAAAAAAAGAATCAACATAATATCATTACATCTTGTAATGAAATGTAATATTAGTTAATAAATTTGTACAAAATTATCCGACAATAGTTTAGTTTCTTACACTTTGTAAAAAAATATCGGGTCTGTTATCGTGTTATGTTTATCGATAGCTCCATCCCTATCAGTTTCTCGGACTCTGCTATGATCTTGTACGTGCGTAAGCGTCATATTTTTATTAAATAATGTATACATAATGTAAAAAAGACGCTCGTTCAAGTTTCCACAGGAGCCGTCATCGAGAAAATAAAGAATTGGAAATAGTATAGGAATGTTATTTAACCTAGTAAAAAAGCAATTTTTATTTTCTCTTGCTTTTAGATGTATAATAATTAACTAATTTTCAACCAACGTGTTAATCAGGATAATTTATTAATTAATAAATTATTAACCGCCAAGGCAACACTTTAAGCAATTAGAACTGTTGTGTTTATGGTGTTTATTCAATGATAGCACATAATGAAATCTAAGAATATTTGATGAAACAGAATAAAACTCTAGATGGCGCTTTTTGTGTCAAAAATTGAAAAAAAAACAAAATTTTAATTAAATTAATTAAAAATATAACAAAATCCTTTCAAACAGTTCGCATTACCAGCAATAGTCTATGAACGTCCCCAATGGCCATTTAAATACCTCCTCCTTCGAAACTTCAGAATAACTCCATCACAGACGTCGGACTGGTCGCGTCACTGAGGTCCGTGCGTTGATTTAGTATTTGCAACGCCTCGTTGGGGAGAACGTGTAGGATGCCTTGGCTTTTTAGGCTCTCGGCCCCGGACGCCGGCTGTTTGGATATAAGAGCTCGTAAACGACGCGCGTCATCGTAGTCCATGTTGAGCAATTTGCAAGATTCAAGTAGTCTGGTAGAAAAAAATGATTAATATCTCATGAGCCTTATAAACTGGTAAAAAGTCGATCTGGTTCCAGCCTAAACACAGAGGAACATTTTTTGTTTTGTTCTTAACTTAACTTTAACATCAACCAAACGGTATTTAATGACAAAAGTTATAGATTATGTTGAAAAAATCGGTTTTAAACGGTTTTTGCCACACACCTTCAAACCGCAGCCATGTGATAGTCATTTTTCAGTCACACACATGTTTATATTAGAACAGTTGTTACATAGAGATAGTCATTCTCGTTGAATAAACCGGTTAATGCTGTTTTATAAGGTTTTTTAAGGGTTAGACTTCCAACGAAATAGTATGACTAAAGCCGGTTAATTTTAAACGGATTCGAAGTTGGTTTTAATAATAATAACTTGTCTAAGGCGGCTTGGCAGGTTTGACACATCGGTTATCTCTTATATGCAGATTTAATATTATTAATTTCATATTTAGTACCGGGCTATAAAAAAAAATTGTTTATTTATGTGCTGACCGTAGACTACTACAAACGCAAAAACGTCTTGAGGCTAATTTACCTCTACAGTGGTAATTTTCAATATCCAAACGCAAAAGAAAGACTCATAGCACTCTATAGAAATTTAGGCGCTTTCTCAGTAAACATTCATTATTCTGCAATGGTAATATTTGGCAATAAACTTACTTTGGCACTTGGTTGATCTGCGAGGCCAGTTTCTTGGGCGGCGCGAACGCGGGCACCAAGTTCCTCTTCACATCGTGCGTGAACTGAATAGTGCCGCCAGTGTTGAACCAGTTTGCCAACACCACTTCCTGAAATTTTGTTTTTTACACTCTTTATTAATATGAGATAAAAAATGAGTTTATTTAGGAATTAGTTTCGGTCAATTTAAAACTATAATACTATTTATTTTTGCTAAAGTTCTGTATTAGTTAATAGATTCACGTTAGATATGGGCGCCGCGTTAAAGAACTGCGATGGCGACGCCCTGGAGGTATTCAGTCATTACTTCATTTAAATATACTACATCTATGATTGCTTCAAAAAATAGTTACACGAGTCGGCACCTAAAAGTGTGAGTTACAAACCGGGAACAATAAGCCGAATCCAAAGACGCGAACACTACCTCGGTTCTTTTTAGTATGCTATATCATGCTAACAATGTAACTAACGGTTTAGAGAGTTCAGTCATTTTTAAATTGCCTACATATATAAAAACAGTATGGAAATTGTTTACAACTCAGCCAATGTCTTACTACCATAACCGCCGAGTGGATGAACACAGCAGCGAAGGCGCTAACCTACATATTATTTTAATTAATATATTTTGTACCTCAAATTAGCAATTTTGTGTAGTATTAGAACAGAAAAATGCGTTATTGTATCATTATTATAACTGTATTTTACAGCGAATAATTCGAATTTCTTTTATTTTGTCAATTTACAGTCTGTGTATTATTAGATGATTCACACAATGTCACTTTTACCTCGCACCCAATAATTAAGTATGACAATGATGACATTTGTTTCACGTGGAAATTACTGTCGAGAAATACTAAACTTGATAGGCGTGCAAATGTCAAATGGGGCTATCCATATATTAAGTCCACGTTAAGAGGCGGGAGGTAGGGGAGGGGGGGGGGGGGAGTCGTCGACGAAGTGTGACAAGGGATGGGAGGGACCTTAATTTCGTGACGTCACATTTCAATGTCAAATATGTTTAAGCTTTAAAACACGAAACTTGAACTATTAATGAAAAACTTTATTAGTATGAACATAGTATTTAAATTATTAAAAAAGAATTTAAATGAAAATAGAACTGATTACGGAACTGCTGTTTTAATTTAATAATTTCTTAATGTAAAATTGCAAAATATGTGATGTTATACTAGCGAGAGAGGAGTCTCACGAATGTGACAAGCTCATGAAATTCGTGTGACGTAATTTGTGCATGGATTAAACGTTTGAAGGAGGATCTAGCGATATTAATAACGCACCTCAAATATGTGTTTATCAACGATGTCGGCGAGATATGCCCGCAGCTTGGCGGTGAGCGAGGGCGCTAGGAACGCCGACGCGGCGGACAACCGCGCGCAGAGGCCCGACAGCGGCCCGCAGAGCGACGCCGATATACTCAGCGCCATGGTCTCGACTATCAGTAGAGCGTGCCATCTGGAAAATGTTTTTAAGACACGAATCAAAATTGCGTGTCAGCTCCGATGCACGACCGGAGTTTACTTCTTAAGTACGATTCGCCTATTTGCTTCAATAACTTGAAAAGTTCGACAAATCGTTTTTTTTTACTTGATTTTATTATTCTAAAAATCTTTTAAAATATATTGTATTATATGTAAATTGTTGTTTATATGAGGAAACAAATAAAGTATCTTTCTTTTCTATTTTAAAACTGTATAGAATTATGTAAATATGGGAGAGATAATAATTGACTTTAGAGTTCGAAGTAATAATTCTTCACGAGTCCGTTGAACGCCTGAAGAGATTGTGTTTCGTTGTGAAACTAAATAAATAAATATTATTATTACACACTTTTGAGTTTTGTAATTCCGCAATCCTGCTTTGAATTCGAACAGGATGTGTTCGGCCAGCGCCGCCAGGCCCGCGTCCCGCAGCCTGGCGAGCAGCGCGGGCGCCTCGGCGAACACTCCCGCTTCCTCCTCAAACTCTTCGCCTGGCAGGGGCTCAGTTACTGCCAAATTCGCTATTGGCGACGTCTGCAAATATCATCACCCTCATTCTGATATCTTCTATCTATTTATCTATCTATACGAATAAATAAAATTGAAGTGTCTGTTTGCAATATCAGATGGAAAAAAAATCAGGGGAGATAGATAATTCGGACCAGAAAATTTTGAAAATAGAATTTTTGTGTATGTCTGGCTGTTCCGGCCAAAATCTGAAACAGCTGGACCAATTTGGACGGGACTTTCACTGGCAGATAGCTGATGTTATAAGGAGTAACTTAGGCTACTCCTTATAACGTCAGCTATCTACCAATAATATAAAATATTAATTAAAACTACGTTTTAACAGTTTTAAACGTAGTATTTTATTTGATTTTTATTTTGGACGTTTCGGCCAATTTTCAGTAGAAGTGATCACGGTGGTAGGGTATTTGCCCGTCTGGATGGCTACGACCCCTGTCTAGAGTATGGTGTCATAACAACCTTGAGTTGTGTTCCGGTATTATGGCCAGGTTCCAGTCTCTCTTAAAAGAGCAGCAGCACATTTGTAACACCTTTAGTGCTGCAAATGTCCATAGGCGATGGTAATCGTTTTCCATCATGTGGGCCGTCTGCCTCTCTGCTGAACTCAAGCAAAAAAAAAGGACACTTCAATGCTTTTAGCACAGCTTATATTAATACTGATAGAAATAAAGCATGTTAACATTTAGGTGTTGGAACAGTAAAATAATTCAGAAGGTAACCCTTACGATATCAAATTGTGTTATTTCATTAATCATTGAATTCCTTCGAGACACCTCGTTCAAAGCCATTTTCTTAGCTTGAACTTCTACTTCCTTCAACGAGATGACGTCATCTGTTTCACCTGAAAATAACCCTGATACAATATATTTTTCTATAAAACACAAACAATTGGATGATTATCAAAGGCGAAACATGTACTGCAGTATGTATCACTTAGCATAACATCTTGTATAGGAGTTTTTGGCGGGAACTGAAAGGAGATGTTGTGCTGTGCAGTTTTATTTTCTAAAAATGTGTAAAATTACTCTAAAATCAACAATAGTTGTAGGATATTGATAGTTTTTGAGTAGTAATTATGTGTTTTGTGAGAAATGTGAACTGTATAGTCAAATGTGGCCTTTCGAGTGAACACAGAACTCCGTTCAATAGCTTTAAGTTGATAACCTTCAGTTCAGCTGAGCTATACATAGGCTTAAAAAAATAAAGAAACTATATTTTAATCTAAGATCAGGCATAAAGGCCTAGCTGCCAAGCCATAAACCTAAATAATAATAATAACATCTTGTATACATTTCTATGTTTAAAACAAAATAATTTCTTTTCTACAAAGGACGATTGCCCATTTTGGTAGGAGTCTTGGGAACAATATAAAATTTCATCAGAGATTATGATATTTTCACTATTTTACAAGAAATTTAACTATAATTATCATATTCTGCAAAATTTCTTAAACACTGTAACTAGGTTTGAGGTAAATATTTTTTCGAAACTACAAATTCAAAGTTACACACACACATAGACACTATGGTTTGCTGCATCCCACTTTCATCGTTTTAATCTATTTTGTATGTAAAAAGTTCGCTTTTTGTGGCCACGGCAGTGTCATTATACTTGTGCATTATACTAATTCGCAATATATGACGTAATTTCTTTAACAATTTAAAATATTTCTAAAAAGAAATTTTAAAAATACGATCTTAACACGTTATTTTAATGCCCGCTAAGCTTTTTTGAACTTTGTTTTAGAATACATTGTGAAACGTGCCAATTACCCAATTGTGAGAAAATGAAAAATGGGTAAATTCTCATATTAAACATAAATAATGCTATACTTTACTATGACAAACTAAAATATAATATAAGATTTTAGAAAGATATTTGGTTAAGGTTCATCCAATTTCAGGGTGGACCCGTAATGGGAAAAGTTCCTTATCAATACCTGCCCTCGACGATTTTCTAGACTTATCATCGTCGGTGTACTCGTCATCGTCGTCAGAACTCGATGAAGATGAGGAGTTCTCATCGTGGTGTTGTTGCTGGGTGAAATGTTGGAACTGCCGCCTGTAGTAGTGTAGTTGCAGGTAATGCTGCCAAATTATAGCAATTATTATAAGCATCTAACAGCGATTAACTTTGCGTTGATGTTGTGCTAAGAATGGAGAATATGCGATTGGCCTAAGTTTTATTATTAGTTATTTAAAATATTATGAAATTCTAAATATGTTGTGTCTGTACGTTGAAGCTATTTAAAAAAAACAACTGAAATAGACTACATAAATGATGGAGAACACGATGCATTTTTTTAGACTTCTTGTCTATTTGTTCGGGATTTACGTAAAAAGTACTGGGCCGATTTCGATGCGTTTTTTGCTGATCGACAGCAAATACTTAAACTTAAAATCAGCGCTACCTTTTATCCCGGAAATCTCGCGGGAATTTCAAGTCAAGCGTGGACGAAGTCGCGGGCGTATCTTAGTCTATAATATAACCTTCATAGAAATAAATGATGTGTGAAATACTTAGACGAATAAAGGTAAAGACGGAGTAAACGTGAACAAAAGTGGCAAATGAAGTGAAGCATTTTTTTAACCTTATGTGCATAAAGTATGTAGTTTAGTTTACACACGGTTTGTGTTTGTGTAGTCAAGAATAATGCATCCACTAGAAACTAATTCATCTTTTTCCTTCATTTATTACTGAACTTTCGTTACGAACTGCGGCGCGATCGGTTTCCTATTCCACAGTCATCCTTTAGCCGACTTCACTTTGATGGTCTAACTCAGTCTATATAACATGGCCATTACGGAAATAAATGATAAGTTAAATAACGATAATATGTATTTAGAATTCGCGTACATAACATAACATACATACATAACATATTATCTATGGACTTTTTCTTATTTAATTTGCCTGACGGATAAATGAACATGACGTTTTCGCTAAAATGGCTACAACAGGAAATAAAAAGCAATACAACTCACAAGACAATGTGCCCACTGTAGCAAAACAGTGCGGGTGTGATGTGCGGCGTTGATGATAGCCGTCAGGGGATGGCACTTGGGCCCGGGGGAAAGGAACGACTCCACTGTCAACGACTCCAAAGCGGCGCTCAATAGCTGAGTCAAACGAACACGCCACTCCTCCACCAGCTCTAGTTGGAGTTCCAGGAATTGTAAGCTGAAATCGACCACATTGTCCGTTAATATATTTTTTCAAAAGTTCAATTTTGTCACATTTATTATATTAATAGAAATTTCCGTACAATTAGATTTAAAAAAATACTGTATGTTAGAATTTATATATATATATATATATATATATATATATATATATATATATATATATATATATATATATATATATATATAAATATTTATATAAATCAATTGCTGTTCGTTAGTCTCGCTAAAACCCGAGAACAGCTAGACTGATTTGGCTAATTTTGGTTTTGAATTATTTGTGGAAGTCCAGGGAAGGTTTAAAAGGTGAGTAAATATGAAAAAAATACTTCGATTATAGTAAAAACAACAATTTCGCTTTCCCTTAGAAACTATTCCAACCTGTCAAACATTTGATGTTCTTCTCGTCGTTTAGAAATGAATTAAATATAAATATCGTTCAGAAATCATATTAAATTTAAAAGTGAAGTTTTTTCTTTTTTTTTGGGTTTGAATGTCAAACGTTTGATGTTCGTTCCCGTTAAGTTTTCACCACATTTTTTACTAAAGTTGAAACATTCTGCAATTATTATTCAGCTTTTTAGAGGCGGTACAAGTTTGCCGGGTCAGCTAGTTGTAAATATTTTTTATTGCAGGAGTTCAGCAGACAGGCAGACGGCCCACTTGATGGAAAGCGGTTACCATCGCCTATGGGCATTTGCAATACTAAAGTTGCTACAAATGCGCTGCTGCTCTCTTAAGGGAGATTGGAACCTGGTCACTAATGCCGGAACACAAGACAAGGTTGTTAAGGCGGCAAACTCTAGACCAGGGGTGGTCGCCATCCAGTCGAGTAAAATACCCTACCACCTGACTGTGGGTTGTTTTGTCGCCTCTTACGACAGGCTGCCCGGCTGCAGGAAATTTTATTATTTCTCCGTTCCTGCACGGATATTATTATGACAATCTCAGTACCTTAAGTGTTGTCTTGATCGTTAGTTCCACTGTTTCGTTAGATATCAGTAGTATCGATTAATCGTAATTTTAGGTGCAAAATATGTATGGGAATAAACACATATATATTGAAAACCAAGACATTGAATGAATATTATATACGTGAAAAAATAAAAATTTCAATACATAATTGTGATGCATAATAAACGTATGCGGTACACAAAAGGCGATGTGAAACAAAACTTTCGCGCTCCAACTCGATTTTGTGAGGTATCCGTATGACACAAAAGTAACTAATTTTAAATAAATCAACCGATTACAAAATTGTATAATTTTTAATCCATTTGTCGTGATAATCGGTAAACTTGGTTAACAATTTAGAGATTTCAATCCCAAAATATGTTTTGTTACGTGATTAAATAGAATAAGTTCTTTGTTAGAATTACATTTTTATTGCGTATTTGTCATTCATTGGATTAGACAAGTCCTGGTAGAGACCGCGTCTCAAGAAACCTAGTGCATCCTTCAGCCCTACGACTTGTATAAGGTCGCCGATAGGGGCTCGCTAGATAAGGAAAGCAGAGCGCCGTAGTTATATGGCGTACATTTGCGATCGCCTATATCTAGACAGTGAGCTATAAATGTTTGGCGAATAAATGAAACATACCGGTGTCCAGGTTGTGGTAACACTGCGTATCTGTCTTCTATAGTCTTGAGTAAGGCGATGAACCAATCGGCGCCCCTCGGCACCCACAACACGGAGCCTACGGCGGCGCCTACACCGGACGCCACCGCCTCACTCCACTGCTCGCTGCCCAACGTCTCGTCCATCTTCGACAGCGCATCTAAAGGTATATGTCATGACACTTTTAATAGATACGCACAATTTCATTATAAAATTACTTAAGACTTTGGGAGTAATTAGACACTAAGTGAGATTCCGCCTATAATTATGTCTGGAACATTCCCTGGTGGTAGGATTCTTGAAGTAATTAGTGGACTATTGTAATCATGATTAGCTTTATTTCGATAACACTACACGTATTATACGCGGCAAAGGTAAGCGATATATCATTTTATATATGGGTAAACGTTGCCAGACTGATGGGTGATCACGGCGTTGGCAGCTCCCTTTCTAGCATAGCAGAACTGATTGGGGTCAAAAAATAATGCCTATTAATATTATAAATGCGAAAATCACTCTGTCTGTGAGCTTTCACGGAAAAACTACTGAACCGATTTGGCTGAACTCAATATATACTTATATATTTTCGATGCCGAAAATGAACATAGGATATCTTGTATCCCGAAAAATGGAATAGTTTCCGGGATAAAAAAATATTTTTCTCTCTGTTAGTTATGCTTTTACTTAAAAATTATTGGACCGATTTGGCTAAAATTCGGTATATATGTCATTTTAATACCGAGGGTGGACAAGGGATACTTTTAATCCCGGATAATGGTATAGATTTTGGGATAGATTTATGTAAAGGTTATCCCAGAAAGCAGGATAGATTTTTTGAGATTTACCATTTTCGATATTTTGGTTATTTACATTTACACACTATTCCATCATAAGGATATTCACACGTATACATGGAGAATGAATGATCAGAAAAGTATGATTGATCTGATTTTAATTGATAGTCGCCTCCGAAACACAATAATGGATACAAGAGCCTACAGAGGCCCCACTCTTGAAACGGACCACTACCTGGTGATAAGCCGGTTTGTGGGCCTTTTCAAGAAGTGGAGACACTGGCGAGTGCGTACCAATTTCGGGGAGCTTGAAAGAATAAAGTGTGAAAAATTGGAAGATGTTAGTGTAAGGAGTATGTATGCGCGCCTAGTCGAAGAAAAGCTTGCAAAAGCGGACTTCTCCGACTTAGATGTGGATAATGACTGGGATAGTATGAAGGAAAGTATAGTGGAAAGCGCAAAAGAAGCATGTGGATGCGCGAAGAGGCACATAACAACGAAAGGTGATGAATGGTGGGACGCGGATGTTAAATCCAGCGTAGAGAGAAAGAGAAAAGCCTGGCTGGATTATGTTGCTTCCTTGCAACAGAATGACAGTATGAAAGAGATGAAGAAAGAAATTTATCGCCTCTGCAAGAATGAAACCAAAGCTATAGTGAAAGAGAAGCGTGAAAGAATAAATTTGAAAGAAGAAGAGAAGCTGACGGAGAACTTCGAGGCGAATACCAAACTCTTTTGGAGAGAGGTTAAGAAGTCTCGGGGTTGTTCGTCAGCTTCCAGAATGGAAAGAATAAAATCTAAAGCAGGGGACGTTCTTGCTAACCCACAAGAGGTATTAGCGCGATGGAGTGAATATTTTAGAGAAATGTATGATGATATCCCGGATGCTGGCACCACGACTGAGTCTGTGACCGACTCCGAGGAGTCAGCATCCGAGATCACTTTGGAAGAGATCGAATGGTCGATAAGAAGTCTGAAAAATGGAAAGGCAGTAGGAATCGATAGTGTGTCTGCTGAGATGATCAAATATGGTGGAACCTGCGTCCGGGACGCTTTCCTGTCCTTATGCAACTTGTGCTGGAGGACGGGAAAGGTTCCCAAGGACTGGAGGCGCGCTGTCATCGTGCCCTTGTATAAAGGCAAGGGGTCACGTATGGAGTGCGCCAGCTACAGGGCCATCAGTTTGATCAGCACAGCATCTAAAGTGTATGCGAAGATTATTGAAAAGAGAATGAGAGTTGTATCCGATGGATTACTGTGGGATGCACAAGGTGGTTTCAGAAATGGAAGGGGATGTATGGATCAAGTTTTCTCTCTCCGCAATATCGTAGAGAAGCAGCTGGCTATGGGCCGGAAGGTTTTCTGCGGTTTTGTGGATCTAGAGAAAGCATTTGACAGGGTTGTGCGGAAGGACCTCTGGGACATATTGCCCGGATATGGGATTAATGGCCAATTGATGCGTGCTGTGCAGTCCACTTACGAGGGCTGTATGGCATGCGTGCGAGTGGAAGGCAGCCTGTCGCCCTGGTTTGACGTCAATATTGGCGTCCGCCAGGGCTGCGTGCTGTCGGCTTTGCTGTTCATCCTATATCTGGACGATTGTCTCCAGAGAATAAGATTGATGGATGTTGGGGTGCGGATGAGTGATCTAGTTGTAAGCACCTTGCTTTATGCGGATGATGCCGTGCTTTTAGCCGAATCGCCATCAGAACTGCAAACACTAGTCACAATGATGAAAGATGACTGTCAGGCGAGAGGCTTACATTTGAATGCGAAGAAAACAAAGGTTATGGTGTTTGAAAGAGAAGAAACCAGAACGAATGCAAGGATAATGGTCGATGATGTTATGCTGGAGCAAGTGAATGAGTTTGTATATCTTGGATGTGCTTTTAGCAGGGATGGAAGGTACACCGCTGATATAGAAAGAAGAGTGAATTTGGGGAATAGTTTAAATGGAGCGTTAGGTAAACTTCTAGGCGCTAAGAACCTCAGCCAGAAGGCCCAGCTCGCCGTACACAACGCGGTGCTGGTACCTACGCTCACGTATGGAAGCGAGAGTTGGGTATGGAAGAAAGAGCATGAAAGTAGAGTAAACGCGGTCGAGATGCGAGCACTGCGTAAAATCTGCGGAGTGACGCTCGCGGACCGCGTTCGTAATACCGAAGTAAGAAAGAGAGTTGGTCTGAAAGAGAGTGTCGGGGTGAAGGTAAGGAAAGGAATGCTCCGGTGGTTTGGGCATGTGGAAAGAATGCATGATGAAAGAATGACTAAACAGATATACAATGCAAAAGTGGATGGATGCAGAAGTCGTGGAAGGCCACGACACACCTTCCATGATCAAATTGATCGTGTACTAGCAGAAGGTGATGTCAGGAGCCTTAAGAACAGACGAGCTTCCATGACAAGAGTTATGAATGTCAAAGAGGCAAGTGAGGTGTGTAAGAATAAGCCTAAATGGCACTCTGTTGTTCGTGCCTACCCCGCGAGGGAACTGGCGTGAAGTTATGTATGTATGTATGGTTATTTCGGTAATTTTTTTCATTTTTGTCACTTATATAGTTTACGGATAGATAGACGGGAGATTCTATTTGGTACAATGTAATCTGTATTAACGCCTGCTCTTTAAACAAGAGGCAGGCACCACTAGAGGTCAACTCGCGGCCGGGCCGCGGGTTCACCAGTATATCGCCGGCTAAAAAGATTTTATCTAGCAAGCGACACCAAATACAGACACATGCTGATGCTGCTAATGTCACATGTTCGAAACATTTATTCGTTTTGCAGTGACATGGCGCACGTCACCAGTTAACACTGTAATCTATCAAACTGAACGTACTTTTATGTAAGCATAATATTTTTAAATTTTAAATTAAATCTACCTACAAAAACACATTGTATCGTAAATGAGTTAATAAGGTTATCTTAATGTCTTGATTAATATTATGAATGACAACCGCTTTTCCATGTTGTAAGAAAACAGACGGATGTAGACCTGGTCTTACACACTGCTATTTTTGATGGATTAAGCTTCTAATGCCTCAACTATACCTTTATTTTTATTTTATTTTTTATACAGGGGAAATCCGTTTCGAGGACCGTGAGCCGCGGGAGGGGAAAAACCGCGGCCCGTGTGTGGGATTCGCCAGGTGGGGATGGCACTAGCACCCCATATGTGAGATGCTATTGTCACGCCGAGGTTAGGGATACTCACTAAAACCCCAGTCCGATCCCGAGCGTCCTCCGTCCGGGCTGTGGGCTCACTCGTGCATTCACCACCAGCCCGGACGGACGACGGCCGGCCCCTTTGTGGGCTGGCCTCACCATTTTTAGCCGGAGATCTGGGTCTCTCCGGATCCTCGATTTCACCGCGAAGTGAAAGACGGCGCACGGATCGGGGCGCGTCCCTTCTCTCCGGCCTTTATGTGTGGGCGGGTCCGGTTTCCCCGATAGCCGCGACGAGATCTCGGCGCTGCTCGTCCCAGGCTGGAAAAACCTGGAGGGTGTGCAGCGCCGTGTCTTCATGGCCGCCGACGCAGTGGTGGCACCCAGACGTCTGTTGCCTCTGCTACACCTGCATTATCTTTAATTAACTCAATAATAAAGAAATTATACAGATGTAACCAAGATATTCGAGATGCGACATTGTTAGTGACATTAAACATTACCCGATAACTCATATACCACCTCATATAACCTCAAGTGTCGATAAAATAACTGTCATGCACTCAAAATATTTGGAATAATAAATTCCTACTTTAAAAAAGCAAAACTTAAATAAAAACAATTTTCAGAGAAATTCTTCATTATATTTCATGTTGACAGAATATATATACATAACCGATAGAAAAACTAGAAGTGTTACCATGGCACGACAGTGAAGACCTAAACATTTACCAGATTACAGAGATGTGACTTATCTGAAATACAGATACAATATACAAAATAAGTATTTTGTATCTTATGTCTAGATACTTTTTAAATAAGTATTTTGTATCTTGTATTTATATACAATTTGTTATGGTATCTTAGTATTTTGTAAATACTTTGTTTGCTAAAATACTTTTAGTCATAATTACGTACACATTTTTTTACATTTATTACGCCACCTAATAATGTAGATAAACTAAACGCACCTTTTAAATTTAAAACAACCTATCAGAAGAACCTATCATCTCCATGTGGAACCAGATGAAACTTTTATTAAAATTCCATACAAGATCCTTTAGCAGTGCAGGAACTACTTAGTGAAACCAAGAAAATGTAGAAATTACCTCTGTTGAAGGAAAATGTTATACACTTTCTAAGTGAATAAGTCATTTCTTCGAAATCAATAGCAGGAGGTATTCAAAGCCTGCAAGGAGATAGAGCCATTTGCTAGGGTTTTCAATAGTCAATTGCTGGATCTGCAGGGGGACCATGGGCGAAGTTTGTTCCTCATCATGTGGTATGGGCGTTCCCTGGGATCTTAATTTAGGTTGACCAGGAGTTCCTCTCATGCCGCCGATTTGGCAGTCCTAATGGCTTTTTGAAGCGCGTTCTTGGTGCCTCTTTACCTCTCGTATAACCTCGTTTCCACGATCACCGCGTCCTCAGCGCGGCGGCGCCTTCTGCTAAATCTGGTGTATTAGCGGTGCAATAAGATTCCCTCGCTGCGTAACCATATTATTTCGTCACCCCATCAGTACACTATACACCACCAGTACTGGCGGTCGGGCCTATGAGGACCCAGCCTCAACATTGCCGTATCGCACGTTACCAACATCAGCAACTGTAACTGCTGCTGCTTTACGATCAAAGCCTTTTGGAACGCGTCCCAATCTAGACGATCCAAAGCCCAGCGTGGGTAGTCCTTGGTTGGGGGAGGTTCCAGGGTCTGAGAGGCCGAGCTTCAGTTGGAGACGCTACATCGTTTGTACCAGTGATCGGATAGCGCCACCACTCCCGCCTGTACCATCCAGTCCTGGACACGGCTTGACAACTTAGCCCACCCCGCTGGCGTACACACATGTAAGCAAACCCTGGTTGAGAACCACGAGACCACCGACTCGATCTCTCGTTCGGCGAGCACCTGGTCACGCATTGAGCTGTGGCGCAATGGTTCAGGCTTGACTGGAGGAAGCGTAGAGCGCGGTTCACTATTTGATGCCCTTTTTTGCCTCCTCCAGTCTTTTATAATGTTTTGTCTTGACAGTTTGTCTTGTCTTTTATAATGAAATGTTTATCGTACAACAAATATAACATTTTTTGTTTGCCGATTTCTGCCTTTACGTAACGACTCTTCTCTTTTGGGGGTATGATATTGAAACCTCATCGAAAAAAAACGAGTAATAAAATGTTTGAAGAACGAAGAAGAAGAATAAAGATCTGAATCAAAACCTTAAACATATAAAATTTTGTCACATTTGCGCGATCTATTCATTATTCACTTAATAAACTTAAGTTCATTAAAAATGGGATTTCTTTCAAAAAGTATCTTTTATCTTTAAAAAGTATTAGCTGACCCGACAGACGTTGTTCTGTCTTAAGTATGAATATTGAATTCAACCCATAACAATAAATTACGACAAATATGTCATTTGTTTCATGTGGGCTTTACTGTCAAGAAATGTGTACCTTGATAGACGTCGAAAGTAAAATAAACGCTTGGCAACAGTATAATGCAGGTAAAGCAGGAGTATAAGACTAAACACGCGAATCCCTCGTTTCATAGCTGGGATATACGAGTGAAACTTACAGTTATAAGGCCGGGCTAATAGTGGCTCTGATTCTTCAGATGACCAATAGATGTCGCTGTACTATTTTATAGCACAGTAAAATTTTAAAATAAAGTTTTATACTAATAATGAACAAGCCAACATAATAGTGAAATCAGTTCAGTCGTTTTTAAGTATTTTTGAACGGTGACTATAGAGCTCGCTTGCGGACACTATAATATGTTGCCTTTGTTTGATAAGATACAGCCTCTCTGGTTTCAAGCATTTATTTTACTTTTGGCAGCTTGATGACGGATAAATTAGTACCAATGTCTTAATGCGTTACCGAATCGATTTAATTGTTATAAAAATCGACTTCATTTATAAATCAATTTAACCTATCTAAATATTTTTGCTAAAAATACTATATCGTGTAATGAATATATCCACATTTCAATTAATATATTTTACATATATTTAATACGCCCTTTTTGTAATAAAGTTAAAAAATGTAATAAAGTAGAACATTTTCAAATCGGATTACTTTTAATTTATAAACGTATAGTGTTAATTATTAAATATTCTGTGCGTTACATGACTCACAGAACATCACTATTACACCACCCACAACAATAAATTACGACAAATATGTCGTGTTTCATGTGGGCTTTACTGTCAAGAAATGTGTAACTTGATAGACGTGCAAACGTTAAAAGGAAAAGAAACGCTTGGCAACAGTATAATGGGAGGTAAAACAGAAGTATAAGACTAAACACAGCGATTGTCAATAGCGGATCCTTCGTTTCACAGCTGGGATACACGAGTAAAACTTACAGTTTAAAGTGACCCTAACTATTCAGATGACCAATAGATGTCGCTGTACTGTTTTATAGCACGGTATAAGTTGAAAATATAGTTTTATACTAATAATGTTGAACAAACCAATATACTAACGAAATCGGTTCAGTAGTTTAAAATATTTTTAGATGGTGACTATAGTGCTCGTTAGCGTGCACTGTATGGAGCCTGTGTTTATTGTTTAATAAATGCCTCTTTCTGTTTCCAAGCATTTATTTTGGACAGTTCGATGACGGCTCAATTAGTAATCCGAATGCGTTACCGACTCGGGTTGTTAAAAAATAAACTTCATTTACAAATAATTTTTTAATCAATTTAACTTATCACTATATATTTCTACTAAAAATACTATATCGTGTATTAAATATAACAACATTTCAATTAACATATTTTACATATATTAAATAAGCCATTTTCCTAATAAAGTGGAACGTTTTTTATTTTCAAATCAATTACTTTCGATTTATTTACGTATAATGTTGATGGTAATATTCTGTGCGTTACATGACTCATAGAACATCACTATTACGTCACCAACAACAATAAAGTACGACAATTATGTCATTTGTTTACTGTAAGATATCTGTAACTTGATATCTGTACGTGCGAACGTCAAAGTAAAATAAACGCTTCGCAACAGTATCATGCAGGTAAAGCAGGAGCATAAGACTAAATACAGCGATTGTCAATAGCGAATCCCTCATTTCACAGCTGGGATATACAAGTGAAACTTAATTATAAGGCCGGGCTAATAGTGGCTTTAATTCTTTAGATGACCAATAGATGTCGCTGTACTATTTTATAGCACAGTAACATTTGAAAATAAAGTTTTACACTAATAATGTACAAGCCAACATAACAGTGAAATCAGTTCAGTAGTTTTTAAGTATTTTTGTACGGTGACTATAGAGCTCGCTTGCGCGCACTATATGTTGCCTGTGTTTGATAAGATATAAATATAACCGGATCAATTAGTACTTATTAAGTTATAAGTACTTATTTTACGTTACTGAATCATAGATAAGTTTTAATCATAATATTTTCTTAAGTTTTCGCGACTTGTATACATAATAAAACTACGTTTTAACAGTTTTAAACGCGGTAATTTATTTCATTTTGATTGGACATCTTTGTCTTCCACTGAAAAGTGGCCGAAACGTCGGAATAACCAAAATCAAATAAATTACCGTGCTTAAAACCGTTAAAACGTAGTTTTATTAAGTTTTAATCAATTTAACATATTTTAAATAAACCATTTTTGTAATAAAGTAAAAAATATAATAATGTAGAAAGTTTTTATTTTCATATCGATTACTTTCGATTTATTTACGTAGTGTCGATGGTTTAATAGTCTGTGCGTTACATGATTCCCAGGATAAAAAAATCACACATTTTATAACATAATATTTGCTATCGACTAGTGAAAAAACCGCATTGAAATTCGATTTTTTTTTTCAATCTGGCCCTTTTAAATCATTACCAGAAAATTCCCAGGATAAAAAGTGCAACAGATTTTAAGTCTAAGAATTTTCTGTCAATCAGCGAAAACAATATCGAAATCGGCCCAGTAGTTTTTTCGCAAATACCGAACAAAGAGGCCAACCGACAAACAGAGAAAAAAAAATCTAAAAAAATACATTGTGTTCTCCGTCAGTTATATAGTGTATTGCACTTGTTTTTTTTAAATAGGTTAAATGTACAGACATGGCATATTTAGATTTTTTATAATATTATAAATAGAAGTATACGCCCTCTCCACACGACATTTCTATACCTAATTAAAATGTATTACTTTTATACTAAGACCTGAGCTGTATTTTATTGCATCACAATATTTGCAATAAATAATTAAGTATTGAGTAATGAACACTTACATTTCTTTTCAACGGCCAACCATCGCACAAAAGTCTCAGCTTTAGTCAATACTGCAAGTACACTGTTCACATCTTTGCCAGTGATGGTAATTAATTCCCGATTGAAGCCCAAAGTTTCATCCACAGCGTGGGCAAAGGCCGCGTCGACGTCCACTATTTCGCCCTTGGTGCCTTGTGTGTGGTATATTGCTAGAACATTGTGCAGTCTCTCTGCTGCTAAAGCCACCAGACCGGCATTAAATTCATCCTAAAATGATTTTTTTTTTAATTATATGTACTGTCATTTATGCAATATTTTTTTGTTACTATTTTTTGTTAATATTTTTTGGCCAACTGCTTTTTTACTAATTCCCCAATTTATAATATTAAATTCATTACCTCAAAAAAAGATTGCTACATAGATTTCTCATATTCATATTTCAAACTAACATAACTACATTTCTGTTTTGCCCATATTTGTATTTACCTATATCATGCCTATATCAAAGATATGTACATTTACATATACAATAGTTATGAAGATAAATGTTGTTGTGGAGTTGTTTGCGCAACTTCTTCTCGTTTAACAGTAACTAAAATTGTTTTGAAAGCAGCGATAGAACCACGACTTTCAATAAGTAATATGTAAGATTGCATTTTGAAATAAATTCATTCATTTTCAAAGAAAAAGGTTTCTTTTGTGTCAACTGTGAAACTTTGATATATTGAGTTAGGTCTGAGTAGCTAACTGTTTATTTATTATTATTATAATCAATACATTATATCAAAGAATCTGCCTATGCAGTTAATGCTCTCCAGTGAGGATTCGAACCTAAGTCATTGAAATGAAAAGTGAAATGAGATATTAAACTCCTGCGAGTTTTTAAAACTAAAGAGATCACTTACAACAGCCCTGACATTCTTCAACTCAAGTTTATCAGCCACTGGTTGGACATGGTTATTCACAAAAGCCTGGTTATCTCTAATCCACGTCAATGTTTGTGTGAGGAACCACTCTGGGCGATCTATGCGCGCCGTTTGCCTTGAACCCGTGAAGTGGAAAGTAAAACGTTTTTTTAATGGACGAAGTAATATACGTACTGGTAGACAGGGGTTTTGTTCTGCAAAAAACAATTACTTATATCAATAAAGTTTAATGTCTGTCAGTATTATCAAAATTTTTAATGAAAATTACGTTATGTGCAATGCCTAATAATAAAGAACCTATTTTAGAATGTTTGTCTGTATGAGAGTTTTTGTGGAATAAGCTCCAAAATGGCTGAACAGATTGCAAGCAATTAAAATGTTAGTTGCTCATTTTACTATTTTTATTGACATTAAAATTATGCATGATGAAAGAATGAATAAACAGATATACAATGTAAAAGTGGATGGATGCAGAAGTCGTGGAAGGCCACGACACACCTTCCATGATCAAATTGATCGTGTACTATCAGGGTGTTAGTTGCTCATTTTACTATTTTTATTGACATTAAAATTATGTTCTCTAATGGAACTTAGTTTGGAAAAGACATAAATTTAAAGTGGAAAGGGCGCCCCTTGACAAGCAAACCTTCTATGAAAGCTAATACACATGTAACAACTATGAAAAAATTATTGATTTATTTTTAAAACTCCATTTAAATATAAATTTTAAAAAATCTTATTTCTTTATACATACAGAAAAAAATATTTTAAATAATAAAAACCCACAGCCGTGACAACAGGGGCTGCTGCCGCATACCAGGAGACTCTGAAACGCCGCAAATATGTGTCCATTGGTAATGGGTACATATTTGTGACTTTCGAGGTTGGCACCCTGGGCCGTGGGGGCCTAGAACTCATCACCTCTATCGAGACCTCTCAACGCGTCTAATTTAGGTCTCGCATGACCAAAAGGCTGGCTTGCACCAAGGGCAACGCTGGCAACGTTACTTCGTAAGTATAGTTATGTTGATAGTATAGTTTAATTTGAGTTTATATTAATTTATTTAGAGATTAGTTTATTTTTAATAGTTAATTTGTATTTTTTTTAGTTAGGTTAGCTAATAGTATTAGTGTATGTCTATACCGGAAAAGCGCTAATCAAATAAAGTATTGTTATGTAGCTATTTGTACTCAGGCACAAAAGGAGGTATAAAAAGTATCGTGGTACTTCCCTATGACAAATCAAATCATTTATTTGCATAAAACCGTGTTAAAGAAAAACATTAGATGACAATATGTTATTTTATGTTTTTGCCCTTTCAGGCATGCAAATGATGTAAATAGTAATTAAATGTATGTAAATATGTCAAGTACAGACTTACTCCATATAAAACACGATGTCAAAAATATTAAAATGAAATATTAGCATAATAAAATTTGTCAAAGTATGTGTTACTCAAAAGGTATATAAGTCAAAAAGCAAAAACAAGAATGACTTCAAATTCATAATTATTTTTACTGGACAATTATCATATCTTCCACTGTTATTTTTTTCTTTAATAAAATAATAACTTTAATAAAATTCCATGCATTATCTTAGATACTCTTTTATGCATATAATTTCAACTCAATTATTATTGTTACAACTCAGGTCCCGACAAACACAAAATCCACCTGCATATCTGAAACAAAGCACATTTATTACCCGTCGGCATTTGAACGAATAACATTGCAATTCTTTTATGGTCGTCTTCTTTTGTTTACTTATTGGCATACGGCCTATTATTGTATTCTAATCATTAGCCAGGTGTTACGAATTTAAAGTACAAGCTGATTCTAGGAAATTCGGTCACGCTGCCGGGCGGACATATTGCATTTGTGCAGTATAAAGGAATGGCCCGATCGAGGGAGGAGTTAGTCGAGCGAGAACCATCAGCGAAGCGAGACGTGTGTACTACAATCGGGAATCTAATAAGTGACGGACTTTGCGCGTTTTATTGAATTACGACCCTCTGCATTACGTTTGAATTTGTTGTGTTCGGTTATATTTGTACCTGTGTTATACGTGTTTGTATAGTTCTAATAAACTCTATAATAATTCCAATGGCATTTTAATTCGAGTCCTGCAACTAGTAACATTATTATAAAAACATCCTAAGGTTAATTATAAACACACAATTGTATATTTACCTTGGACAAAATCATCTGAGATAGTAGCACTTGTCAAGTCTTCAGGTTCTTGTATTAAGAAAAGATATCGTGTAAGATTATTGAATTTAACCAAAACCTCTTTTGGGGGAGGAGAGTGTTCAACTCCACTTGAAAGTGGCCATTTTAATAACTTCAGAACTTCTTCATAGTGCCTGTAATATATTCACACAGTAATATAGTATATAATATAGTAATATACAATAGGTTCTAATAGTGAGAAGCACCTATAGCTGCATTTTAAAAATATACAGTACTAGTCATGACTGAAATGAGAAATAATCTGAATATATTTTTTATAAGTATAAAAAGATAAAAAAGGGAGAACTACATGCCTTGTAGACAAGTGACAGTAGCACTAAAATACAATAGAAAATGTATGAGAATGACATATTATTACGTTAAGTGTTATGTGATTCCTATACATTTTATATTATATTAATTTAGTGATACTGCCACTTATCTAGAGGTCCTGATAAGATTGGCTATCTTGAGTTTTGTAAATTATTCTTTCTCTTACATAATAACAACTTTTATGTTTACTTGCTAGCAAACAGATCAAACACCTAGGCAGATGCTCCACCTGAAGGTAAATAGTAATCATTAACCATAGACATCTTGAAGACAATGGTAGCTGATGGAGGGATGGCTAAATGGACCTAACTCACAGAAACTCATATCTGTTTATGGCCTTTTTGGAATACATTTTGACTATGTTCCACAAGAGGCTCACAATTACCACGTTCACAACTGCAAATTTTCCTGTTCCACTTGTTTGCGGGCATTATAATCATAAACTCAAGTGGAATGGATTATGGAGCATTCATGTCATTAACGACGAAATACACAAATGTCACTGGTTGCTGTATGGTTGTACGACCACGCTCACAACACGAATTTTTTTGTTCCACTTGTTTGATGGAATTATAATCATAAACTCAAGTGGAGTGGATTATGGAGCATTAATGATGAACTATACAAATGCCATTAGTTGCTGTACGGTTGATTTGAAAATCACGCCTTTGTTAACGTATTGATAGAGGGAATAAGCTCTGTGGTCAACGCTCACTTCGACATACCTCTTGAAATGGGTCGTAGTGAGAGTTGCGTGATCGAATATCATGACGTCATTAGTGACGTTTTCGCGGCGACCATGGAGCGGCTGAAAGAGTATTTTGGGCGTTGTGAGCTATAAGAGGAACGCGCCCTTTATAATTTTCACAGATGTGGCAGACGTCACACTGCCAGTGCAATGCATGACAGAGAAAGCTCTTCCAAAGCAGAGACCGCCAATCTGAATTTAAGTGACAACTATGATTTTAGTCGAGGACAGAAATATGAAGCTTCTATTATTAAATTGCATTACTTACTTAGCCAATTTATCCTTAAGCACATTATGCCAGTAATGTGTGTACTCCTTCACATAGGCATCTCTATGTCCCTTTTGGTACAAACCGCACATTTCCTTTAGTTCCCCATATAATAACACCAGCTGTTCATCATCATTGCTTTGTTTCATTTGACGACTGAAAAGGAAATATTCTTAGTTATATATAGTATGGAAAAAGTTAAGAAATTTACTTGTACCATACAAGTAAATTTTTTAATGTGAGCTTTCAGAAATCCAGCTAAAACATCTAATCCATCTATTTTTGTATCATTTGGGATGTCAATGTAAATTGCAAATTATTGTCATCAGATAGATCGTAATGTTTTCTGTTCATCAAGTCAAACTATGAAATAGCTCATGTGATCTGAGATAATCCATCGGAAAACATATTTAAAAGAAGAGTTAAAGAACACTATCTGTCCTAATTAACTGGTATATGAGTATATATGTATTTATTATGTATGTAATAGGTTGGGGAAAAAGTCTTTTCGCATATAGTATGTATGAACTTGTAATAAGATCTCTTTGGCTATACCATTTGTATCTGGCTGGTTTTGGTATCATTAAAAAGTTTTAATTTTAAAGAAGACAATTCCAAATTCAAATTAGGAAAATGTGATATTTTTATTTGTTTTTCTTATTGTTAAAATGAGTGAATCTAATGAAGAAATTCGATAAATTTTAAAAAATTATTACAAAAAAGGTAAAATGCAACACAAGCCGCGAAAAAAATTTGTGATGTTTATGGACCTAATGCAGTATCTGTGAGAGGAGCGCAAATTTGGTTTAAGCGTTTTCAATCCGGAAATTTTGATATCAAAAGATGCACGTCGCTCTGGTCGCCCTGTTACGGACAAAATTGATGCCATTTTTGAAAAAGTGGAGCAAGAGATCAGCATATTAGTAGTTACGACGTAACTGGAGAACTGGGAATTGACCACAAAACGGTTTTGACGCATTTGAAAAAAGCTGGGTACACAAAAATGCTCGATATTTGGGTGCCTCATGAGCTCACTGAAATAAACCTAATTAACCGTGTACTCATTTGTGATTCTTTATTACGACGTAATGAAACCGAACCATTTTTGAAGAAGCTGATAACTGGTGATGAAAAGTGGATCACGTACGACAAGAACGTGCGAAAAAGATCGTGGTCAAAGGCCGGTCAGGCTTCACAGACTGTGGCGAAACCCGGGTTAACTCGCTACAAGGTGATGCTGTGTGTATGGTGGGATTGGAAGGGCATTATTCATTATGAGCTGTTACCGCCAGGCAGGACCATCGATTCTGAACTGTACTGCGAACAACTGATGAGATTAAAGCAAAAAGTTGTAAAAGCGGCCGGAATTAATCAAAAGAAGAGGTGTGGTTTTTCACCATGATAACGCTAGACGTCACACATCTTTAGCCACTCAGCAAAAATTACGAGGGTTTGGCTGGGATGTGTTAATGCATCCGCCGTATAGTCCTGACCTTGCACCTTCAGATTTTCACCTGTTTCGGTCTCTGCAGAATTCCTTAGGCAGTGTCAGGTTAACATCACGAGAGGACTGCCAAAACTACTTGTCGCAGTTTTTGGATCAGAAGCCCCAAAATTTTTATAGCAATGGGATCACGTCCCTACCTACAAGATGGCAAAAAGTTATCCAACAAAATGGCACTTACATACTTTAGTCAAATGTAAATAAACTTTATAAAAAAACCTTTTGAATTTTTATATAAAATGCGAAGAAGCTTTTTCCCCAACCTAATATATCTGTATTATGAATAGCTGTAGAAATCTTTATTTTCAGATATGTAAAAGTGCATTTAGGTATAAGTATCTATCTTTAATATATACAACCCTGCCTTTTGTTTTCCCATTCTTGCTAGACCCATAGGTATGCAGAAATACTCTTTTTAGGGTTAAACTTGCCTTTGTAAGTCACTATTATTTTGTAGTTTTTATGTTACTTATTTTGTGTATAATAAAGAATAAAGGAATTGATTTTAAGTGGTTTAGGGAAACAATAAAATCATAAAAGTAAAATAAAAATAAACATTATATTTTTGGTTTCATGGTTTGATTTGTATTCAAATGTACCTTAAAACATAAATTTATTCGCAATCTTCGGCTTGTATGATTCAAATGTTTAAGAAGGTACTTTTTAGGACTTTAGAAGCCCCAATCTCTCCTTAACTATTGATCTGAATAAAAAGTGATTACCAAACATTCATATGATTGTTAAAGACTTGTCTAAGGCTACCTCACATGCCTACACACACTGAATTTTTATTCCTTAAACACAAATATGGCAGCCACTCTTAATTGTTATTTTATTGCAGTCTGTCTACATTAATTTATGAAATTAATGTATTTATTTTAAAATGGAATCTCCCAGATTACTTATTGAAAGTTATGACTCTGCCACTGCTTCCAAAACGGCATATAGAGCAAACCTGTTCTAAGTGTAATAGTACACACCTCTGAAAAAAACCCACTGTAATACAGACAGACAGACTGATAGATCAATCAATGAATCAATCAATAACTCTTTATTGTACACCGATAAAAAAAAACTTACAAACTAAAACCATGTCTCATTATGCAGAAAGGGTGGTCTTATAGCTAAAAAGCGATCTCTTCCAAACAACTCCAGAAATAAATTGAGATTAATATAATGGTGATGGTTCTAATACATAATACATAGTACAATTTCTTACATTCTAGTTATAAATATATAATGAATGAATGAATGAAAACTCTTTATTGTTTACCATAACTTAAACATAGACATTTAATATAAATACATTTCCATTAGAACAATGGGCAGTCTTATCACTTATAGCGATCTCTTCCGGGCAACCCGATGTCCAAGGAGACATTACAAGAAAAAGTAAATAATATTTGGTGGTTTAACTAAATTAAAAGACTAATTCAATCATAATTAAAGAAAAAACAAAATAACAAAAATAAACAATAATAAACTAATATAGATATACACGATTAAATAGATTATAATAATATAAATTACATATACTTACATGCGAACAATAATAGAATTCCATTTACTGCAACAAATTTTATTTAATGGACAAATAATGGTCAATGATCAAGTGTTTGAATATACAAATGGATGTAGCTTGTCTGATTTTCAAGGGGATGGAGTTCCACAGGTGAACAGCCTGTATGGCAAAAGAGTTTCCTACAAAGGACGAAGTGTGTTTCGGTATCATTAGCAGAAGATTTTCATTTGAGTGCAAATTACAGGAATGAGATTG
This sequence comes from Dendrolimus kikuchii, assembly GCA_019925095.2. Lineage (NCBI taxonomy): Eukaryota > Metazoa > Arthropoda > Insecta > Lepidoptera > Lasiocampidae > Dendrolimus > Dendrolimus kikuchii. Next base: position 10,348,081 of record CM034398.1, on the reverse strand, counting down.
ATAGAGGAAACTAAAAAGTTCCTTTAAATATGGGGGAGTACAGGGATTGAAAAGGATATTGTGCAGAAGTGAGAGTATATAATTGCATTATATACAGATGTTTTATATATTACATAAAGATATACTTAATATCATAACATACAAATACATATCTACATAAATATATATTTTGTCATAGCTTTTAGAGGCAATCTGATAATCACCCACCAGTGGGTTACAACCTACAGTTTGGGAAATGATGCCCTAGAGCAGGGGTGGCCAACTTGATTAGAACCAAGATCTACTGTTTACTGATGAAACTCTCTGCGATCTACCAATGACATTTCTTTACATTTAATGAAACAATATAGTTCAGTATATAAATAAGTAATATATTTTATTGATGATACAAGACGACAATGATGCACACATCAGTTGGTGATTACATTGCAAAGTCTGTTCTATGTATACATTTATATTTTTTGCCTTGCCACAATTGACTGGACTAAAAGCCGCAATCGACTGGTCGATCGCAATTCACCAGTTGACCACCCCTGCTCCAGTATCCAGAGTATATTATAACATTAATTAAAACATGTTTACTAACCATAAGTCTTCTATTTTCTCAAAGGATTTAAGATATGTCAACACTTGTTCAAGTTTAGTAATTGCTGAAAATCTTTTATGCAAGTCTTCTTGCAGTGGCCCTGTCTTGTTTAAGAAGGCCTGTACTTTTGTTTTTAACTGTTCACTTTTTGTCCTCAGGTTCTCTATCTGTTTGCTATTTTCGTCTGCTTTTTTAATGACTGAAGAAAGTTTTGTTGGGACTTCATTATTTGCTATGTTTAACTGAAATAATAAAAGAAAATCATTGCAGATATTATTCTAGGACAGTTTTTAATATATTGAATAAATACAATAAGATTTCATATACTAAGATAATTAAGAAAATTAAAAATAAATAAGCTTAGTTATATATACAGTAGGGCCTTGTTAATCCTGACTTATCCAGTGGCAGTTAATCCAGACAGATGGCGGATGCGGTATAGATATAGGCACATTTATTTATTACTTGAGATACAAAATTAATTTTGGGTGGTTATAAAAAAATAACCAGCCTATATTAAAAAAGTTTGGATTTGTTCATAATAAATAAATGTGCTGTGTATTTATACCTCACCCCAGATGGCAATCATAAACACTATTTTGAAATAAGCAGAAAAGAATGAATTTGATAGCCACTAGGTTATGTTTCTGCATCAGCTCAGGGACTGAACTTTTGAAATGAAGTGCAAAAATCAAAAGCAGAAGAGTATGTAGTATCATTTGTGTAACTAGTGTAAGTCAAAGGCTGGGTTAGTGGTCTGCCACAAGTATTACAGATTTTTTCAAGAAGGATCAATATTCTGGTTTTTTTTAAACTACATTGAGTCTGCAGATTACATATTTATAATATCCAAAATAATGTAAATTTCTAAGCACATATTTCTGTCTTATTTATCTCACTTGTTTTTACTTACTTTTTAATAATTAATGAAAGAAACCTAGGTTGAAGGTTTCATTTAAAGTACAATATACAGAGTTCATCCAATCCATAAAGGACTTTATTTTTACCTGGACAGCATATTGGGGCCCTACTGTAGAATACTGAGCATAGGTAACTATATAATACGTCCTTTATGGATAAGTTGCCCAGAAGAGTCTATTTTATCTCATTGGATTATTTATCAGAAAGATCCTCCTAGGTCCTAGGTAAGCACAAGCCCGTTTCCCTCTTATCATTTGAACAATGATTAAATATTTATAAAGCGTACTATTCTAATAATTAATTTATAAAGCTTATAAGGGATTTTAATACTTACACAACTTTGTAAATGATCTCTTTTAAACACTAAATCATTTTCTAAATCGTAAGCATTAGACAAATCATTAATATCGCCGCCTATACGTAAATTAAGATCATGAATAATATTTTTTTTATCCTCTTCATTCATGTTTCCTACAATTAATTTAATACACACGAGAAAAAAATATTTATTTACTACTCGAAAGACTCGAATTGTTTCAAAATCCCCATTTTTTCATTCCCATCACAGACTACTATGGATTTTCCAATCTATAAAACATAAAGCTGTTTAGACTTCTCCACATTCTCGCGAGAACGCGAGAAACCGAAACTCAAAATGTGAACACCTTTCTCATGTTCTCGTGATGTTGTCCGCGAGACAAATTGAGCGGATTGAACCGAGAACGCGAGAACTTAGGGTGCAGAGATTCAGCAGAATTCCGCGATTTTAGAAATTTAGAAGAGATAAGTAAATAAAAATGGGCGGCCGGATGTAATGAGATCATAAAAGTTTTTTTGTCTAAACTCTAGCAACTCCAATTTTTATGCTGGGGGCCACACTTGCGATAATGTCAAAGTTTTTGATTGTAGCCCAATTAGATCACAAATAACGCATTACATCTATCGCCACATCTGCGTGAAACGGCCTATGTCTGTAACGTTATCCCAGAGGAGGTACTACGTCAAACATCATGCAAGGATCAGGTTGTTTCATTTACGACATGCGAGCATTTTTTCAACATAACCAATGATGTTTATTATAATAATGATAACTATAATTTTGTAAGCAAGAGCTTTAAAACTTTGCGATAAATAAGAGAACAATTATTTTATTAAAAGAAGTTAAACGAACCCTTACAAACCCGGAATGTCTGCTGTTCTTTGGTAAATATCACCATAATTCACTGACCTTGACTACAGATAGGATAGAATATTCCTAGAAAGCCAAAAAAAAGTTCATATTCCCAAAGTTATAATAAGGTTATACACAAAATTTACAAAAATACTATCCAAAGACTTATTTTAATGTTACTTGACGTAAATCATATCTTCAATTTATTTATTGAAACGCGCCCACTATCTAAGAAGTTAAATTTTATCAACTGATAAGGCTGTATGGACCAAGTTTTTTGCCTGCCTTTGTGGCAAACTTTAACAACAACAGTCAAGCACATCAAATTTTAGGAGTTTTTGGTACAACTGCGCGACTATTATACGAAGTCTTAAACATCAGAATTGGCTGTATGGACTAAAGATTCATACCAATACAAGACCAATTCAATCCCAATGTCAATTTTGAAGTGACGTGATTCGGTACTACTGAAGCAACATTGGATTAAAATTAAGATTAGATTGCGATTGTTTAGGACGCGTGAAGTTAGTTCCATAAAGCGTCGCATTGGTGTTGGTCAACACATCAAAATAATTCGCTAGGAAGACTTTAAAATAGTTAATCTTTTAAATAACACGAGTAATAAATAGATATATTAGTAAAGATTGTTTGACTGATTATTTGTAGCATTTTAAATTAAAATCTAAAACACAACATTGTTTAAATCATAAATACATTCATGACTTTGACTGTATGTGTTGTGGCCGTTGCCTACACTATCATAATACTCAAAGTTCTCTCAGTTCTCTGTCGAATTTCCAAATGTAAGTGGAATTAGATTTTCAGAGATATATTGTGTGCCAGCCGTGATTTAAGACAGTTATACAAGTGGAATCCTACTGTAATAAAGGATATTGTATCAATTATCTAATAAGTCGTAAGTACAAACTCAATCCGTTTTAATATATTAAAGTAATACTAATATCGTACTTCAAAGCAGCTGTTAGTTGTTTGTGTTTCTTTCTTATTTTGCCGATCTTATTGTTTATTTGTCACTTGATGAGAGCACATTACACAAGAAAGTTTTTGTTAAAATGTTTGGGAATGCCAAACATAAATAACAACCCATCGTTCACAGAACCCAATTAAGTATGCATAATTGAAGTGTTTTGTGATAAATATTTAGGTCGTAACAAAAAAATACGCTTTAGTATTTTTTACTGAACTTTTGATTTGTATTAACCAATAAGTTAACCAACTAAGATTCTACATTATTGTTTTTTATATTTTAGATACACCAGCAACCACTCCGCTTCGAGGCACAAGACCACAATCCTGCCGATGTTACCCTTCAACCCCGTGCAGATATTTAGATAAAGATAATGTGCTGCAATTTGTGAAAACAGAAGATGAAGCAGTTTGCACAGGAATTTCTACAAATGTCTGAAAATCTGGGCAATGTAGAAAATGCTCTCGTATTAATCTCCAATACCATTTTGGAAATTGCCAGAAAAATGCCAGAGCCTTGATAATTGCTAATTAAATATATTTTTTATCTTAAATAACTCTATATATTGTTTCATTATAATTATTTAAAAATAGGTAGTTTAATTTATACTTTAATAAAAATACAAATAATTGAATTATCTCAATTATAATATAATGTTCAGGACGTGTTAAATTTAATTGTATACAAGTAGTTAAAGTTTAGTAGCATAATCCCCTCTGTCTACCCCGTAAGGGACATGACAATATAAATAGGTGATTAGAGTAATAGTTTTGAAATTGAAAAATATTTTTGTTTTATCGTATAACATAATCTCTGGAATTGTTGAATCCATTCAAAAAGTTCTTTATTAGGGTAAAAACTAGTTACTATAATAAAACTACATTTTAATTTAAGCGCGGTATTTTATTTCTTTATTAATTCTAAAACATATATAATATTAAAGTAAACACTTACAAACCAGGATAAGTACTGTATTAAATGCAAAGAATGTTTTGTTTCATTAGATAAACTACAATGTGGGCTTTGTGTTCGTACTTCATACACAAGGACAACAAACCTACTTGGCGGTATATCACTTCACTTCGGAGTTGATAAAAAGGGTTTTATGTTTCATAAACTTCCTCAAATAAGTCCTAGCTCACTCTATAATTCGCTATAAATTCGTCTTCAATCATTGAAAATACGCTATTTGTATAACGCATTATACGAGGCTCATTTCTTCTTTCTTGTAGTTTTTATTGTGCATTTTACGTAAAATGTGCGATATTAGTACTAATTTAGCCATATTAGGAACTTATTATTTATTAAAAACCACTTAAAACGCAAAACAATTTCTAAAAAGTTACACTTTTGTTATTGGAAAAATCACAATAGTCAACACAATATTGTCGCAATACACAGCTGTCAAAATCAACTCGAGAGTAGCGATAAGATCCCGATTCCGATTTCGTTTAGTTCTCCAAATTGACACGCAATCTCAAATCAATTTGGCGCTAGTGTTGAAATCAAGAGTAAGAAACGTTCAAATTTCAATCCCGATCTGTCGGAATTAGATTCGAGGGTAGAGCGTTATTATAATAGTATCAGGATACAGTGCAGTACATCCAATTTTATCTGCGTTACTAGGTATAATGGCTATAAAGGGGATTACGGTTAAGTAAGTAGCTAAATTTACTATCGACATCTCTAATTATGTTTTGAGAAATTTATGTAGTCCTTAATCTCTACCTCTATATAAACTTTTATTTATTTGTTTGGGGTCAACTAGAGTTTCGCACCTGTATCGGGGTGACGGGATGTAGAGGGGGAAGAGGGTGTACGGAAATTATTCCCCATTATTTCCGGCTGCCACTGCTATTGCAGATGCATAATTTTTTCTAAACTGAGTTTTGTGGAACAAATTTCATTTCATAATAAGTCTCCTTAAGTAGGGCAGAATTAAGGGGTAGGGAATACCCGTCGCCATTTCTGGCTGCCGGAGATGCATATTTTATTTTAAAAAAATGATATGTAAGAGCTGTGATTTCTGGGTGGTTAAAACAAAAAAAATAATGAAAGTTTTCTGGCCTCTGACTTCCCACCCATAAGTGTAGAATTCGAATCTGCCTTAAAAGTGGAGCTCCTACATAAGTCTACCTTATAGGAAGCCAGGACCCCTCTTTGTTTTTAAATTTAAAAAATCCATGTACTTTCGGCAGCTGGAAATGGTGCAGGATGACTCCCATACACCCCTCATCCCTCTCTCAACAGCCCCTGATTCAGGGTGCGAAATTCCAAAGTCTATACTTAATTTGTTTTTTTATTTCAGATATTGCCATATCGTAACATTCTTCTTAATGTTTGGTTACCTGTTCTTTTTTCGAATGGCAGACAAATTTGGTCTTCCATTATCTTCAGGTCAAACAAACCTTATACAGATGATTATTGTCTTAAGGGTAGTAGGTGTAGCTTTTGAAATAAATGGATCTTGGTTGGCTGTTGGCAAAGCTAAGAAAAGTGAGAGTAAAGAAGAGCTATTATCAAAAGATGGTATTGTTAAAGATGCTGATTTCTTGGAGATAATTAATCCTACTTTTATTGACCTCTTTCATTATTCTTTTAATTACATTGGATTACTCACAGGTAACTGAATACAAGCTCAATTTTACATTTACACAGAATTTGGAATTAGAATATTTTTTGTTAAATAATGAATGTTAAATGTAAATTAGCTTTTGCTTATACTTTCAATATTTTGGAGATAAAAGTTTGATATATTCCGTCACCCTTATTATCAAAGGTTGATTTAAACTTTGTGTAAAATGGATTATAATAATATAATATAATAAATAAATATAATGGTAACCTGATGAAGAACATTCAAACATTCACTTTGACATTTATAATTGTGTTTGTGTGGATATTTATTGGATATTGCTTTGATCCATTTCAGGTCCATATTACAGATACAGAACATTTGATGATTACTTTAGGTTACCATTCAGCAAGTATGTAGATTGCTTTGGTTTCACAATAAATACCTTGAGAATGGTACCTTTACATATATCACTCTATTTGGCATTGTCTAACATATGGCCACTGGAGGTTTGTAACTTATTTATTAAACATTGTTTTTATTGCTGTTTATATCTAGGTAAAACTTAATTTGCTATGAGTCAAATGCTGTGATAAGGGAACAAATAAACTCATTTAATAACTCACTAATCAATTTCCTGCAAAGTGAAGAACAGAAGAAGAACTAGATACTCATTAAAGATTACTCTCTTTTCTTTCACCTTCTTCCAATTGGGGTTTGCACTATGTCTTTTTCTTCAACACTACTCTATTCTGTCATACATCCTTCGTCACACCACAAATCATCATATCATCCTTCACACAATTCATCTATGTCTTTTTTGGTCTACCTTTACATTTGTACACATCAAATCTTGTAGTCCTTCCCTTTGTCACATGACTTTTATTCCTCCTCATATAACATAAAAACTAAATAATATTTTTAATTTAATGAAGTTTATTGCACATAGTCATAGATGACTTTTTCAAGTTTTACTTATACTTATTTTAGATTACTCTTTTTGTATTTTCATATTTTCCCTCTTATTTGGGGTCATCATGATATATGTATAACAATTGCTAAGTGTGTGTGCATGGTGCATCTGGCTCTATAAAGTTTAATAATAATTATACTGACAAGAGCCAACTGGGAAATACGTGTAATAACTGATGATATGGTACTGTCTTTTTCTTCGATGCTCTGACTCATTATGTTATTTATCACAGAATTCAACTAACACTTTATGGTGTATCTTTACTTTCACTTTTATATCCACTAATTTCGCAGTTTAAAAATATTTTTGACTAGCTGTGCCCATGACGTCGTCCGTGTGGAATTTGTTTTCAAAACCCCCCCGATTTTGAAACATTCTTTATTGGTGCTCCGCTCCTATTGGTCTTAGCGTATAATATATAGCCTATAGCCTTCCTAGATAAATATGCTATCTAACACTGAAATAAATTTTCAAATCAGACCAGTAGTTCCTGAGATTAGCGCGTTCAATCAAACAAACAAACTCTTTAGCTTTATATATTAATATAAGATATAAAATTTTTGTCAAACCATTTACACCTATCAACAACAACACCCCTTATGAGAGTGACTTTGTTTCAACCTTGTTTATGCTTCCCAACCTTGGGAACTCATAATTTTTTTTAAATCTAATTTTGTACATTTAGGGATATATTTAAAAAAAAAGGTATAATATATTATAATTCTTGGCTGCGGAATAGAAAACTACATGGAATGTGCCCATGAAAAAGCAACTGAATCAACAGATTACTAAAGACAGGGATGCCCAACTTTAGTTGAGATGCACAGCAGCTGTCTAATACTAACATTGTTTCATTTATTTTAGTATGTACTCAGTGAAGAACACAACAACAGACATTTTGTATACAGAATGTTGTATCCCTGGGCACTATTTGCTGCATTTCGCCAGCGCATTTATTCTGGTATGACATTGGCTGAGAGTGTTTGCACATCAGTAGGTTTTGGAGCATATCCAGTAAAAGGCAGAAATAAATCAGGCCATGGACCCACTGTGGGATACTTATCATTGAAGGAAATGTTAGTATGGCCACATTTATTAAAATGGAGTTGTACATTTTCTCATACAATTTCCTCCTCATTTTATGATCTACATTTCTATTGTTCAATATATTCAAAACATTATAGCGATGACGGTTTTGTGTTACAAGTAATGATAGGCATTATTTCTTTGGTAGATTGTTATAGAACCATAGGTTACTCTGAATCTTTAGATAACAAAGTGATAGAAAAGGCATCTATGTTTTTTGAAGTGAAACTTCTATATAGACGGAGGTATTAGGATTTTTTCTGTCACGAAAAAGCGTTACAGCTGCGTGGAGGGGGTAGAAGTTATTTCACGTAGTTAGAGGCGGCATAATTTTAGAGTAGACTGGATGTTTTTTTTGGTTCCGGATCGAATACAGTTTTTTTGTTAACCTAACCTAACCAAATCATAAATTGCAGCAAACCTACGATAAATCGAAATGTGTGCCGGGACACATTGTAGAAGTGAAACTTCAGCGGACAAGTGGAAAAACGAATTGTTCGAAAATTTTAACATGAAGTTTTAGAGGTAGGTTTTAAAATTGGACAAGTACCTACATTAATAATCTGACCGTAAAATTTCAAGTTAAAATATTGTTGTGATTCGTTTTGCTACTTGTTCGTTGAAGTTTCGCTTCTACAACATGTCCCAGCATACATTTTTTTTAATAATTGTAGTTGGCACAGTATGTCTTTTCCTTTCTTATTCGTCGATCCTGGCATAAAATACCTGTGAGCGTGAGGTTAAATTCTTCAGTTATTAATATTTTTTGGCATATAAATACATTTAAAATGTTATTTTAAAGTTTCAATTAATATTTATAGAAATATTCATAATCAAAGGTTGATATTATTTCTTTTGGACATTTTATTTGTGTTTTTAGTAGCGCCTTAATAGCTTCTATGTGGTCCTAATCCCTCAAGATCTTTTTAGACCGCGATGATTCTTTTTTGCCCTTATTTAAAGAAAACTCAGAAAACGAATTTATATTTGTATTATAAAAAAAAGGAAGATAATATGAAACAGTAACAATTTTATATTATTACATCAGAATAACAGTAAAATCAGTACAATATATTCCTAAACTGTTTCAGGTCTGATGATGAGGCAAAGAGAACCCAGTATGATTTCAATACAGTAGAATCTGTGGACATGTGGGGATCTGAAACGGTTGTTACACTTCGAGATTCGATGAAAGTTTGGAATAAAGCTGTGCAATATTGGGTCGCTATGGTTGTTTACAAAAGGTTCCCTATCAAACCATTGAAGTGAGTTTTGTCTTTTTATTTATTTGCATTGAACAGAAGACTTGGAACTTTAAGATTGATCTAACAATCTGTATGCTTTAAAAAATTTTACTTTTGACTAGGGCTGTTTGCATAATGAACCAGATTTGCAAAGAGAATCTACACTTATTTATTTTCAAGTGTCCTTTGTGGAAATTCGCATTAAGGACATGGAAGAGTTATTAGTCAGCTATAGTGATAAGACTGTTATGAAATTGTAATTGAATAAAATAAAAATCGGCCAAGTAGGACCAATTATGTTGAAGAGTTCCATACAAGGCAATGGATATCCACTGTTCTTATTTGGCTATGAATCCGTAACAAAGCATTTAATCGAAAATACCTTCATATCTCAAAAACTACCTAACAGATTTGGTTTAGATCAGTTTTCATTAAGCGTTTAAACTACAACTTTTTTTTTTTTTTTTTTTTTTTTTTTTTATTGCAGGAGATCAGCAGACAGGCAGACGGCCCACTTGATGGAAAGCGGTTACCATCGCCTATGGACATTTGCAACACCAAGTTGCTGCAAATGCGCTGCTGCTCTCTTAAGGGAAACTGGAACCTGGTCACTAATGCCGGAACACAACTCAAGGTTGTTATGGCGACATACTTTAGACCAGGGGTGGAAGCCATCCAGCCGGGCGAATGCCCTACCATCTGGCTGTGGGTTGTTAAGTCGCCTCTTACGACAGGCCGCCCGGCCGCAGGAAATTGTATTCTTTCTCCGTTCCTGCACGGATAGAAATGCAACCTGCAACCTTGGCTTTTATTCAAAATTTTTACTTCATAGTTCAGTTAGATCAATTTCAATTTAGATAAATGTGGCAATATTAATTATATTCTTTCTAATGTCATATAATTGCATTTTTAGGATTCACGCAGCTTTCTTTGTATCAGTGATCTGGCATGGTTACCACGCAGGATATTTCTTCTGCATATATTTCTGTCCCTTCTACTTGATGGCTGAAGATATTTACTACAAACTCTATTATAAAGATGCAACAGGAACAGTAAGAATCTTATTTAACTTAATAGTTATTATATAGTTGTTAAGATCTTGCTCAAGTAAATATGAGGCCTTTCTCCTAACCGACCCAAAATTCTGGTATGAAAAGCATCCCAGGTCGAAATCTGGGTACCTATATTCGCTAATAAGATTTTTAGTTTGGGTTAAAAATGTTTACTTATTGTGCTTGCATAGGATACTGAATAATTCCAAATTCGGTGTATTAAACAAGACATCTTTGTTTTATTTTAAATATAAAAAGAGCTATAGAGTTACAAGAACTGTTATTCTTGATAATTTTATTATTTGAACTGATGTTAGGAAACAACCCTTTTAATACCTTTGTATCTATAATAATACTAGCTGTACCCGGCAGACATTGTCTTGTCCTTAAAAAATAAAAATCTAGAAATCGATTGTAATGCCATCAACCGGGACCAATTGTTAATCTAAACCATTCTCGAATCTACTTAAAAAAACACAAAAAATTTCATCAAAATCGGTCCCACCGTTAAAGTAATGTTCAGCGGCGCCACCTACCGGGTCCTATCGTGAATCTAAACCATCCCGGGATCCACTTCAATGGCAAACAACATTTTAACTTGAAGTTTTACGGGCAGGTTTTCAAATTGGACAAGTACATTAACACTCTGCCCGTAAAACATCAAGTTAAAATTTTGTTGTGATTCGTTTTGCCACTTATCCGTTGCCATTTGATTTTCCACTTGTCCGTTGAAGTTTCACTTCTGCTATGTGTCCTAGCACACATTTAGAATTTTTTGTAATATGTTCTAACATACATAGCATTTCTTTAAACTTCTTTTAAGTCTTTTTTTAATTACGTGACTATGAATAAACTGGTATTTGTATTTCTTGAAAAAATTAAGACAGTGATTTCGTTATTTAATGTTCTCTTTCAGAAAAAGAAGATAATTGGTTTCATCATGTGGTTCCTAAGATCTCATTCAAAATCGTATCAGGCCGTTGCATTTCTTCTCTTGACCTTCGACCGTATTTGGATCTATTATTCATCTATGCATCACTATTGGTACGGAGTTTGGTTGGTTTTCTTGATACTTGGTTACATATTGAAACAAGTTCACAAAATCAATCGGCTAAAGAAAGATGCTGATTCAAATGTTGGCAACATTAGGGAAAAAAACGAAAAGACTCAATGATATTTAATGATTGTTATAAAGGACATTATTATATTGAAATGAAGACAACACTGTGATTTTAACGATATTATGGAGATTTCGAATTACTTTTATCTGGAAATAGAGGTAGTTTTTAATTAATTCATATATATTTTTAGTAAAAATGAAAAGGTAAATTAGCTTCGAGACGTTTTTGCGTTTGTAGAAGTATTTGATATTTAAAGGACTTCTAAACTTGAAATTTAGTTTAAAAAATATGTTTAATATTATTAGCTTCATATTAAACACCTGCCAAATTAAAATATATAAATAGTATTATACTATTTCCATTTCTTTATTTTCACGATGACAGCACCTATGCAAACTTGAACGAGCGTCTTTTTTACATTATGTATACATTAATTAATAAAAATATGACTCTTACGCACGTACAAGGTCATAGCAAAGTCGGAGAAACTGATAGGGATGGAGCTATCGATAAACGTAACACGATAATAACAGACCCGAGATTTTTTTACAAAGTGTAAGAAACTAAACTATTGCCGGATATGTTTGGACAAATTTATTAAGTAATATTACATTTCATTACAAAATGTAATTTTATTATGTTGATTCTTTATTTATTTATTTTAATCAAAATCTGATGAATCGTCACTGTCACTCGATGAGCTCTCCCCAATATTTATTATAAGTTCCTGTACTGCTATATTATCGAATGCCACATGAATTTCCCAATCCGACGCTATAATGTTTTGGGTTCTTCTCACAATTTTTCCCAGTGTTCGGCGGTTACTTCCGCACATGCATTTTTTAATAAATCTAACATCTTGTTTGCCGTAAAAGGGGGATGGGTATTGTTTCGAGGGAGGCTTGTCCTTTGATTTGTGCCAATATTAGTTCTATAGCATTGTACTGGCAATGATACTGCGGAAGTCGAAGAACCCAATGACCACATTCGGCAGCTATTTCGTGGGTAATATATCTTTTAGGGAGGCTTTTTTTTCCATTTTAAAATATTCACTAATTGTACTTTTAATAAAGTATTATCCACATTTTCGCCATGACGTTGGAGCCAGTCAATTATCTCTTGTTTTTTATTGGCCTGCGTCGGCATTTCATCAATTTGTTTGGAGTGATACGTAGCGTTGTCCATAATAATTATCGACGGTTCTTCCAGAGATTGCACCATTTCTTTAAACCATCCTTCGTAAATCTCCGCGTTCATTTCTTCGTGGTAGTCCACTGTCTTCTTGGATTTAAAGGCCAGTAAAGCATCTGACACGAATCCTTTTGTAGACCCTGCATGGCATATGATAAGGCGTTCACCTTTTCCCATTGGCACTGAACTAGTGGAAGCGGCGGTGTCGTCAATCCAGTTCTTAGATACTGTGTGGTTTGCATTTAACCAAGTCTCGTCAGTGAAAATAACATTTGACCAATCTGATATCTTTTTGGCTTCGATTAAAAATTCGCAGCGAGCCATAGCAACGTCATGACGCTCCATCAATATTTTACGTTTGTCCGATTTTTTTATAAGAAAATCCAATTTCTTTCAAAACCAAGCTTAATGACGATTTTTGGCCATGGAACAAACCACATTCACGTAAAGAAACAACAAGTTTTTTAAGTGTTGGAATTTCTTTGCGCAAGATGACGGCGAATAGCGTAAGCGTCGAAGTTGTCAACCGATGTCACACGACGTGGTTGGCGTTTTTTCTTCGGTGTAAGAAGCTTATTTTCCTGCATGCCGCTTGTACCGTAAGCTTCGGTAGTAATTTTTGAAACAGTAGGTCCACTAATTCCTAATGCGGCCGCAACACGCTCTCGCACTTGCGACAGTGGTAATAGCGGGCCACCATTTGATACTCTGCTTCAAAGTAATTACGAACCTTGATCACCAGTTCTCTCGCCCTGCCTTTTCAGAACAGATCCTTTAGGCATTTTGATATTTGACAGCTGGGCAGCAATCAACACGGGGGAACACAAAATACACAACGTAACATATGGATAATGTGAAAAAACTCAGCGAAAAGAAATGTAGTGACTATATAGCACGACCGTCTTGTTGCAAGTGACAGATTAAAACAAACACAAAATGGCGGTGGGCCATTAAGTGTTCCCAGCTTGAAAAAACATATTTGAATGTTTTTGTTGCATTTGTCTTTGTTCAAAACATAATAAATATATATGATCGATATCATTACTTATTCGGTCACAACACTACAACTATCAAATTAGAACTGTCATCGAGAAAATAAAGAAATGGAAAAAGTATAGTTTATTTATTTGTGTGCTGACAGTACACTACTACAAACGCAAAAACTTCTCGAAGCTAATTTATCTGTACTACCAGAATTAACTATTGGGGATTTTGGGCCTCCAATTTTACGGAAAAAGTATATCCTCGAAGCCTGGTTGGTAGGTTTTTCACGATATTTTTCTTCAATTTCAGTGCATAGTAATTGTAATATGTACTTTGCGTTAGAAAAACGGCTAAAACGATGCATGATCCCTGGTCAGGATTAGATTCCACGTGTTTTGGTAGTGTTAGCAACTAAACTAAAATTTTGGTGTGGTTTTTCTCGTACATACTTTGTAATGTTAATAGTTTAGTTAGTTAACCATGAGCTTACGACCCGGCCACGACCTTGAGCTTAGCGCTGAGCAACGCGACAGAGGTTGATGCTTTTTTTTTCAGGGGAAATACTCATGGACTACGAGTTGGACTTCAACCGACTAAAACCTTTCCTGACATCTAATTATCTGCGTCCCTGTTATTAGTCTATCGCAGATAAATTTTTGGCTTCGCCCACTCATCTTATTTTTGTGTTATTATTTTATTGGCATGCATTCGTTTTCCCTATGAGCACTACTCAAAAAGGTCTTGGTGCTGAGTGCGATTACTTGTTGTATGTTTCATGCAACTTAATACTTTTGTTTTTCTTGCGTCGTCTTAACTGTCGCACATAGCGAACAGGTCGTGGTCGGGCTGTTGCAATATGAATTTATGCAGACTACTGAAGCTAGAGTACGAACCGATCATTTGAAAAAGAGATGTGATTTTTGCTCAATAAGTTATTATATTGGTATATATACATTGTTTTTATCCTAAGATGACATATGTAATTTTGTAAAGCGTAAAGTATATCTTTATGCGTGCCATAAAAAATAAATTGGCTGCACTGAAGTTTCTAGCACTTCAGAAAATTAATGTTATTAATGAGACATTATTACGTATTATACTCGATGCCAAATTTTTCAGCTCCGCTTTTGCAGTGCAACATTCCCTATAATATTATTATAAATAAGTTGTGTCTATTGAAATTATGTAACGTACCTATTTTAGATTCTGGTATTCCAGAAGACAACATTAGTCTTAACTAAGAAATAATGACGCAAGAGATTATTATAATATATAATCAAGTCGGAGCCAAACTTGTCCGCTCTGCTCCTGCAGTGCAACTATTAAGATAATAAGATTAAAGACTTTTATTTGTGTGAATCTGTATTTAACACTTTACTTTACATTAGTAATTACACGTAAGGAAGACAAATTTGTACACATGCGTTGTGTCTCGTTGCTTATCTTATTACCCTCTCTGGCTGGCTTATAGTGTTGCCAGTCTATAGAGAATGTTGTCAACCTAAAAGTGGTGGTTTGCACATATGACCGCCACAAGATAATTATGAATATATGAAGAATATCTACTCCACTAGTATTCGATATACGTATTTATACATTTTAAAAAGAAATGGTGATTGATAATAAGTAAGTAGTATCTTTTTGCGATTTTATTAAGGATTCAGTAATACTGGGAGGTTATGGACTTTGAAATTAATATATTTGTATACTATTTACCCGTACTAGTTATATTGTTTGAGTATCATGCTCAGAATAATTAGGTACTAAAGCTATTAGTTATCATCCTAAGGTATCACCGTCGGAACTTGACATGTCCTTTTTTCTCATCGTTACAGCGCAAGTGTTACCAGACAGAAATTTAATAATTTGGAAAATCTATTTTCTTATGACACCTTATTAATGCATTAAAAGTAATATTTTCTAACACTAACATACAAGTCGGTGATTATTTTGTAAGTAAAACCAAGTCAAAACTGACATCATTGGATTACTTTTTTCATGTTACTCCTTTGCAGTTTATACTTGCAGCAATTAAGCAAACGGATGCAGCTTATTCGTTACGTTAGAGACCAGAATGGCAAGACCGTTTGTGTCTGTAATTTTTATTGCATGTAAATATAGTAACTCGGAAACGGCCCACTGCTGGGCATGGGTCTTCCACTTTAAAGGGGCTACAGGTAAATGACGTAATAAATAATCTTCGACCTGAATGATTATAGAATCGTAATCTACAGTTATTAGAATGTTGTGTACTATTTTATATTAAATGGACTGAATAAATGATAAATGGATCAAAAAACTTGTTTCATTCTATTTTATTGTAATGGTGTTCGCGATTAACGTGCGTTCGAACCAGTTTGTGGGTATTTCTGTCCCCTAATTATAATTTTGGAAAAATAATACGAGGAGTAATAAGATCATAGCCCATGTTCAAGACATAAAATATGTTAATTTACAGTGACTAGAAACTAATACTACCCATTTAGAATAATTAGTATTTTTATACGTGACCATTGCAATAACTTCCTTTCCAATATGGCTTCCTTTGCCTTTAATTTCGCCTACATTTTCACATCTATAATCCAACGTAAACCAGTCTTTAACAGCCCACTAAAATTGAAGACATGTCATTTTTCTTTCACGCTTAACGCTACGTTGTTTTTTAATTAATTGAACCTTTATGGTAAAAAAATGTGTATACTGTAAATTACTTTAAATGATCACGAGTAACATGTCATAAATAACTTTAGTTGGGTATCTCGCGCACATCACCAAAATGAGACCAATTAATAATTTTCGCTAATCTATATGATTAGCGAAAACAGCTCAAAACTAACATCCATAAGCGCCTAAACCAAGATTTGAATTTTCCATTACTCAGCAAATTTAAAAAAAAACCGCAGACAGGTTTACGTATGCGCCGTATGAGAAGACTTGACGAAGTTTACCGAATGCTGCCCAGCCCAACTGAATCCTCCTATTGGCTTCCCCCTCGAAGTTGTGCCTGCCGACCTGTATGTTCTGTCCAAGGTAGACATATTCCTGCACAGCTTCCAGAGGGACGCCATCGACGTTTACCGGTCTCGGCATGACGTGTTCATTGAACATGACTTTCGTCTTGTCCAAATTCATGCCGAGACCGACCCGTCGGGAAGATTCATTTAAACTGCCCAGCATTTCGGCAAGTTCCTCCAAAGTCTCTGCAAAGACCACGATATCGTCGGCGAAACGGAGGTGAGAAATGCGCTCGCCGTTGATGTTAATGCCCCGTCCAGCCCAGTCCAGAGTTTTGAAGACATCCTCCATCGCGTTGGTGAACAGTTTCGGGGAAATCACATCCCCCTGTCTCACCCCGCGATGTAGGGGTATAGGCTTCGCCCTCCGGTCCTGTATCTGGACGGTCATCGTTGCGGCGTCATACAGGCATCTCAGCACCTCAATGTATCGCCAATCAATACGACATCTTTGCAAAGACTCCAGAACAGCCCAAGTTTCGATGGAGTCGAAGGCTTTCTCGTAGTCCACGAATGCCATACACAGCGGCTGATTATACTCTTCGGTCTTTTGTATAATCTGCCGAACAGTATGGATGTGGTCTACGGTGCTGTAGCCTTTTCGAAACCCGGCCTGCTCCGGTGGTTGGAACTCATCAAGTCTTCTGGCGAGACGATTCGTGACGACCCTCGAAAACAACTTATAGACGTGGCTCAAGAGTGAGATTGGCCTATAGTTTTTCAAGAGAGTGTTATCACCCTTCTTGAAAAACAAGACCACCACACTCCTGCTCCACGCCTTCGGCACAGTGCCCCGGTGGATAACGGAATTGAAGAGCTCAACCAAGGCCTTGAGGATTGGCATTCCTCCTGCCTTAAGGAGCTCAGTTGTAATTCCGTCATCCCCCGGAGCCTTGCCATTTTTAAGTTGCCCGAGAGCCGCACTAATCTCGTCCACGTCGACCTCCGGGATGTCCTCCGTATAATGGCGCGTGAGTGGCGCACGTGGATCTTCGTTGCTTTGCGTCGCAGGCTTCTTCGCCCGCGAAGAATACAGTAGCCCGTAGAACTTTTCTACCTCCGTCAGGATCTCAGAGCGAGACGTAAGCTCTCTGCCATCCGCTGTCCTCAGCTTTGCAATGTGGCTCCTCCCCAAGCTTCTTGAGAAAACTTTGGACCCCCTGTTCTGCTCTATAGCCGCCTCAATGGCACGCGTTTTAGAGCAGCGGAGGTCCCGCCTAACAAGTTTTCTTATTTTCTTGGAGAGGGCCCGATGCTCTGGCGAGGCAAACAAAGCGGGTGGCATTTCACGTCTCGTCTTCATGAGATCCAGAGTTTCGGTAGAAAGTTCGGACCGTCTGTTTCTTCGTACAGGCGGAAAATGCCTACGACCCAAATCCTGCAACGTCTTCACCACGTTGTCGGTTATCTCGTCAACATCGCCTGTGGTTTCCAGCGATTCGAACCGATTGCGAAGTTCCAGCTGGAACTGTTCGGACCCGTGGATCATTTGGGGCGGCGTGGGTCGGAGAGTAGATTTCACCAGGCGGAGTCTTTCAGCCTTAAAATTGATATTTAGAGTGCCTCGTACAAGTCGGTGGTCGCTACCGGTATTGAACCTGTTGACCACTGAGACATCTCTAAATATATGCTTCTTATCCGCCATTATGAAATCTATCTCGTTCCTCGTCACAGTGTCGGGGCTCTGCCAGGTCCATCTCCTCTGGGGCTTCTTCTTGTAGAAGGAATTCATCAAGAAGAGCCCCTGCATTTCTAGGAAGTTGACCAGCATTTGCCCCCTGTGATTTCGGCGCCCCAATCCATAGGGTCCGATTATCGGTTCGTCGCATTTTTGTACTCCCACTTTGGCGTTGAAGTCCCCCATAACAACGTTGTAGTGTGCGGAGGTTGTGCCATGTATGGCTTTAGTAATGTCGTCATACATGGCCTCAACCTCTTCGTCAGAGTGTGCCGAGGTCGGCGCATATACCTGTACAACCTTCAGGGAATACCTGTTGGTGAGTTTGAGTACTAGGTACGCTACCCTGTTCGACACACTGTTGACTTCCACAACGTTGTTAACGAGGGTCTTGTTCACGAGAAAACCGACACCACCCTGGGAGGCCCTGTCACCTTCCCGGAAGTAGAGTAAGTGACCAGACTCTAGGGTTATCGTATCCTCACCCTCTCTTCGGACTTCTGATAACCCTAGGATGTGCCAGTTAATTCGACTTAGCTCTACTTCCAGTTCTGTGAGGTGACTGTCCAGCCTAATCGTCCGTCCGTTATACGTCGCCAAGGTCAATTTTGTGAGTTGGCAGCCTCCCGTAACCCGGAGACTGTTAGCACCCTCCACCCCGCCGTTACCGCGACCGCTGCCGTAGCCGGGAATAGCGGGGTCACCGGGAACTGAGGGCCATTTTCTGTGGTGCTTTTTCATTGGGGGTTAAATGCCATAGTTACCACGCTTGGCATGCGGGTTGGTAACCGCAGTGCCGGTCTATTTGCACCGGAGACGCTGCTGCCCGTCTCCGACCTGGGGATTTCTATAGGCCGGCTTTCTTGCGATGGTTATACCGCCATCGATCGGTCGCCAGAGCCTCGTTTGCTGACCGCAGGGGGTACCGCGGGCAGGTGAGGTTGACAATTGATTACATATTAATTGTTTGCCTCTTAGTAACTTAGCATCTTACTTTTTGTACGAGTGTGCATATCATGTCATACGTATGTATTTACAAGTAAAATGATTCAAATAGCGCAAAAATTGTTTAAATTGCAATTAAAATTATTTCTATCATGTTTGAAAATTAAAATAATGTTAGAATTTATTGTATGTAACATGTGTCCGCATCCCTATTAAATAGTTCAGTTAGGTATAAGAAAAGCGGGAATTTATTGAAGATTAGAAGAAGTCTACTTATTAAGAATGAAAACGACACACGACCGGTTCCTATATCGTACTGACCGTCCATTTGCCCTACTATCGGTAAAATTTTTACATAAGCCTCATACAAGTTATGTCAAAATTCAACTGATGGTAAGACAAAAGAACGGTCCGTAAGATATAGGAACCGGCCATTAGTAAAAATGCGACCGATACTAAACCCTGTATGACTAGACGCCGCTACATTCTTGCTAGACGTCAATATAATAAAGCGAATTTGGACGTCTTACATATATACAAACATATTGTCACGCCTGTTTCTCATTGCGGTAGGTAGAGACGATGGATTTCTACCTGCTACGATCCTGACAAACACTTTTCGCTTTATCAACTTTCAATAATCTCTTCTTACATATAGAGCCGCTTTGACATGTCTCAGGGGTACCTATGCATTATGCGGTTAGCCGCGATGCGGCTGACCGTAATCTAATATTTGTACGAGAAAGTCGTTTTTATACGCACTGCAATGCGGCTACCGGCCGACCGCTCCGCTTGTTCTGAGCGCTGCGGCCCGACTGACGGCCAGCCGGACTGTTGCCCTACACACTACGCGGATAGTGCTAGCTTGCGGTTGCCCGCCAGTACGGTGAACGTGTTTATCGACGCTAGCGCATTAACTGGATTTCGATAAAAAAAAAATATTATTGAAATTCAAAATAGGCCAGCAATCTGGAACACAAATTCCGCAGAATATTCGTATAAAAATTACCATCTTGGAAATGAGTCGACTCAACCGCAAACCACGACGGTTTCTAACCGCAGATTCCGGTTCGCGGGTTGCGGCTATCCGCCACCCGGCTAACCGCAAGCGCAACCGCGTCCTGCGGTCAGCTGCACGGCTGAACGTATTCCGGCTAACCGCGTAGTGCTTAGGTGTCCTTATTATTTAAAATCTATTTTTTGGATCAAATCAATAATTTCAAGTTTTTACTTATACATTCCTTTTGAATTCCTGGCTGGTTG
This sequence comes from Dendrolimus kikuchii, assembly GCA_019925095.2. Classification (NCBI taxonomy): domain Eukaryota; kingdom Metazoa; phylum Arthropoda; class Insecta; order Lepidoptera; family Lasiocampidae; genus Dendrolimus; species Dendrolimus kikuchii. Next base: position 10,327,289 of record CM034398.1, on the reverse strand, counting down.
TTTATAACAATAATATCGCTTATATGTTTACATTATGGCTACTTCAACGGCAGCAAGCAGGAAATTGGCAGCGAGATTATGTAAACGCAACTTATTTGAATGTTTGATACTTGATCTGTCCGTTTCCCTCTCCAATTTCCTGCTTGCGGTTGTGTGGAAATGGGCATAATGTAAACGAAGGGTGAAATAATAAAACGCAAGAAAGAATTACCTGTAGTGACATCTGATAGTCGTATCATATTTAGGAGCTTTTTTAGTCTTACGTGTTTTATCAGACATTTGTTATTTTTATAATTCTATATTCCCATTATATTAATGTACTCAGTAAATAGTGTTCTTCTTCCATGGAACCACACTGCCAAGTTTGCATTTTTTTGTGTCGCAAACTTTTTTTTAAATAGCTTCATATTACAATGTAACATTAGCCTCCAATTCAAATAAAATACTGCATATACCGTAGTGAATTTGTAAAAGGACCTTATATTGAACTTTGTTATAAAAAAGGAAATACAATTAGTAGTCATCGGCATATAAAATACTGAATGATGAATGACCCATTATTTTAAAAGTGAAAGTGGCTTTGTTTTTACATTTGTTTTTTTATTCACGGGCTTCGAGAAGAATTGAATTACATACAATTGGGTACAGGTAAATTAGCTTCGAGATGTTTTTGGGCTTGTAGTAGTGTACTGTCAGCACATAAATAAATAAATAATTTTTATAGGCAGATACTTAATATGAAACTAATAATAATAAATTATATGAAGGGTGAGCCCTGATAGGGTGGAGGAGCGAGATGGAATGCTCCTCCGACTCAAAGGAAGATCTTCCAGCGAGGCTAATGTTGTTCCTCGCAGACCTAGACCCATCTGTTATAGTTGAAAATTTGTGTATATTCTTTGTAAGTTTCGGAAAACGTTTGTGACATCAATTATTGCACAGTACCATCTATTGTCTTGTAAGTGTTCCACTACAGATATTAAAATAATAAATATTAAACATAATTTTTAATACTAAATTTCAAGTTTACAATTCCTGTAAATACTGATACAAACGCAAAAACTTCTCGAAGCTAATTTACCTGTACATATATATGTATTCTCGATGGCGATGTTGAAGATAGGATAATTTTTAACAAGAAAAATGAGATATTTGGGGATAAGACTTGAAATTCACGCGAGGGAATCGAAACGAATTAATTATTATTACGAAGGTGATGTCAGGAGCCTTAAGAACAGACGAGCTTGCATGACAAGAGTTATGAATGTCAAAGAGGCAAGTGAGGTGTGTAAGAATAAGCCTAAATGGCACGCTGTTGTTCGTGCCTACCCCGCAAGGGAACTGGCGTGAAGTTATGTATGTATGCATGTATGTACGAAATATGTATGACATTTGCGTACTTTCCATACGGGGTTAATTATTAATTACGTTTACACCAATAAATAGAGTAGCTTTAGTACTAACAGCGAGGCCACGAAAAAAGCCTTAGTATGTACTAAATCAATTATTGCAACAAGTTGTATAGTAGCCTAATAAATGAAATTGAAACATTTAACAATTTTATTCTAAGATATGTAAATAGTCATGTCAACATATTTTTTATCGATAAAGCGTTGATTTGAAGCCTAGTTAATACATTGCTAGCGAAAATTAGTAAAAAAAAAATAGTTAAGTGGCTAAATTATACACTCAATTGAATATTCATTAGATAATAATATTTTCTTAAGTTTTCGCGAATTGTATACATAATAAAACTACGTTTTCGTTTCGTTTTCACTCGTTGACACTTGACATCTTTGTCTTCCGTGATCACGGCCACTGAAAAGTGGCCGAAACGTCGGAAAAACCAAAATCAAACAAAATTACCGCGCTTAAAACCGTTAAAACGTAGTTTTATTATTCATTAGATAATTTTAAAATGAAAGAGTGTTAATATTACATTTTGGTCAATTATGTCAAAAATTGTTTAAATAATAGTATTAGATTGTTAATATTTGCAACTGCAGAATAAACGTTATGTTAAATAGTTAAAGCAACTATGGATTTAGATTTACAGTTTAGGTTTCCTAGGGAATGTGTTCAAAGAAAATACTTTTATCAGATTTTCAAGCCAGTTACAGTTTCAACAATTCAAAACCGTTATTTTATTTAACGACTAACAACCTAACTTTACAAAGCACAGGTCCGCCACAAAATCAAGATGGAAGCCTTAGCATTTTACAATAATCTAAGTCATATTTACATAAAATAAAGTAGTTATTAAAATACATTACTAAGTATAATCTCAATAGCAATATTAAAAATTTAAGCTAGTTAGGTGCACTGCTGTGATGGTGCTTTGCTTTGAGTTGTGATGAAAAGTGTATTAGAATTGGCCAGTGATATAAAGAAACCCCACAGAAGCTCAAGTAAGAAGTACGTAAATTTACCTAACATTCCAGCCATAATACGGTTTGCGAGTGGTGGCGCCATTGTGGTGGGCATAACTCTGTCCATAATTCTTGTTCTGAGATGGCGGCTGATATCCTGACGGATAAGTTTGGGTATTAGCACTCCTAGAATTCGAACTGTATGATGAGTAATTTGGATTCTCCTGTATGGGACGAGTATTCAAGACGCTGTTCAGACCGCCGCCTTTGTTAATATTGTCGAAAAGTGTGCTAACAAAACTGGAGATAGGGTTGGCTCCATTAGGATTGGTGCCACCGGAGCTGGTGCCTCCGCCCCTGGCATAATTGCCTATCGTGTTGAATATGCTACCAAGGGGGTTTTGGTTGCTGCCACTTCCTCCGTAACCTCCCGAAGGGTTTGACCCGCCATAGGGATTACCTCCGTATGGGCTGTGACCTCCTGTGTTTGAGCCTCCGTATGGGGAGCTTCCTCCATATGGTGAACTACCTCCATAAGGAGAACTTCCTCCGTTTGAGGAACTGCCACCGTAGGGAGAACTACCTCCGTAAGGAGAACTTCCTCCGTTTGAGGAACTGCCACCGTAGGGAGAACTACCTCCATAAGGAGAACTTCCTCCGTTTGAGGGACTGCCACCGTATGGAGAACTACCTCCGTAAGGTGAGCTTCCACCGTACGGGGAGCTCCCGCCATAAGGCGAACTTCCACCCGAATGACCTCCATAAGGTGAATTATTTCCGTATGGCGAACTGCCGCCGCCAGGTGGCGCGGGTGGGTTGTAATTAGGGGGAGAGTCGAAATCCCTCGTTGGCGTTTGAGGCTTAGGCGCTGGTGCTGGTGCTGCCGGCTCTGACGGTTGTGAATGTGATCCTGAAAACGAAATTAAATGTTCATACATTCATTTTGGAATCAACCTGTGTTTGTTTGTAAAAACTTACACGCGTATTTAATAGTGTATTTTTTAAATATTTTTTACAATATTATACTGTAAACAAACTAAGATTTGCAATAGTACTACTATTCTGTCAAAAAGTACCGGGAAAAGATCAATAATACACAAAATGTTATTTATTCATTCAAATTTATTTTATCACCTTTAACGTATGCTCCTTCAGAAACGATACACTTACGCCAACGAATAATCCAATCAATCAAAACATTTTTTAAACGCTTTTTCCGGAATTGAGTTTATAGTCCAAGATCCTAGTCACCCCAGACTTACGTGATTTTAGGAAAGATGAAATTTTTAGGATCGGTAGTTTAAGATAACCTTAGAAAGGAATGCATACTCGTTAAACTGAAAGCGGGGCCGTTTCACAGGTAGCAGGTATCAAAGGTGGAAAAAACCATGCTAACTTACGTCAAAGTAGCAAGACTAGTTTTTACATATGGCATGTATGATATTGTTATAAACAAAGATATACAATTGCCAGACACTTCCTGTGGGCAATAACTTTTGACAAACACTTTTAGCGAATATAGGTAAGTCGTGATGGTGCTACAATTAGTCGTCGAGTACATCTATATTCTGTTGGAAGGGTGTAGAATATACAGCATGTTTCAGCCCACGGAACACCTAAATAAATGGGTGAAAGGGCATAACACTAGCGTACGTTTCAAATATTTTTTTTTTTTTTTTAATTTAGTTTTAGAGTTATGACCGTTTAAACTTTCACTTCTTATCATCATAATTTCGCATAAAACTAGGTCGAACATGTACAGTAAAAGATTTTAAATCGAACATATTTTTTTCTTTTCAAATTTATTCATACGGTATGGAAAACCGCTTGAAAACTAACTTAGCAGCGACGTACTTTTGATAGGATCCCCCTTAATAATGTTTACAAATCGTTGAGGTCACGAACTGTCAGCTGAACTTTATAAACAAATACAGTTAAACAGGTATGTATGTACTCGGGCGAAAAAACTCAACAATAACACGAGAGGATTAATACAAATCAATCATATACTTTTGAACAGTTCGTAATTTATTCCATTTGCAAGTAAAATTAATGAATTGAACTAAACAACCAAATAAAATTAAGCGATTAAAAACAACTTTAACGTATTTAACAAATAAAAAAAGTCCAAAATCGTCGTCGAATTTGGATCTGTTTCATAACAAAAGCCGACTTTCGGTAAGCCGGATGCGCGGTTGCTTTACGGAGTGTTTTACTCGAACCTACGAAGGTTGTTCCAATTCAATTTAAAATAAGACAGAAGACAAGAAACGGAAAGAAAACTAAACTTTATGTGCAGCTATTAAAGTTCCTTTTGAGAAAATCCGTAAACATTAAATTGACATTAATACTTTTAGTAATCGGCAGTACTAGACTTGCGGCATTTTTAAAAGGAATAACTAAATTATCTGTGTTAGGCGGCATTATTAAAGGGCAACGAACTTACCAAATGTTTTATGCAAAGTTCAATCATTCTTAGTGTACAATGCTAAGGAGAAGCACAACGAAATATTTTGTTTACTCCTGTATCTTTGTTATTATTAAATAATAAAATTATAATGCATCTTAATTAAGATATATTCCCAGTATACTATAACGGTTTCGAGCAGGTGTTCCGTTTGCTGAAATACTTGCTGTATTATAATTAATTCTAATCGGCAAACAAACACACATATTGTATATCCCCAAATTAAGCATATTACGCTTGTGTTATAGGGTAATATACAAAGGACTACTCTAGGGCCGATCCCAGACACCCAGACCATAGTAAATAACGGAGAAAATACGTTTCCGAAATTTACTATACCAGGAATCGAACCCGGAACCTCTGCGTTGCAGTGAGGTAGGCCGGCAAAGGCTTAGACCGCTCAACCACAGAGGCCGTAATTCCAGTAGAGGTTAAAACAATTTCACATGTCAAATTAAATACAAAATCTATCCGCATTATATTATTTTCAGATGAAAGCTCTCGAGCAAAAAATTATTATCTTACACATAGTGATACTAGCAAGTCCTTTCACATTATTTTCAATGTCGCGATCATAAAGGATTGCGCAAACGCCTATTTTTGACAAATTAGTAAATGACATCATGAAATCAGAAAGCAAACGAAGTTACTACCATGTTTGCACTTAAATATCACTATCAAGGACTTTGATAAAAACCTTAAGAGATTATAGAATGGAAGTTTAAAGTTTGCATTATATTACAATGCTTAGTTACCAATACAGTAAGTACTTTTTGTGAGCAGGCCGTATTAAAAGGTTTTTAAAAAGATGATGATTTCAGAAGCCTAGATGGCTTCTTATTCGATTGAATCCTAGTTGTGTTCTAATTGAGATTGAACCCTATTTGCGTTACTTTACTTCGACTGATTTTTCTTGACTGGTAATAATAGTGTCTTAAACGATTTCGGTTATAAAGATCGCCATGTAATATGGTTATTCAAACCGTAACTTTCGGACCGGTCGTGTGTTTGTATGTGGCTTACATAACCTGTGTTAGCCAGAAATACGTAAACACACATTGGATAGGTCAAAAGGCCATTATAATAATACGAGGGCAGGCCTTTTTCACACAGTATCTATCTTCAAACTCTTTTATTCGCTTCTCATCAAAGCTCTCGACTGGTATTAAGTATGGTGGACAAGGGTTAATTATTGTAGCATACTTTTTAGCATAAGAAATGAAAGTTTTACATGGGCGAAGATATGGTAAAATCGCAAGTAAATAAATAAAATTTTGAAAAACTCACCCTCTACTTGAGACTTCTTTTTACACGTAGGATAAGTGCCACAATTGGATGTGTGGCCTAACGAGCACGGGTCTTCGGCCAGCACGCAGACTTCGCTGTTGAGACATCCTATATCTTTGCATGTACGGCCGTATTCTGTAGAAGACATGAACATGGTGAAAAAATTACAATCTTTATAGTTTCATTTAAATCAATAAAACTACAAGAGAAGTATATTATGCCCACTTCCTAGGCATTGATAACCGCGCTGTCCATTTCCCTCGTATTTTCCTGCTTGCTGAGGTTGATATGTGGCTATATACATACATACATACATACATAACTTCACGCCAGTTCCCTTGCGGGGTAGGCACGAACAACAGAGCGCCATTTAGGCTATATATATATATATATATATAGAGAGAGAGAGAGAGAGAGATAATAAGATTGATGGATGTTGGGGTGCGGATGAGTGATCTAGTTGTAAGCACCTTGCTTTATGCGGATGATGCCGTGCTTTTAGCCGAATCGCCATCAGAAATGCAAACACTAGTCACAATGATGAAAGATGACTGTCAGGCGAGAGGCTTACATTTGAATGCGAAGAAAACGAAGGTTATGGTGTTTGAAAGAGCAGAAACCAGAACGAATGCAAGGATAATGGTCGATGATGTTATGCTGGAGCAAGTGAATGAGTTTGTATATCTTGGATGTGCTTTTAGTAGGGATGGAAGGTACACCGCTGATATAGAAAGCAGAGTGAATTTGGGGAATAGTGTGAATGGAGCGTTAGGTAAACTTCTAGGCGCTAAGAACCTCAGCCAGAAGGCCCAGCTTGCCATACACAACGCGATACTGGTACCTACGCTCACGTATGGAAGCGAGAGTTGGGTATGGAAGAGAGAGCATGAAAGTAGAGTAAACGCGGTCGAGATGCGAGCACTGCGCAAAATCTGCGGAGTGACTCTCGCGGACCGCGTTCGTAATACCGAAGTAAGAAAGAGAGTTGGTCTGAAAGAGTGTCGGGGTGAAAGTAAGGAAAGGAATGCTCCGGTGGTTCGGGCATGTGGAAAGAATGCATGATGAAAGAATGACTAAACAGATATACAATGCAAAAGTGGATGGATGCAGAAGTCGTGGAAGGCCACGACACACCTTCCATGATCAATTGGATCGTGTACTAGCAGGAGATGATGTCAGGAGCCTTAAGAACAGAGGAGCGTGCATGACAAGAGCTATGAATGTCAAAGAAGCGAGTGAGGTGTGTAAGAATAAGCCTGAATGGCGCTCTGTTGCTCGTGCCTACCCCGCAAGGGAACTGGCGTGAAGTCATGTATGTATGTATGTACCAAATTGACAGATAAATCGACGGGTTAGTATCGTTTCGTCTAAGATGTAAGTGATCTATGTAGCAATTCGTCTAAATACCAATTGGTCATTATATTACTATTAAACCGTCTTAAAAGTAGTTCGTCTCATTAGTGTTTCATCCAGAACGCAACAGTCTATCTTAATAAAATAAATTCTAAACCTTAATCCAAATTAATGAAAAAACATTGTTTGTCAACATGCCTATATTAAACACTAATAATTATACCCCTTTTCTTTTATTTCTAACCTGTTAACTTCCAGAACCAACAGTTTTTAGAAGAAGATGCAATTTTTATCACATGTTAACGGATTAACGATTAACGTTAACTTCCGTTAAATTTTCTGAAATGTAACGCTTTAACTTTTAACGAAGTTAACTTTTTCCGTAACGGATTAGCGATTAACAAAGTTAACTAATTGATTAACGATGCCCAGCTATGTATATATATATATATATATATATATATATATATATATATATATATATATATATATATATATATAATATATATAATATATATAATATATATATATATATATATATACTTAGTCTGGCCATAAATACTGTTACAATTAAAAATAAACAAAATATTACATTTGAATTTGGAATCTGTCATTTTTATGATTGTTCATTGTGTTTTCTCATTTTGGCGCCAATACGTTGTAAAACATTTTGCGATATTAAAATGGAGTGGGGCGATAAAGAGAACCGAATCGCTGTGATTGCATTACACAAAGTAGGTATGGAGCCAAATGCAATTTTTAAAACTCCATACGCTTGGTATTAGTCAAATGTTTGTGTATCGGGCTATTAATAGGTACAATGAGACCTCTGTTTGTGACAGAAAAGATCTGGCCGTCCACGTAGTGTTCGTACGAAAAAGGTGGTCAAAGCAGTAAGGGAAAGAATTCGAAGAAATCCTGTCCGAAAGCAAAAGATTTTATCTAGGGAGATGAAGATATCACCTAGAACCATGTCGCGTATTTTAAAAGATGACTTAGGACTTGCAGCCTATAAAAGACGAACTGGTCATTTCTTTACTCTTAATTTAAAAAATAATAGGGTGGTAAAATCGAAACAACTACTGAAGCGGTACGCAAAGGGAGGTCACCGAAAATTTTTGTTTACGGATGAGATCATTTTTACAATTGAGCAACATTTTAACAAACAAAATGACCGTATTTATGCTCAAAGCTCTAAGGAAGCTTCTCAATTAGTCGACAGAGTGCAACGTGGGCGTTATCCGTCTTCAGTGATGGTTTGGTGGGGTGTTAGCTATGAAGGAGTGACTGAGCCATATTTTTGTGAAAAAGGTATCAAAACATCAGCACAAGTGTATCAAGATACCATTCTTGAGAAGGTAGTTAAGACCCTTAACAACACCATGTTCAATAACCAAGAACGGTCCTTCCTGCAAGACTCGGCGCCGGGTCATAAACCTCGGTCGGTCCACGGAGTCTTGGTTGAAAACGAACGTTTCCGACTTCATCAGAGCTGAAGACTTGCCGTCGTCTAGTCCCGATCTTAATCCGCTGGATTATGATTTATGGTCAGTTTTAGAGAGTACGGCTTGCTCTAAATGTCATGATAATTTGGAGTCCCTAAAACAATCCATACAATTGGCAGTGAAGAATTTTCCCATGGAAAGAGTGCGTGCTTCTATTCATAACTGGCGTCAACGTTTAAAGGACTGTATTGTATTTAGCCAATGGAGACCACTTCGAATAAGCTTTATATATTTTAAATTGTTTTATATTTATGTATTAAACTAACATACTGTAAAATTTATAAATGTTATTTGCAATAGAAAAAAATATATTTCTTTGTTACAATATTTATGGCAAGACTATGTATATATAAAGCGTCTAAATGTGTTTGAAAAAAAGAATAGTATTAATTTTCTTTTAATCAATATTGTAGTTGTAGGATATTGATTATTTTTAATAAAAAAATTGTTACAGAAAATTTCTTACAATTATCAAAAAGGAAATTTCTATATCCCTATTAATTATATTCTAGTCTATTAATATTACAAATGCAAAAGTAACTCCTTGTTCCGTTTTCACGGAAAAACTACTGGACCGATTTGGCTGAAACTCAGTAATATGTATATTTTCGATGCCGAGGATGAACATAGGATACTTTTTATCCCGAAAAATGGGATAGATTAATGTAAAGGTTATCCCAGAGAGTAGGATAAGTTTTTTGTGAGTTGCCATTTTAGTTAATTTGGTCACTTTGGCTATTTAAGCAATTTTGTTCATTTTGAGATTTTGGTCATAAAATATAATAAACGTAACACGTTTATTATATTTTATGACCAATAATATCTCAAAATGAACAAAACTTTAACATTTATTAATACAGAAATCGTATAACTACATTTAAATAGAAGAAATCCTACCTTGATTTAATATAATTCTCGTAAATAATGTTAAAATCGTTTCAAGTCCGTTCCTCTTCAACAATAAAAGGGATTTACTCCGGCAAAAACGTGTTTGAAAATGGAAAAAGTCCATAATATCGTATGAATAAATATTTTATTCCGCTGTGTCTACGAGAATCCTGCCCTTTTTATAACCCAAAAGGCGTGACCGGATAAGAATTCGGTTGTAAGGGAATAGGGATCATTTTGCATATACAAGATTATATACTTAGATTGCGGGCTCCCGTCGTCTTCGAGAGTCAATATCACACGTAATAAAAGCCAACCGAAGCGGGAACTTTTTTCCAATGAATTGTTTTCCACTACATAAGGTTTACGCCATTACCCAACATTATTGTAATATGTTTTTACATTTCCACATTTCAACTTGTATACATTTATAGAACCAATAGGTCGACATCTGTGAAACGTATAATAAACAGGTGTTTTTGATTTATAAGTTTTCTTTGTGATGATATTTTTATAGCTTTCGTAGGCATTTAAAAAAAATGTTATGCTCTTTCATCTTTATAATCAATAACTTTCAAGATATCAGTACATAAAAGTAAAGTTTTAAATTTCAAAACGGTTTGATACATGTTTCGTAGACTAGTTTTTGAGATAAATTGAATATGGGGTATTTTCGCTAAAATGGGTTTTGTAGGCAAATGACAAAAGCGTTCAGAGCACCTCTATGAAATTTTTTTCTGGGTAGGACCATGGAAAAAGAATAAATACGAGGGTAAATCAAAATGTTCTTGCAATCAATATTAAAAAATGTATAAATCTAAACAAAAATATTTTATTTTTCTACTTAATCTCTCTCCAATGCAATACATGTACAATGACGCGTTTCTAACGTCCTTATTCCTTGCGAAAAATATTGTTTTTCTTGAGTTCGTGTTATCGTGAAATTTAGTTCCAAGAAATTCCTCTTTTAATTTTGGGAATATGTGAAAATCACTAGGGGCTAAGTCCGGAGAATATGTTGGGTGGTGAAGGAAATTGAAGCCAGCACAGCTGTTTGCGTTGAGCGCAACTTCCGAATGAAGAGCGGAAGCGTTATCGTGACGAAACAACATACCCAATGACTATTTTCCACGTTTTTCTTTAATGGCTTTACGCACTTTCGGAATTAAATTTGCATAATTGGGTCCAGTAAGCGTCTGGCCTTTTGGCATGTATACAATAAAAAGGATTGCTTCACTATCCCAAGACACTGAGGCCATAACTTTGTCAGTGGTAGGAGTAACTCGAAAATTTGTAATGGATTTTATGTTCGACATAGTGGACCCATGTTTGAACCATGGTGACAAGGCGATGGCAAAAATTATCCGACACGCTAGAAAATTTCGAGATTACGCTTAGAAACGTCGCTTTTTGTTTTTGTCGGTTAATATTTGAGTCACTCACATTGCCGACACTTTTTTGAGCCCCACTGAATGAATGAAAATAGATTGAACGCTACCAAAAGATATATTTAGGATCTCATCTATATATTTTATATTCTTCTGTCTTCCAAAACCAGAATCTCAACCTTTTTTGACATTTTCTTCCGTAACGGAGGTTGAAGGTCGATCATAACACGGGTCATTTTTACAGCTTAATCTACCTCTTTTAAATTCAGCCACCCAATAAACAACCTTAGAATTGGGTACAGCATCATTCGCTAATGTCTGCTGAATGTCCGAAAAAAATTTCTTTGGTAGACAATTTTTCAAGCTGAGATATTTTATCTATAATTTTGCGTTTTTAGCAACTCGTTGCACAAGACAATTTATTACGTGCGAACGAACTGAGAACAACAAGTGACAGTTGGCATAAATATTATTTAATTTTTAGGAGTCCACCTGCATCTGGGGATGCGGTGAAACTAAACTTCTCTTGACGAAGTGAGTTTGCCCTGCTTCCCGGGGCACTCTAAGGCCTTGAAGTGCGAAAAATTATGGTCGTAACTACGTTCTAAGCCTCATGATCATCTTACCACAGGGGCGAGCACATGGGAGACAGGTTTAGAATTAGGGGAGTATTGTTTTGGGAACGACATTACCAACTAAATCTCCACACATGCGGGCGGCGCTTAATCTCGCCGCTAAGGTCTAACCCCCACAACGGACCCGGTAATGTACGAAACGTATTACCCCCTGCTTCAATAAAAAAAATATATTGTATAATTACTCTTTTATTAGAATATCGAACTTCTCCCTAAAAGGTTTTATATATACACTAGCTGTGCCCGCGACGTCATCCGCGTGGAATTTGCTTTCAAAACCCTCCGATTTTGAAACATTCTTCATTGGTGCTCCGCTCCTATTGGTCTTAGCGTGATGATATAGCCTTCCTCGATAAATGGGCTATCCAACACTGAAAGAATTTTTCAAATCGGACCCCCGGGTCCTGAGATTAGCGCGTTTAAACAAACAAACAAACTTTTCAGCTTTATAATATTAAGTATAGATTTAAAATATAAAAAGCTTATTCGAAGTGGTTTTATATTAGCGCGTTCAATCAAACAATATAGTAGTATATTTGGCTACAACACTAATACTTACATTTTATATATCGCGATATCTTTTGAATGAAACTTTCGAATTGTATAATTCAAAAAGTTCTAAAAAGGTATTGAATTCTTCTTGAATATGGAGTAATTTATTTTGATAAGGATTAATACCAAGGTACAAAATAAAGAGTTTTTGAAGCGACGGCATTTTAATTATTTAGAAAAATAAAAGAAAACACTTATTGTGAGATAACTACAACAGTTAGACATATGGTTACGCGATATTTTTTGTAGACAATTATATGTTCTGCAAAGTACATTGTTTTGTTTTATAATCAATAGTTTTCGCAGCACACGCCGTGTAAAGATTTTTTCGGGTCATTTTTTACACCTTGGGTTACATTATTGAACTTTTAGTAAGGATCCCTAATTTTTTTTGAAAATATAATATAGCCTATAGCCTTCTTCGATAAATGTACTATTCAAAACTGAAAGTATTTTTCAAATCGGACCCGCGGCTCCTGAGATTAGCGCGTTTAAACAAACAAACAAACTCTTCAGCTTTATAATATTAAGTATAGATTTAAAATATAAAAAGCTTATTTGAAGTGGTCTCCATTGGCTGCAATACAGTCCTTTAAACGTTTAGGCCAGTTATGAATAGAAGCACGCACTCTTTCCATGGGAAAATTCTTCACTGCCAATCGTATGGATTGTTTTAGGGACTCCAAATTATCATGGCGTTTAGAGCAAGCCGTACTCTCTAAAACTGACCATAAATCATAATCCAGTGGATTAAGATCGGGACTAGACGACGGCAAGTTCCAGCTCTGATGAAGTCCGAAACGTTCGTTTCCAACCAAGACTGCCTGGACCGAGCTTTATGACTCGGCGCCGAGTCTTGCTGGAAGGACCATTCTTGGTTATTGAACATGGTGTTGTTAAGGGGCTTAACTACCTTCTCAAGAATGGTATCTTGATGCACTTGTGCCGATGTTTTGATACCTTTTTCACAAAAATATGGCTCAGTCTCTTCTTCATAGCTAACACCCCACCAAACCATCACTGAAGACGGATAATGCCCACGTTGCACTCTGTCGACTAATTGAGAAGCTTGCTTAGAGCTTTGAGCATAAATACGGTCATTTTGTTTGTTAAAATGTTGGTCAATTGTAAAAATTTTCTCATCCGTAAACAAAATTTTTCGGTGACCTCTCTTTGGGTTCCGCTTCAGTAGTTGTTTCGATTTTACCACCCTATTATTTTTTAAATTAAGAGTAAAGAAATGACCAGTTCGTCTCTTATAGGCTGCAAGTCCTAAGTCATCTTTTAAAATACGCGACATGGTTCTAGGTGATATCTTCATCTCCCGAGATGAAATCTTTTGCTTTCGGACAGGTTTTCTTCGAATTCTTTCCTTTACTGCTTTGACCACCTTTTTCGTACGAACACTACGTGAACGTCCAGATCTTTTCTGTCACAAACAGAGGTCTCATTGTACTTATTAATAGCCCGGTACACAAAAATTTGACTAATACGAAGCGTATGGAGAGTTTTAAAAATTGCATTTCGCTCCATACCTACTTTGTGTAATGCAATCACAGCGATTCGGTTCTCTTTATCGCCCCACTCCATTTTAATATCGCAAAATGTTGTACAATGTATTGGTGCCAAAATGAGAAAACACAATGAACAATTATATAAAAATGACAGATTCCAAATTAAAATGTAATATTTTCTTTCTTTTTAATTGTAACAGTATTTATGGCCAGACTAAGTATACGCACGTCTAAGAACTTTTTGATTCACGGGTATTATTCTTCTTCCATGGTAGGACTAACATACACTTGGCCAATTATTCTTCACGTTTATATGATATTAATTTTATTACTACACGTATGTATATAATTACTGCTCCACTCAGAGCGGCAAACAGTTGCTATTTATAGCTAGTTTAAACCAGTTTCCTCATCATAATACAGCTTCATTTATTAGTGAATATCCTTCCTATGTAAGATCATCCCATAAGTGTCTCCAGCTGAGGCCCATTCTGCACTTTTAGGGAAAATAGCAATATGTTTTAGATATCGGTGATACATGTGCAGTTTTCTGCACGATATTTTTATTATGGTCACTTTATTAAATGTAATAATATGCACATTAGGCTAGAAAAGTTGGCTTAGCGGTGTAAGCTTGGCCAGGATCGTTATTACCATTAAAATAGTTTATTACTTGATCTCATAGCAGCAGTTTTATCGTGGGACTCGTTTACAGTTCGTCACTACAAAACAGGAAAATTGTTTGATTCCAGGATGCAGCGTCAAAGTATAAGGTGCGGGAGAACCCCACGTACAATTATAAATATGACGGACAGGGTAAACAAATAGTAAAAATTGTTACCTATACTATAATAAATTTGTAAATGGTCCGAGTTTGTACAATGCGTTTAACAATGTGAAATATGTGGATAATTCGGAACAGTAGATTCTGAAAATGCAACTTCTAGAATTTTTGTCTGTGTGTGTGTTAGAGCATCTCGTGAAAACTAGATTTTAATGAAACTCGACATAGAGGTAGCTTATATTCCGAGGCGTAACTTGGATACTTTTTATGTCGATAAATGACGTCGTTTCCATGGGATAAACGAGAATAGCGAAAAGGATGGCGCTGCGATCGCATCTTTTTTGGAAAATACGGAACGTATATGAATGAAACTCGACACAGAGCTGCCTTATATCCTGAATCAACACTTAGGATATTTTTTATCCCAATAAATGATGTCGTGGCCATAAAATAGACTGATTAACTAAATATATGGCGCTGTGCAATCGCATTTTATATATATATATATATATCTCTCTTTGTTATTGTAGTGAATTAAACAAGAAACTTAATTCCGGAAAAAGTGTTTTAATGCTTGGATTATTCGTTGGCGTAATTGTACCGTTTCTGAAGGAGCATACTTTGAAGGTGATAAAATAAATTCGAATGAATAACTAATACTTTCTTAAGTTTTCGCGACTTATATACATAATAAAGCTACATTTTAACGGTTCTAAGCGCGATAATTTATTTGATTTTGGTTATTCCGACGTTTCAGTCAATTTTCAGTGGCCGTCATCACGGAAGACAAAGATGTCAAGTGTCAACGAGAATGGTTAAAGTTTTAAAATAATTAAAAAGAAGAAGTTGGCGGTAGGCTAAATAAAATTTAGCTGGACTGATTTGGCTAATTTTGGTTTAAAAGGTAAGTAAATATGAAAAAAAACATGCTTGGAACAGCTGTTTTTTTTTTATTGATTATGAGGTAGTACGAAGTTTGCCGGCGGGTCAGCTAGTAAGATATCAGTATTCGACAAAAAAATAATAATTACAAAATGTTACATTCCATTCACGACAATGAGTATGGTAACTCAACATTATGCTGTGTCAAGAGCTGACTGCTCCACTGCTGGTTGTCAGGTCTAAATTTAATCAAATCACAAATGACCCAAATAAATCAGTTTAATTATATATAATTTAATGTCATTAATATTAAAAAAACTACTGTTACCAAGAATATGATGTTTTTCTAAGCGTTAGAAGACATACTACATTCTTTTTAATATTTAAAAAAATCGTGAGGGATGATATATGTGCGAATGGTCTTATAAAGTATGCTAAAGACGGTGCTATAAACTTGGGCACCGAAGAAAAGTGCGAATTTATACAAGAATATAATGAATAAGAAGATAATGATGGATAGATGAAATTAAACAATATAATAAAGAATAATAAAGTGAGGCTTTACGATAGAAGCCAAAACATAAAAAGATTGCTTTTTGTGATTAAATGGCAGGGAGCTTCCCAAGGAACAACTGAGAGTTTTAGAGGCAATAAAACCGTTAAAAAGAGCATCATAAACGTTGGATCATAACTCATTGTTTTGTTACTTTCTTTGAGGGATGTTATACGCGCATTAGGTAATGGATTCTAGCCATCTCTTAGAGTAGTATTCTACGAAGAAAGTACCTACGTGCTTGGTTCACTGAAAATTAACCGTAATAAAGTGCACTATATATGCTAATATACAAATGCAAAAGTGACGTTGAATACTCTTGTTTGTTTATTTGCTTGTTCCTTCATTACGGCTTTGAGGTATGAACATTTTTGGGCATTCAAAAGCTGATGTTTTATTTTTGATAAAAATATCTCGTTTAAAAAAGGTTAAAAGTTGATATTCGTTGTTTCTAGGCAAGAATTGTGTTTGTGCGGAAATTCTCAACGTGAATCGTGCTTTTTTCATCTTCATTGCTTGATGTCAATCAAAAACTTAGAATTTACCAGAGGTTGTATTACATGGAACTTGGTTTTGCTTAACGCTTATTTGCTTGAAGATTATTTCAGAACTTGAATATTGAGGAATACTTGACACTAGCTAAGCTACACAAATCATTTATAAGATGAATCTTAGGTATATTGACGACGGTTTCCTTACATTTCTTTGTATTATTCTTATATATTACTTTGTAAAATTTCAAAGGTTTCAATTAATACTAAGAAAACCATTCTCTAAACTAAGCTATTAAACGTGCACGTAGCGCAAAACTTGGAATTTTCGTCATAATATAGTTTACTATAAATTTGGTTTGTTTATTAGAGACCAACAAACAAAGTCTGGCAAGAGATTTAATATAACACACATAAACCAACGTGGTTTCTATATCTTCTTGAGACAAACGTGATATTAAATACATAACTTCATATTGCTTGCTGCGGCAATGTCTCTTTAAACACATGACTAAATTAAATAGGAATTGCATAATCATCGTTGTTTATAAAGGTGTAAATGCTTTTGTCTTTAATATGCCTCTAGTCTCATGAGACTTTAGTTTAGCTAGCGGTCTAATCATATTTATCTGCTCTACAAGTAATTTATTTCCCGTTCGAGACTGGTTTGTATTCAACGTTTATGCCTTTTTATACCCTGGCAATATAGTTTTATACTATTCTAGTGCAGAACTCTGTATTTAATATAATCAACGTATTTATTATAATTAGTTATTTTTACATAATAGAAGTCGTGGTAGCGTAAGCGCACGCGTCCCAAACTCAAAGGGTGCGAGTCGGATTCTGGCTGGAACGCATGCACCACTTAGGCAGTTTTCTGACCTAATATGTATATTGTTACAATTACCACGTGCTAACAACGGTGAAGGAAAACATTGTGATGCAAGCTGCACATTGAGTTAACCGAAGTGTCAAACGTTCCAAGCTGGCTTAGACAAGCGTGGCGGGTATACTGTCCGTTCCCCTATAATGGGAGGCCCGAGACCAGCAGTGGGACATTTATGGGCTGTTATTATATGGTATTATACATAATAGACAGCTGTCTGTCTGTACCTAGGCCCTTAAGAACAATCGAGGGAGATATGGGGAAACAATATTTTTATTTTCTTATCGTCGATGAATGTTTGTTAGGCGACAGTAACCACATTCTAACTAGTACATCATGTGCTTGCTATTGTAATAAAAAAAAACAGTACAACTATGGTATAAATTACTTACTAGAATAACCATCAGCTGTGAGTATCAGCGCCAACGTAAACAAAGCCGTTTTCCAATCCATGGTCGGGATGGTCTGAAAGCAAAAATATTTTCCTAAATTATCACAAATCTTGACATTACGTCTTAAATTTCATACAGACTTAGGAATTTCAGATCAAAATGTCTGTGACGTACATAAGACAGACGGACATATCGACCCTACTTAGAACGACTTCTTGTTACATATAAACCAAAAAAAATTACCCTTGTACAATATTTTATGTCACTTTTAACGCTTAAAGTCATTTCTACAAAAAACACTTGGATCGATAAGAACTTCGTACGAAATGAAGTGCTGAACTTAATGAAAATACCACAGCGGTGCTACACGTTGACAGATGAGACTTCATGCCAACGGTGACTTACTAATAAACAAAGAGAAAGTCCTAACAAAGTTGGAGTAGAAGACGAAATGTATCGTCGACACATGTATTTCAACGCTGCACACGTCGTATGTCCGACAGCTTTGCTCAAACTTTATGACACCTAGCTACAATTCGTCGAGCAATTTTGCCCGAAACTGTTTCGTATAACCTCGTTACGAACTACTATGCTACTGCTCAAGTAAATATTTGCCGATGTAACAAAAGTTGTTGAAACCGTTTATTGAAAATGCAAACCTCACAATATATTTTGTATCAGTTCTATAACACGCTTTTAATCAATTATAAAGTATGACTCGAATAAAAATCGGGCAGTGGAAGGTTTCGGTTTTTTAAGCTCTAGCCTTTTGAAGTTTTTTTGAATTAACTAGCCCATTGTTTAAAGTTAGAGGAGAGAGGACACTTGAACAAAAAGGGCATCAAGAAACACCATTACAATTTTCAATAATATTCTAGCGATGTTCCACACAAGTACTTAACTTTAACCTATTTCATTCAGTTAGCGCAAACCGACAATCTCTAATTTTAATTTTTCTCGGGATATCATTACAGCAGTGTGGTGGCATATAAATGTATGAAAAATATACCTTTCTGTCAAGTACAGTCGTGGTATGATAAGGTTCCCCAGTTTTCAAACTGATTCATTTAACGTTCCGCGAGCACATGTTACCTTTCCAAACTAAGTCACAGAACAGACTGTTGCACAAAAAAGTATGTTTACCTGTATGCCAATAAAGTTTAAGATTATTAGATCAAAGTTGTTTGATTTTATATTTTGTCTAAGAAGATTGTTTAGAGACGTAAAACCTTTTTTTATTAGTTTTAATATTTATGATAAGCGTAGGGATTATATCCTCTTCATTTCTTATTGTTATTCAAAGTGTTATTGTCAACATTGCAATTTTCTTTTTTCACGTTCTATATTTTATAAACGTAACATTTATTAATAAGTTGGTAGTACTTACTGACTTTGTACTCGTGCAAGGAAAAGTCGACTTTATGGCGACGAACCATTTCACACCACGACTGTACATTAATTATACCTATAGTTTTTGAGGTAATTGACTATATCATACATACACATAAGGACAAACGTAAGGATGCAGGTAACTATGAGTTCCGTTTTTATATTTATGAAATATATGTATATGAAATTACTTATTACGGTAATCCGGAATACCTAAATAATATTGAAATATTATATTTCAGGGGATAAACATTAAAAGAAAATATCGATTTAAATGCGTAATGACAGTCTATGGACTCAAAAACGTGCTGAAAACATTGTAAAATATACGTGTCTCAATGAATAAATAGCGGAAGGAATCTGTGGGGGCGGTCAACAATCAATTTCCCGCTAGGTACAATCTAAGGCAATATCGTCGCATAAAAGAGTGAATACAAGAGCAATCAAAGCTGTATGGACCCTTTTAGCGGAGTTGTTCACGAACTGTCGTATATCATTCTGGTTTTTATCGTTCAAAGTTCTTTGAAATATACGGGGTCTGATTTTAGACACCAAATGAAATATGCGTCAAATCCAAAATGTTGTTCATTCTTTGAGCCTAATTTATACGTCACAGGAATGCAAGTATACTTACAATGCATAAACCGATGGTTTTAGTTATTATATATATGCAAAATGTGAGAATGTAGTCAGTTTCGAAAATCAGTGAAATAACATTTGGACTACTTTAAGAGACTATGAGAAAAATAAAGAACAAATTCTTGAGATCAGTTCAACAAATTTTAAAAAGTCATGTTTATCAGTAGAACTCCACGGACTGATATTGTTTCTATTAAAGAAAAGGACAGAATTAAATAAATACAATCTATAATATTATAAAATTCAAAAATGCCGTCCCTATTCATTGAAGCTATTTAAAAAATCCCACTATAAAAAAATAGAATACACTATATAGACGATGTAGAAAACAATGTAATTATTTTAAAATTTCTTATCTGTTTCTTCGGGATTCACGTAAAAACTACTGGGCTGATTTCAATGCGGTTTTCGCTGATTGACAGCAAATTCTTAAGAGTTATAATCTGTGCTAATTTTTATCCTGGGATTCCCGCGGGAATTATTCTGAGAATGATTAAAAATGGAGAGATTGAAAACAACTCGAATTGTAATGCGATTATTTCACTGATCGATAGCAAATCTTATGTACCTAATAAAATGTGTGCTATTTTTTATCCCGTGAGTCCCGCGGAAGCTTCGCGGTTTGAAGTGCTTCGGGTGCATAAAAATAGCTTATTCCGATACAGTTTTCAATAAAAGATAGCTTACATTATTTTTTAAATGCTGATATACTTTTTCCCGGGAGTCCCGCGGGAAATTTCCCGGGTATTTACCTTACAAATTACACATTAATTACATTGCATAAATATGAGCTGATTTCATTTAA
The DNA here is from genome assembly GCA_019925095.2 of Dendrolimus kikuchii. Classification (NCBI taxonomy): domain Eukaryota; kingdom Metazoa; phylum Arthropoda; class Insecta; order Lepidoptera; family Lasiocampidae; genus Dendrolimus; species Dendrolimus kikuchii. Next base: position 10,306,510 of record CM034398.1, on the reverse strand, counting down.
ATGATAGCTATAATTATCATATATTATAAATAAGAAGCCCGATTTGACAGTTCTCATTACAACATATTTGGGGATTGAAACCTTCAAGTCGTTGACCAAGTTAACCGAGTATCACAAGGAATCGATTAAAAATTATACGACTTTTTAATCGATTGATTTATTTTAAGTTGATTACTTTTTGTGTCACACAAATACCTCACAAAATCGATATAGAGCGCAAAAGTTTTATCTCACATCGGGTTTTGCGTACCGCATGTATTTATCACGCATCACAATTAATCTATTCATCTTTGTATTATTTTAACCCTATAACATATATTTATTCAATCGTTTTTGTTTCCACTACATGTATGTACAATTATGTATTGTTTTAGTATAAATATATAAATAATCTAAGGTTTTGGAATAAATTCGTACATAGTTTTTCCTGAAACGAATTCAGTTAATGAAATGCAACAATCTTTTGGTAGCAACACTAAAATTAAACGCCTTAGAACGTAACAGTTTTAGGGATTAAACCATAGATTAATACGACATTACAGAATTAATAAAAAATTAAAGTTATTTTTTTTTTATTGTATTGGTTGAGTTGCTTTGTTCTTAAAAAAGTTTTTATTCAAAAAATAAAAAGATAGTGTTCTATCCCTATTAATATTATAAATGCGAAAGTAACTCTGTCTGTCTGTCTGTCTGTCTGTCTGTTCCGTTTTCACGTAAAAACTACTGGACCGATTTGGTTGAAACTCAGTATATATATATTTTCGATGCCGAGAACGAACATAGGATACTTTTTATCCCGGAAAATGGGATAGTTTCCGGGATAAAAGTATATTTGTCTTTTTGTTTGTTATCCTTTTATGGAAAGACTATTGGACCGATTTGGCTGAAACCCGGTACATATATAATTTGAATACCGAGAGTGCCCAAGGGATACTTTTTATCCCGGATAATGGGATACATTTTGGGATAGATTTATGTAAAGTTTATCCCGGAAACTAGGACAGGTTTTGTGATTTTCGTCCACTGGGTCCACTAAGTCCACTGGGTCCACTGGGTCCACTGGGTCCACTGGGTCCACTGGGTCCACTGGGTCCACTGGGTCCACTGGGTCCACTGGGTCCACTGGGTCCACCCATGTTGGGTCCATCTTGGACCATTTATCTATTTTGTCATTTTTGTCAAGTTTTGTCATTTATGTAGTTTACATATAGACGGGTGTGGTATAGTTTGCGATATAAAATGAAGTGAATCTTTCAGGGGCAAATACATACAAATTTAATACAATGTAACCTGTACCACTTTCTTTTTAAACAAGAGATACGCACTAGAGGTTGACCCGCGGCGCAGTCGCGGGGTAAACTCTAGTAGAACAAATAAATTAATGTTCCTATTGCTTGCTCATTTCATGTTTAAAAAGATAATTTTAACTCGTACGTGTTTAACAAATAAAACTTTCACTCATATATAACTTTTTTTATCTACTAAATAAAATGAGTTTTTGTTGTTATTTTATTCACAAGTGTGTTGAAAAACGTCGTATGATACACGTGTGTATTGATGATTACCGTCCTCGGCTCTCTTAAGACCCTCGCCTACGGCTCGAGTCTCAATGGCGCCTCGGCGGTAATCACCAATGTTACACACTAGTACCATAATGTACTATTATAACATTATATAATGTTATAAAGTGAGTATTATACACAAGTTAGCGGATTATAATATAATTCAGGACTTTTTATATTCTCCGGGATTTCGTAACTTCGAAACCACGTGATATTAGAACTTGCTTGATATAATATAATAGATAATAGTTTCGATGTTCATTAGACATCTTTAGTAGAACAAATTTACTTATGTATGCCTTTTGGTAACATTACTTATCCCGGGATTTTAGGGGAATTTTTGGAATTCATGCATTTCATACTAAAACATCCGTTGCCCTGCTGAAAATACCCTTTGAATTTAAATACTGGCAAAACAACTGTAACGACAAATCCTAGTATGTACATAATATTATTTGTTCTAAAGAAACGATACAATTAAATGAAAGTTAACAAAATCAGCAATAATATATTTTTAAAATAAAATTTACAAAAACTTATGTTAAAAGGCACAGAAATGTGTGTGTACTCAATAGATTGTTAGAGAGGTATTAAAAAATATTTAAAAGACTCACGTAGTTAAAATCTTTCCGTATTAACACAATAGTTTACACGGTAGTAAGCCGAGCGAACTAAATCACTGAGTGGAGTGATACGAAGTTAAGGGCTGTGGGGATTGTGAGGTGCGCCCAACTCAGGGTCACAGGTCTATAAAGGTCGTTGAGTTCGAAGGTGGGGTCAGACACGCAACTGAAATTTTACTAACCATATACGTGTAAATGAATCTTTAATAAAAACCCATTGAAGTAACAGAAACGTTCAGAGCAAGGTATATTTGTTAATTAGGGGTTCAGATTTTTAGTTAAAAACAACACTAAAGATAGTTCATAATAAAAAAATGTTTAAGGAAAATTCTAAAAAGGAAACACATTACATGGCTAATTATTGTTTAACGGCCAAGACTCGTCTTAGAAATCAGTGAAAGAAACAAGATAATGAGATGAGGATTTAGTGTTCTGATTAAAAAGGTATAAAAAATTAAAAGACTCCCTGGTGGGATATTACATGCCATAGAGCAGAAATTGGATAGCGATACGAGAGATATATTACCGGACATAAAGCCGTGCTCGGTAACTTTCTACCCATTTCCAGCAGGCCACTTGTGAATCGTATTTCGGATTCCTTTTTATCTTTTTGCCGTTGCGGTGTGGCGTGGAACGCAAGTGACAGCGGCACCAAGCCACTTCGTGGCTCATATATCACTTGAGCCTGTTACGGCCGCGTTAACGGCCTGCCTGTCACCTCCGCATTTCAGCCGTCCACTACTGCGCCTCTCACTGGCTATTGTCTATCTAATGGATTTCTAATCCTCATATTATTCTGTTATAAGGGCTTATGTTTTTATATGTCTAGAGTCCAAAAATCTCAAAAATGAGAGCAATTAATGGCTAGAATTACAATATTATCTTTTAGATGGAAGGTATGAATGAAATGTATATTTACATCTCACACGTTAAGGACCTAACAAGAATACATAGTATCTAGAAGATTTGACAATTTAGATAAAAATTTTAAGGAATAAATTAATGTTAAATTAAATTCAGTAGAAGAGAGAATTGAGTTTACTAACCTGAAAGAAAACCAAAACACGGCTCGTTCAGTCAGAACGTAAAGGACGTTACAGTGCCAAACCCGTCCTTGTACGTGAGGAGACGGTAGCTAGGAGTTTTGTAACGTCGTTCTTTCGAGAATTTGCTATGTTCGAATTCCGGACGCGATGCATCACAGCCGGCTTCCACTCCACAAATTCACGAATTGCATGGAGTACGCGGTCGGTGTAAAGTGAGGGTGTCGCGTACCGGGATTTATATCGGCGGAAATCTCCGGTGTGTTCACTTTATGTTCGGGATGTGTACGCCACATAAAAATGCCCACAAAATCGAATCGTGCCGGGTTTAACGTAGATTTTCTTTTTCACAGTAAACTAAGAATAAAATATTATCAACTTTGTAATAAAAGTGTAGCTAAGGAGTATATAAGCGGTAGAACGTTACTCGTCTTCCTACTGTATATGATGTGATATAAAATTAGCTGTTACATTATATACTGTATTTACGTATCGCGCAATAAGAATAATGAACAAGATAACTGTGAATTTTTAATGAGCAAAAGTTGACTTCTTGACTACGTGTTCGCTTAATTATAAATAAAGCTGGAGAATTCACAATTACAAGTTATGAATTTTTGTTTACTCCCACGTCATAACGTTCGATTTTTTTATGAATACCTAATCGTTATAATTATGTGACATAATTTTGATTGTGATAGAAAGCAACACAAAGGGTAGAATACTTTTTCTGTTGTTTTCTAAAACTTTCACGGATACCAAAAATCGTCCATTTATTTTTCTTTTGTTCCCATGCTTGAGTTCATTAGATGTAGGAGCAATTACGATCAAACTTTAACCATTTACGCACGTAATCACGTAACCCTTGAATGAATACTCCATAAACTGGTCCAAATTATCTGAGGAAATATAGCAGTTATGAAACTTTATCGAGGCGTTCTCAATAGTAGGAAATGTATTTAGAAAAATGTGAATTACAAACATTTCTTAGATAGTGATAGAGCACAGGGTAAAATATTTTATTTCTTGGATTTGGGCCAAAAATGGATAGCGCGTATTGAATTGTGCGAATAGTTTATATACGATTACAGATCTCTTTCTACCTATATCACGTTATTTTTCATGCTTCATTGCCAGTTACATTCTTGCACACACATTTGTTTATAGCGTGAACGAATCTGCAAAGTTATACCTATTTGTAGTGACAAAATTAGAATTCCGATCAAAGTAAAGCAATAATAGCCACTTTTGTTCTTTTTTGTCCTACTGCAGATTGAAAATATTCCAATTGTATGAAATCCCCATAATATAAACTACTAGGGGCCCAGCGCGGTTCCACCCGCGCTCTGTCCCGCTCCCGTGGTTCAAATGCGTCATATTATATAGCCTATGACACTCCCTGTTAACGTAGCTTTCGAATAGTAAAAGAATTTTTAAAATCGGTTTAGTAGATCCAGAGATTACCCCCTACAACATCACAAACTCACAAACTTTACCTCTTTATAATATTAGTATAGATTATAAACTACGTTATTAAAGATATGCATTAAACCACTAGTATTGATGATCTAAACATCCTTGAAATAGATCAACTTTAGTTTGATAAAGAGCGATTGTATTCAGATTCTTGTTTTCCTTCCATTATTTTTTTGCGTACGTAACGTGTCTGAGATATATGTCGTCATCTCATCTGCGTCTGGGAGGTAATTTTGTAGTTACTAAATAATGATATTAATTACACTAAAAATTGTTATATTAGTGAAATTAAGCCTTAACATCTACAATACCTTTTGCTAATGTGTGATACTAGCCGTCAGAACTACGAGGCCGTTTTAAATGTATGAGGCACTCAATACACACCGAGTCAAACTTTAGGTACACTCGCTCTATATTAGCTATAGTACGCGTCGCTGATTTTGTATAAACAACCAACTATTGCACAGTCTAATGTTGCTAAAAGCAGCCGTAAAGTTACAGATAACGCCACTTTACAATTCTGCAGATTGTACGCTATCTCAATCCACGAAGGTACTCGAATACGAGCTTGAGAATCATGTTAAATACTGAGCAGCAAAAAGATTAAGTTTTTGAAGGTTTGCTAAACATATTTGCAGGGTCGGATATTTTAGCACCATGGTATGTTAATGCAATACCAAATTATATTATCAATGAAATGCGTGTTTGATATAATACAGTTACGTAAGAAATATTCTAACCACGACAAAATGTACATATAAAATTTGAATATGTATATTGTGGAGAATGGTGACTGAACTTGTTTCTTATATGTTGTTTTTTTAAAGAAATGTTATGATATGATTTCATATCGAACTTAAGGTTGGATATATCAGTTGTATCAAAATAAAGCTAGTACACTAGCTTTGTTTTGATACAACTGATTTAATACTTGCAACAATTCAGAAGGGTTTATGGTAATAGAATAACAGCAACTGGTCACATAGTTATAATTAGAGAACTTTACGGTTTTAACACATTTATTAGACTAACTGTTCCCGTTTTACAAGCATTTTTAGAATACCTCGCCATTCCTCCAAAAATTTTACAGTACATGAAACTTAGCAATTGGCACAACCGATAGCGGATTGAAGTCATTGATAAATTATTTCAATTAAAGTGTTATGAACGAAAAGAATTTAATACATTACTGTTTGGAAATTCCAGATAATATTTTATACAATATATTATATAAAACATTATACATACTTAAAGTTTTACATGTAATAAAACAAACCGAACACAGTATAAATCTATCACCAACACAGTATAAATCTATCGCCACAGTATAAATCTATCGCGTCTGCCAACATAAAAATAAAATGTAATGAATACCGTCTACATACAATTGAGAGATTTTGAATTATAATCTACACAATTACCTCATCATATTAGAGATAACACTGTTATATAAAATTATGGTGAATTATGCACAACTAACTACTCTAAAACAGGGGCTAATCACAGAATAAATAAAAATATAACATTATTATTCAATTAATGAAATGGCTGATTGTATCCTTTAGAAATAAGAGGGTACATAACAAAATGAATTATTAACTTTAAAGGGAAACATGACAAGAACAACTATGCTACTAAATAACTGTAACACTAGTCTGAGAATCAACTGTGATGTTTAGGTAGAATCAAGAATTTTCGGGTTATATTAAAATCTCAAAATAATGATTACATCATTTTTCTTCGACGAATACACATCAAGTTTCCACAAAAAAACTGATTATACCAGTCGATTTATTTAAAACTGATTACGTATCGACGTATAAAAATATACAACGAAAACGTAAACATGATTAAGTTTCTTGTGATTTGTAAATGTTCCCACATAATAGAACAAAACAATTATAGCAGAAAAACTTGCAATTACAGTGCTCTATTAAAAGCATCATAAAAGTATAAAATTGTATAAAAACACAGGACACACTGTAATTAGATTTTCTAATGTCAGTAAGTCAAAATGTGTCAATATTAACAATATCAAAAGAAGGTAAAATCTGACTTTTTGGTGTGAAAATAAAATATTATTCATTTTCAAATAAATCTGGCATTTCCTAATTTATTTGAGGACCTTTCACCATCTTTCTGAACTGCATTATCATGGTTCATATAACTAATTTCCTAGGTCTTTAATAGCAGAAATCTCAGAGTGCCGAATTGTTACCATTTAACAAGTTTTTTAAGTTTTTGAAATAGATAATCTATGATGAAGGTATCCCCCCATATGTGGATAATGTGACATAATTCCCAAATACACTCTAATAATTTAGTATCTGTCCAGCATAATACATTGAACCTTAGCAGAATTACATAAATTTAACTCATTTCATTCCAAGTGTTAAAATTCAGTTATGCTCAAAGAATTCACTACAAAGCGCAGGATTCACTTTTCTACCTTTTCTGCTCCACTTTATACAACCTCTAGTATCTCTTATATTAAGACCATTTTTTGGGCCTATCCCTCTATATTTTATCTAATGGTGGCATGGCATTCGTTTCACGCAGAACTAGTAGACTTTCCTACAATTTGTTTGCATATTATGGACATGATGATTGGCATGGCTGGGGGAGTTCTTGATGCAGACTTTCCATGTTACTCCAAACATCCACCTCAATGCTGTCCTTTGGAGGGAGTTCTTAAAACATCAAAAACTATCATTTTTTCACTCAAGACTCAAAAAAAGTGAGTTTTTTTGCGGCATCCTAATGTAGAGATTAACAAAGTAGTAAACATGAAATATATTTATCAGAACTGTAGCAAGTGGAAATCCGTCATCTCTGTCTATCTCTAAGATAAATATTTGTTATAATATATATGTAAGTCTATAATACATTTCTATATGCTTTTATGTCTAGTAACTTCCCTCGCAATCTAAGTCAACAACAGTTAGTGTAACAACCGGACATATAAATTTTCATACTTGTAATAACTAGTACATACTAGCCAACTTTACTATCTACAATTGTATTTTTTATACTAATTGTATGTATAAATGTACTTATTACATGGACAATAAATGTGAAATATAATATATAGAAAGTGATTTAAAACAACAAATTATGACTATGAGTTTGGTGTAAAAAATACTAGAGGCATTTTGTATTAATGTGGCTGTAATAATTTCTGGTCTGGATGTATTTTGTGTTTATAAATCCTTCACCATAAACTAAACCTAGATAATTAATATGGATACAATTGCATTAGGAGGATAGGAAACCTTATCGTTTCGTAGCTCTAATTGTTTTGGAAAACTGTGTATAAATACTTTTAATTAATATTTATGAAGGCGGTCTTATTCAAATTTGAGTTTATTGTAATTAATCAAATAAGACAGTTTTCTCGTTTAGGTAATTACATATCCATAAGTGTGAAACAACACCCAGTTTGGTTCTGTTTTTTGGTCCATTATTGTAATAGAATGAAGAAAAAAATAGAACGATGTATCACTCTACAAATATCTGGTAGTCACATTTGGGGTTGTAACTAAAACCAAATATAACAGATTGTAAGTCAAGTTTGATTTCAGTTACACTCAAACATTATTGATTCAGTTTGCTTATGCTTACACTGAATACACAGTAAAAAAAGATACCCTTTCAATTACTTTTTATTTTTTTAAAGTCTCAAGTTTGTAAAATACAGGCTTTAACACTAACATAAAATATTACAAGAAATAAATTAACAGTATATACTAATCTTCACACAAAAATATGTAATAAATACTATATAAACACAGATATGATAGTATGGCCTTATTCATAGAGTTAAGAGTAATTTTGCATGCTTCTTTATGGTTCATAAAGAAGCATTCCAACTTACTCTAAGTCTTTACGAATAAGACTGTTCGTCATTTAGATATGGAGTTACTGAAGTAATTTCCTTAATTAAAACAAAGAGGACCCCTGACCTCTATAGTACCATGGATTTTACAATGATAGATAAGTTTTATTTACGTCAAATATATATCAAGTACTTAGTGAGTTCTGTTATGCTTAAATGAACTACTTTTTTTCCTTTATTACAACGTATATATTCGGTGCGTGATTTTAGATGGTAAATTTCTATGACTCAGAAGATAATTATGATGTGGTAGGAAGTTTCCTGCTAACGTGATGAGGTCAAACTAAGTTTATAATAATAAAATAATTGTTTGAAGCCAATTCAATACATAAATGATATATTTAGTAGAGTTGCAATTTAAAGAAACCTTTATAATTATTGTTTAGACTTATATTATTAAGACCATTTACTAAAATTTAAGTTTTAAAGTAGGTACCTATTTTAAACACAAGGTTAACATGACATAAAATCAGCATAAAAATAAGCACACATACCTGGGCAAGAACCTGTTGTTTGTCTTTAAATATAAGGCACACAAATAACCATAAAGTGAACTCAATTAAACATTTCCTATTATAAAACAAGGTCAAATAAATACGGCGCAATGCGAAAAATTCAGTTTTTGACAATTGACTTTATTAATCAAAGATGTCATCAAAAAGTCATGTAGAATGTGGAGTAAATGTCAATTGTTATAATAAGTCATGTGTCTATTTAGGGCGCGTTCCTCCATTAGCTCACAATAGGCTTGTGTAGTACATTCAAATTCCCGACACTGAATTGAACGAACTATTCCTTTTCCGTTTTAGGATATCATTCATTTAGTACTTCGTCGTTCGTGATCGTATAAAATAGTTTGAATTCGCGATGTATTCTTTGTCACTGGTACTATACTACGAACTGTCGCATAATAAACACGGAACGCGGCTGACTCTGACTGAACGAGCGGCAACGATATGGTTACATTCTGATTCTAAAATAACCCGATAATTACCTATAAAATTTTGATATGTTATATAATGCATTAAGAAAAAAATATCACAGATATTGTAATATCTAAATAACTTATGTAAAAAATAAACGGGTGTTGATTAGAATGACAGTCCTAAGCCTGCATAGTATGAAGGAAAATCAAAATATAATTCTTATTCGTACTAAACTGTACTAAATGTACTAAAAGACCGAATTAGGACAATTGACAAATTGTACCAGTACGGATCGCTCCGTTTAGTGACCGAGCAAGAACAAGCCTAGCTCGCAACGCCCAAAATGCTCTGTCAGCCCTTCCACATAGCATCTACGGTCGTTGCGGTCGTGGCGAAAACGTCACTAATGACGTCATTATTTTCGATCATTTGACATTCAAAAAGGCGCAATTTTTGAATTGTAAGCCTTTGGCTACGTTCCACATAAAACTCACAATAACCACGTTCAAGACCGCGATTTTCCCGTTCCGTCTACTGGCGGAACTGCTGTTACAATTATAAACTCAAGCGGAATGGATTATAGAGCATTGATGTCATTAACGACGAAATACACAAATGTCATTGGTTGCTTTGAAAATAGAGCCTTTTTTAATGTCAATTGATACAGAGAATTAATGCTTTGTGGTGAACGCCCACTTTGACCCAGCTCTTGAGATGGGTCGTTGAGAACGCTGTGTGATCGGTAAAATAATGAAATATTCTTCATGCCCATAACGACTGTGATCATTTTGGGCGTTGTGAGCTACATGATAAATGCGCCCTTAATTAGTTATTTAGGTAGTTTAGTTTTTTTTTATTATAATTGAGGAGTTCAGGTTGTCACTCTAGCGAGCGAAGGAACTGACGGTATTAGACCTAGTCAGATGTGTATGTAGTTTATCCTCCTAGCGCCCCGGTCATGCAACGCTTTCTTAAACTAAACGCCCAAAGTCCTTAAAAAAGGTTTCCATGGTAAATTTTCACACTCGATCATCTTGATCGATGTTAGTCAAGAAAGATAAATTTCTTTTGTTTTGTTGGCACCATTGCTTCGTCGCACACAAACAAAAACCTCGAAAATGTGTTTAAAAGCGAAAAATTTAAACTGGCAGAGTCCCTATTTGGTATATTCGGTTGTAAAATTAGATTGTCTATGTTTCTTTAGTTTTATCATTTTTTGAACACGCTAAGGTTAGTGAAAAGTGCTAATACACAAATTATTTTTAACTTTTTGAATTTTGTAGAAAAGATTACAACAAGTCCGTGTTAGTTTTGCCGCCATGATTTTATGCTTTTAGGGTGACCAGTTGTAAATATAGCAATAGACTGAACAAGCATACAAAATAGAAAAGTCGTAAATTTAAAGGGACTGGTTCTAAGTTAGCTTGCAAGATTTGACTAAACAAATAAACTAACAATCATTGCAAATTAAATAAAACCCTGTAAAACATACTTCCAAACGAAAATTATTTTTAACGAGACCGAGACAAAAATCTAGTAGGTAAGACTGTCGAGTAAAAGTAAATGATGTCACAGGCGAAAATTGGAGCAGTTTTATGTTATACAGACCTGGCAGGACCCCTAAACTGCTATTACATTAGTCTCAGAGTGGTCGGCCATTGCCGTCATAATGGTTGCTTTTTCATACAAAATCCATTCTATTCGTGTAAGAACTGAGAAACAATAAAATTTCCGACGGTCGGGCGACCTGTCGTTAGATGCGACGAAAGAATCCACAGCCAAGTAATAGGGTATTTATCCATCTGTATAGCGACCATCTGTGGTCTAGAGTATGTCGTAGTAACAATCTTGAACTGTGTTCCGGCATTAGTGGCCAGGTTCCAGTCTCCCTTTATTGAGCAGCAGCACATTGGTAGCACCTTTGCTGTTACAAATATCCATAGGCGATGCTAACCGCTTTCCATCAGGTGGGCCGTCTACCTGTC